>CAWUFW010008810.1:0-600000 GCA_963921515.1 Calotriton arnoldi | reverse complement strand
GGAGTTAATCGGTTGCTGCAAAGATATGTGTGTGTGTTTGTGTGGGTGTGCATGTGCATGCATGTGTGTATCCATCTATGTGTCTGTCTCTCGCTGCCTTTCTCCCTCTTGGTCTCAGCTTTGTTAACGCAGAACATGGGAAGCAGCCTTTACAACAAGGTTTTTACCACGTTGTACCTTCACCACGCATTTTTTACCATGCACGTTTGAAGAACGCATTTGCTTTTACAACGTATGCCTTAACCAAGCATTTAAGGTAAGTTCAGGAGTTTGGGGGGTCTCCCCCCACAAATACATTGTTTATATATATACATATATCTATATATATATATATTATCTACTGGCGGTCGCCAGTAGATAGTTATAGTTAGGACCTAGTTTCCATAGGAAAAGCGTTTTTTGTTTTCCCAATAACTTTGGCGCCGGATGACGAATCATCGCGAAAATTTCAAAACTAGTGGGGCGCTCCGGTCAGCTCCTGTCTTGAAAGTTTCGGGGTGATTTAGCAAGCGGGGGCCGAGAAAAAAGGGGGGTCCCAAAACGTGTTTTCTCCATGCTAATTCCCTTAGGAAACTTTAGACACGGCTACAGCCCGAACTGCTGAACAGAATTACACCAAATTTGGCAAAAAGGTAGTGCTTGGTTCAGAAAGCGCCCTTTTTTTTAAATGGTGTAAATCCGTTCAGTAGTTGCGGAGAAAATAAAAAAATACTGGTCAAAAAATCAATTTCCCATAGGAAACTTTAGACACGGTTACAGCCAAAACTGCTGAACGGAATTACACCAAATTTGGCAGGTAGTGCTTGGTTCAGAAAGCGCCCTTTTTTTTAAATGGTGTAAATCCGCTCAGTAGTTGCTGAGAAATTCAAAAAATAAAAATATCGATATCTATGGCCGCGGTGGATCCGCGCACCCTCCCGATCACGAGCTTCATGCTAATTGGCTTTCAACACTCCAAACCAGGAAGTGTTGGCAGCCATCTTGTGCCTCAGTAACCGAGGCAGAAGAAAACAGAAAAACTAAGGTGCAAAACAAGAAAAGGGGGTAGGGGGTAGGGTAGAAACAGCCTGACCCCTAGGCCTGCTCAGGGCCCAAAAAAGCATTTAAAAAAAAAAAATTGGCCAAATACGCGCTGGGTGCTCCGTTAATAATTAGCCCCCGGGTGGGCCAAGTCCAGGGGGCAGTGACAAAAAAAATGTGTGTGGGGGGCCCCAATGCCCCCCACACTGCCCCGGGGACCGCCACCTCCCCGGGGCTTCTATTATGAGTTGCGGGGAGGCACGCAGCCCCCCCCAGCCCCGGGGACCGCCACCCCCGTGGGCTTCTTTTTTAATGAGAGGGGGGCCTCCAAGGCCCCCCCAAGCCCCAGGGACCACCACCCCCCGGGGCTTTACATGAATATTTGCGGGGGGTACACGGCCCACCGTAGCCCCGGGGACCGCCACCCCCGGGGCTTTTTAAAAAAAAACAAAATAACCTGTGTGGGGGGGGGGCTTGAGCCCCCCCACATGCCCCGGGGACCGCCATCTCCCCGGGGCACTAAGAATGTAAATTTAGGGGTCCGTAACGGACCCCCGAGCCCCGGGGACCACCACCTCCCCGGGGCTGTGCAAGTGAAGGGAGGGGGGACGCGCGGCCATCCTCCTGGAGCCTGTGATGGCCCTGGGGACCACCACCCCCCAGGGCCGGCTCCTGCAGTGTCCCGGGGTGCCCACCCCCGGGACACTGCTGTTTGCTATGGCAGGACGGGAGCCTCGCGGCTCCCGTCCTGCCATAGCAAACTTGCTTTGGATTTTGGAAGAGAGAGCAGGAAACCTGCTCTCTCTTCCAAAATCCAAAGCTGATTGCTTTTCCACAAGGGGAGCTGCATGTTAGCAGCTCCCCATGTGGAAAAGCAATGCCGGCTCCTGCAGGACGCGGGGAGCCGGCGGGACCGTGGGGGCATTGGGGCTCCCCCCACGGTCCCCAACGGATAGGGCCTGCCCCGGGGGATGGGGTCCCCGGGGCTAGTAATGGCCCTGGAGGGGGGCCACGCAGCCCCCCTCCCCAAAATTTTTGTTTAAAACCCCCCCCCCAAAAAAGGCCGCCCCGGGGGATGGGGTCCCCGGGGCAATAGAGGCCTCAGGAGGGGGGCCACGCAGCCCCCACCTTAAAAAATTTAAAAAATGTGGCCATGCCCCGGGGGATGGGGTTCCCGGGGCCGGAATTGGCCACGCGAGGGGGGCCACGCGGCCCCCTTCCCGTTCAGTTTTTTTTTTAAATAAAAAAAGGAGTCAGGCCCTGGGGGATGGGGTCCCCAGGGCCCAAAAAAGGAAAAAAGAAGGGGGGCCACACAGCCCCCTTCTAAAAAATCCCCCCCCCAAAAAAGACGCGATCGTGCCTCAGGCCCCGCCCCCTCCCATCACTACTCTGCAAACGCGCCCTTTGGCGCGTTTGAAATTGGGGCATTAATTCCCCTTGAATACTGGGGGTCCCTGGGGGCCAACTAGCCCACCAGGTACCTCCAGTGCGCACCACAGTGCTGCGTTGCAGAGAGGTGGTGCAGGCCACGCCCCTTTTTACACCTCTCTGCAACGCAGCTCTGTGGCGCTTACTGGAGGTACCTGGTGGGCTAGTTGGACCCCAGGGACCCTCAGGATTCAAAGGGACTTTATCCCCCAACTTAAAACGCGCCACGGGGGGCGTTTGCACAGTGGTGAAGGGAGGGGGCGGGGCCTGAGGTGACATGTGTGCAAACATGCCCTGTGACTCTGTGCATAGATGCGTGAGTGGGTGATTCACTGGGTGCATGGTTTCAAGAGTGCATCTGTGATGGACTGTATGGGTGGGTGAGTGTGTGTATGGGTGTGTTAGTGAGTGACCCTTGACCTCTGGGTAGGTCACCCCCCCATCCGCACAGTGCCACCTGTGCATCCAGCTCCCTGCTGCTGCTGATCTGAGGCCCTCCTCCACCCACAGGCTACCACCTGCGCCTCATCCCTGGTGGCCAGTGGTAGGCCGTAGGTAGGTTCTTGTCGTTGTGAGCGTCACTGTTACTGTCTTTCCCCTCAATATTTGCGCCCCCACTGTTTTTCCACTGTTTTGCCCTTCCGTTCTGTGCCCCCACTGCTGTGACTGTTTTCGTTTTGTGCCCCCACTGTTTTCCACTGTTTTTGCCCTTCCGTTCTGTGCCCCCACTGCCGTGACTGTTTTCGTTCTGTGCCCCCACTGCTTTTCCACTGTTTTTGCCCTTCCATTCTGTGCCCCCACTGCTGTGACTGTTTTCGTTCTGTGCCCCCACTGCTTTTCCACTGTTTTTGCCCTTCCGTTCTGTGCCCCAACTGCTGTGACTGTTTTCGTTCTGTGCCCCCACTGTTTTCCACTGTTTTTGCCCTTCCGTTCTGTGCCCCCACTGCTGTGACTGTTTTCGTTCTGTGCCCCCACTGCCTTTCCACTGTTTTTGCCCTTCCGTTCTGTGCCCCCACTGCTGTGACTGTTTTCGTTCTGTGCCCCCACTGCTTTTCCACTGTTTTTGCCCTTCCATTCTGTGCCCCCACTGCTGTGCACTGTTTTTCGTTCTGTGCCCCCCTGTGCCCCTTTTGATTTCTGTACCCCTTCACCCTCCCGTTTCCCGCCGCTGTGTCCCCTGCGGCCCCGCCCCCCTCGCTGGCCACTCGCCTCCCCATATATGGCGGCCGCGCGCAGCGGGCGCGCCGCTGGCGCGCCAAAGGCAAGCCCGTCTGCGCCCGTCCGTGCCTGGACCGCGCCCAGCCCCAGAACCCCTGGCCCCCGCATCCGCCACGAAGACCACCACCGATACGACGCCAGCACCCTCATCGCTCTCAACCCAGGACGGACCTCCACCTGCTTCAAGGCCGCCCCGAAACGCACCCATGGTCCCTTCACCTGCCGGAACTGCAGCTTCACCTGCCTCGGAGAGCCCGAGACTCCAGCCAAGAAGGACCTCAACCATCTCCGGTGCATCCTACTAAACACCCGCTCCGCACGCAAACACGCCGTCGAGCTCTGGGACCTACTCGACACCTCATCACCGGACGTCGCCTTCCTGACAGAGACCTGGATGAACAAATCCTCCGCACCCGACATCACCATAGCCATCCCCGACGGCTACAAGATCACCCGCAGAGACTGCACCAACGGAATCGGAGGAGGAATCGCCATCGTCCACAAAGACACCATCAGGGTCTCGAAAAGCACTGACGACACTCTCAGCACCGCTGAACACATGCACTTCCAGATCCACACGGATCCCAACACCACCGTAAGAGGCACCCTCATCTACAGACCCCCCGGACCCCGACCCCAGTTCAGCGACTCCATCGCAGGCTTCATCAGCATGCACGCCCTGACCTCCACCGACTACATCCTCCTCGGAGACCTGAACTTTCACCTGGAGAACAACAACAACAGCAACTCCTCCACCCTGATCGACAACCTCGCCAACCTCGCCAACCTCGGACTGAAACAGCTCGTCACGACGCTGACCCACATCGCCGGAAACACGCTCGACGCCATCTTCTCCTCAAGCTCCCACGTCTCCTTCAGCTACACCTCCGAACTCACCTGGACCGACCACCACTGCATCCACTTCACCTTCCGGAAACCCGCCGCACACCACCGCACCCTACAGATCCCCCGCAGATGCTGGAGCAAAGTCACCGAAGACCAACTCCAGACAAACCTCTCACTCAGCCCACCCACCGACCCCTCCAACCCCGACGCCGCCGCCCGCAATCTCAGACGATGGATGGACGACTGCGCCAACACCTTAGCCCCGCTGAAAAAACCAACCTACAAAGACACCAGCAAGAGAGTCAGCTGGTTCACCCCGGAACTCCTAGCATCCAAGCGCACCTGCCGGAAACTGGAGAACAAATGGCACAGCGAGAAGACGCCGGCCAGCCGCGCAGCCCACAAAGACGCCATCCGCAACCACCATCACCTCATCAGGTCTGCCAAGAGGACCTCCTTCAAAGACCGCCTCGACAACAACGCACACAACAGCAAGGAGCTCTTCAGCATCGTGAAGGAACTCTCCAACCCCAGCTCCAACGCCAACGACATCTTGCCGTCGCAAGCCCTGTGTGATTCCCTCGCACCTTCTTCCACCGCAAAATCGCCGACATCCACGACAGCTTCGACTCCCGGACGACCCCAACAGGCCCCGACACATCAGACCCGCCGCACCCCATCGACCACGACCCCCTGACAGCCTGGGTCAACGTGAACACTGAGGACACAATCAAGACCATGGGCACAATCCACTCCGGCTCCCCATCAGACCCTTTTCCACACCACATCTTCAACAAAGCCGGCAGCTCCATCACACCCCACCTGCGCAACGTCATCAACCTCTCCTTCGAGACCGCGACCTTCCCAGAGAGCTGGAAACACGCCGAGATCAACGCCCTACTCAAAAAACCCAAGGCGGACCAGAGCGACCTCAAGAACTTCCGGCCCATCTCCCTGCTTCCATTCCCAGCTAAGGTCATCGAGAAGATCGTCAACAGACAGCTCACCCGCTACCTCAAAGATAACAGCATCCTGGACCCCTCCCAGTCAGGATTCCGCAGCAACCACAGCACCGAGACCGCCCTCATCGCCGCCACAGACGACATCAGGATCCTGCTGGACAACGGCGAGACGGCAGCCCTCATCCTCCTGGACCTCTCCGCCGCCTTCGACACTGTCTGCCACCGCACACTACGCACACGCCACCACGACGCAGGGATCCGAGACAAGGCCCTGGATTGGACCACCTCCTTCCTTTCCGGCAGAACCCAGAGCGTCCGCCTCCCCCCATTCCGATCCGAAGCCTCTGAGATCATCTGCGGCGTACCCCAGGGATCTTCCCTCAGCCCGACACTGTTCAACATCGACATGGCTCCACTCGCACGCATCGCCCAACAGCACGACCTCAACATAATCTCCTACACCAACGACACTCAACTGATCCTCTCCCTCACCCAGGACCCCCTCACCGCCAAATCCAACCTCCACGAAGGAATGAAAGCCGTCGCCGACTGGATGAAGTGCAGCCGACTTAAGCTGAACACAAACAAGACGGAGATCCTCATCCTCGGCTCCAACCCATCAGCCTGGGACGACTCCTGGTGGCCCTCGTCACTAGGGGCACCCCCGACACCAACCGACCACGCACGCAACCTGGGAGTCATCCTCGACTCAACGCTCACCATGACCAAGCAAGTCAATGCAGTCTCCTCCTCCTGCTGCAACACCCTCCGCATGCTCCGCAAGATCTACAGGTGGATCCCGACAGACACGAGAAGAACAGTCACCCAGGCCCTCATCAGCAGCAGACTTGACTACGGAAATGCCCTCTACGCAGGAGCCCCGACCAAGCTCATCAAACGACTGCAAGGAATCCAAAACGCCTCTGCACGCCTGATCCTCGACATTCCACACCACAGCCACATCACCCCCCACCTGAAAAACCTGCACTGGCTCCCCGTCGACAAGAGAATCTCCTTCAAACTCCTGATCCACGCACACAAGGCACTCCACAAAACCGGCCCAGCCTACCTCAACAGTCGACTCTCCTTCTACGTTCCCAACCGTCAGCTCCGCTCCGCCGATCTCTCCCTGGCCACCGTCCCGCACATCCGTAGAACCACCATGGGAGGCAGATCCTTCTCTCACCGCACCGCCAAGATCTGGAACACCCTTCCCCTCAACCTACGTCAGACCCAAGACCTGCTGACCTTCAGGAGACGACTCAAGACCTGGCTATTCGACCAGTAGCGGCAACAACCCCCCTCCTCTCCCTCAGCGCCTTAAGTAGTGCGCTTTACAAATCTTGTGATTGATTGAATGTATATCTCAGTGGTACATGTGTGAGTAACTACATATGTGAAAGGCAGTATATATGTGTGTTGGAGTATAAGTGAAAGTGTGTGATTGTGAGAGTGGCTGTATGGATGAGTGTGTACTTGTATCAGTGATTGTATAAGAGCGTAAGAATGTGCTAGTATTTGTATGAGTAAGTGAGCTGGTGTGTGTATAACTGTATAGGTGAGTAAATGGCAGTGTGATTAATTATTTGCATGACTGACTAGGTGTGGGAGTACCTCTATGGATGAGTGGCGGTGTGTGAGTGTCTATGTAGGTGTATGAGTGCATATGATAGTCCTGTACTGAGTGACCGTAAGTATGAGTGACTGTACGGGTGAGTGAGTGGATGTGTGTGTAGACCTAAGAATCAGTGAGTGGGTATGTAGTTATTGGTGTTGGAGTGTCTATGGTTTTGAGAATGGCAGTCTATAATTTAGAGTGGGTGTATCAAAGGTTATATTAGGGTGTGAGAAGATGCATCAAATTATCACATGGATGATGTCATCAGTGATGTCATCAGTGATGTCATTTGAGATGTCATCAGTGATGTCATCAGTGATGTCACTGACAATGTCATGAGTGATGTAATATGTGACGTCATCAGCAGTGCATTGCGGGGCGCGAGTTATAGTTAGCTGAACTAACTATAACGGGGGAATTTCTATGATTTTGTACGAGTGAAATGTCCAACTAACTATAACTGTCCCTAAAACCTATGGTTTTTTCAGTGAATTTCAAAGGTTTTTTAAATGCTAATTTCTAACTATACCCACCAGGTACTTCCGCCACCTCCCGGGGCTTTTCTTAAATATTCACGGGGGCAAATGGACCCCTGATGCCCTGGGGACCGCCACCCCCTTTTTAAAAAAAAAATTAAACCTGTGTGGAGGGCCCCCCCACACACCCCGGGGACCGCCACCTCCCCGGGGCACTAAAATGCAAATGCGGGGGTCCGTTACAGACCCCTGAGCCCCGGAGACTACCACCTCCCCGGGGCTATGTAAATAAAGGGAGGGGGGCCGCGTGGCCCCCCTCCTGGAGCCCCTGATGGCCCTGGGGACCACCACCCCCCAGGGCCGGCCTCTGCAGTGTCCCGGGGTGCCCACCCCCGGGACACTGCTGTTTGCTATGGCAGGGCAGGAGCCGTGCGGCTCCCGCCCTGTCATAGCAAACACTTCTTTGGATTTTGGAAGCGAGAGCTCTTGCTTCCAAAATCCAAAGCAGATTGCTTTTCCACACGGGGAGCTGCATGTTAGCAGTTCCCCGTGTGGAAAAGCAATGCCGGCTCCCGCAGGAGGTGGGGAGCCGGCGGGACCGTGGGGGCATTGGGGCTCCCCCCACGGTCCCATTCACAGAGGCCAGGCCCCGGGGGATGGGGTCCCCAGGGCCCAAAATGGCCCAGGAGGGGGGTGACAGTCCCCCCGCCTCCGTTTTATTAAAAAAAAAAGTATATTTGGGCATGCCCCGGGAGATGGGGTCCCCAGGGCGAATGTAAATTAATGTAAGTAGACGGTTTAAAAAAAAAAAAAAAATTGGAGTCGCGACCCTAACGCGGCGCTCAACGCGGCCCCTAGTGTGAACGCGATGGGTGCGTGGCGCTCAGCGAGGCCCCTAGTGTGAACGCGGTGGGTGCGCGGCACCTAGTGTGAACGCAATGGGTGCGTGGCGCTCAGCGAGGCCCCTAGTGTGAACGCGGTGGGTGCGCGGCGCCTAGTGTGAACGCGATGGGTGCGCGGAGCCCAGCGCGGCCCCCTAGTGAGAACGCGATGGGTGCGCGGCTCTCAGCGCGGCCCCTAGTGTGAACGTGATGGGTGCGCGGCACTCAACGCGGCCCCCTAGTGTGAACACGATGGGTGCGCAGCTCTAAGTCACGCTGGGTGCGCGACTTCAAGCAAAAATAATTACAATTTTTTTTATATAAACCTAGGTTATATGTTGGGTTATTTGGTGGCTCTAAAAAGAGCCCTTGTGTTTATTATGAGTTTCTTGCAGCTACATGTAAGTGTGGCTGCAGAGCTTCAGGTTGTTGAGAAACACTCTGTTCCCTTCATCAGTGAAGTGTACTCCGTTACTCCTGTAGATGCCCTCCATATGGAAACGTAGATTGTTGTTATATATGGAGCCCATTCTATGGTCTCTGAGGTAAGCAGAAACAGCTTTATTGACATTTTTTCTAGCTTTCTCAATCTGAGGACAAAATTGATTGGACCACTTCCATTTCTGTCTTTGGCATATGTTAGAGTATACAAAGGCAGTTTGGGGGAAAAGCAACATCAATTCTGCAAAGGTGTCCTTCATTAGCATTTCCAGACCTACCCCAGTCAATGTGCCTAGGTCATTGCCACCACAGTGCACAATCATGAGGTCAGGGGGTTGGAGATGCAAAAAGGTTTTAACCACAGGCATCAATTGATGCCACTTTAATCCTCTCTGTCCAATCCATTTGATGTCTACATTTTGCAAAGCTAGGTCTTTGTCAATACCTCTGCGTTCAGCATACCTTTTGCACCAGAAAACATAGCTGTGCCCAACAATCCACACTGAAAGCATCTTGAAGTGATGACTGTAGGTAATGAAAAGATGTCTGTAGCTGAGGTAGTCAGTTGGTAGAATGAGAGATATCTAAAATGGTGGACAAGATTCTGTTTTAAAGAAAGTAGAGATTTAATTGGCTGTTTCAGAACATTGAACATTCAAAAATAGGGTGCATTTTAGTTTCTTTAAAAAGCAAGTTTCTTATTGGTTAGTAAAAAATGTTTGAAAGGTACAGCAGAAAGGATAAGGTCATGTTTTGCAACGCCAACCACACCTGCTGTTCTCATTTGCAACATTGTGTGGTGAATTTGTGACCTGTGAGTTAAGTTGAATGTTGCATGACCTGTCACTATGGAAACTGACATTAGGCAGAAGGGGTGAAGAAGTCAGTTGATAAGGGTTATTATCTGTGACCAATGGAATTGTGTTTTACAAGTTAAAAACTCTGGGAAGCAATGTCATTTGTTGCTTATGTGTATTTGTATGGAAAAGAGAGGGAAACCTTGCCATTACTGGTTTTACCTTGCTGAGTCTGGTGATTTATATTGACTGTGTGTAAAAGAAAATCCTGTCTGAGTGTGTATGTTTTTCATTCCACAGATTTATTTGCAAGGTGAGTTATATATTTTTGATGTTTATTTTAAAAAGATTTGACATTATTCTAAAACTGTGTTGTTTGAAATATATTATTAAATGTAGAGATGTATATTGGAATTAGTTTCATTGTAATTGAAGTTTCTTTAAAAAACAGTCTGTACAATAATATATATTTTTTTAAGTCTGTTCAAAGGTATAGCTGAATGATGCTTCATATTTTTAGATAGTTTTTTGAAGATGCAGTACAAATGTGTATTTTGAAAGATGCTCATATAAGGTGTAGTTTATTAGGCATCATTTTTTCTTCTCTCTACAAAGGTATAGTTTAATGATACTGCATAATTATAGATACTTTGGTAAAGATGCAGCACAACTGTGGTGTTTGAAAGATGATCATATAAGGTGTTATTAATTAAGTTTCGGTTATTAGTTTTTACAGAAGGTAAAGTTAAATTATGGCATATAATTAAAGATAGAATGGTGAAATAAGGTGTTTCTTTTTGTAGTTTAAGCAAAGGTATAGTTGAATGATGGCACATAATTTTAGATAGAAAGCTGAAGATATATGTGGTTTTAAAAAGATCATTAAATGTGTTGTTAATTGGTCTTCTTTTTCCTAATTATAAATTATTCTCAACTTTTGTTTAATAAATATATATATATGTAGTCAACTAAAAAAGCATAGGATTGAGGTACATTATACTTAAAAATTCTCATTTAAAAAACCTTCGAAATTCACTGAAAAAACCATAGGTTTCAGGGACGTTATAGTTAGAAATTAGCATTTAAAAAACCTTTGAAATTCACTGAAAAAACCATAGGTTTCAGGGACGTTATAGTTAGTTGGACATTTCACTCGTACAAAACCAGAGAAATTCGGCCGTTATAGTTAGTTGAGCTAACTATAACTCGCGCCACCCGCAATGCACTGCTGATGACGTCACATATTACATCATTCATGACATGGTCAGTGACATCACTGATGACATCACTGATGACATCTCAAATGACATCACTGATAACATCACTGATGACATCATCCACGTGATAATCTCATGCACCTCCTCACACCCTAATATAACCTTTGATACACCCACTCTAAAATACAGACTATCATTTTTGAAACCATAGACACACCAAAACCAGTTACTATATACCCACTCACTGATTCCTAGGTCTACACACACACGTCCACTCATTCACCCATACAGTCACTCATACATGCAGTCACTCATCAATACAGCACTATCATTTGCACTCATACACCTATACAGACACTCACACACTGCAACTCACCCATAGAGTTACTCACACACCTAGTCATTCATGCAAAGAATCAATCACACTCCCATTTACTCACCTATACAGTTATACACACACCACCTCACTTATTCATACAGATAATAACACATACTTACTCTCTTATACAATCAATGATACAAGCACACACTCATCCATACAGCCACTCTCACAATCATTCACTCTCACGTATAGTCATTTATATACTCCAACACTCACATATACTGCCTTTCACATATGGAGTTTCATCACTCTCCATGAACCGACAGGTCAACGCCGCCACCTCCAGCTGCTTCAACACCCTCCGCAAGACCTTCAAGTGGATCCCCCCTGAGTCAAGGAAGACAGTCACCCATGCACTCATCACCAGCAGACTGGACTATGGAAACGCACTCTACGCCAGCATCAACAAGTCCCTACTCTGCAAACTCCAGACAGTACAAAACACCGCCGCCAGACTCGTCCTCGGCATCCCCCGACACGAACACATCAGCCAACACCTACGAAGTCTCCACTGGCTCCCCGTGGAGAAAAGAGTCACTTTCAAAATCCTCACTCACGCCTACAAATGCCTACACAACAATGGACCCAAATACCTCAACGACAGAATCAACTTCCAGGTACCCAAAAGAAACCTCCGGTCTTCCAACCTCGCACTGGCCGAAACCCCGCGCATCCACAGAGCCAGAGCAGGCGGAAGATCCTTCTCTCACATTGCAGCCAAGACCTGGAACGAGCTACCAGCAGACATCAGACGCGCCCCCTCCCTGAACACCTTCAGGAAGACCCTCAAGACCTGGCTCTTCGGCTAAACAGATCTGCGGAACCCCCCCTCAGTGCCTTGAGACCCTCACGGGAGTAGCGCGCTTACAATTCCCTGATTGATTGATTGATTGATTGGAGTTACTCACACATGTACCACTGAGACATCCATTCACTCACCAACACACCCATACACACATTCACCCACACATACAGCCCTTCACACATGCACTCTTGAACCCATACACGCAGTGAATCACCCACTCACACATCCATGCACGGAGTCACACACCCCCCACCCACCCACCCACACAGACACTCAGGCACCCATACAGATACTCTGACAACCAATCAATAACCCATATAGACATTCATGTAGCTATTCACCAATCCATGCAGCCGCTTACACACCAACTGACAGACTGATACATACATTTACACAGTTTAGTCACTAACCCATGCATTCAGTCAGACACGTTTAATCACTCACTTATACAGTCAGTCACGCACCTACTAAATCATCTATTCAGACAGTCAAACACCCAATCATACTTCAATACACATTTGCATATATATTTATAAAACATATTTAAACTTTACAGAAACACACAGTCACTGGATGATGTAATCAGTGATGTCATTTGAGATGTCATCAGTGATGTCATCAGTGATGTCACTGTCTATGTAATGAATGATGTAATATGTGATGTCATCAGCAGTGCATTGTGGGGGCTCGAGTTATAGTTTGCTCAACTAACTATAACGGACGAATTTCTCTGGTTTTGTATGAGTGAAATGTCCAACTACCTATAACGTCCCTGAAACCTATGGTTTTTTCAGTGTATATATATATATATATATATATATATATATATATATATATATATATATATATATATATACACACACACAATGCACGGTAAAGGCATACGTTGTAAAAGCATATGCGATCTAAAACAAATGCGGGGTAAAAAATGCGTGGTAAAGGCATGCAGAGTATTTCCCTGCGTTGTTCGGTCATACAACCGCAGAACATAGCATACTTATCCTTTCATCCACGTAAGATTATTAACACAAATACTATTGTGTTTGGCACTAATGACCAACTATTTTTAAGCACAAAGAGACAATTCAGTGCGTGTCGCCATATAGTACATCACATATGACTTACTTTTACTGCACTTGTCTTCCTTCCAGGAAGGCATCCCTAAGGAGATGGAGAATTTGCGCCTCTTTTGTACATTTACAGATTACAAAATAGTCCGAAACATATTGATTAAAATTAATTTATTACACCTGAGCTATGTTCAAGACTAAGGCCCTCATTTCGAATGACCTGATAATTGGTAGTTGATGCACCCCATCTGGAAACTATTCTTACTTTTCAATCGTGCTCACACTCAAAAAAGATATAAAATCTCTTTAGAAAAGTTATACATTTATTTAGGATTGATACCGAGCATTCACAGAAGCACTCACAATATACCATTATTTCAAAATGGCATTTCTGCACAAATCATACTTTAAAACCCAAGTTACACTACATTTGAACACATTTATTTAACCTCTAACTGTTACATTTTAAGTTTCCGTCATGCAAAAAGATCTAGACAAAGCAAATCAAGAGTTTGCATCCCATAAAAACAATCTACAATATCAGACTCCTCACCACACTCGTTTTTCACGCTCAATGGTCCCTGCCTTTTTATCGGTGTCAGAAATTGCACGTTTTTGACAAATACACCCTTTTTTCACAAAAATGATATTAAGATTTACTGACTAAGCAAAAGGTACTTGATCAGTATCTTGTGTGAAAATTCCATGTAAGAGTATATATACACCTCATTTAAGTAAAGAAGTGAAGCAAGAATGGATTGAGCAGAAAATATCTCAGGAGCAGTGGTAAAGTTCTCACAAGAGATTTCCTGCAGCTGAAAATGTCATGGCATTTGGGTAACACAAAATGAAAACAATTAGCAAGTGTCACATGATGAGGAATACAAAGAATTTTCAAGATTTTAGCTAGTGACATTATAATGTCACTGACGATGGCCTAGAAGACTAACTTACTAACCTATTTTACCAGCTTTAACCTCATTATGTCAATGGTATATATGCTTCCTGAGTACTCTGAAATAGTGGAATTTTACTGATTCCAATATCATATTTGTCTTGTGGGACCATCATACAAACAATCCAGAAAGGTACAACACATGTCCAAGTTGACCCTTAGGCCTGAGGTCCTCCCGAAGCATCTGAACAGATGAGTCCAAACCATTAGCTGCATTTCTCACATACAAAAGAACCTTATCTGCATATAATGAGATAGTATGGACATCTCCGTCCATTAGTATTTGTTTGGCATTGCCGAAGTCTCTTAATCTGATGGCCTGTGGCTCCCTATCAAAAGCAAACAGGAATAGAGGGCAACCTTGTTTGGTGTCTCTGTTCACTTTCCAGGACGCTGAGATGACCCTTCCAGTGCATACAAGGCCAGTGGGTTGTGAATAGAGACATTTCAATAAATTATTTAATCTCCCTATCTCCTCTAGAATCATAAACAAGCAATCACAATCAAGTGTACTGAATGCCTTTCCTATGCCTAAATAGATTACTACTGACTTGGCACCCAGCTGTGAATTATTTTCGAGGATATGAAATGGGTTTAGTTATTTCTCCTCTGGATAAACACACTCAGGTCTTGGTAAACTATTGTCGACATCATATGCAACAGACTCTTAGCTAAAAGTTTGATTAAAATTTTGCATTCCACTTTGAGCATTGACACCAGCTGGTATAATTTCCTTTTTGTGGGATTTCGATTGGGTTTTGGCAATGGAATGACAGTCGCCTCTTTAGTCATGGCAAGGAGTGTCCATTTCACCATAGAGTGTCTAGGGGCCAACAAGACACACTGCAAGGTAGATCTCAGCTGACAGCCCATCTCATCCTTCGGTTTTCCTCCTGGCCAAATGCTCAGTTGCTAACTTCAGCTACATTGATAGTGGCTTAGAGAGCTTCTCTCTGCTTGGGCATTGTCACTCCCTGTCTGGATTTTGCATAATAAACCTTTATATCAGTTAAGCTAGCCTTTTTATGCTCACTATAGAGATATAAATAGTAGTTCATAAACTCCCTGTTAATTCCATCTTTTGTGTAAAGTGCAATTTATTGACCCCTTTCTATTGAGCCACCACGAAGCCATGTTTTCTTTTTATCATCATGCAGAGAGTCTGCCTGATGTATCAGCTTCAATATGGGCCCTCTGTGAATATTCTCTATAATCAATGCATCTCTGACTTTCTATTAATTGTATGCTTTATTTATTTTCTAGTGTTTCTGGCTGGTTGCTAGGGTCAGCATTGTTCTGCACTTACAACTTCCTGGGTTTGTCCTTGAAGGAGCAGGGTTTCGCAAAAATGAAACCTGCTCGAATGAAGTACCCCCATAAACGTACTAACAACACGTAGATGTAGTAAATACTAACGTACACCCAACATGAACATAGGGGAATTGCTTTGCGCATGCCTGAAATAACACATAAATAAATAATATTGTAATAATTCTGCATTTTGAAATTAATCAAAGAAGTTGCACGAGTAGACCGCATGTATATCAGTGTTTTGCATGTTGCATCCCCCTTTAAAGGTTAATTATTGATGCCGCTTTTGCACTAAGCTTATGCTAGGTAACTTTAATGAGGAAGTAGTGCAAGGTGGGTGGGAAACAGTGAAGGTTTCATTATCATATCATTAATATTTGTTCATTTCCATCCACTTTAGTATGCTGAATGAAGCCTACATTTTAAAGGGTTGTCATGACTGGGAGGGGGAAGTTTCCTCGGAGCGAGTCCGCTCTGACACGAGACAAGCAAGATGTGCTGAGCATCGCAGATGACATGGAGTGAAGGCCAGAGCGTCAGATGACTGCCAATTGTTGTACCCGAGCATGAGACCGGGGATGTGCTCAGCGAAAATATTGACTGATGAAAGAAGAATGTACTAAAATGTATCTTATATGGGGAACGCATGAATAAACTGAAATTTGGACCAGGGGAACCACTGTACACAATAAAATTGTTGAATAAATGCGATGTCATGGTGGTGTGACAACGTCACCTCTCCGGCCCACCAATCCCTGTGCGAGTTATAGAGTAAGAGGAAACATTTGAGGGTTGGACATGTCAATTTAGACTATAATTAGGGTACCTTTTGGGGCGTGTCGAGAGAGCTTAGGCTGACACGAGAGAAGAGGGGAGAAGTGTCGCTGTTCGTCGGTTTGCAGAGAGGCCTAGCTGTTACTTTTGTGTCCTTTTCCCTGACCAATTTTTCTTGTGTTTCCTGAATATCTTTTGGGGAACCTCCATCATCTCCTGGGCTCAGGGGGTGGTATTTCTTACAGACCGATCGGTTTGTATCTAGCCTGTGTTGTTCTCAGCATTAATGTATTTGTCTCTGAATATTTTGTCTCTCCACCTTCCATTCCGTCAACAAATTATATGCATTATTTTTAGATGATCCTGTTGTCTCTTCATCTATACCTCCGTTAGGTATTATATTGTTTGGCATAATCATTCTGCTGAACTCTTTTGTCTCTTACTCTATCCACTCCTTCATTGCAAAATGTTGTTGCAGAATGAGTTTGTGTAAAATTGCATTATTTCTCTGATCGTGTAATTCGATGTTTGTAATTGTGACCTGATGCAGATGAGCATTTACTTTGAATTCTGAGATAAACTCACTTATTAATCTTACAGAGAGTCTGTGATTAATTTGACAATGTTTGGTGAGTTAGTGTCTTGTCATTACCATCAACTACTCAACTAATTGGTCCATTGACCAAATAGAGGAAGAGTTGATATCGGTATTAGTTATTTTAAATGGATGTTTTAGGAGTTTATAAAGAAATAAGAAATGAACGAAACAAATTGACCACAGCGCAACAGGAATACTGGGTGAATGTGTATGGGCCATTGTAGTGATTTGTGGAGTATTGATCCCTGATCAATTATTGGTATTGGCGCTGGGTCAGTTTCTTGGTAGAAGAGGACGGTTTAATTATTGATTAGTTTGGTAATGATTATTAATTATTGATTATATGTTTCTAACATGCAGAGTTAGTGCCCTGTTCTATGTTGTCTAGAACGCCAGGTACGGAGATACCTGAGGAATCCCGGGAAGGAATCTGCTGCAAGTGGCAGAAGAAGAGTGTGGTAAAGAAATCACACCGCAGAAGTACTTTGTCTGTTGAAATAATACCTAAAAGCTACGGAGGGCTGTAGGTGTTATATCTAGGGAATTTCGTATGTGAGTAGAGTGTCTGAATAGTGTAGGGTCCACTTCCGAAACTCTAGCCTTATTTCCAGGAGAATAGCAAGACTCCTTTTTACGCCAAAAAGTCCTCTTGTGAAATTCTGGTTTTATCCCTAGGGGAGTAATAGGTCCACCTGGAGCTTGTTAGAGAAGTGAGATAACGCTGGTCGTTATTATTGCTTGCAGTGTAAGAAAATCTCTTGAAAAAGTGAAGACTATGGGGCCGATTCCGATCTCGGCCGGTAGTGCTCCGAATCGGATTCGGATTTACCGGATCCGATTCGGAGCCCTGTTTCCCGACCGAATCGTACGCGGGTCCGGCCGAGCGAGTACGATGCAAGCTCCCGCGAAATCGCCGACCGACTCGTACGCGGCTTCAACACGCTCCGACCGACTCGCATGGACACGACTGGCACCGCGCTATGGAGACGTTTCCCGGTCGGGTAAGTACGATGCGCGCCGCGAGCAGTCCGACCGACTCGCGCCGTCCGGCTCGAAAAAGCTGTCGGAGCCGGACTTTGGGGGTCCGCGTCGGACCCCCCTGTACGCGTAGGCGCGCGAGTCGCACACAGGGGGGACCCATGGGTCCCCCCTACCTGTGCATGTACGCCGCGATGCGCATGGACGCGTACCCGCTGTAGGGGGCGCCCTTGTTTGCCTCGCAACCATTGAGTCAATGGGAGCCCGCGTACGCGTTGTACGACCGGCTCCCATTGACTTCAATGGGAGTCCGACCGAATCGAGTCCGATAGCATGCGAATGCATCGTACTCGTCCGGTCGGACTGCTAGGGTCCGATTCGGTCGGAATTCTCTCCGGGTCCGGCTCGGTCGGAGAGATTTCCGGCCGAGATCGGAATCGGCCCCTATCTCTTTATTTAGTGGAGCAGACAAGGAAGAATTGTTTTATGTTGTTACTAATAGAATTTTGATTAAGAAAAACACAGGAAAACTTTGCTGTAAAATTTTTGTAAAGGGAGGGTCAGTCGAAGGAGTAATACTGATGTCAGAAAAGGCCGCGCTGACATTGGTTAGGCTGCGGTTGTGTGCAGGACGGTGATTGGTTGGTTGATGTGAGCCGTGCTAGTATTGGTTGAGATTTTGCTTACGTGACAGTGCTATGATTGGTTGGTTCGTTGGTGTGAGACGTGCTGGTATAGGGCGAAAGTTAACCAATAGAGTGAATAGAATTACGGAAAGATTGTTTTTGTTTGTACATGATAAGACCCATTAGTGGAGGAAGCCAGAAAATGAAGTTAATACAGAAAATAAAGATTTTTTTTAAGAAAGACAAACCCATTGTGACTAGAGAGGGAATTCCGATTCCGCCTCCAAAAACGCCTGCTTTTTTTATGATGTTAGAACGAGGATATCACACGTGTGTGTGGTTGGAAAACTGGATTGAGTATACGAAAGGCGATGGTGTTTTAGCTTTTCCCCAACATG
Organism: Calotriton arnoldi; assembly: GCA_963921515.1. Lineage (NCBI taxonomy): Eukaryota > Metazoa > Chordata > Amphibia > Caudata > Salamandridae > Calotriton > Calotriton arnoldi. Next base: position 581,199 of record CAWUFW010008810.1, on the reverse strand, counting down.
GTACATTTAATGTGACGATATTGCAAAATTTGAGAAATCAAATGAATTCCTTAGTCCCAAATCCTAGACTGACTCAGTACGAAGCTTTGGAAGAATGGGAAGTGGAAGCATTCGAGAGGGAAAAATATAGAATTGGTAACAGAGGTTACAGAAGTATGATGTTCAGATACCCCTTTGAAAGCAGAGATGAAAAGTTGAAAAGATGGAGAAGAGCTGTAGTAACGGAAGGATTATACCCAGTTTTAACGGTTGATGAGCAGACTGGACGATGATGAATTAATAGAAGTCATTATGAATAAAAAATCTCCACCATATGAGGAAAATGTAGGGGTTGTGACCCCAAGTGCCCCACAATTGGGAACCCCATTGACTCCGCAAGTTACGGATATAGCGAAAGTAATGAAGGAGAATGAAGCGAGGATGTTAAATAAGGCCAGATTAGAACAGGTTCAGAAAATAAATCAATTGAATTTGAATGCAGAAGCCTTGACAGTACCGGTAACGATTGGTCCTGTAGTACCATTGTATGGAGATAGACAGAATGTATCAAAGGTACATGCATTAGCCGTGCCAGGTAGCAGCATTAGGAGCAATGTGAGTGGGGATGGACAAAAAAAATGTGAGCGACTATGTTTCCTTCAAAAGAACCGGACAGGTTGAAAGGGCGTGTCCATTGATAGAAGTACCAGGTGGTGGATATATACATGTTGCATGGTCAAGACAGGATATATTGTCTTTTACAAATGATTTTCCCAGACTTAGAGAAACCCGTTGAATGGTACAAACAGGTAGATAGGTTTGTAAAGGTGTCAAAGGTTTTGTTAAAAGATTTAGATGGTCTGTTTGATATTGTTGTTGCAGCTGATTAATGGACAGAGTGTAAGATTACTGTTGATTGGCCAAAAGAGGAATACCCTAGGGATCCTAAAACAGGTGCATCATCAGAGGAAGTAATGAAAAAGTATAATCAGGTAATCACTTTCTTGAAGGGAAAGATTTCGCCAAAAGAAACTGATTGGGTTAAGATTGACAGAACTACTCAGGAGCCAAAAGAGCCAGTACACGCCTATTATGAGCGTTTACTACAGGTATTTAAACAGTATAGTGGTTTTGAAAATATTGGAGAGAAAGACATGGGACATTTTGTGTATTGTTTTGTGTTCGGACTGAGGCCTGAGATTAGCAATATGATACAGCAGCATTTCATCTGTTGGCAGAGCAAGACAGTGGATGAAATCCTACGATATGCAAAGTATTGTAGTGATGAAATTGACAGTAAACATAAAAAGTTGAAGGAAAAAATGATGTGGGCACAAGTGAAGGTAGCAAAGCAACATGAAAATGACAATAATCAAACAAGTGGACAGAGCCAGAATGGACAGAATTATAATGGAGGTAAGGGAAAGGGGAAAATGAGTAAGGAGTTGGCCTAATGGCTAGGGCGGTCGACCTTGAACTTGGGGAACTGGGTTCGAGTCTCAGCAATGACGCTGAACATCCTGTGATTCTGGGCAAATCACTTAATCTCCCCGTGCCTAACAAAAATGAACGTGTCCTCATGTAATGCAACTGGTGCTATGTAAAGCGCTCTGATACCCGATTTGGGTCAAGTTCGCGCTATATAAAACTCTGTAAAAAAAAAAAAGGAAGAAGCTATGAAGAAATTTCCTTGTCATGCGTGCAGAAAGTTTGGACATTGGAGGAATGAGTGTAGAACTGCTAAGAAGAATAATGGGGGAAATCAAAATTTAATTCCACAGATGCAGAATGAGGCGGGTGAAAATCTACAGCAGCAGCATCAGATAGTTACGCAAAAGTTACAGGTGCCACAAGCTCCCATACCAAGTAATGTGAATGCTCAGGTGCAAAGGTACAATGTGAACACCGGATGTCACGGAGGAGACCCGCTTGGTAAGAATGAAGGTGTGAGTCAGCAGTATTGGATGCAATGCAATGGAAATTATTCAGACTCATCTCAATGACGGTGCCTGAGGGGGGAGGAAGAGTGCGTACTTGGCGCATCCTTAGCGGTAGATCAGTCAGGTCCATTTGTTGACGGAAAGGTAGAAGGAAATGATATTACATTCTTAGTGGACACTGGTGCTACCCGTTCTACTGTGAGAGCAGCAGAAATTCCGAACCTACCCCTCTCAGGAGAAACTATCCAAGTTGTAGGAGTCTCGAATAAACATATTAGAATGCCAGTCACAAACCCTATAGAAGTTCATATTGGAAACTTCAAGGACATGCATCGGTATGTGGTATGTGACTCAAGCCCAGTAAATCTCTTGGGAAGAGATTTGCTGTGCAAAATGAATTGCACCATCAATTGTACCCCGGATGGAATTGCATTCCAGACCCCAGATGAGGATGTGGAGTTTAAGATGATGTTAGTAAAGCAAGGGACAGAAGTGAATGAGTTATACTCGCTTCAAACTGAAAACAATCTGCCTGAAGAATTAAAAGGTACAACGAATCAGGGTGTGTGGGATTTTACAGGAAAATAAATTGGTTTAATGGTGAGAGTAGATCCGATTCAGATAACAGCGAAGAATGGTGCTGTGTACCCAAACACACCACAATACAAAATTAGTCCAGAAGTGATTGCAGGAGTTGCTCCAGTAATCGACCAAATGATTGAACAGGGAGTCCTAAAGGAAATAATGAGCAGTCATTGTAATTCACCTATCATTGGTATCAAAAAGCCCAGTGGGAAGTACCGGATAGTGCAGGATCTGCGTAAAATAAATAAAATTGTAGTGCCCTGTTGCCCAGTAGTGCCAAATCCAGCAGTGATTCTTTACCAAATTCCTTGTGATGCATAATGGTACACAGTGATTGATTTGTGGCAAGCATTCTTTTAGATTCCTTTGCATCCGGAAAGCCAATATTTATTTGCTTTTCGGTTCGAGGGGCCGTGTTTTGGCATGGTGCCGAGTCCCTCAAGGGTACACAGAGAGTCCCTCAATCTTCAATCAGATCTTGAAAAAATGCCTAGAGACTTTAGTCATACCAGGAAATTCGGTTTTGGTTCAGTACATTGATGACCTACTGGTGGCATCAAGGACACGAGAGGCATGTGTTACAGACACAACTGCTCTATTGAACCATCTGGCAGATGGAGGACACAAGGTGTCCCCAGCAAAATTACAATTTTGCAAACAGGAAGTACAGTACCTTGGACACAAAATAGAAAAGGGAGTTAGAAAAGTAACCCCAGAAAGAATCCGTGTGATCAAACATGAATCCACCCAAAACTCAGAAAGAGGTGCAAATGTTTTTGGGAATGGTTGGATATTGTCGCCAGTGGATATGTGGTTTCTCATTAATTTCAAAACCCCTACAGAAATTGACATGGAAGGATGTGAAAGATCCGATTGTTTTGGATGAGGAAGCTATGGATGCTTTCATAAAATTGAGAAGTAGTCTCTGTAGGGCACCTGCCTTGGGAATGCCAGACTATACAAAAGAATTTGTATTGTACTGTTGTGAGAGAGATGGATGTGCACTTTCAGTTCTAACTCAGAAACATGGAATGGCACGACGTCCAGTAGCATATTTTTCTGCTACCCTGGATACAGTGGCTGCAGCATTACCTGGATATCTGAAAGCCGTAGCAGCTACTTGCATGAGTCTGGAACAGAGTGAACCGATTGTGATGGGTTATCATGGGTTATCCTGTCAAGGTGTATGTGCCACATTCTGTTGAGATTCTTTTGACTCGCACTAGGACCCAGTATCTTACTTCTAGTCGGCTGACTGAGTATGAAAGAGTGATTCTGGGTGCTGAAAATGTGACTGTGGTCAGGTGCACTACTGTGAATCCGGCATCTCTATTGCCAAATTCTCGCTGTGAGGAAGTGAAAGAGGAAGCAGATCATGATTGTCTGGATGTGACAGAGTTATGCACCAAGCCTAGGCCTGATATTGAAGATAGCCCTTTGGAAAATTCAGATTGCAAGTTGTTTGTTGATGGATCGTGTTTGAGGAATGAAAGAGGTGAATTATGTACTCCTTATGCTGTTTTCACCCTAGAAGGAATCATTGAAGCATCCTGTCTGAAAGGAGTAAACTCCGCACAGATAGCTGAGCTGATAGCTCTGACTAGAGCATGTAAAGTTGCCAAAAGTTTGAAAGTAACCATATTTACAGACAGCCAATATGGATTTTGAATAGTGCATGATTTCGGCCAGCTATGGATGCAAAGGGGATTTCTGACTTCTTCAGGTTCCCCCATTCAAAATGGAAAAATTGTGAAAGAACTATTGAATGCTTTACAATTGCCCAAAAGAATTGCAGTAGTCAAATGTGCCGCACATCAATCAGGAGACGATTATGTAACAAAAGGCAATAGGTATTCAGACCAAATTGCACGTTATTGTGCCCAAAATACAATGGCTTTAAACAGATAAATTGAAAGAGGAAATACTGAATACCATCTTATGTTTATAACTACAACAACGTTAGAAACTTGGGATGAGGTGAGGCAAATGCAGGAAGAGGCAAGTGATGAGGAAAAGGAAAGCTGGAAATTTGCAGCTGTAGAAAGAGAGCAGATGACGAACTATGGGTTTATCATGATGAGAGACCAGTTCTACCAGACTCTTTGCTTTCTCACATGGCCAGGGTGTACCATGGACATGCACATATTGGAAGAGACGCAATGATCAGGCTCTTCAAGCAGACATGGTATAATCCGAAGTTCAGGGTCATTGCAGAGAGTCTTTGCCAGAGGTGCATTGTATGTCAGCAGCGGTATCCAGGAAGAAAAACTGTTGTAAGTTGGGGACGAATTGGGAGAGCAGGAGATCCATTTACCTGACTCCAGCTTGATTTTATCGAGTTAGCCCCTTGCAATGGGCTGAAATATGTTTTAGTCATTGTTTGCTTATTCTCTCACTGGGTGGAAGCCTACCCCACAAGAAGAAATGACAGCCTCACAGTAGCCAAACTACTCTTGAGAGAACTGATCCCTAGGTTTGGAATTCCAGTCACTTTGGAAACAGACAGAGGAACTCATTTTATTAATGAAATAATTCGGCTGATTTGTGCAGCATTTAAAATTGAATGAATGAATGAATGATTCTTTATTTGTGTGATTAATAAAAACCAATACAAAAAGGACGATCAATATAAAAGAAATAATTAAAATAGAATAATATATGTACACATCTTATTCCTAAAACCTCCTTTAGTGTTTTTGTTTTATACATTGGAATTAATAACAGTCCTTTAGGTGCACCAGAGCAAACTTTCAATGGGGGCCAAACTGGGTAGGCCCCTCATCCAGATAATTCCCACGCGCAGCCAAAGTTGACCTGTCCATAAGAGCTGAGCGGGCATAGTAAATGAACTTGGCAAAGTTGGCCATGTGCTTCACTGTGTCCAGCAGGTATAACTGTTGAACAGCCTCATTTGCCGTCCACGTGCCCAGTTGAAGGAGAATGGGCCTTAGATGGATTCGGCGTACTGGCAACAAGGCAGGACAGCATAGCAGGATGTGAGCCAGCGATTCTCACTTATAATAGCAAAGGCAGCACTCCGCAATGGCCGGTCTTACTTTCACTGAAGGATACAGATCTTTTAGGGGAAGAGGATGTAGTCTGGCTGCAAGAATCCTATGAAGGGCTTGCCTCCCCACCGGCTGTGTAAGATGTAGTTTAAGGCCATGCGATGTGTGAGGGGAACTTTGGGTCTCATGAAAGCCTCTAGCTGTCAGAGCTTCGATGTCCAATATACGAGAGCATGATCTTACTTGCTTTTTTATTGATGTTTTAATGGTTGTGTACTTAATTGTGTTGGGGTCCCAATTCTCTATGGCTAATTTCAAAAGTTCTTTGGCTGAAGCAAGGCCAGTTGACCATGGATTGCCTGGTTGTTGAAAATTTTTGTTTATAACGGTCTTCATTGAATTCTCTGGTGCCACAGTTGTTAAATAAATGTATTTCGCCAGAGTCGCCAGTTCTACCAAAGATTGTCGGTTGAGATTGAATTCCAGGCGAATTAGAGTGTTCCTAGTGCATGCTGGTAGACAAAATAACTTTTTGTAAGCTGCACAATGGATCTTTTCAAGATCCTGCGCGAATTTGCCTGGAAACGCCTGTATCGCATAATTGAGGGAAGGCAATAGTTTTGCCCTCAGGACTCGTTGGATGGCCGTTGTTGTTGGACTTTCTAAGACGGCATGGAGTTTGCAGATGGCGTAGGTAACCATTTTTCCTTTCTGCTGGAGCTTATGACGGTGGACCTGTGAGCGGCCAGTTTCACTGATCCAGACCCCAAAATAGTTGTACGATTGTGTACTATTCAATGTTAATGGGCCCAGACTCCATTTCATCAATTTTTTTTTCGGATGGCGTCCAAAGATTACTATCTTGGATTTCGTTGGGTTGGCAACCAGCTTGTTTTTAGCGTTGTACTCTAAGAGTGCTGTTAAAGTTTTTGAAGGCCGATTTTAGTGTGGTCCAAAAGGACCAGATCGTCAGCATATTGCATCAGCTGGATCTTGATTTTCCCAATCCTGGGAGTCGCTAAAGTGGCTCCGTGCAGAGCGCTACCCAAATCCGCTGTATATAAATTAAAGAGCAGCGGGGCAAGGACACAGCCCTGCTTTAGCCCGTGATCCGTGGTCATTTTTTCTGTGGCGGATTCACATGAGAGTTTAACTCTTACCCAAGTTTGCGAATACAGCGATCTAATGGCTTGTAACAGTTTCGGGCAGATGTTCCAACGTGCCAATTTCTTCCATAAGATGTTGCGGTCTACCCCATCGAATGCTGCTGTATAGTCGATGAAACAAGCAAAAAGCGGCTGAGTGCTGTGGGCCATCGTTTGGTGTACTAGGTATGATAGGGCAATGATGTTGTCTAAGGTGGAACCTCCTGATCGGAATCCGGTCTGATAGAAAGGGAGAAGATCTTCCTTGCTGACCCAATCGGCTAGTTCCGTCAGAAGAGTGCTTGCGTAAGCCTTGCCCTCAATGTCCAATAAGGCTATCATACGGTAGTTCCTAGGGTCCGTACTTGGCCCTTTTTTCTATATTGGGTGTAGCAGTGACCCCCTCCAGGAGTCTGGGACATCCTCCAAAAGCCTACACTCGGCATACAGCTGTACCAGATTCGCAGCCCAAAAGTCGATGTCCTCCCTGAAGAGGGAGCCAGGCAGGCCATTAGGTCCAGGGGCTCCATTATGGCGTATTTTTTTCAAGATGATTCGAATTGCCTTTTTTTCTGGGGGGGTGTAAACGGCCAGAGGTTCCACAAGTTCTATTATCACTTTGCTAGATTGCCCCCCAAGAGTTGTTGTTCTTTCTATTAATTTTGCCTTTGAGTCATCGGTGTAGAGGGTTTTTACATGGGCCGCCCAAGTGATTGCATCAAGTGGATTCTCTCTGTTAGAGGTCCCATGGATTACCTTGTTTAAATATTGCCAAAATTCTTGGGATTTGCTAGGTGCAAGCAACTCGAATATCTTCAGCCATTTTGCCTCTGTGAGTTCGCGTTTTACCTGCCAAACCAGTAATGAGTGGCTCTTGCCCGCTAGTTTTAGTTCCTTTTTGGCAGACTCGGATCTAGTTGCCTGATAGGCCCTGCGTTTGGAATTCAGTTGTTTGGAGCATTCCTTGATTGCTGGTTGGTGTCCCAGTTTATATACGGGGTTAGCATTGGTTCTGTGTGTAATGCTCTCCCGAAGCAAAGATGCTAAATCGTAGGCAAGTGAACCCCATTCCCCTATATGGCCCTTATCGTTGAGACCGGTCTGCCAGCCTTTCCACGTTGATTTCCATGAGGCAAACGTATGACTTGGGAGCGGCCCCCATTTGATTCTTCTAAGGAGTCTGTGTCGCTCTTCCCCCTTTGTGACTCCGATGCAGCGAAGAGTGTAACGAATTTTCGCAGTAATGGATAACTGTAAGGTTAGGGCGGCATGGTCACTTTCATTCCGGGGTTGGACTGCATAATTTAACATATGTTTTTGTAGACTTTCACTTAGTAGGATATAATCTATTGTGGTCCGATTGTTGTAAGTGGGTGCTATCAATGCTGCTGAGTTGACTTTTGTGGTTAAAGAATGTGTCGTTACCAAGTTATATGCCCGCATTAGGGCATTGAATCTTCCGGTCCCCCCATTGGAGTGGCTTTCAGGTGCATTCAGCCCTATGTCGTGCATGTTAAAGTCACCAAGAATGATGGAGTCCATGCCTGCATACTGTAATAGCAGAGTTTCAATCTCGTTTAATAACCGATTGAGTTTGTCCTTCAAACCCGGCCCATTGCGATTAAAATAAACATTAATTAAGAGTATTGATATTGGGCCATCTGTCATGTTCAAGCCTTTCAGAGTGCCAGCCAAAAACATGTCTGAGGGGTTCTTTATTACTGAGAAGTATACTTTCAGTGCATGCTTGACGTATATTGAAATGACCCCTGATGGTCTCCCAAAAATGTTGGCTTTTATTGCGGATTTGAAATATTCTGCATAGTCCCCTATTGGTGTAGAAGAAATGGCCCATGTTTCTTGGGCGCAGATTATGTCTGCTCCTGCAAGGAATGTAATTGCAGCTGGACTTTGCAAAACTTTATGTATCCCTGCAACGTTCCAAGTCATGATATTGATCATTTGATTGTTATCCGAGGGACTTCTATACTGGACGTGGCTGTTATTTAAGGCATAGCTGATCTTTGGTGGTGTCGACTGATTGCCTAGTAAAGGCCTGATATTAGGAGCTAGAGTTTAAGGCCAGTGAGAGCCAGGACCAATCTTTGGCGCTGTTCCCCTTGGTTGAACAGTAGCGATTGCCTCCTTCCACATGTTTGGTAATTTGAATTGAACTGTTACTCCGCTGAATCGTTTGTGTGCCACCTATAGAGCCATGTAAAATGGATCCAGTAGCTAGTAGAGTTGAGTGTTTACTGTTCATCCATTTCTGACCATTCAGATCTTGTTCTCCCTGTCGAGCGCATGGCACATTATTTTTCAGAATCTCTGGATATTTAGTGGCAAGTGGGGTCTTGATTTTTATGCCCCAATTGTCCAGTTGCGTTTTGTATCCTCTCAATCCGTCCGCCATGATCAGGTTGGAAAAAGTTATCTCAGTTGTTTCGTTTAACTCACTTGGTCCTGGGCCAGAAAAAGCCACCGTCTCAATATCAGTTGTTTTTATATTTTCCAAACACGGAATGTTTTCGCAAAGCTTCAGAAGGTTTCCTCTATTGAGGATGTCCCAATTCCCCTGCGAGGTATATTCGGGATATAACAATACTTTCAGATTTTCTCGGTCTATGGCATGGACCTTGAGGGGGTGGATTTGGTTAAAAAGCGCCTTGGTAGCATCTAAGGACTCTGTAGAATTCCGAGTTGAATTTTCACGGGGAACAGGTCCATCCCAGGTCCGGTTTATACTTGGGGCACAAGTTTGCGAATCACTCCTGAGGGTAGAGTTGCGATCCGGGGGGGACGGAGAGTCATTAGTGCTTACTTGGGCAATTTTCATCTCCCGTTGGTAGTTAGATATATTTACAAATTGGGGCTCCTTATGAGCTATTGGCTGTGCGGGGCCAAGTTTATTTGTGATATCTTGGCGTGGCTCTTCAATCTGTGGGCCCTGTGTATTGATCGGGTGGTCGCTGGGCACTAGGACTGTTGTGCTCAGATTTTTAATCGGATTCCCACTTAAGTTACCTGGGAGACTCTGAGCAGGTATGTCATTAGTAGTTGTGCCATAAATCTGTGTGCCTCTATTTTGTTCAGTGGCAATTGTTTTTTGTGTGGGGCCAAGGTCATTCTGATTCACCTTGCTATGTTCTCTGTTTTCCTGTTTTTCTGGCACAAGCCAATGCTTGATGGTCCCTTTAGAATAGCTTTTGCCATTTTTTGTTTTGTTTAACTTTTTCAATTTTTTCTTGTTTTTCCTGGACAAGTGTTGAAATTCTAAAGTTGATGATATTGGATCATCTGATTTTCCAGGGCCGTTATCAAGGGTAAAACAGGATTGTGATTTGGAATGCGAATTGAATTTCAAGGCCAAGACATTGACGCTAGATGGACTTTTAAGGTTGTTACTGTCATGCCTGGAGATTTCCTGCATTTTTTCTGAACTAACCTGTTTGTCCTGTAGCCTTAGCTGTGGGGCCAATGTAGGCTGCGGGTCTCCTGTTCTTATTTTGTTTGTTTGGTCTCCCATTAGCCCTGATGACTCATATATGGCTTTTATCATATTTGTTTGTGTAGTCTTCCTGCTTGGACTCTGAGATAGATTGTACTGGGGGAGGCGTGATGTGTTGCTCGTCCACCTATTGACCGCGCACTTAAGGTCAGTAACTAAGGTCCTCATTATTTCTGGGTGCTTTTCCAAGTTCTGCAGTATTGGGGAGCAACCGCAATCATCTTGTTTTGCCTTTACGTCCGTGTTTGCCTGGGCTCTGCGTATCAGTTTAAAAGTTCCAATTTCAAGTCCAATCCAGAGATCAGGCTAGCGACTGATTGCAGTATGTTTATTTGAGTGTCTAATTTGTCTGCGTGCATTATGGCTGCATTTGCCATTGAAATCAAAGCTTCGTTGATCAATGCAAGATGATTTTCTATTTTTTGTGGCACCGAGACAATTTCCATATCCGTTTTTAACGAGCCGGGCGACCTTGGTTCATTTGCACTTAGTAGGCTTTGATTTGAGTCAGAACACCCTTTTAGTAAAAACGTTCTCGTCCCCGGGCTCAGTGGGCATGAAAGAGGAAGCCAGGGGGTCCAGCTGGAGCTTCAGAAGTATGCAACTATCGGTAATATCCGTAGTGTGTCGTGTTAAGGGAGGAAACTCCTCGCTTGCCTCACTTTCCTCCGAGGAGGTGGCGGGGAGAAATTCCATGGATCCACTGTCTAAATTTGTTGGCACTGATGTGCAGATTCCTGAGTTGTTGGGGCGAAGCGGGCTGTGATTGATTACATTTTCTTTTGCTAGTATGCTATTGACCTTGACTATAAAAATTTCCGGAGAAAGCGGTGCAGTCAACGGGGAGCTTTGATTCAAGGTTTCATGTGATCTAGCACATACTAATGTGTTAGCAATGGTTTCGGTGGTTTCGGTGCCAGTTACGTAGCGGGGTGTATCAGCTGTTTTTTCAGGGTTGCTTTTTTCAGGGTTACCAGAGCAGCCCAGTTTGGTCAATTGTTGGAAATAGTTTCTAATATTATTATTACCTTTAGGACTATTACTGTTGGTGTTGCCAATTGCGGTGTATTCACTCAGATTTAGGATTGAATTTGTATTTGTATTCCTGGTCTTTGTGCTTAAAGATGGAAGAGAGTTCGATTGCTGCTCTCCCAATTGTTGCCCATCCTGGAGAGTCGGACCGGATCTTGCACTACCTTTGCCAGGGGGGTACAACATCTTAGCTTTTTGGCGTCTCGCAGATTTGTGAGGGCGGTAGTTGACCTGGGGCTGGGCCAAACCCGCATTCCTTGTCCGCATGGTTGTTCTGCGCACCGTACTCTAAGCTCTAAGGTCCGCGGTCCGGAATCTGGGGTCTAAAGTCCCAGAAAATCAAATGGGTCCAGATATCCCTCCCTTATTCGGCAATACAGATGGTCCTGGTGGTTCTGATGGTCGGGGGTAACCTGAGACTCGAAGCTGAAGCTAAAAGCTGATATTGTAGCTGATATTGTAGCTGGTGTTTAGCCCTAGTGGCTTGGTCAGCTGAGTTTATCTGAGTTGTCTAATTCTGTTCGGCTGATGCCTGGTCCTTGGGCGAGAAGACTGGAGATTGAAGGCTTTTTGGGGTTTGCGTTTTCTGGTTTTACTGTCAGTGTCACTTTTGCTGCTTTACAATGGCACAATTCCTCCCTGGTGGGTGCGAAGAGGCAAGAGGTAGGGGGCAGGAGGCAGAAGGCAGAAAACAGCGGGAGTGGAGCAGCCCGGTGTCCTGACTCCACCAGCTCTCACTGCACCACTTAACGCCTTCTGGTCTCCACTGACCCCCACTCCTCTCCATTCCACTCCACTCCCGCTGGAGTATTTGCCTTGGGGTTGCCTCTGTGGGGGTGCGGAGAAGCGTAAGTGATGCAGCCAAGGGAGCGGAAGAGCCGCCGCCACTCAGCACAGTTCAACTTGCCTCGACCCCCGCTCTCAGTCACCAGCTCTACTCTGCCTGTCGTCCATAGGCAGGCGGACGGACGGCAAAGGTGGAAGCCGGGAGTGCGGGGGAGCTGTGGGCGAGGAGCAACGAGAGGTACGCAGCAGCAAACGGCAAGCAGGGGGCAGGGAGTAAACAACCACCCCGCACCACACTGCCACCGCACCGCCACCCCACCACACCGGCTCAACTCAGTTCAACTCACCCCTGGCTCCGGGCTCGACCCGCTCAAACCAATCTCCGGCACCGGCAACTCCGGCTCGAGACTCGCAGCTCCGGTCGGATACAGCTTCGCCGCAGAGCCTCGGGCAAACTCAGGCAGGGCAGGCTCCTCCTCGTTCTGTGTCGTTTCCTGTCGATTCCTCGAGTAATTCTCTTAGCGGTATGTTTCAGGAGTGCTGCAGCATCACACACACCTTAAAATTGAACAGAAGCTGTATTGTGCCTATCGACCTGAAGCATCTGGAGTGGTCGAGCAAATTAATGGCACTATAAAATCCAGGTTAGGGAAAGTGTGTGCATCCACATCACTGAAATGGCCAAACGCTTTACCCCTTGTGCTGATGAGTTTGAGAAGCATTCCTGACAAAAAGACTGGATTGAGTCCCCATGAAATCCTTATGGGAAGAGCAATGAGACGGGCATATGTACCAGCGAACAAACTAATGAGTATATCTGATGATCTGATGCTTGATTATTGCAGAGGATTGGCTGAACTGGTACGTTCTGTGTCTCACCAGGTTGGAGAAGAAGCCACAACAATACATCGAAATCAAGCTCATGATCTGAGTCCTGGCGAGTGGGTCTACGTCAAGAAACATGTAAGAAAATTGTGTTTAGACTCCAGGTGGCACGGACCTTATCAAATCATCCTGGTGACGACAACGGCAGTGAAGGGTGCTGACTTACCAAATTGGATTCATGCGAGCCACACCAAACGAACCTTAGATCCACTTGAAAGACCGAAAGAGCCACCGCCGGTGAATCAAAAATAAAGGTCAGTGGCTGAAGTGTGTGAAGCTGATGAATCTAGAGTAACAGATTCTAACGAACCAATGGATGGTGAGCAGCCAAGCACAAGTCGAGTAAAGTGGACAAGAGATTCTAGGGTTTCGAAGACTGTCGTCGAACCAGAAGGAAGTGAGTTCACTGATGATCCAGAAGAAAGTGAACTTCCAGTTGAACCTGAAACAGGTGAAATTGCATCAGAACCAGAAGAAAGTGCGTTCACAGTTGAAAGAGAAGTCATTGTAGAAGCAGAAGAAACAGAAAATGAAGAAGAAACCCAGTCAGAAGAAAGGGCAAGCAAAAGAACCTATGAACCAAATGTAGAAAGGGAAAACGAGGTCAAAGCAAAAAAACCAAGGAAAGGTGATAATTGGCCAAGCGGAGTGAAAAGACTAAAATACACTCTTGTGAAGAGAAAGTTTAGAAAAAGACCAGAAAAAAGTAATGAGGTCTCAAGTCAAACAGAACAAGAAGAGTCAGGAAAAGAAACGGTGCGGAAAACAAGAAGAGTGAAAATTCCAAGTAGAAAATATAGAGCACCTGAATGGACCTACGTGATTTTGGAAGAAATCGAAAGGTCAGATCCAAGTAAAGGAAAAGAAAACTCTAGCACTGAGCAAGTTGATGAAAGTAAACTAAGACCTCCTTAAAGAACTGTAACAAAAATAAAGTATTACCTTGGTGGATTGAAAAGAAAATGGAATAGAAATTCAAAGCAGATCAAAGAAAAGAATAAAAGAAAGGGGTAAAGAAGAAAGCCTTGAGGTGTAGGATTACACTACTATTTTTTATCTTTTGAAATAATCTAGAGGTGTAGATAGATTTTTTAAATTTTTATATAGAAAGAAAAATGGCCGAAGCAGAAGTGACAGAAATTCGAAATCTAGTCTAAAACGTAGGTGTATTAAAGCTTGCCTATGTAGTATCTTGTTATTAACATTTATGTGGATACTATTAACTGTTCTTATACCTATTCTAATGGACACTGATAAGACAAATATTACTAATGATATAACATGTGAAAGGATGAATGATGTCACTAACGAAACCCCCGTTACTAAATTAGTACCCCTTGATGGAGGCATACTCCATCATGATAAATCAATTAGTGATTTCTCGTTAAATGTCTTTACAAAGTTACTCTATGAGTATGTTGAAACTATGAATGTGAGTGATTGTTATGTGTGCATGCAATTACCTTCATCTGTTTCTGAAGGGGTGACTTATCACCACCTTCCATTAACCTATGGTGTGTCGTGTAGTGTACTCACCAGTCTATTCTATGTAACGGGAAACTTGAGTATCATTACTCAAATATAGACTTAGTATTTTCTGAAATACCTGTTATAAAAGAATTGAATAAGGTGTTCAGTGCTAAGGATGCACGATATATGGGCACATTTTTTCATATTACTAAAACTTTAGACATAAATTATGCTTATAAGAATAATTTAACCTGTAGTTTAAGGATTGAAGAAAGGGTATTCGTAGAAATGGTAGCAAATAGAAGAGAAAGTTTCCAAAAGAAAGCTACTGAACAAAATTCCCGAACACCACCATGGGACCTTAGAGAAGGAAATTACGAAAAGGGCTAGGGATACGCTGCAATGTCTCTGGACTGGTCACAGAAAGGGAAGATTTGTCTGTTTAGAACTAAAAATAACTATAACAATTATTTCATTGGTTCTAGTGAATGTGAGCATACTTTCCAAATTACTGGAGGCTGGGGATTGAAAGGTGGAACTGATCCTGTTTTCCCAGGAATTTATTATGTGTGTGGCAAGAAAGCATATTATAGATTGCCTGCACATTGGTATGGAAGTTGTTATTTTGCTATCGTTTTTCCTAAAGTGTACCATATGGACTGAAACAGTCATAAACTTGATGAAATAAAACAAGGACTAACACGTACAAAAGAGCAAGGGGCATATTATCAAGAACAGCGTTAAAAATTATCGCCGGTTTAGCGGCAGAAAACTGCCGCTAAAGCGGCGATAATGGGCTTGATAATATGCCCTTGAGAATTCCAATAGAAGTCCATGTTCTGGTGTGAACATTGGCTTCTATTGGAATTCTCCAGGGCATATTAACAAGCCCATTATCGCCGCTTTAGCAGCAGTTTCCTGCCGCTAAACCGGCGATAATTTTAACGCCGTTCTTGATAATATGCCCCCAAGTTTTTCAGAGATAGTAGGTGATATTTTTCGTGCACTGATACCCTCAGTTGGAGTCGTTCTGAATTGACACAAAATTAGAAAATTGTCCACAGTGGTTGACCGACTATCTACAGATACCGCTGGTGGGTTTTTGATGATCGACACAGAAAAGGTTGCAATCAGATCAATGGTTTTGCAAAATTGACTTGACCTTGATATATTATTGGCAAAAGACGGTGGAGTCTGTGGAATGTTGAAAGTCCAACATTGCTGCACTTATATCCCAGATAAAAGTAAAGGAATTGAGGGATATATAAAGAATATTACGAAATTACATACAGATTTGACCCAACTGGAGGTTGATGGTGTTTGGGAGAAACTTGGTAAGAGTTTCTTTTTAATAAGAAATTGGTTTTCCACCTTTGGAAGTAGTCTATTAGGGAAAATAATAATACCAATAGTCTCAATAGTAATAATAGTTTTAGTAATAATAACAGCATATAAATGTTGTAAGAGGAGAGGGGAAAGAAAAGAAATAACAGAATTAAGGAATAAAAGAAAAGCAAGAAAGAGAAAAAAAGAAGAGATAGAATTAGAAGAGATGAAAGGAGAATACTATGACTTAATGAAGAATTTAGATGAGGGTGCCATAAAAAGAGAAAAGAACACAAAGCTTTAAATGTTGAAATAAAGATGGTACTCGGTATGGTAGGTATTTTATGATGGCTCCTAAAAGCCATCAGAGGGGAGAATTGATGGAGCAGGGTTTCGCAAAAATGAAACCTGCTCGAATCAAGTACCCCCATAAAACGTACTAACAACACGTAGATGTAGTAAATACTAACGTACACCCAACATGAACATAGGGGAATTGCTTTGCGCATGCCTGAAATAACACATAAATAAATAATATTGTAATAACTCTGTGTTTTGAAATTAATCAAAGAAGTTGCACGAGTAGGCCGCATGTATATCAGTGTTTTGCACGTTGCATCCTGCTTTAAAGGTTAATTATTGATGCCGCTTTTGTGCTAAGCTTATGCTAGGTAACTTTAATGAGGAAGTAGTGCAAGATGGGTGGGAAACAGTGAAGGTTTCATTATCATATAATTAATATTTGTTCGTTTCCATCCACTTTAGTATGCTGAATGAAGCCTCCATTTTAAAGGGTTGTCATGACTTGGAGGGGAAAGTTTCCTCGGAGCGAGTCTGCTCTGACACGAGACAAGCAAGATGTGCTGAGCATCGCAGATGAAATGAAGGAGTGAAGGCCAGCGCGTCAGATGACTGCCAATTGTTGTATCCGAGCGTGAGACCGGGGATGTGCTCAGCGAAAATATTGACTGATGAAAGAAGAATGTACTAAAATGTATCTTATATGGGGAACGCATGAATAAACTGAAATTTGGACCATGGGAACCACTGTACACAATAAAATTGTTGAATAAATGCGATGTCATGGTGGTGTGACAATGCCACCTCTCCGGCCCACCAATCCCTGTACGAGTTAGAGAGTAAGATGAAACATTTGAGGGTTGGACATGTCAATTTAGACTATAATTAGGGTACCTTTTGGGGCGTGTCGAGAGAGCTTAGGCTGACACAAGAGAAGAGGGGAGAAGCGTCGCTGTCTGTCGGTTTGCAGAGAGGCCTAGCTGTTACTTTCCTGTCCTTTTCCCTGACCAATTTTTCTTGTGTTTCCTGAATACCTTTTGGGGAACCTCCATCATCTCCTGGGATCAGGGGGTGGTATTTCCTACAGACCGATAGGTTTGTATCTAGCCTGTGTTGTTCTCAGCATTAACGTATTTGTCTCTGAATCTTTTGTCTCTCCACCTATCCATTCCGTCAACAAATTATATGCATTATTTTTAGATGATCCTGTTGTCTCTTCATCTATCCCTCCGTTAGGTATTATATTGTTTGGCATAATCATTCTGCTGAACTCTTTTGTCTCTTACTCTATCCACTCCTTCATTGCATAATGTTGTTGCAGAATGAGTCTGTGTAAAATTGCATTATTTCTCTGATCGTGTAATTCAATGTTTGTAATTGTGACCTGATGCAGATGAGCATTTACTTTGAATTCTGAGATAAACTCACTTATTAATCTTACCGAGAGTCTGTGATTAATTTGACAATGTTTGGTGAGTTAGTGTCTTGTCATTACCATCAACTACTCAACTAATTGGTCCATCAACCAAATAGAGGAAGAGTTGATATCGATATTAGTTATTTTAAATAGATGTTTTAGGGGTTTATAAAGAAATAAGAAATGAACGAAACAAACTGACCACAGCGCAACAGGGATACTGGGTGAATGTGTATGGGCCATTGTAGAGATCTGTGGAGTATTGATCCCTGATCAATTATTGGTATTGGCGCTGGATCATCCTCTAATCTAATCACTTTTGGGCATATTCACAATATTTACTCACTGGTATATTTACTTTTACACCTAGGTGTAACTCTACACTTATTTGCTACTTACAGCAGTGGCGGCTCCTCCGCTAAGGCAGAGGAGCGTTGCCCCACTGAGAAAGTCAAAAAGGTAAAAACAAAATGATAATAACTTATTGTTATTATCATTTTAATTTTCCATTTTCACTTAGCTGGTGCGGGCGGGGCTGCTCTGCTCACAGACCAGGGCAGGGGAGGAGTGGTTTGCCCACTCCAAGTGCAGGATGCTGTGACCGGCCGTCTCGGGCCGGTCAAACCGTCATGCGCACTTTACATGTTCTCCATGTAGGCTGCATTACAGCCTGGATGGAGAACATGCCCAGCCTCCCATTATCTGGCTGAGCACCGATCCACAGTGCTCAGACCAATCACAACTCTGCATTGCGGTGTTGTGATTGGCTCTTAGGAGGATGGAGCGGGGTGCTACCTGGTTCGTGCCCTGGAAGCGGGCAGAAGAGGACCGAGAGGAGGCAGAGGCAGACAGGTAAGTGTGATTTTATTTTTATTTTAAATCCGTCCCCCTGCCTCCCCTCCCCCATGACCCGCCCCCCCAACGGCAATAAATACCAGCCACTGCTGAGTCACAGTTTACAAATGTAAATATACTTCTTGGTGTAGACTTAAATGTCTCCACCTCATCAAATAAGAGCATGGAGCCTCCTGCACAGGATTTACAATTGTAAAGTTGCTATAAGTAACCACGACAAAGATCTCCCTGTGGTAAAGTACAGGGCAACTTATGAATGTTTACTGCTCTTTAAAAATATTAACATATTTGAATGTAAAATACAAATAAAGACTAAGGGCCTGATTCCGATGTTGCCGGTCAGACCGCTGCCATCCCGTTGGAGGTGATCCGACCGCCGACAGCCCTTCAGTCCGAACACCATATTACAATACTGGCTGTCGACCAACACCAGCCTGATGAAAGACCACTGACACTGCCAGGATCCCGATGGTGCGGCAGTCGGAGGAACATCAAGGAATTGCCAAGGCAGGCACCACTGTCAGGATTACGATACTCCTTTCCTGCAGCACAACATGGTGCATGGCACATGGTGCACGGACATGCAAAAAATGCTGCCCAGTGGTGGCATGTGCCTCAGCCCTTTTCCATGGCTGTGGTATGCCCCCACCATGGTAGTGCCAACTTTGGACCGCCAACCCGGCGGTGCGATGGTAATACGGCAGTCAGACCGCCGCAAGCTCATCGGGCGGTCTCCCGACCACTACAATGGCTGTCGAAGGTTTGACCATCGGCATCCAAATCGGTCTCTAAGTGTTTATTTTGAACCAATAAAATTAAATGTGAGACACATTAACTCATCAAATTGAATATGCTTTAAATAATTAATTAATATAAACATGTTAGTTTAATTTATAAATTATAATTCTTAAACAATAAATACAAAACATCACACTCTCACCTACATTTTTATTTTTTTAATATGTAATCATTTTAATTTAAAATTATGTGTTCAATTTATCTAAATAATGTTAAAAAAAATAACAATCACATCAGCCAAACTCTATCTCAGGTCCTAAGTTTATTATTAACTTTTAATCATTAAATTCATTATTTAACAAATATATAATTATATGTACTTTTTTAATCATAAAGAAATAAATACATATTAAATGTTGAAATAAATTATTTATTTTAACATCTATTCAAGCAGGGTGTTATTTTATTTCCCTGCCTCTGTTTTTTTCTGTGGGAGTGAGCTGTGGTACAGTGATTTGCCGTATGTTGTGTGTGACTTGCTACAGTATGGGTCTGGAGTACAGTTACATATGTCTTGAAACCTTTAGGGCTCCAGTAACTTTAAAAATATATTTTTTATGAATAGAAATGGTTATACTGTTTTTTGGGTGTGTGTTTGGAATATCCCTCCTTAAATTCCCCCCTTAAATTTCTCGAAACCCCTCCCCATTAACCAACCACGTCCCTATGTCTTTCCATATTTACTACTGAAACACATACCTATGTGTGCAGAGACGAATGCCACCGTGGCAAAGAACTCCACACAGAAATGAGAAGTGAGGCAAAGAGTGAAGTCTCTGCTTGTTTGTGAATTGCATTTTGCAAGTATGTGAGCAGTATTACTGTAGTACTACTTTATGTACTACAAAATGCAGTTCATTAATAGTCTGTAGGGGGCATATTAGCAAGGGCCTTATCGTCGCTTTAGCGGCACTTTTTATCGCTAAAGCGGCGATATTTCCATCGCCCTATTATCAAGCTGTCGCTAACAGCTGTTAGCGACAGCTTTATGGCGAAAGCGACCGTTTTGGTGCCGCTTTGCATGTCAGCGATATATATCGCTAATGACATGCAAAGTAGGCGTTCCCAACTAAAAGCGACTGAAAACAGACGCAAACACAACTTCCCCCTATTCCCCCTCGCGCTAACCGCGATTATCGCTAGAATCTAACACCTTCTAAAAACCTGACTTAACCATTCTAGTCAATGGGAGGTGGATTGTAAGGTTGAGTCCTCACCAGCCTATTAGCAAGCTTTTCATTAGCGCGTTTAATTTATCGCTGGATTTCTCGCGCTATTGCTGGGTTTCGCCGCTATCGCTGGATTTTATATCGCCTTGGAGATAAGCGTTGATAATAACGCGTTATCTCCGCGATGAAATCCAGCGATAGCCGGTGATAAAAAAAACAGCGCTAAGCGCGCTTTGTGATAATTATCGCAATTCCTTGGTAATATCCCTCTAAGTGTTTTGTTTCCAGACCATATGATGTTTAATACAGTGGATTCTGATTACAGTTTTAAAAGCTTACTACTCCTGCAATGTATTCTGCGTTGTCAGGAAAATAATGTTGAATTTCAACCAGTATTGTGTTTATATATATACAGTTGAAGTTGCCTTCCCACAGCATGCTCATATGCATCCTATCTTAATAAAATGTTGGTAGTCCCTCTATGTATGCAATCTGATACGTGTTAGGCACATATTATCAATAAAGAGCACTTTCTCGCCATCTAGCCCACCCTCCAATGGTGTCCTTCAGTTTCAGTGATCACTCTAAGGCCCTGATTTTGATTCGGATGGAGCAAAGTTACTGCACGGAATTTTGCACCCTCTTATTCAGAGTGGGTACATTTAAATTTTTCCTGGTGTGGGAGAGCCATACCATATAATTCTAGCCGGTAGTAGCAGCCAAGTCTCATTTCCCATTTCTGTTGACAGGGGAAGCCCTGGCAGAAAAAAAACCTTTCTCCACCCACCAAACACACAATTTCCCTGCTCAGCACAGGTGTTAAATGTACGCTTTAAGACCCCATGAAAAAATCGGTCCCACATGGTAATGCCCATTTATTGGTACTTACTGTAATTAGATGGTGCTGGTGTGGATTTACTACAGTTAACATAAAAATGTTGTTTAATTTTACTGCTAACCCTGTACAGTGCAACATCTCATATGAATTCTGAATAAGAATTATTTTAAAATGTAAGACTTTCATTCACTGAAACAGGAAACAAAGGGGTATATTCACAAGGACTTATCGCCGAGTTATCGGCACTTTAGCGCAGCAAAAGTGGCGATAGAATTACCGCCCCTTTCGCAAGCTGGTGCCAACTGCCTACATCACCACACAACCCGCGATAGCTGCCGCAAAAAACACCGCCATGGTCGACACTGCCAATTAACGCTAATGAGATGCAGAATAGGCGTGTCCATGCAAAAACACACGAAAAGACAACACCGCGCGATTCTCAACGGACAGCCAGATCTGCGATGCGAGTCAAAAACAGGCGTTAAGCTGCGGTAGCAGCAGGTATTTAACACCTGCCTTTTGCTGGTGCTAAGCGGGACGACCACCTGCAATCTGAAAGGGAGCCCAGACCAGAGCCACACCTGAAGACCAACAGACGCCATGGAGCTACTGATCATGCAGCTCGGAGACCCAAGAGGGCCACAACACCCACCGCCACCAGCCCCAGGCCCGCCACCACCCCCAGGACCCGCCCCGCCCTCTCCCGGACCACCACAGAGGAAGCGTAGACAAAGACAGCGGACCTACCGTAACCAGCCCTATCCAAGTTCATCACACCAGTCCTGGATGCCATCATCAGCCTGGTACCCCAGCACCTCCACTTCCCCACACTGAGCAGGAGCAGCTGGAGACCAAGCAAGGCTTCTACGCCATAGCTGGATTCCCTCACGTGTTGGGGGCTATTGACTGCACACATGCCCCCTGCTGACACTGCACACAACTACCGCAACAGGAAGCACACGCATTCCATCAATGTGCAGGCAATAGTGGACCACCGGGGACTCTTCACCAATGTTGTGGCCAACTACCCAGGCAGTGTGCATGATTCATTCATCTTCCGACAGTCCATCATCAACCAGCGCTTCCAGGATGGCACCTATGGAAATGCATTGCTCGTTGGTAAGTACCAAATGAACACACCACACACCTCAACTCCACAGTCATGCAACTCACGACTCTGGGAATGGCCACGCAGCAAAACTACATGCAACATGCCACACAACATGCCCACCGACCACACACGACAACACAACTCAATTGGGAACCTGGGCTTGCCATGTACACAACCCAGCTACAGCATGGCACCACAGCCACACAATGGCAGAATGTGGGGAGAGGCTGGAAGCAGGCATGTGCGAAGGAGGCAAGTGACTAATGAATGAGAACCTACCCAATGACAAGTGTGGCATGGATGTGCTGGACAGACTTGAGTGTGCAAACCACGGAAATGTCCATGTGGACATTAACTGCTGGTGCATGGAGTGTAGTGGCCAGTGGACGCTACCATGTCACCACAGGCTGTGGGGTAGAACGCGGAAATGTCGCTCATTACGTCCCCCCCTGTAGGAGTGTGCGGAGTGGGTTGGGCCTGCGTAGGGGTGTGAATAAAAACCCAGTCGCTCTGGGCGTGGTTCTCTTCCGGAATGGCCAACGTGGCTGCCAGGGCGGCGCTTTTCAGCACGCCACAAGGCCGACGCCGTGAGCGGCCGGGCCTGCGACCCTGTGTGCCTGCTGCACCCCAGGCCGCTGGTCCCCAGACCCGTCTTGCCTGCCCCAGCGCACCAAGGCCGCTCTGCTCACCTGCCGACACCGGCGTGTGTCAAAGAGGGCCCACCACGTGCCGGTGCAAGCTCCAAGCCCCAGGCCCGTGACCTTGGCAGCCTCCTCAGACCATCGCTGGCCTCCACGATGCAGGCCCACAGTACTCCTTTCTCGTTGACATACCACACCGGCGTACACTTCGACCCAGTTGGTGGCACATATTGAACTGAGTCTTGAGTTTTGAATGGCTGTGACCAAATGTCTATGGTAGCGTCCACATCACTATACTCCCTCCGATCAGTGAAGCCAAAGTCTGCATCGCAAGCACACGACACGTGTCTGTGGGCCCGTGCTGACCACTGCCCACGGACCACACTGCGGTCCAGTAGGTCCCACATCCAGCACTTAGTCGTGATTCATGAATGGCAGAGTCCATACCAGTGAACGCACGGAGAGGAGTAAGAGGAAGATGCGGTTCAGTCCGGATGAAAGCCGGATCCTCGTTACGGAGGTGACCGAACACTAGCAACAACTGACCTGGTGCCACTAACCCTGTTCAACGCAAGCCGGCGACACGTGGTGCCACTAACCCTGTTCAACGCAAGCCGGCGACACATGTTTGTGGGCCCCTGCAGACTACTGGCTCCGGCATGCACTGCGGGCCAGCCGGCCTCACACCAATCACATCAAGGTGGGACCAGCCAGGGCACGGCATCGTCGCAGGCTGCACACATGCTCAGCTCTGGTGCCTCAGCCCCCGTGAGCCACATGTCATCGCCACATGACATTCCAATGCCGTGTGTGGGAGTTCCAGGAGGAGCTGGCTGAACTGCGGTTGGCCCACGCACACCGCTGCCACCGGCCGACACTGCGGCAAGTAGGTCCCACATTTGTGACTGGGTCTTGATTTCTGAATGGCTGAGTTTACACCAATGTACACGCCTCATCGCAGACTGCATCCTCTTGCAGCCCTGGTGCCACTGACTCCGTGCGCCGTGAGTCATGGTCACTCTCTGGTTGAACTTTGGTGGCGTCTGAGTCTGTGGCATGGGGGTTGTTGTCCTCATCATCTGGCAGGTACAGACTTGGTGTTTGGCATGAGTCTGTGGCATTCATATCCCCCATGTTGCCTGTTGCTGCTTGGTTGTGCCCTCTGCATCATGCCCTGGGGGAACACCTTCCACTGTCCCACGATACACTCAGCGACAGTCACCTTGGACATCTACGAGGACCCGCTCAGCTCTCATGGGCCTAACCCAGTGCATCGCAAGTCACCGTCCCGTGGCGGTGCGCCCGTGCCGGCCGCTGTGCATCCTGGGCCACTAACTCTGTGCACCTCAAGGAATGTATGACGACACAACGCATGCATTCCCATCGCATGCCATTAGATCGCGGTTTTTACAACGCAAGTCGTTACAACGACTTGCGTTGGAGGGCGCTGGACTTAGAAGTAGTTTAATTTACTATTCCAACTCCAGCCTACGTACAGTAGGGAAGGTGTTGGATAGTAAATTAAACTATTCCTTGTCCTATAGCGCCCTCCAGCGCAAGTCGTTGTAACGACTTGCGTTGTAAAAACCGCGATCTAATGGCATGCGATGTAATGCATGCGTTGTAAAGGTTGTTTCCCACCTCAAGTTATGGTCCCTTGCTGTTTGTACTTTGAACTTCTGATTGAGTGATGACTGTTGTAGTTGTTGCCAGCACCAAACACTCCCTGGGGGCTGTCTTACACTCACCCCACGCACAGCCAGCACAGGCGTCACTGGACTAGTGTGCCTGCCAACACATCATGCCGAACCACCTATTGACTGATCTCTCGCACTGTCACAGGTGATCAGGGATATGCACTCTGCACTTGGATGATGACACCCCTCCGAGACCCGAACACACGTGCCCAGAGGCAGTACAATGCGTCCCACAAACGCACCAGGGGCATCGTGGAACGCACATTTGGCGTGTTGAAGTCACGTTTCAGGTGCCTGGACATCACAGGCGGAAGGCTCCTGTACAGGCCAGACATTGTGTGCAAGATGATCGTTGCATGTTGTGTTTTGCACAACATCTGTGTGCGCTCCAATGCCCCATGGATCCCAGTGCCAGATGCACCGGACGATGATGAGGATGATGGGGCAGGTGGCCCACACCCCACTGCAGCTGCAGCAGGAATAGCCCGTAGGAACACCCTCATTGCCAATTTCTTCACCTGAGCACGTCACTTTGTGTCCGTCCTGTACAATAATGGGACAGTACAAATTGTCCACTGGTACTGCATGTGTAAATAAAACTGATACAGGTTGTACTCGTCCATTGTCATGTCACAGATTCCTGCGATGCCAGATGTGCTTGGCCATTTTGTGCATGCATGCGGCACCAGTTGTGTCCTGTGTTCTGTTGTGGGAGTGTTGCAGTATGTACCACATTGTTGACAATGTTGGGGTGCTCTTATTCTTATGTGTGTATGCTGCACTGTGGCTGAGTCACCCCTGCAGCTCTGAATTGGCTGCCACTCATCCCTTTCAGGCGGTGTGCCTTTCACTTCTGTGCGTCTACAGTGCTGAGATGTTGCTCACTTGAGTGAATTGTGCCCTTCGTCGTGTTGTGACTCGTGGTCATGGTCGGTAGGCGGATGTGTAGTTGACGTCAGGGGATTTTTGTGCACATGGATGTGTCCGAGTGTGACCTGCACCTTTGCGGATCTGGCCCACACTCAGCCGCATCAGGGTCGTGGCCTGCACATTGACATGATAGTTGGACTTCAGCCATGCTACTCGTCATGTAGTGTCTCTTGCATTGTCATTGTGGCTGACGGATACGCATCTTCGCTGGGTTTCGCACGTGTGCATGTGTTGGTTGTGTGATTGGTGATGTGTTGGGTGGGGGCCCCTTTGGGCACATGGTGGAGGTGGGACTACTTGGTGTTTGTGTGTGTGCTGCAGTGTTCCAGGGGGATCAGGGACATGATCCTGAGTCATTGTGGGTATGCAGTGTGCTCTGCTTAATTGTGCATGTGTGCCATTGTGCCCATCTCCCCCCGTCCCCCCACTCCCTGGTAGGTTCTCACCCTATTGATGTTGTGTCAGGTCATGTTGAGCAGTATCCGGGTCCTCTGCTCCTGTCACCGTCTCCCGACTGGTGGCTGTGGCCACCATTTTCTCCATTTCATCCTGCTCCTGGTGTTCTGCTGGCCCCCCACCTCCAATGTGCGTTGCTGCTTTCATGTTGGCAGCAAGTTCCTTCTTGGGTTTGCCCTTCGCATTATTCCAGCGCCTCTTGTCCTCTTCCATTGTCCTCCTCGGCGCGGCAACGGCATTCACATAGTCCAAGATGGTCTGCCATCTCAGCGTCTTTTTTGCCAATGACACGTTGGAGGTGATGTACAGTTGGTGGTGGTGTTCTATCTCATCCGTGACTTGGATCCGGGTTTCCTGCAGACTGTACCCTGTCTTCCTCTCCCTCTTCTCATTGCCCTTCCACGACACCTGGCTTCATGGCTGGGCCTCCGTGGGTCTTGTGGGTTTCACGTTTTCCTCTGCACTCGGTCCGGGTGCATCCTTGGTGCTCCGCAGTTCATCTTGTTTTTGTTGTGTTCTTTTTGGGTGTTTTTCTTGTGCTTTTCCCCGCATGACGCGTGGGACTTGCTGGCCTCTCGCTAGTTATCACACAGATTTTATCGCGGTTGGGCCCATCGCAACTTTTTTCGCGTTGTGGTTTGCATTTTTATCGCTGTCGCGGTAGTTGTTTCGCGGACATTTGCCGTGTTCTCGTGCGCTTATCGCACGGTAGCGCCGTGTTGTGAATGCCACGTTAACACGGCGTTATTTTCCCGCGATTGACTGCAATGTGAGAAGTTGCGGTAAGCTATTTTCGCGATGTTTATCGCACGTTCTTGTGAATATAACCCAAAGTGTTTCCAGCTGCAACAAAGCTCTATATGATTATCTTTAGTCATTCTGTATTTTGATTAATACCTTTTTTAACAGGTCACAAATAAAATGGGAGAAAGCTCATGGACTTGCTGGTCCAAGTGGAGCCCGATATGGATATAAATTTAGACATTTTTTAACACGGATGAAAGAGACAATAGTCACAGTTGCAGTGGCCAACCAGTCATTGTGCGGTTAATATATAAATAAGTATATGATAAGGGAAATGATCACTTGTGAAAAACAAGTATGTAATATACATGATAATATATCAATTCAGTGTGTACCAAATCCAAAGTTTATAAGAAGAATTCAAAAGACAAACTTGAAATAAAAAAATGGGAATCTTCTCACATCCATTGTGCAGGACTCTGGAAGCCAATAAAAACATCACATATCGTCCATCAAATGTGATAGCATTCAACAAATCCATCTAAAGGATCCGGGTCGAATTTACTTAGTTTAGATGCATTCTTGACTGACAGGTTGGGGCCATTAGCATAGTTGGCCATCAGCTATGACTCTATTGTACCAAACTGTCTATGTCTTGCGCATCACTAAATATAAACACCCTGTCATGTCTGTCAAATGCGCTATGTAATATTTGTATTAACTCACCTTGACTATGAGGGTTTAAATTCTACAGCGCATGATTTCCTCTCACTGACAGTGACTCTTCAACACAATGGGCTGCCTCCAGTGCCAATATTGAAAGAATGTCTATAATAATTTTAGCTCACTAAGGACTACAATCATATTGTAGTCCTTCGCTGCAACCCCTCCTACCCAGGCTTCAAAAGAAACCTGAAACGCCATCTCCTCAATAAATACTGGAGCCCATGAATCAAACCGAACTTGATTTCTATTAGGCTCCTGTGATCAGGTCATTCCTCTGCTGATCTGCTGGCCTTTCTTTTCCTTGTGTACACCTTTATTGTTCCTGTTGTCCTGCTCTCCGTGGTCCCTTATTTATTTTTGTTTTGACCTAATTTCTGTAATTTTCCATCCTCCATGACCTTAAAATTGTTTCTATGTTAACAGTAACGTGTGCTCCTCTGTAGACTTTTACTTCTCCTATCTTATATTTTATTTATCTTTAACCTATGATTATTACTTTGCTCTTGCTTCTGTACAGCGCTCTGTTACCGCTGGGTCTAGCCTAGCCAGAGCTTTATGGCCCCTAAATTGTTAATTGTTTGGACCCCATTTCAGTAATTCCATCCTTCATGTTCCCACAAGTGTTTCTTTGTATATATTAATGTGTGTTCCTCTGTTAGACTTTCACTTCCCTTATTTTTAACTCTATGTAACCATTGATCCAATGATTATTGCCTTGCTCTTGATTCTGTTAGACTTTCACTTCCTTTACTGTTAATTGTATGCAACCATTATTCCAATGATTATTGCCTTGCTCTTGATTCTGTAAAGCGCTCTGATACCCCTGGGTCTAGCTAGCGCTATATAAAACCTTTAAAATAAAATAAAATTAAAATCAATTGTTGGCAATGGAATGGGTGGAAGAGCAACTTTGCATGGGACCAATGCCAATGTCCATGTTTAAATGTGCTAGACAATCATCTTCTAACCTAAAAAAATTGGCTAGTTTCTTATTGAGAGGAAAAAGTAGATATTGTAAGTATACTTCATAAGGGACACCGTATGATTAGTAAAAAAAAAATACATAGCAATTGAAGGATAAAACATAGTCTGAAAGAAGACATATATTGCCTCACCAACGAGTCCTAGTAGGTCTTTAGATATTGACCAATTCAAAAATAATTGTTGGATATTCCAAATGCTGCAAAAATGTGCCTAGAGATTGAAGTAAAGGAGAAGTCCTATATAGGGCAAGGTAATGGCAGAAGTGAGCTATAGGAAATGAGGGTGAAGGGAAACTGTGCATTATAAATCACGATGAAAATAATTATGAAGAACTTTAGGTGCAGATGTAGTCCAGAAACAGAAGAGAATTGTGGAAATTCTGGTCCAGTTGAGGAAGCCTTCAAGGATTTATATTTCTGAGCTTCAGAATGTCTTGGTGAGTTCAGAGAGGTGAAATTTTGAAGTTCCGGAATAGTCCAATGGCAACTCATATACTCATTTTCTAGTAGAGAAGAAAGACAAGTGTTGGAGACCTATTATAAACCTAAGGGAGTTAACCCTATTTGTAGTGTACGAACATTTCCATATGGATGGCCCCATCTTCTGTGAGATCCTTCAGGAACGGGACTGGTTAGTCAAATAGAATCTCAAAGAGCCTTACTTTACCATATCAATGGTGTCTGCAGTGCAGATGAGTAAATATTTTAGTGAAAATGCCAATAATGCAGAGTGTCTTCGGCCCCATAGGGCTTAATAAATGTCCTTTGACCAGAGGCAGCTTACCTCAAAGACAGGTGTGTACAGTAGAATCTGTACTTAGAAGACATTCTTCTAATGTCTAAGGAGCACAAGGAACTGAATGAACAGTTGTCAATGGTCACAGATTTATTAGAAAAATAAGGTTTATTAATGAACAATGAGAAGTTGTTCTTAGAGCCATGCAATGTATCAGAATCATATCACCAATAACCTGTAGATCCGTGTGTTGTTGTAGGATTGACAGGGAACCCAACAGTCTTCTTTCCTGTCAATGGTGCTGAACACACCCAAGACTGCACTCAGCACTGACAGGAATGTAGGGGTAATGGGCGATAGGGTTCATAGTCACTCAGCTCATCTCATCAGATGGAGGTTATTTTAGATATTCTGCAGTCTCTCACTCAGAGCACAAGACTACTGCTACTTTCTGCTCTTACATCAACATAAACCAAATTCAGGGCCTGATTCACAATGGGCCTCCACACTCATAACGGCGACCTTGCAGTTGTGGGGGAGTCTCCGAACTCGCGTGGAATCTCCACAATGAGAATTCTCATTGTGGAGATTCTGGAGCTTATTTATGAGCCCTTGCGTCACTTTTGCGCCGCCGGTGCGTCACTTTTTGTGACGCACCAGTGGCGTAAAAAATGCGCCTGGTTGCGTCATATTTACAAAGTGACGCATCTAGGTAGATGCGTCACTTTGTAAACCCCCTGCGCAACATTATACCTGCGCTAGGTATAATGTATGCAAGGGGGGTGTTTTGACGCAACAAAGAGTCGTAGAAGTGACGCAGTGAAATCTATAAGATTTCACTGTGCCATTTCTTGGACGCTAATGCGTCAAAATCTTACGCCTGCCTCATGGCAGGCATAAGACTGATGCAGGCTCTAACAACATGGGACTTGCCCATGTGAAAGTACACATTGCTGGAGTTGCGTCACTTTTGTGACACACTCCAGCAATGCGTCACTTTTGCGCCTACAGATACGTCAGAAATACTGACGTATCTGTGACTCCTTGCGACATGATGCGTCATACTGTAAATATGACGCATTCAGCATGTCGCAAGGAAGGCGCAATGAAAAGTGACGCATCGCTGTTTTCACGCAGCGATGCGTCACTTTTCATAAATGAGCCCCTCTGTCTCTAGTGCAGACACTCCCCCACAAGCGTGGAGGCTCCCCCACGTCTGCAGAGCCTTTGCCATGAGTGCGGAGGCGCTTTGTAAATCAGGCCTTCAATGTTTTCTCTTACTTGGATTTCGTATAAATAGTAACATGCTAGAGAAAATGAGACATGCCCAATATTTACTCTACTAACTGATACACTATGGTAAACATTCAACATACCAATGAAAAAGAAAGTTCATACATTACCTGCACACAACCCTGAGAGTCTGCAGAATCTAGGTTTGTGTATGCAGTGGACAGTAGAGGGCCCCAAAAGGAGTCCACAATCCAAACAAGTAATATATGACTCGCCATAGCTATCACCAACCAGAGGCCTCTGAAAACAGTGTTGGGAGAGACCGAATAATGCTAAGAATGCAAGGAAAGTCTTTAAGGTGAGACTGCAGAAGGAATTTCAGGAAGCGTTGGAAATAGGTAAGATGTTCTCGACATCTGGCTTGAAGATAAACTTGACTGTATAGCCAGGACACAGGTGAAGAATGGAGTCCAAGTAAAGGCTTCATCTCATCAACAGAGAGGAAAGCAAAGCACCTAGCCATGCGCTGGATATGGTTTTTTTAGACTGTGGGATCCTTGGATACTGCAGTAGACCCTAGAATCCTGCTGCAACCTGCCACTCAGGTGGGGCACATGGTTTCTGCTTTTGAGGTGCCCATATGGGGAAAGAATTTACAGTGCTAGTGATGGAGTTTAGGAGGAGAGCTGGGCATCACATATGTGACAGCACAATCCAGGGCAGCATCACTTCTGTCATGAAGTGCAGGCGGAATACTGAGTGGCAATGCCAGGAGCAAGGTAAGAAACGGGCGACCAATGATACCCAGAACCAGAGGTGAATGGGAGTGGAGGTAAGCATCTGCAACAAGCCATGACACAATGAAATGGAATATTTGGTGTTGCAAGTAGATGCAGAGGCATCTAAGGTGAAGCACATGCCTAAGAAAATGAGGGAAATAAAATAAAAAGAGATTCAGTTTGTGTTGAGCAGTGGTTCTTTCAGTCTGATGGATTTCGGTAGGGTATTTGGTCTTCTGAATGCAGGCTGTGTTCCCTGGTTGACTATATTATCGACCGAGTAAGGCTTGAAACATGCAACTTGTGCAAGGGTCCTTGGTGCAGCAATAAAATATTTCTGACAGACTAGATAAAAGAGGAGCTTAGTTGGTGTTCAGAGAATTTAGAGACCTATAATGGTAATTGTTTCGAGCATTTTGCTGGGTTATATGGTAGTGCCAAATAACAGCATCCTGGGGTGGGTTGTATGCCTTAGAGTACAGGAGACAAGCAGTTAATGGTCTTCTTGGAAAGGCACATCAATTGCCTGGAGGTCACTGTGGGTGCTTTTGCACTGAAATGCTCCTTAGCACCAGGACAGACAAGCTTAGTGTTATTAGGTATAAATAATGTCTATGCAGGGTTCCATTTAAATTGCCTGGGTGTTGCAGATTAAAACATCTATCAGAATTAATGAAAGAGGCTCGGCATCATTGCATAGATCAAAAAATATGTTTGAGAGTGAGATATCTTTCAGAGCATCAGAACCTAGGGGTGAATTGGATATCAATCTATCTCAAACTACAGCGAGTGGATGTTGAATCTGAAGAACCTTTTCGAAATTTAGGAAGTGTGGTGTTCAATAAAAGTGGATATATTTATGTTCTGGCTCTCAGCTCAATTTTCGGCTTATTACACTTGAAGAGCAAATGAGGTTACCTCAGCAGTCAATACACATCAGCACATGAGGAAGGTGGAAAGAGCTTATGCTGTTCGACATTATGTGATACTCCATTAGATGCTGCTGTATGTTCACAGACAAAAGATCTGCATAGCATAAGGCACCTTTTTTGCTTCCAGCACTTTCAGCTCCTCTAATAAGGCCAGATTGGAAAAATCATCCACTGGCGTCCCAGGCAATCTTGACCAATGTTTGTAAGATATAAAATCAGGATTGTTGGCAGAACCTTTTCTGGAGGATTGTGGAACCCGCGTGAAGATTCAGAAAACGTCCACAATCAGAAGTTCTCAAGGAGCATGGACGTTACAGGCAAATTGGGCCTTGAAAAGATCTGGATCAGATGGAGACATCTTTTTTAATGGTTTAAAATGTTTATCTGAGATTCTTTCAATATAGTGTAGCTACAGAACTGCACAGTGTTCCATGTCAGCAATGTCAGCAGGACATAGCTGAAATTATGGAAAGAAATTGATAGCGATAATATGGCCTGTAGACCACTAAACCAATGTTATTGGGAGCCTTGCAGGTCATTTAATCCAGGGCTTAAATGCTACCAAAGTCTTTTTGCCAGTATGGACGTTGGAAAACATTTTGGAGGCAGCTGACCGGTATTGTGCAGGGACTTCTAAATGTATTATTTAATGTCAAATTGAGCACGTTTCTTGTTTTAAGTTCTTCAAATATACATATTTCTAACCTCCAGTGTTGACATGCAATAATGATTCTCCAAATGAAAGGAGCAGGGCATACCAATGAATCTTTTAGATGTTTTAATTAGATTACATTCATCAAACACAGCACAGGGGAGGTGGGGGGAGAACAACCAAGTTACAGATCCCTTCCCAGTCCAGTGTGGAGTAAGGCAGGGCTGCTTTCTAGCCCCCACACTTTTTATCCTTTTTATTAACGGTGTTGTCGATTTTTTAGACAGAGATGGGTGTGATGCCCCAAAAATTGGTAAAAAAAGAGTGCCCGCTCTTCTTTTTGCCGATGATACACTTTTTAATTTCAAAATCGCCGCAGGGCTGGTGCTAAATGAATCCAAAACCAAGTATATGATCTTTAGAAAAGGGGCGGCTAATCCCACCAAAAGACCTGTGTTAGTTGGTAACAGTAACCTGGAGCGAGTCGATGCTTTTGATTATTTAGGCATTCGCCTGACAACATCAATTAATTGGGCAGCACACATTGAGAAAGTCAAAATGCAACTTATACATCAGACTGCCAATATTACCAAAATACATAGGAAAACACTGTTGAGACAGCTTGCTCCCGCTCTGGAAATCTATAACACAAAGGTATTAGGTGGGGCCCTCTATGGAGCCGAACTGTGGGGCACTGGAATGACAAATTGTTTGTTCACAACTGAGAATCGTTTTCTTAGATCCTTGGTAGACCTACCTGCTAGCACCCCGTTGGTGCCCATATACCTGGATCTTGCGCAAAGGCAGTTAGCACACAAATTAAGCTATAAACTCCTTATGTTTGGCACAGGCTGTGGACTGTGGACGAACTCTTGCCCGATAGGGAGCCACTTTTTGAGCTACTGAAGTCTCCATCGATAATCTCGATCCCCTGGTTTAGAACATTAAGAGAGTTACTGGGAAGGCTTGGGATGGAGGGGTTTTGGTCTGACCCAGATAGCCTGGCTACTATATCTAGATTGAGGTTGAAAGAAAGGTTTTGGGAAGTAACATCAATACAAGCCTTGGTAAAAAAAAGGGGGCCGTTTGACTACTGAATTTTTAAACTTCAAATCCGTCCCCTGTTTTGAGGACACAATAGCTGAAATTGTTCCCCCTTTGGCTCGTAAATTATTTTTCCAGTTTCGCTATAAGACCATATCTACGAAACTGTTTAGTAAAAAGTGGTGTAATGATGTTCTTATTGATGATCTTTGGCCTGCTTGTAATGCTAGTCCTGAATCCATTGTGCATTTGCTATTCTTTTGTCCTAATTACAAATTTTTAAGGAAAAAATGGATAATACCACTCTGTAAATTAGTCGGCCCAGGACCCTACCTTGAGGTGTTAAGAATTCTGAGTACTGATACACGCAGAGTTGTGGTCTTTGGCCTGTCTAGATATTGGCATACACTGTGGATTAAGCGCACTAAATGCACTTTATGATGCACCAAATTTTTAAATCTACGTGATTTTAAATCTATTTGTATATAGATGATCTTCGATCTGTCTAGAAATTGCCATGCACTGTGGATTAAACGCACGAAAAGCACTTTATGATGCACCCTGTTTTTAAACTCATTTGATTTTATATTATTTTTATAGTGCTGATCTTATTTATGTTTATTCATTTGATTCTTTCTATTGTATTAATTATGTGCTGTGTACTTTTATGATCCTTTGTGATCAAAATAAGGTTGATGATGATGATTCTCCAAATGTGTGGGTGGTGAATCATGATTTTAATAAAGATGTGGAAGCTAGCATCATCCCTCTCATCCCACTTCTTCCTGTTAATGGTGGGTAGGTTGTTTGGAACTTAAAATAAAGAAAACAAAACAAAGGAAAGTAGGAAGTAACATTTCGGTAAATATGATGTGAAATGTACATTTATATTCTGAATTTGTGTTGCATGGCTGTAAGTTTAATTATTTTAAGAGACACAATGACTGGTCTGCTGAACTGGATAAATGATGTACTGAAGGAAGATCTGATTGTTCGTACTCATAAAGGAGGTGAAAGCAGGGCTTTAAGTGGGTCGGGTCCTGCCGCTGCTGAAAAGCAGGTGCTGAGACGGGTCTCTATCGGGCTCTCCATTTTTGCCCTCAGGGTGAAAAAAAAATCTTAACTCTGCAGCAGTACTGTAGTGTAGTTCCTATTTCCCTAATAGGCTCTGCGCATTGGAATAATATAACCTACAGGCTTGACATAGGACTAAGGTCGGTATGTCCCTATCGAGTATATTAAACTTAATTACTTGTGCGAGCTAGCTCAGAGGCCACTAGAAACTCCTTGAGAACAAGAAGGGAGTAGTTTCTGGCAACCGAAAAACATGACAACTTTGTTTCCCGTTAGAATCGGAACACGTCTCAGAATCGTGGAAACAATAGATAACAGTTTCACTCAGTCAATCGTGCATGCTTAGTTTCTACAGAGTTACACAGAAAGGAAAGACGGGCGTTTCAATAAAAAGGGTTTTATTGAACAGTCTTGTTTCTCGTGTAAGAGATATGTGCTGTTACGATCACAAGACAGTATGTAAGATAAATAATGTACAGCGTAAGCAGTAGAAATAAATAATACTGCGCTAGCATTATCTTTTAGCATATATTCACGTACATAAATAACATGAGCTAAAAATGAGAGTACTCATATGATGCGTCTCTAAGCTAGTTCTACCCCAATGTACCTAACCTAGTCTAGGTGTAGGGAAAGGTAGAAGTAGGTGGAGTATTCTCTAGTCTGGTATACTAAGAGTATGTTAAGTATAGTACGCCAAGTATGGTATGCAAAGAGTCCCTCTAGGTTCTAGTCAGCTCCATACCTTGAGAATGAGAGAGGTGGGAATCTCTTGCCGGATCTGGAACTCTAACACCCCGCGAAGGGAGTCATAACACTGGAAGCCGGATTCGTCTGCGTGCAGGAATGACAGCGTCTTCTCAGTTCGTCAGGCCGGGATACGGGCTCCTCTGAAGTCGAGGTCTCCTCTAACTTGCTTGGGCAAGGGAAGGTATATTTATACCTGGTAGGTGTCTTGGAATGTTAGCATTGACGTGAAGTCGGACAGAGGAAGACGTCAGGAATGAACCCTTAAGGTATAACGGTTCATACATAATAGATGAGTTCTTGGAGAAATCAATAGTCCTGTGCTAGGGGAACTCCCGAAGCTTAAGGGTCTGGTTTCTAAGAACTCGTTGTGACGTTAGGGTGGACGGATGTCGGTGACCATGCCTGTATTTGGAGTGCACGGTTAATGCCTAAATAAGGACTGGGATTCTATGCCTATATAAGGGCAATGCGAATTGTGCCTATATAAGGACATGATTCAGGAAAACCTATTTACGGACACCTAAAGCGGAATACAACAGTACCACCCTTCACTACCTTTGAGGAAACTTCAAAGAGACTCGTTACAGATCTTTCACAGGCTCATCATTTCAGAACTGAAGCATTTTCAATATTCTATTCAATGAAGCCATAGATGTTACTTATTTATCTTACACAACTAACAACCATTGGCAAAGCCAATAGCCCTGACTTGTTGTAGGTGTAATGTTTCTTGTTGTATTATATATCTGGATGCAATGACAAAAACAGCAAAACACCAGTAAGGTGGCACACTATGCTGAGCACAAATTTTTATCTTGCATATTTTTAAGCCACACCCTTAATTACATTGGACACACCCCTTTGAGAGACCCCCTAGTCTTTTCATTTCACTTAAAGCCCTGGGTGAAGGGAGAAGGGCATGTTATCCTTGGAACACATAAGAGGGAGATTCTAGAATGTGGCTTGTGGTTATACTGCTGTGGACAATCGCTATTCCTTGTGTTTCTGCTGTCTCTAAAGTTTGATGTTGAGGAGTAATAATAGAGATTTTGCTACACAATGCTGGCTTCTGTCTTATTTTTATTTTTTTAAACTCGTTCTTCTAGTACTCATTTAGAGTATCAGGAGTATTTGTACAATGTGAAAAACGTTTTTACAATATATGAATGAAAGATTCACTGGGAAAATCTGACACCGCTATCACCACAGAAGACGCTATTGTTGATTACCAATGTTACAATGTGTATGTACGTCTGTTTTGATGCCTAGAATAATTGATATTTTTAGAGAATGAGCACACCATGGAATATATGGAAAAAACTTTAATAAATACATGTTTTAAATAAATTAAATCAACCTAAAGTCTGGTGAATGATAAAAAAAATTAACTGGACTACGCCATATGTGGATCAATGCAATCAGTTTTAATCCGCGCTTCTGCTTTTCATTTTTGTGATCTGCTCTTCCAAGCAAACCCTACAAATTATTAGCAATATGGAAACTGCACAACAATTTAAACTTAAATGTGAATGTACACAGACATTGATGTATTAATACATAAAATCAATACAGGGAAAGTGCAGCATAACATGAACTTGTCACAGTCACCTGCCTTCCTCACAGAGACCTGGACCAACGCCAGCTCCGCTCCCGACATCGAAACCGCCATCACTGATGGGTACAAGATCCTGAGGAAAGACTGTCCCAAACACCCTGGAGGAGGCCTCGCCATTGTCCACAAAAACTCCCCCCGACTGACTACCTCTATCTCGAATGACACCTCGCCCCCTATGGAACACATCCACTTCCAGATCCAGCCCAACCCCAGAATGACTGTATGTGGGACTCTCGCCTACAGAACTCCCAGACTATGCTCCCCGTTCACAAACACCATTGCAGACTACATTGCGCCCCATGCCCTCGCCTCCAGGGACTACGTACTTCTCGGAGACCCTAATTTCCACCTTGACAACCTCAGTGACCCCAACGCCACCGCCCTCCTAGAGAATCTCACCAACAGCAGACTGAAGCAACTCATCACCACCCCCACCCACATGGCAGGACACACTCTCGTCCCCATCTTCGTCGGAGGAAACAACATTTGCATCAGTCACACCAAGCAACCCTTCTGGACGGACCACCACTGCCTCCGCTTCTCCTTCTCAAAACCCACCGCACACAAGCCAACACCATGCCTCCCATGCAGAAACTGGAGCAAGATCACTGAAGAACACCTCACCTCCTCCCTCAGCCGCACCTCCCGCCACGACTGACGCCAACTCCGCAGCCAACTACCTACAGCAATGGATTGCCGACTGTGCCAACAAGCTCGCCCCTCTCCAGAACTCCAACAGACGACACAACACGAACGCCACCTGGTTCACCACGGACCTCCAAGAATCCAAGCACTTGTGCCGACGACTGGAGAAAGCATAGAGGAACAGCAAAACCCCGGAAGCACGCACGGCCTACAGGGCCGCCTCGACGGCACACCACCGACTCATCAGATCTACGAAGAGAAACTTCATTCAGGACAGAATCCTCTCCAACTCCCACAACTCCGAGAAACTCTTCACCATCATACAAGAATTCTCCAGACCCCACAGTGAATCCTCCGACATCCTTCCCTCCCGGGACCTCTGCAACAAATTCGGTTCCTTCTCCCACCACAAGATCAGGACACTCTACGACAACTTCAACGACCAAGACAAAGACACCATCCACCAGCAACGCCACCCAGCCGACCCAGCCATCCCTCCTCACCTGGACCCCGGTCACCACAGAAGACACTGCAAAGACTATGATGAGCATCCACTCCGGAGCATCCACTGACCTCTGCCCGCCGCACATCTCCCACAAAGCCGTCTCCGCTATCGCACCAGAACTACGACGGATGATCAACTGTACCCACAAAACAGGCACGTTCCCCGATGACTGGGAACACGCCAAAGTCAAACCCCTCCTTAAGAAGCCCTCCGCAGACCCGACGGACCTAAAGAACTACAGGCCCATCTCCCTCCTCCCCTTCGCCGCCAAAGCCACTGAGAAACGCACTTCATAGAATCCAACAACATGCTCGACTCATCTCAATCCGGATTCCGCAGCAACCACAGCATCGAGACCGCCATCCTAGCCGCCACAGCCGACATCGGCGCACTTCTCGATCAAGGCCACAGTGCAGCCCTCATCCTACTAGACCTCTCAGCAGCCTTCAACACCGTCTCCCATTGCACACTAGCCGCCAGACTCCACAATCCCCGTATTCAGGAAACTGCCCTGGATTGGATCCGTTCCTTCCTCTCTGGCAGAACTCAGAGAATAAGACTCCCTCCCTTCCTCTATGAATCCACAGAGATCAGATGCAGAGTACCCCAATGATCCTCCCTCAGCCCCACGCTCTTCAATATCTACATGGCCCCCCTCGCAACCATCATCAGAAAACATGGACTCAGCATAGTACCCTACGCCGATGACACCCAGCTTATCCTCTCCCTCACTAAGGAACCAGACATCACCAGGTACTGTTTCCAGGAAGGAATGAAGGACGTCGCATCCTGGATGAGCAGCAGCTGCCTGAAGCTCAACTCAGAGAAAATGGAAGTCCTCATCCTCGGATCCACTCACGCTGCATGGGACGACACCTGGGGGCCCCCGACCTCAGAAACCCTCCCATACCCATGGACCTGGGCCCACAACCTCGGGATCATATTCAACTCCTTGCTCACCATGAGCTGACAGATCAA
Source organism: Calotriton arnoldi (assembly GCA_963921515.1). NCBI lineage: Eukaryota > Metazoa > Chordata > Amphibia > Caudata > Salamandridae > Calotriton > Calotriton arnoldi. Next base: position 541,927 of record CAWUFW010008810.1, on the reverse strand, counting down.
TGCCGTATACTCCACATGCTTCAACACCCTCCTCATACTCCACAAGACCTTCAAATTGATCCGCCCCGAATCCAGTAAGACTGTCATCCAGCAGACTGGACTATGGAAACGCCCTCTACGCAGGAATCAACAAATCTCTCCGTTACAAACTCCAGACTGTCCAGAGCACCGCAGCCAGACTCGTCCTCAGCATTCCACGGCACAACCACATCACCCAGCACCTCCGAGACCTCCACTGGCTCCACGTCGAAAAAAGAGTGACCTTGAAGCTGCTCACACATGCCTACAAAGCCCTCCACAACACCGGACCCCAATATCTCAATGAAAGAATCTCCTTTCATGCCCCCAAGAGAAACCTAAGCTCCACTGACCTAGCCCTGGCTGAAATCCCACGCATCCACAGAGCCAGAACAGGAGGCAGATCCTTATCCTACAATGCAGCTAAGACCTGGAGCGAACTCCCCCTCAGCATCAGATGAAGCTCTGCACTGCAAACCTTCAGAAAGGACCTCAAGACCTGGCTCTTCGGATGACCTCGGAGCTGCCCGAAAACCCCCTCCCCCTAGCGCTTTGAGACCCTTACATGTGAGTGGTGTGCTCTATAAACCCCTGATTGATTGATTGAGTGATTAATTGATTGATAAAGATCTAGTATGTTTATAATGATATTTCTGCCTTATTCCAAAGGAAATGCAGGGCTGTATATAAGGACTGCTGCAAACAGCATGCCAGTAGGATCAGAAAACGTGTATTCTGGTGGTAAGGGGTTAGTGCAGGAATGGGAGTCTTGAGAGTGATGCAAGCAGTTTTGTATGTGGTCCTCTCTCAAAGTAAACACAAAGAGTGAGATCTGCCATCCACACCTTTACCATCTGGAGATGTAACTTCAGATCATCACAAAACCATTGGGTATTTGTAATCTTGGTGGGACAGTTAATTATCATCCACACAGAAATGCACGTATCGAGGATCCCTTTCGGACAGCACATTTTGGCCCACTATTTTTGATAGAGAGTTGCCTAATGTAACTTAATGATAGTGATTGCTCTTGAAACTAAGCTGCTGGAAGGTGAGGTATTGTACATGAGCCACAGATTGTAGGTGGTCCAGGAATGTGTGATAACCCTCAGCATCAAATGCTGCAAACAATTCAAGAAGATCCAAAATGGGCCCTCATTGAATGCCCAAAATAGGTACGTGCACACTCCGAAAATGGCTGATTCTGTTCCATTTTGGATTTCAAATAGGACCGGATTGCAGATTGGAGCCAGACATGGCAAGCATTACCAAAGCATAGTGTAATCTATGCACTATCACAAACCTTACATATATTTTGACCTAAATCTATACCACCACAACCTACAAGCAGACACATATCTATAAAAGACCCTAGTCTTTGTTTGCTTGGGAATCACTAATCCACAAGGAGATGCAGTTGCCTTTTGTTGCAGGAAATATTGTATGCACTGGCATGATCTAACACCAGGGACTGCAGTTGATTTGTACTTTTATTGGAAAGGCAGTGGTTAGAATTAGAAAGCACATATTCTACTTGGGCACTGAAATGTTTTTTAAGATGTATGCAGTAATGTAGTGCAGTCTCGGGCCTGTATTGAGTGGTTAATACTAGGCATGACACAATAGGTCTTTAAAAACAATTTATTGTTATTAAATCATTGCTGCAAACACTTTCATATGTGTGGCAATTGCATGGAAATTGACAACTGATGATGTCAGATCACCCTATCACCCTGGACCATATCTGATCTATTTCTCAAAAGAGTGATACGTTTGCCAGAAAAATCTTCATCTCTCCTTCTCCCACATAGATGTATATGTGCACTACTCAACAGTCTACACACACACCGTTTCTTTCCCAGGCTCATCCCATCAGTCAGGGGGTGCCTCAGGGCTCTGCACTGAGCCCCGTACTGTTTAACCTATATGTTCAGTCTCTTGCAACGGTGGCCAGGAATATGGGCCTCACCATGGTCTCGTATGCGGACGATACGCAGCTGGTGGTGGCCCTCTCCGATGGTCCCGCACAGGATGCTTCTAGGTTTAGGAGCGGCTTGGCGGAGTGGATGACCATAAACTGTCTCCAGCTGAACGCTAATAAAACAGAGGTACTGCTGGTGGGGAAGGACAGGAGCCTCTGGAGTGAGCAATGGTGGCCTAACATTCTTGGTAGTACCCCCACCCCGAAGTTGGTGGTCAAGTACCTGGGGGTATGGATGGCTTCTACCCTCAGTTTTCAAGAGCATACCAAAAAAGTTGCTGGCACTTGTTTTGGCCTCCTTCGGGGACTTAGGCCTCTGTTGAGGTTCTTTGACCCACCTACGCGCCAGCTGATTATTCAATCAGCCATTCTATCTAGACTAGACTATGCTAGTTCGCTCCTTTTGGGGGCTAATCAGGCTGAGGTAATGCGACTGCAGCGTGTCCAAAACGCTGCCGCCAGAGCCCTGTTGGGGCTCCCACGTAATTGTCCCTCTGCTGGTGCCACCCGGAGGTTACATTGGCTACCCATGGCCAAGCGGATCCAATTTAAGGCTCTCTGCTTATCTTTTAAGATCTTGAAGCTTGCTTCGCCCAGCCTTTTAGTTAACTTACTAGTCCCGTATGTTCCCACTCGCCAGCTGCGCTGCCTGGGGCAGCATTTGGTTATAGTCCCCCGTGTGAAGCGCCTTCGGGCCGGGGGACGATCCTTTCGTTGCTTGGCTGCCAAGCTATGGAATTCCTTGCCTCCTCAGATCCGCAGCATGGATCGCTTGCTGGACTTTAGGAAAGCAATCAAAAATTTCCTTTTTCCCTCTGCCTAGTCTCCTTTTGTCCTTCTGCATATTCCTTGCGCCTACCTGCTCTGTTTCTCGCCCTGTTCCTTCTGACGCTGGCAGCGCCGGGACGCCTCTTTGCTGGGGCAGCAGTGCGCTATATAAACGCAGATAACATAACATAACATAACACACACACACATCTTACTATTTTACATGTGTGACTCTTTCACAATTTGTCTGTATTTTGTGATCAAGCAGTTTGTATCACAATTGTGTTTCCTTTTATGTTGATTCCTCATGGCCACTGAGTATTAGGAAGCTCTGCGTTATTACCCGAGTAGGAAATCGTACGATTTGTGAATGCCTAGGCAAATGCAAATTTACAGTTGAAGATCAAACATTGTAGTTAACCTTCTGATAAACATCCCATAGTGTATTTCTATATTGTTGTCTGTCTGTATATCGTTGGTGAGTAAACCTCTTCATGCTGCATTTGCTTGCTTAGCCGGTTGAGTCGTGGGCTTGCCACTTGTAACTAAAATTGTTTTCGTTTCACGATGTACTGTTCTTCCTTGTTGAGTGATATTTGTTTCATAGTGAGTTCTGGGATGATTATGTGTTGCTGAAATTCCCCTTTTTGGATAAACATATGGAAAATTAATTTTATTTTGATCAGGCGAAATATGAATGGGGATGATCTTTAGAATTTCAGCTTAGTCATCAACGACTATGTCAATGTGAGTTTTCCTACTTGTAATAATTTGGTTGCTCAGATCCACCATCCTTATTTGTTCCCATGTGCAATAGACGGAGACTATCTTATTTCATTAGTCCTCTTTCATTACGGAGTGGCAGCAGAATTCTTAAATGTAGACGATAAATGGTGCAGCTTTAGTCATTAGGTCTGGTGCTAGCAAACACTATTTTTATGAAAAAATATGTAGTATACATACTTACCTACAGGGACTTTCACTCAGCCCTCTTCATCCACTGGTCTACTGGAGTGGCACTTACATTTTGCTCCCACAGCCAGAAGCATGGGAGACAGGGTCAGTCCACTTCAGCTATTTGCTTTCCTGAATTTGATTGACAGCATTCTGCTCTTGTGCAATGTAAGAAGTACAATAATGATTCTTCAAATAAGTGGTCCCCTTTAATGCCAGGGACTATTGGTGCGGAGTGGTGTCCTGGTGGAACTTATATATATATATGATGCTTGCGGGGGGTAGTAGTCTCCCATTAGACTATGTTCACAGTGCAGCTGGGTCAGCTGATCTCCCGCCAATGGGAGTGCCTGAGGAATTTCAAAAGGAGGGAGGAGATGATTGCGAGGTACTAGCAGCACCTGAGGAAGGCGGACAAGCCAAAATGCATTGTGCACTGCTGTAACGGTCAATAAAGAACTTCCAAAGTATTCCCCGCTGTGTCCTTGTGGTTTACTTTGAGGAGTGACCTGTTGGATATATTTGTCGCGGTGGCCAGCAACCCGAAACAAGGACCCGCCCTACAAAGTGTCCTGGATATAGTTGGCAATGGACTGTGTGTTTCGAGGGATCGAATTTTCCAGGACCGCCTCGACAAGGAACCAAGCCTGTGGCTGCTGCCTTGGCAGCCTGTAACTGCACGGGGAGGCGGGTGAGATTACTGCTTGCCTCACAGCCCGGTCTGTTTCCACATTGGGGCTGGGGCATTGGGGACCGGAGGGAGCTCTTAGCACCATTCAGCACACAATCGCCAGTTGGCACACAGCCCCCGCCTTTTGCTTGGCACAACACAGCGCTTACAGAAGTTACATCGATCCAGCTGCTGCACATACCTTCGTGATGCATGCTGGGGGTAGTAGTCTCCCATTAGACTATGTTCACAGTGCAGCTGGGTCAGCTGATCTCCCGCCAATGTGAGTGCCTGAGGAATTTCAAAAGGAGGGAGGAGGTGATTGCGAGGTACTAGCAGCACCTGAGGAAGGCGGACAAGCCGAATTGCATTGTGCACTGCTGTACCGGTGAATAAAGAACTTCCAAAGTATTCCCCGCTGTGTCCTTGTGGTGTACTTTGAGGAGTGACCTGTTGGATGTATATATATATATATATATATTCACTGAAAAAACCATAGGTTTCAGGCACATTATAGTTAAAAATTAGCATTTAAAAAACCTTAGAAATTCACTGAAAAAACCATAGGTTTTAGGGAAAGTTATAGTTAGTTGGACATTTCACTCGTACAAAACCAGAGAAATTCCCCCGTTATAGTTAGTTCAGCTAACTATAACTCGCGCCCCCGCAATGCACTGCTGATGATGTCACATATGACATCACTCATGACATGGTCAGTGACATCACTGATGACATCATCTAGTGACTGTGTGTTTCTGTAAAGTTTAAATATTTTTAATATATATAGGGAAAGGCGTATTGAAGAATGAGTGGGTATATAAGTGTCTGAATGGATGATTTAGTAGGTGTGTGACTGACTCTATAAGTGAGTGATTAAATGTATCTTACTGAATGCACGGGTTAGTGACTAAACTGTGTGAATGTCTGTATCCGTCTGTCTGTTGGTGTGTAAGCGGCTGCATGGGTTTGTGAATAGCTACATGAGTGTCTATATGGGTTATTGATTGGTTGTCTGAGTATCTGTATGGATGCCTGAGTGTTTGTATGGGTGGGGTGTGTGTGACTCTGTGCATAGATGTGTGAGTGGGTGATTCCCTGGGTGCATGGTTTCAAGAGTGCATCTGTGATGGACTATATGGGTGTGTGAGTGTGTGTATGGGTGTGTTAGTGAGTGAATGTATATCTCAGTGGCACATGTGTGAGTAACTACATATGTGAAAGGCAGTATATATGTGTGTTGGAATATATAAATAGCTATAAGTGAGAGTGTGTGATTATGAGAGTGACTGTATGGATGAGTGTGTGCTTGTATCAGTGATTGTATATGAGCGTAAGAATGTCCTAGTATTTGTATGAGTAAGTGAGCTGGTGTGTGTATAACTGTATAGGTGAGTAAATGGGAGTGTGATTAATTATTTGCATGACTGACTAGGTGTGTGAGTACCTCTATGGATGAGTGGTGGTGTGTGTGTGTCTATATAGGCGTATGAGTGCATATGATAGTCCTGTACTGAGTGATTGTAAGTATGAATGACTGTACGGGTGAGTGAGTGGATATGTGTTTAGACCTAAGAATCAGTGAGTGGGTATGTAGTTATTGCTGCTGGAGTGTCTATGGTTTTGAGAATGGCAGTCTGTTATTTAGAGTTGGTGTATCAAAGGTTACATTAGGGTGTGAGAAGATGCATCAAATTATCACATGGATGATGTCATCAGTGATGTCATCAGTGATGTCATTTGAGATGTCATCAGTGATGTCATCAGTGATGTCACTGACCATGTCATGAGTGATGTCATATGTGACGTCATCAGCAGTGCATTGCGGGCGCGAGTTATAGTTAGCTGAACTAACTATAACGGGGAATTTCTCTGGTTTTGTACGAGTGAAATGTCCAACTAACTATAACTTTCCCTAAAACCTATGGTTTTTCAGTGAATTTCTAAGGTTTTTAAATGCTAATTTCTAACTATAACGTGCCTGAAACCTATGGTTTTTTCAGTGAATTTCAAAGGTTTTTTAAATGCTAATTTCTAACTATAACATGCCTGAAACCTATGGTTTTTAAGTGAATTTCAAAGGTTTTTTAAATGCTAGTTCCTAACTATGCTTACAGAGGTAGGACATGTGAAGAAAGAAGAAGAAAAGCGCAGAAAGAAGTAAGACAAATGCAGAAAGAGGCAACAGAAGTCCAGAAAGACGAAGAAAAGTGCAAGAAGAAAGACGAGATGTGCAGAAAGAACCAACAGAGGAGTAGAAAGTACTCCTGTGCCCCCAACTTTTTGCTGATGGGTACTGGTGGTAACTGACTCTGTCTCTGGTGGTAAAAGACACTTAGAATACAGTGAAAACACATACATACACTAGGGAACACTATGCGTTGGGGTACCCCTGTGATTAGCATGACCTCCTCTGTATTTACCATGAGTTAGTGCCTGGGTCATTGGATGAGTACATGGGTACTGACTGGATGATTAGAGTACTGCAAGGAGAGTGGATGGTGAATTTATAAGTGCTTGTGTTTTGGCGGAGTGATTGGATAAGTACATGGTGCTCGCTGGTTGATTGGAGGAGTGCATGGGTAGTGACAGGGCGATGGCTGGACTGCATCAGTAGTGCTCAGGGTAAGTTGGAGGATTAATTCCCCTTGAATCCTGAGGGTCCCTATTTGATAAAAGCCCTGGTGGTGGCGGTCCCCGGGGCTTGGGGGGCCTTGGAGGCCCCCAAACATAAAAAACAAGCCCCGGGAGGTGGCGGTCCCCGGGGCTGCGGGGGCCCCGCGGGCCCTGCATATATTTGTTGGCAATGCCCCCAGGACCTGGCCCACCCGGGGGTCTCAATTAAATGAAGCGCGGTATCCCGCGCTTCATTTTCTTTTTACATTTTGGCGGGATTCGCGACCCCAGCGTGAATTTCGCCAATTTCTTTTAAAAAATGCTTTTTTGTCCCTGGGGTCCTTGTGGGACCCCTGAGCAGGCCTAGGGGGTCAGGGGTTTCTACCCTGCCCCCTTTTCTTCTTTTTCACCTTTGTTTCCCTGTTTTCTTGTGACTCGGTTCTATTGAGTCACAAGATGGCTGCCAACACTTCATGGTTTGGAGTGTTGGCAGCCAATTAAAATGAAGCTCGTGGTCGGGAGGGTTCATGGATCCACCGCGCCTCTAGATATCGATATTTGTTTTTTACAATTTCTCAGCAACTACCGAACGGATTTACACCATTTTTAAAAAGGTCGCTTTCTGAGCCAAGCAGTTCTCAAATAGCGATAAAGCACTTTTGAATTATTTGTTATCTCTAAGTTTTTTTATCCAGTTGACCACTTGATTAAATGTTACGCTTAGGGGAGAAAATGTGGTGTTACCAAGTTGGAGTTTCTGCTTCAGCTGGTCATTCTGTGATTCTGGTCAAATCACTTAATCTCCCCATGCCTACAACCAAAATGAGTTTGTCCTTGTATGATGTAACCAATGCTCATGTAAAGCACTCCAATATCTGACCAGCCTGCACTATATAAAACTGCAAAAAAACAAAGGATAAAAAGTGTTTTCCACACTTCTGTCATTGGGCTATACGTGGGCTACATCTGGGTGATATTTGTGCTACATTTGGGCTCATTTTTCTCTGGTGGCCATCTTGGGAGACTTCAATTACATTCATTAAACTTTATTCGATCTGATTTAGAAACATAGATCATAAAAGTGTACATAAAAACAGTAAATCCTCTTTCTTAATACAATACAGTGAGAATTAATTAAAACCAGTAGGTAAAAACGGGTGTTACAAAGCCCGGTTCAGAGCAACTTCAGGTTAACAGAATAGTAAAGTTCAATGTTTTGCAAGATCAATCTCATGTACTTCGTGCAAAATACGCAATAAGGGGTCCAAGTAAGATGCAACGCTCCAATACCTGACCAGTCTGCACTATATAAAACTGCAAAAAAACTAAAAATAAAAAGTGTTTTCCACACTTCTGTCATTGGGCTATATGTGGGCTACATGTGGGTGATATTTGTGCTACATTTGGGCTCTTTTTTCTCTAGTGGCCATCTTGGGATACTTATTTGTTATGAAGTTTCCTAATTTCCTCATTTACTGCAGTCTCCTCAGTAGGAAATGCTTTCAGTTTTTACTTTGATTCCATCAAGAAGGCATTCAGATGTGTCACACATTTGCCATAAATTCAGAATGTTAGCACTCTAGTTGCTCATTAGATCACTGTAGTAAAGCTACTGCTCACCAGGGAGTTAACTGGAAGTCTACTGCTGGTATTGAAAGTGATTGTTTCAGTCTGCATGTCAGAATTTTCTAATGAAATAGAAGAGGATTTGAGATCTCACTTAAAACATGCCCTCATTTTTCTTTCTGCAGAACTAACCATCATTTCTATGGCAAAATGAACCCCTCATTTTTTTCCTTTTTAAATTAAATGTTTTAAGTGTTACCGGTTTATTCCAATCAAGATGGCTTCAGGTGTGCCATAATTTTGTCATAAGTAAGACTGTTAGCGCTCTAGTTGTTCTTTAGAACACTCTGGGAAGCTGCAGTAGAACACAAAGGAATCAACTGGCAGGCTGCTCCTATTGAAATATAACAGGAAGATATTTGTAATCTCACTTAAAACATGTCCTAATTTTTCTTTCTACAGCACTAACCATAATTTCTATGACAAAATGAACCCCCTCATTTTGTTCCTTTTTAAATTAAATGTTTTAAGTGTTACCGGTTTATTCCAATCAAGATGGCTTCAGGTGTGCCATAATTTTTTCATAAGTAAGACTGTTAGCGCTCTAGTTGTTCTTTAGAACACTCTGGGAAGCTGCAGTAGAACACAAAGGAATCAACTGGCAGGCTGCTCCTGTTGAAATATAACAGGAAGATATTTGAGATCTCACTTAAAACATGTGCTAATTTTTCTTTCTACAGCACTAACCATAATTTCTATGACAAAATTAACCCCATCATTTTGTTCCTTTTTAAATTAAATGTTTTAAGTGTTACCAGTTTATTCCAATCAAGATGGCTTCAGGTGTGCCATACTTTTGTCATAGGTAAGGCTGTTAGCGCTATAGTTGTTCTTTAGAACACTCTGGAAAGCTGCAGTAGAACACAAAGGAATCAACTGGCAGGCTGCTCCTGTTGAAATATAACAGGAAGATATTTGAGATCTCACTTAAAACATGTCCTAATTGTTCTTTCTACAGCACTAACCATAATTTCTAAGACAAAATTAACCCCATTATTTTGTTCCTTTTTAAATTAAATGTTTTAAGTGTTACCAGTTTATTCCAATCAAGATGGCTTCAGGTGTGCCATACTTTTGTCATAGGTAAGGTTGTTAGCGCTCTAGTTGTTCTTAAGAACACTCTGGGAAGCTGCAGTAGAACACAAAGGAATCAACTGACAGTCTCTGCCCTTGTTGGATTTACATGTTTTACTGAGAATGTCAGACTTCATTCTCACATGACTGAGAAAGATAATGTGAATTTACAGAAAATATGCTCTCATTTTAGCTTCTGGAGCACCTTCCAAACCTCTGTGGGACAAGCATGAGAAAATTGTTTTCTCTCAAACATGATTCATGAAATCCCAGCAGAAGGTTTTTCACAGGGTAAAATCACCCTAGAACACACCACAATTCCTAAAATTAGTATGGTACCATCAACAAATGAATTCTAATGTAACTAAAGTCTGTTATCACCCTTTATAGTTCTCCTTTTGGTGAACCTCAAAATCTTCTATTCACTACAATGCATTTCATTGGGGTGCTATCATGTATATTGGTCCCAAGATGGCTGCCAACACTTCTTGGATGAAGTGCTGACAGCCAATCAGATCTCACGATGACATGTGTGGTTAGGCTCCGCCCAGATATATATAGTTCTTTTTCCTTTAATATTTAAAAAACTACTGAACGGATTTACACCATTTTTGAAAAGGTCGCTTTCTGAGCCAAGCAGTACCTCTATGCCAAATTTGGGGTAATTTCATTCAGTAGTTTCCGCTGTAGCCTTGCACAAAGTTCCCTATGGGAAATTGATTTTTTGACTCTTATTTTTGAATTTCTCAGCAACTACTGAACGGATTTACACCATTTAACCAAAAGGCACGACACTGAACCAAGGGCTACCTTTTTGCCAAATTTGGTGTAATTCCGTTAAGCAGTTCGGGCTGTAGCTGCGACTAAAGGTTCCTATGGAAAATTGCATGGGGAAAACACGTTTTGGGACCCCCTTTTTTCTCGGCCCCCACTTGACGAATCACCCCGAGCCTTTCAGGATAGGAGAGGACCGGAGCGGGCCATAAGTTTTGAGAATTTCGTGAAGATTCGTCAACCGGCGCCAAAGGTATTGGAAATAGAATGTTGCGAATTTCCTAAGGAAAATAGGTCCTAACTATAACTATCTACTGGCGACCGCCAGTAGATAATATATATATATATAATAATATATATACATATAATATATATCTATATATATATAGATATATATATATCTATCTATATATATATATATATATATATATATATATATATATATATATATATATATATATATATATATATATTCACTGAAAAAACCATAGGTTTCAGGCACGTTATAGTTAGAAATTAGCATTTAAAAAACCTTAGAAATTCACTGAAAAAACCATAGGTGTTAGGGTCAGTTATAGTTAGTTGGACATTGCACTCGTACAAAACCCGTGAAATTCCCCCGTTATAGTTAGTTCAGCTAACTATAACTCGCGCCCCCGCAATGCACTGCTGATGACGTCACATATTACATCACTCATGACATGGTCAGTGACATCACTGATGACATCACTGATGAAATCTCAAATGACATCACTGATGACATCATCCATGTGAAAATTTCATGCATCTTCTCACACCCTAATATAACTTTTGATACACCCACTCTAAATTGCACACTACCATTCTCAAAAACATAGACACTCCAACACCAATAACTACATACCCACTCACTGATTCTTAGGTCTACACACACATCCACTCACTCACCCGTACAGTCACTCATACTTACGGTCACTCAGTCACTAGGACTATCATATGCACTCATACACCTATATAGACACTCACACACCGCCACTCATCCATAGAGGTACTCACACACCTAGTCAGTCATGCAAATAATTAATCACACTACCATTTACTCAGATGTACAGTTATACACACACCAGCTCAATTACTCATATAAATACTAGCACATTCTTACGCTCTTATACAATCAATGATACAAGCACACACTCATCCATACAGCCACTCTCACAATAACACACTCTCATTTGTAGCCAATTATGTACTCCAACACACATATATACTACTTTTCACATATGTAGTTACTCACACATGTAACACTGAGATATACATTCACTCACTAACACACACTCACCCACCCATACAGTCCATCACAGATACACTCTTGAAACCATGCACCCAGTGAATCACCCACTCACACATCTATGCTCGGAGTCACACACACCCCACCCACACAAACAATCAGGCACCCATACAGATACTCAGACAACAAATCAATAACCCATATAGACACTCATGTAGCTATTCACAAACCCATGAGCCGCTTACACACCAACAGACACACGGATAAAGACATTCACACAGTTTAGTCACTAACCCATGCATTCAGTAAGATACGTTTAATCACTCACTTATAGAGTAAGTCACGCACCTACTAAATCATCCATTCAGACACTTATACACCCACTCATTCTTCAATACGCCTTTCCCTATATATATTAAACATATTTCAACTTTACAGAAACACACAGTCACTGCATGATGTCATCAGTGATGTCATTTGAGATGTCATCAGTCATGTCATCAGTGATGTCACTGACCATGTCATGAGTGATGTAATATGTGACGTCATCAGCAGTGCATTGCGGGGCGTGAGTTATAGTTAGCTGAACTAACTATAACAGGGGAATTTCACGGGTTTTGTACGAGTGCAATGTCCAACTAACTATAACTGTCCCTAAAACCTATGGTTTTTTCAGTGAATTTCTAAGGTTTTTTAAATGCTAATTTCTAACTATAACGTGCCTGAAACCTATGGTTTTTTCAGTGAATTTCAAAGGTTTTTTAAATGCTAATTTCTAACTATAACGTGCCTGAAACCTATGGTTTTTTCAGTGAATTTCAAAGGTTTTTTAAATGCTAATTCCTAACTATAACATGTCTGAAACCTATGGTTTTTTTCAGTGAATTTCAAAGATTTTGTAAATGACAATTTTTAAATGTATTAATTGTTATATTTATTTTTTTGATACTGATTTACTACATTTTTTTAAACTATTTATTTTTAGATATTTTATTTTTTAAATTACATTGTAATTACATTATACATTACATTACAAAATATACTTTCTCAGAATGAATTACTTTAGTTTAAATACTTTGCAAATAGGCAATAGACTTTTAAGTACTGTAGTTACAGTTGTTGCAATGGGCAACACCATTTCAAACACAATGCAACATTGAGCTCAATGTGAATTTCTAGTTAAATGCAATTAGTTACGTTATGGATTACTTTTCTAACCACAGGACTGGATCCTAGATTCAGTCCTGGGACATCTCCTGTAAACAGTTGAGTAAAAGCGTTTTGGTTACAGTAGTGATTTTTAAGGAATATTATTGTATTTTAAAAGTTGACACTTAGAAACTTTTTCACATAGAATCACCAATGTTATCCTATGGGAGGAAATTCACTTAGCAGGTAAGTAGTGTTATCGTTACTTTTTCTTACTCAGTGGTGGATCCTGGATCCAGCACTGGTGCATCTCCTGTAAACAGTTGAAAGAATGCGTTTAAGTCATACAGGCGATTTTTAAGGAATATTTGTAGTTTGTAAAACCCGACACTTTGAAACTTTTCTGCTGAAAACCAGACAATGGATTCCTATGGAAGGAAATACAAGTTACTGGTAAGTACGGTTAGAATTACTTTTCAGGGTCAGTGCTGGGCTAAAAGATGCAGCACTGGGTTCTCTCCTCATAACAGGTGAGTAAATCGGAATTCGTAGTTCGGCTGATTTTAGAGGAATATTATAAAGTTCCAAAACTCCACACTTAGAAGAATTTCCAAGTGAAACCAGTCAATGTTAGCCTATTGAAGGAAATTCAAGTTACTGGTAAGTACGGTTAGAATTACTTTTCAGGATCTGTACTGGACTCAAAGATGCAGCACTGAGGTCTCTCCTGATAACAGGTGAGTAAATTGGAATTCGTAGTTCAGCTGATTTTAGAGGAATATTATAAAGTTCCAAAACTCCACACTTAGAAGATTTTCCAAGTGAAACCAGTCAATGTAAGCCTATGGAAGGAAATTCAAGTTACTGGTAAGTACGGTTAGAATTACTTTTCAGGATCAGTACTGGGCTCAAAGATGCAGCACTGAGGTCTCTCCTGATAACAGGTGAGTAAATCGGAATTCGTAGTTCTGCTGATTTTAGAGGAATATTTGTATGTTTCAAAAATCGACACACAAACTTTTTCAGCAAAAAGCAGGCAATGATATCCTATGGAAGGAAATTCAAGTTACTGGTAAGTACGGTTAAAAATAATGTCAGGATCAGTACTGGGCTCAAAGATGCAGCACTGAGGTCTCTCCTGATAACAGGTGAATAAATCGGAATTCGTAGTTCGGCTGATTTTAAAAGAATATTATAAAGTTCCAAAACTCCACACTTAGAAGAATTTCCAAGTGAAACCAGTCAATGTTAGCCTATGGAAGGAAATTCAAGTTACTGGTAAGTACGGTTTAAATTACTTTTCAGGATCAGTACTGGGCTCAAAGATGCAGCACTGAGGTCTCTCCTTATAACAGGTGAGTAAATCGGAATTCGTAGTTCGGCTGATTTTAGAGGAATATTTGTATGTTTCAAAATCGACACAGTTTTTCAGCAAAAAGCAGGCAATGATATCCTATGGAAGGAAATTCAAGTTACTGGTAAGTACGGTTAAAATTACTTTTCAGGATCAGTACTGGGCTCAAAGATGCAGCACTGAGGTCTCTCCTGATAACAGGTGAGTAAATCGGAATTCGTAGTTCGGCTGATTTTATAGGAATATTATAAAGTTCCAAAACTCCACACTTAGAAGAATTTCCAAGTGAAACCAGTCAATGTTAGCCTATGGAAGGAAATTCAAGTTACTGCTAAGTACGGTTTAAATTACTTTTCAGGATCAGTACTGGGCTCAAAGATGCAGCACTGAGGTCTCTCCTGATAACAAGTGAGTAAATCGGAATTCGTAGTTCTGCTGATTTTAGAGGAATATTTGTATGTTTCAAAAATCGACACAAACTTTTTCAGTAAAAAGCAGGCAATGATATCCTATGGAAGGAAATTCAAGTTACTGGTGAGTACGGTTAAAATTACTTTTCAGGATCAGTACTGGGCTCAAAGATGCAGCACTGAGGTCTCTCCTGATAACAGGTGAGTAAATCGGAATTCGTAGTTCGGCTGATTTTATAGGAATATTATAAAGTTCCAAAACTCCACACTTAGAAGAATTTCCAAGTGAAACCAGTCAATGTTAGCCTATGGAAGGAAATTCAAGTTACTGGTAAGTACGGTTTAAATTACTTTTCAGGATCAGTACTGGGCTCAAAGATGCAGCACTGAGGTCTCTCCTGATAACAGGTGAGTAAATCGGAATTCGTAGTTCGGCTGATTTTAGAGGAATATTATAAAGTTCCAAAACTCCACACTTAGAAGAATTTCCAAGTGAAACCAGTCAATGTTAGCCTATGGAAGGATATTCAAGTCACTGGTAAGTACGGTTAGAATTACTTTTCAGGATCAGTACTGGGCTCAAAGATGCAGCACTGAGGTCTCTCCTGATAACAGGTGAGTAAATTGGAATTCGTAGTTCGGCTGATTTTAGAGGAATATTTGCACAATGGTGAAGGAAGGGGGTGGGGCCTGAGGTGACATGTCTGCAAACACGCCCTGTGGCGCGTTTTAAGGTGGAGAATTAATTCCTCCTCAATCCCGAGGGTCCCTAGGGGCCAACTAGCCCACCAGATACCTCCAGTATGCGCCAGAGAGCTGCGTTGCAGAGAGGTGTTCAGAGGCCACGCCCCTTTTGCACCTCTCTGCAACGCAGCTCTGTGGCGCTTTCTGGATGTACCTGGTGGGCTAGTTGGCCCCCAGGGACCCTCAGGATTGAAGGGGATTTAATTCCCCATCTTAAAACGCGCCACGGGACCTGTTTGCACACATGTCACCTGAAGCCCCGCCCTCCCTTCACCACTGTGCAAACGCGCCCGTGGCGCGTTTTAAGTCGAGGGTATTAAGTCCCCTTGAATCATGAGGGTCCCTGGGGTCCAACTAGCCCACCCTGTACCTCCAGTATGCGCCAGGGAGCTGCGTTGCAGAGAGGTGTTCAGAGGCCACGCCCCTTTTACACCTCTTTGCAACGCAGCTCTGTGGTGCTTTCTGGACGTACCTGGTGGGCTAGTTGGCCCCAGGGACCCTCAGGATTGAAGGGGATTTAATTCCCCATCTTAAAACGCGCCACGTGGCCTGTTTTCACACATGTCACCTTTAGCCCCGCCCCCTCCCTTCACCACTGTGCAAACGCACCCCGTGGTGCGTTTTAAGTTGGGGGATTAAGTCCCCTTGAATCCTGAGGGTCCCTGGGGTCCAACTATCCCACCAGGTACCTCCAGTAAGCGCCACAGAGCTGCGTTGCAGAGAGGTGTAAAAAGGGGCGTGGCCTTTGTACACCTCTCTGCAACGCAGCCCCCTGGCGCATACTGGATGTTCCTGGTGGGCTAGTTGGCCCCCAGGGACCCCCAGTATTCAAGGGGAATTCGTTCCCCTCTGCAAACGCGCCAGGGCGCGTTTGCAGACTGCTGCAGGGAGGGCGGGGCCTCCGGCACACTGCCGGTCTTTTTTTTCTTTTTTTTCTTTCTATGGGAGGGGCCTGCGTGGCCCCCTTCCTCGAGCCACTTTTGGCCCCGGGGACCCAATCCCCGGGGCCTGAGGATTTACTTTTTTTTTTTAAACGGGAAGGGGCCGCGTGGCCCCTTCCCTGGGCCTCTATTGGCCCCGGGGACCCCATCCCCGGGGCATGCCCACTGTTTTTAAATAAAATATTCGGAGGGGGCTGCGTGGCCCCCTCCTCAGGCCATTAAGGCCCGGGGACCCCATCCCCCGGGGCCGGCCTTTACGTTATTTATTTATTTTTTATTCCTTTTTTGGGGAGGGGGCTGCGTGGCCCCTCCCGGGCCACTGATGGCCCCGGGGACCCCATCTCCCGGGGCCTGGCCACTCGTTGGGGACCGTGGGGGTCCCCAATCCCCGCACGGTCCCGCCGGCTCCCCGCGTCCTGTGGGAGCCGGCATTGCTTTTCCATATGGAAAAGCAATTCTGCTTTGCTTCATTGAAGCGAGAGCAGGTTTCCCTGCTCTCGCTTCAATGAAGCAAAGCAGTTTGCAATGGCAGGGCGGGAGCCGCGAGGCTCCGTCCTGCCATTACTAACAGCAGTGTCCCGGGGTAGGCACCCGGGACACTGCAGGAGCCCGGCCCTGGGGGTGGCGGTCCCCAGGGCCACCACAGGCTCCAGGAGGGGGCCGCGCGGCCCCCTCCCAACCAATGCACAGCCCCGGGGAGGTGGTGGTCCCCGGGGCTCGGGGTCCTAAACGGACCCCACATTTTATTATTTAGTGCCCCGGGAGGTGGCGG
The DNA here is from genome assembly GCA_963921515.1 of Calotriton arnoldi. NCBI lineage: Eukaryota > Metazoa > Chordata > Amphibia > Caudata > Salamandridae > Calotriton > Calotriton arnoldi. The sequence goes on along the minus strand of CAWUFW010008810.1, from coordinate 524,812 downwards.
TCCCTGGGGCGTGTGGGGGCCTCGAGCCCCCACACAGGTAATTTAAATTTTAAAAAAGAAGCCCCGGGGGTGGCGGTCCCCGGGGCTGCGGGGAGCCGTGTGCCCCCGCCACCATTATTTTTATAAAGCCCCGGTTGGTGGCGGTCCCGGGAGCTTAGGGGCCTTAGAGGCCCCCATGTTATTAAATTAAACCCTGCATGCCCCCGGGACTTGGCCCACCCGGGGTCAGTTGACTGACGAGCGCGGAGCCCACGCTTCGTTTTTTTATCGGCAGGATCCATGCACCCAGGGTGTTTTTTGCTGATTTGGGCCTGGGGGTCCTTGTAGGACCCCCTGATCAGGCCTAGGGGGTCATGGTGTTTCTACCCTGCCCCCTTTTTGCGTTTTGTGCAATTTTGTTTACTGTTTTCTTGTGACTCGGTTCTACCGAGTCACAAGATGGCTGCCAACACTTCCTGGTTTGGAGTGTTGACAGCCAATTAGCATACAGCTCGTCATCGGGAGGGTGCGCGGATCCTCCGCGGCCATAGATATATATGTGTTTTTACTTTTGATTTTCTCAGCAACTACTGAGCGGATTTACACCATTTAACAAAGGGTTCTTTCTGAACCAAGAACTACCTCTTTGCCAAATTTGGTGTAATTCCGTTCAGAAGTTCGAGGCTGTAGCCGTGGCTAAAGTTTCCTATGGGAAAATGAATGGGGAAAACACGTTTTGGGACCCCCCTTTTTTCTCGGCCCCCACTTGACGAATCACCCCAAGACTTTCAGGATAGGAGCGGACCGGAGCGGGCCACAAAGTTTGAAAATTTCACGAAGATTCGTCAACCGACGCAAGTTATTTCAAATAGAATGTTGCAGATTTCCTATGGAAAATAGGTCCTAACTATAACTATCTACTGGCGACCGCCAGTAGATAATATATAGATATATATATATCTATATATATATATATATATATTCACTGAAAAAACCATAGGTTTCAGGCACGTTATAGTTAGAAATTAGCATTTAAAAAACCTTAGAAATTCACTGAAAAACCATGGGTTTCAGGGGCGTTATAGTTAGTTGGACATTTCACTCGAACAAAAACCATAGAAATTCCCCCGTTATAGTTAGTTCAGCTAACTTTAACTCGCACGCCCGCAATGCACTGCTGATGACGTCACATATTACATCACTCATGACATGGTCAGTGACATCACTCATGACATCACTGATGACATCTCAAATGACATCACTGATGACATCACTGATGACATCATCCTTGTGATAGAGTGGCAGACCTCCTCTCACCCTAATATAACCTTTGATACACACACTCAAAAATACAAACTAACATTTTCAAAACAATGGACATACCAATACCAGTTACAACACACCTATTCAGTAATTCTAAGATCTACACACACATCCACTCATTCACCAAGAGTCCCTATACAGTCACTCATACATATACTCACTCATCATATGTACTCATACACCTATACATCCTGTTACACACCGCCACTCATCCATAGAGTTACTCACACACAGTTACAGATGCAAACAAAGTATCAAACATCCATTTACTTGCATATACAGTTATACACACACTACCACACTTACTTCTACAGAAACTTACACATACTTACTCTCTTAAACAATCACTTATAGAAACACCTACTTATTTGTACAGGAACTCTTCCAATCTCTCACTCTCACATATACTCACTTATATACACCAATACTCACATATACTAGTTTAAAACATATGTAGTTACTCATAAAGACACTATTGAGACAGTCATTCACTCACTAACACACCCATACACATACTCATCCACCTATACAGTCCTGCACACATGCTGTCTTCAACACATACAAACAGTGAGTCACTCATTCATGCATCTATGCACTAAGTAATACCCCCACTGAACCATACAGACACTCAGACACTCATACTGATACTCAAAAAACCAACTAATAACCCATATAGACACTCATGTAGCTACTCACCAACCCATGCAGCCACTTATACACAAAGTGAGAGACTGATACAGATATTTTCATATTTAAACATTACTCACTAACCCATGTATTCACTAAGATACACTTAGTCAGTTATACAATCAATTTTACAAAAAAAATCATCCATTTAGACCAGAGGTCTTCAAACTTTTTGATGCCGAGACCCCCTTGTCAAACGCTTTTAGGCGTAAGGACCCCCTTCTGATGAAAATTTCTAGAACCTGGTACTCCTCATCATAGACAACTATCGACAACCATAAACGCCCCCAATTTCCACAGCAAATAATTTTTACGGTGAGGAAATAATATTAAACACTGTTTAGCAAACCAAAGGTCAGTGAGCGTGGGGGTGTATTCAAAGGTGTAGCTAAAAACAAAGGGCCTTATTTATGAGGAATTGGAGTAGGGCAGCGCCTGCAAGTCTTCTTGCTGCGTTGACCTATGCCGATGTGAAAGGGAAGGAATGCACAGTATTTATGAAATACGGTGCATTCTGTCCCTTTCCTTTGCGTTGGCGCATAAATTGCTGCCTAGCACTAACATAGACAGGATTGCTTTTGTACAGGAAGGGGTACCTTCTTTCAAGAAAACAATCCAGAGAGGTGTTTTCCTCTTTCGATATGAGCTGCAGAATGCAGCACACATGGAATAAGGAAAAACGAGTAGAAATGAAAACATTTCTCCTCGTTACACCTCCGCTGGGGAGGCGTCTGTTTTTGGAGCTGCCCCAGGTTTACGTTTTTGTAAATATGGAGCAGCATCAAAATCCATGAGTGTTGCGTGGGAACCCCACGCAAAGCCCATAGACCACCTCCTTGATGCAGAGTAAGGCAATGCAGTGACTTGCGCTGCTATGTCTTACTCCATATCTATGAGGCCATGCAAAGCCATGCAGGGTGACTTTGCACAGCCTCATAGGTATGGTTGAGATGCTTGCGCTGCCGGAGCATAAAAAAGTGATGCTCTGGTAATGAAAGCCTCTCATAAATAAGCCTGAAAATATTTTGTACGTTTTTAGGTTTTTCATTATCAGGTATCTACATATAAAATAATGGGCATCGTAAATGAAAAATAAATTTAAAAAATTGTTACTCAGTGGGAAAGGCACTGTAGGACATCACGGTGTAAGATAGAGTGCTGCAAAACATGCAAATAGTTTTTCAGTAAAATGGTGCTTCCAAAATTTTAGTGATACCAGAGCGTATGTAATGCAATTTTCTTTTTACACAACTGTCCCTTCAACACACCTTTGGAGGTACTAAGAGCTCTGTAAATGCAGTTAAAATTAAAAGCACACACTTCACAGCTCAGTTATTAACTCTTTGCACTACAACTAAAAAAACAAATCTTTGTCAACACAAAGCTTGGAGTGATTTGATCAAATAAAGCGAGAATCAGCCCCCAAGCACCCTTTACACTTGCAGATTAATTTAGGCACATTTGCATTTCACTCAGCCAAGCCCACACCCTGCACCAAAACTTTTCACAGCACAAGAGACTCAATTGATGGAATTTCAGCTGATAAAGATCTAAATTAGCCTTCCCAGGACTGCTGTCTTTATCCAAAGCGAAAGCAAACGTTTTGGATTGCAGGCACAAGTGAAGCTGGGGAATGTGCGACCCTCTTCCCTGGCCTCCGCGGCCCCCCTGGGGGTCGCGCCCCACAGATTGAAGACCTCTGATTTAGACACTTATATACCCATTTATTCTTCCATCGACCTTGAGATATACATATATAAAACATATTTAATTTTCAGAAAAACACACATTCACTGGATGATGTCATCAGTGATGTCATCAGTGATGTCATTTGAGATGTCATCAGTGATGTCATGAGTGATGTCACTGACCATGTCATGAGTGATGTAATATGTGACGTCATCAGCAGTGCATTGCGGGCGCGCGAGTTATAGTTAGCTGAACTAACTATAACGGGGAATTTCTATGGTTTTGTACGAGTGAAATGTCCAACTAACTATAACGCCCCTGAAACCTATGGTTTTTCAGTGAATTTCTAAGGTTTTTTAAATGCTAATTTCTAACTATAACGTGCCTGAAACCTATGGTTTTTCAGTGAATTTCTAAGGTTTTTAAATGCTAATTTCTAACTATAACGTGCCTGAAACCTATGGTTTTTCAGTGAATATATATATATTTATTATAGTATGTATACATGTGAAAATGTCTCGGTCCCTTGTTTGCCTCGGTGGCACGGAAAAAATGGAGTGGAACTGACGTCCAGCACGCCGACGAGGTCCTCTTATGGCTCCGATGACGTCATACGGTGTCGCGGCGGAGCCGTGCTCGTTGATGTGGGAGAGCTAGGAAAGAATTTCCGTGGAATGCTGGTGCAGGGGATATTCACCTAAGTGTTCAGGCTAGTCCTTTGGGAGCAACTGTTTATGTTGCCATTCCAGAAACCGAAACCAGTGATCCGAGGGCAGAGGCCCTGCAGATGGCACACGAGGTGGGGTGCCCAGTCGTGAGCACTGGCGGGGCAGCGAAGTGACAAGCACCACAACCCACAAAAAAGGTAACAAGGGCACTGAATAACACAGGATCTTCTCTTTGTATCTGGCAGGAACAACGAAGTTAAAATGCCCTAGTACCAAAATGTAGAAATAGTGCTACAACGGTCTTCAAGAGGACCTGCGATGCCGCTTCTGCCTCCCGTACCCTGGAGGCGGCACATGAGTCACGCGGTACGGTCATACTGCGGTGGGACGCACACTCGTTGACCTCTCATGGCACTGCTCCACACTTCAGGGAGGACGCTTTCCATTAGCTATGTTTTCTGATGACATGTCGCGCCGGCCCCGTCCAACAACAGAACTCCTTTAGATCCAAACAGACTCTTCCACTCTCTCACCGGAAGTGAAACCAGGCCACACGGACACTTTCACAATACAACAGCCGGGAATGCACTTTTCGGTAAAAAAACACATTCCTTCCTCCTAATTAATCAAATAAACGACTCACTGAAGAACAGGGGCCAGATTCGATCAGTAAACAGCCGTTCCAACGACTTTTTACTTTGCGATACCATTACAACGCATGCATTACCACACATCGTTGTACATCACTGAAGTCATTACTACGCATTTTTTAGAACGCATGGTCATTTACCACACATGCCTTTACAACGAATTTTGTTGTAAAGGTATGTATGGTAAATGACCAAGCGTTCTAAAAACATGTAGACGATCCATGTCGTTGTAAGGAAACAGAGGCTGTTCCGTTTCCTCACAACGACGTGCACCGCCCCTCAGAGATGACGTGAAGCAGGAACCACGAGGAGAGAGGAACCATGAGGAGTGAGAGGTAAGGGGGATTGGGCATGGGGTGGGGTTTCTTTTCTAGGGTTTAGGGTAGTGCAGTGGTGTTTGCGTGGTGTAGGGGGTCGTGCTGGGGGTAGTGTTTTAGGGTTTAGGGTAGTGCGGTGGTGTTTGGGTAGTGTAGGGGGTCATGCTGAGGGTAGTGTTTTAGGGTTTAGGGTAGTGCAGTAGTGTAGGGGGTCATGCTGGGGTAGTGTTTTAGGGTTTAGGGTAGTGCAGTGGTGTATGGGTAGTGTAGGGAGTCGTGCTGGGGTAGTGTTTTAGGGTTTAGGGTAGTGCAATGGTGTTTGAGTAGTGTAGGGGTCATGCTGGTGGTAGTGTTTTAGGGTTGAGGGTAGTGCAGTGGTGTTTGTGTAGTGTAGGGGGTCATGCTGGGGGTAGTGTTTTATGGTTTAGGGTAGTGCAGTGGTGTTTGGGTAGTGTAGGGGGTCGTGCTGGGGGTAGATTTAGGGTTTAGGGTAGTGCAGTGGTGTTTGGGTAGTGTAGGGAGTCATGCTGGGGGTAGTGTTTTAGGGTTTAGGGTAGTGCAGTGGTGTTTGTGTAGTGTAGGGGGTTGTGCTGGTGGTAGTGTTTTAGGGTTTATGTTAGTGCAGTGGTGTTTGGGTAGTGTAGGGGGTAGTGCTGGGGTAGTGTTTTAGGGTTTAGGGCAGTGCAGTGGTGTTTGTGTAGTGAAGGGGGTCATGCTGTGGGTAGTGTTTTAGGGTTTAGGGTAGTGCAGTCGTGTTTGTGTAGTATAGGGGGTCGTATTTTAGGGTATAGGGTAGTGCAGTGGTGTTTGTGTAGTGTGGGAGGTCATGCTGGGGGTATATTTAGGGTTTAGTGTAGTGCAGTGGTGTTTGGGTAGTGTAGGGAGTCGTGCTGGGGTAGTGTTTTAGTGTTTAGGGTAGTGCAGTAGTGTTTGGGTAGTGTAGGGAGTCGTGCTGGTGGTAGTGTTTTAGGGTTTAGGGTAGTGCAGTTATGTTTGGGTAGTGTAGGGTGTCGTGCTGGGGGTAGTGTTTTAGGGTTTAGGGTAGTGCAGTGGTGTTTGGGTAGTGGAGGGGGTGGTGTTTTAGGGTTTAGGGCAGTACGCCCAACCAGCCACAATATCCGTGGACAAAGGGGATCCTGACTCTTTGGAACGCTCCGTCAATTGAATAATTTGGGTCAAGGGCCCTACCACGTCCAAGACCTATCAATTCCTTTCTTGGGATCCCTCATATACTTGGAGAAAAAGGTACATAGTTTCTCATCAATTTCAGGCGTGTGTGCCACCTTCCCCTTCAGTGAGGGCCTGGGGCATTCTCCCCTCATCCTATTCCTGACCTCCCTTTCAAGGGGTTGATGGATTTTCCCACCACATACTCTGCCACTTTGGCATCAGGTGTCCACTCTGCCGACCTAGGATGGTAAATTTGGGTAGGCTCGAACATGTCCGAGTGGACCCCGTCCCCAACCGGGGACTGAGAGGAGTGGGACTCTGGACGCCAGGGACGCCCCGAGTCCTTATCCTCATCGGAGGAGAAATCGTCCTCCGATACACCCTCTCCCTCTAAGGGAAACCCGCCGTTGGGGTCTACAATATTGGTGACAGTGTCGCAATTTTCTCCAGGTCCCTCCTCCTCCCGGCAGGGTGCATGTTTTAGCGTTCGCGCACTCTTGAGGAAGGTCTCTGTAAGTTTATCAAATCCTTCCAAGTGCCCCGCGTTATACTTAACGGCCCTTTTATTCCCCATCTGGGAGCTTCTTGGACCCGCCACCACCAGATCTGGGTCACTGAACACCCTAGGGATGCTTTTCGCCAGCTTATCAACCTGATCCCTAAGAGGAGCCAGCGCCCTAGAAATAGCCAGAGAGAGGGCTTGGTCCACTGCTGATGGGAGAAGTTGGGGGCCATTCCTCCTCCACTTCCTGGTAGGAGGAGTAAAAATGGTCTTCTGGAGAAGACATGATAGCAGAGGGTGTGAGCACAGAACAAATGCCCTTAAAATCCTTAAGACAGCCCCCTCGCCGGTGCTCCAACAGCTGGGCTTTCCCCGAAGCTGTTATAAGAATAGACTGAGACGCAGTACCAATTACCACCACCAGGTGGCGCTGGTCACTAACGTGGCCGTGTGGGGAAATCACCGCGTAGCGGTGTCAAAATTAGGCGAGGGTTGGTCGGGAATCAAGCGGACACTAAAGGAGTGACCGGATTCCCAAACGCGCATAAAGACCAGCGGGAGCGCTCGACGGAGCTGCCTCGCTCGGACCAGACGCGCCTGACAGGATCTCACCGCGTGCAGAGCACACAGCGGGAGAAACTGCGAGGGGGAGAACGCGCTCAGGCAAGAGACTGCTGCGCAGGGAATATGAAACAATACCAAGGCAATAATGCTAATAACGTGCACAAGAAACCGCTATACAAACAGCAACAACGTCAGATTAAGCCAAGAATGTAAGGAATGCACTTAACTGACGAGCAGTGAAGAAAGAGGAAGCGGAAGGGACGTCACGATATTATATACGATGGACTGTGATATGATTGGACTATAGTTGCCTTGGAGACTACCCCCTAATGGTTCATGGGTTGTGTAGTCTTTTGTTTAATGATTGTTGTGTTACGTTTTCTTTGAACTGCTATGCAAATAAAGTGAGGAAAGATATGCATAATCCTCGCCTCCGTCCTACCATAGAATTCATTAAACTTTATTTGATCTGATTTAGAAACATAGATCATAAAAGTGTACATAAAAACAGTAAATCCTCTTTCCTAATACAATACAGTGAGAATTAATTAAAACCAGTAGGTCAAAACGGGTGTTACAAAGCCCGGTTCAGAGCAACTTCAGGTTAACAGAATCGTAAAGTTCAATGTTTCGCAAGATCAATCTCATGTACTTCAGTGCAAAATACGCAATAAGGGGTCCAAGTAAGATGTAACGCTCCAATACCTGACCAGTTTGCACTATATAAAACTGCAGAAAAACTAAAAATAAAAAGTGTTTTGCACACTTCTGTCATTGGGCTATATGTGGGCTACATCTGGGTGATATTTGTGCTACATTTGGGCTCTTTTTTCTCTGGGGGCCATCTTGGGAGACTTATTTGTTATGAAGTTTCCTAATTTCGTCATTTATTGCAGTCTCCTCAGTAGGAAATGCTTTCAGTTTTTTACTTTGATTCCATCAAGAAGGCATTCAGATGTGTCACACATTTGCCATAAATTCAGAATGTTAGCACTCTAGTTGTTCATTAGATCACTGTAGTAAAGCTACTGCTCACCAGGGAGTTAACTGGAAGTCTACTGCTGGTATTGAAAGTGATTGTTTCAGTCTGCATGTCAGAATTTTCTAATGAAATAGAAGAGGATTTGAGATCTCACTTAAAACATGCCCTAAATTTTCTTTGTGCAGCACTAACCATAATTTCTATGGCAAAATGAACCCCCTCATTTTGTTCCTTTTTAAATTAAATGTTTTAAGAGTTACCAGTTTATTCCAATCAAGATGGCTTCAGGTGTGCCATACTTTTGTCATAGGTAAGACTGTTAGCGCTCTAGTTGTTCTTTAGAACACTCTGGGAAACTGCAGTAGAACACAAAGGCATCAACTGACAGGCTGCTCATGTTGAAATATAACAGGAAGATATTTGATATCTCACTTAAAACATGTCCTAATTTTTCTTTCTACAGCACTAACCATAATTTCTATGACAAAATGAACCCCCTCATTTTGTTCCTTTTTAAATTAAATGTTTTAAGTGTTACCAGTTTATTCCAATCAAGATGGCTTCAGGTGTGCCATACTTTTGTCATAAGTAAGGCTGTTAGCACTCTAGTTGTTCTTTAGAACACTCTGGGAAGCTGCAGTAGAACACAAATGAATCAACTGACAGTCTCTGCCCTTGTTGGATGTACATGTTTTACTGAGAATGTCAGACTTCATTCTCACATGACTGAGAAAGATAATGTGAATTTACAGAAAATATGCTCTCATTTTAGCTTCTGGAGCACCTTCCAAAACTGTATGGGACAAGCATGTGAAAATAGTTTTCTCTCAAACATGATTCATGATATCCCAGCAGAAGGTTTTTCACAGGGTAAAATCACCTTAGAACACACCACAATTCCTGAAATTAGTATGGTACCATCAACAAATGAATTCTAATGTAACTAAAGTCTGTTATCACCCTTTATAGTTCTCCTTTTGGTAACCCTCAAAATCTTCGATTCACTACAATGCATTTCAATGGGGTACTATCATTTATATTGGTCCAAAGATGGCTGCCAGCAATTCCAGGATGAAGTGCTGACAGCCAATCAGATCTCACGATGACATGTGTGGTTAGGCTCCGCCCAGATATATATGTGTTTTCTTTTTCAAATTTCTCAGGAACTACTGAACGGATTTACACCATTTAACCAAAAGGCACGACTCTGAACTAAGGGCTACCTTTTTGCCAAATTTGGTGTCATTCCATTCAGCATGGGTAAAACACGTTTTGGGACCCCCCTTTTTTCTCGGCCCCCACTTGATGAATCGCCCCGAGACTTTCAGGATAGGAGTGGACCGGAGCGCCCCACGAGTTTTGAAAGTTTCGCGAAGATTCATCAACCGGCGCCAAAGTTATTGGAAATAGAATGTTGTGAATTTCCTATGGAAAATAGGTCCTAACTATAACTATCTACTGGCGACCGCCAGTAGGTAATATATATCTATATCTATATATCTATATATATATCTATATCTAGATATATATATAGATATAGATATAGATATATATATATATTACCTACTGGCGGTCGCCAGTAGGTAGTTATAGTTAGGACCTTGTTTCTATTCAAAAAGCGTTTCTTCTTTTGCCAATATCTTTGGCACCGTTTGAAGAATCTTCGCGAAATTTTCAAAACTAATGGTTCACTCAGGTCAGCTCCTGTCTTAAACGTTTCGGGGTGATTTTTCAAGCGGGGGCCAAGAAAAAAGGGGGGTCCCAAAAGGCGTTTTCCCCATGTTAATTTCCATAGGAAGTTTAGACAAAGCTACAGCACGAACTGCTGAACAGAATTACACCAAATTTGGCAAAAATGTAGGTCTTGGTCCAGAAAGCGTGCTTTTTTAAAAATGGAGTAAATCCATTCAGTAGTTGCTGAGAAATTCAAAAAATAAAAATGTATATATCTGAGCACCGAGGAGGATTCGCGAACCCTCCCGAGCACGAGCTTGATTGTGATTGGCTGCCAACACTCCAAACCAGGAAGTGTTGGCAGCCATCTTGTGACTCGTTAACCCAGTCACATGAAAACAGTAGAAAAAATAGAAAACAAGAAAACGGGGCAGAGTAGAAACACCCTGACCCCTAGGCCTGCTCAGGGGGTCCCACAAGGACCCCCAGGGACAAAAAAGCATAAAAAAACAATTGGCCAAATTCACGCTGGTGCGCAAATTCGGCGTAGAAAATTTTAAAAAATGAGCGCGGGCTCCCTCGCTTCATTTTCTATAAGCCCCGGGGAGGTGGTGGTCCTCGGGACTTTCTTTAATTATGCGCGGGGAGGCACACGGGCCCCCTGCAGCCCCAGGGACCGCCACCTACCTGGGGCTTTGTTTAATTGTGGGTGGGGGGGGCTCACGGGCCCCCCAAGCCCCGGGGACCGGCACCTCCGGGACTATTGTAAAAATTAAGTGTGGGGGGGCTCCTGCCCACCCCCACACTGCCCCAGGGACCACCACCTCCCCGGGGCATTTAATAAATAACATAAGGGGGTCCGTAGCGGACCCCCAGCCCCGGGGATCACCACCTCCCCAGGGCAATTTACATGTTGGGAGGGGGGCCGCGTGGCCCCCTCCTGGAGCCCTAGATGGCCCTGGGGACTGCCATCCCCCAGGGCCAGCTCCTGCAATGTCCCGGGGTGCCCATCCCTGGAACATTGCCGTTTGCACAGCTCCCGCCCTGCCATAGCAAACACTGCTTTGCTTCTTGGAAGCGAGAGCAGGAAACATGCTCTCGCTTCCAAGAAGCAAAGCAGATTGCTTTTGGGCAAGGGGAGCTGCATGTTAGCAGCTCCCGTTGTCCAAAAGCAATGCCAGCTCCCACTGGAGGTGGGGATGGGGTCCCCGGGGCCAATAGTGGCCCAGGGAAGGGGGGCAATGCGGCCCCCTTCCCATTTAAAAAAATTAATAAATAAATGCTCAGGCCCTGGGGGATGGGGTCTCCAGGGCCCAAAAATAATTAAGGGAAGGGGGGCCACACAGCCCCCTTTCCAAAAACAAAATTAGAAAAAAACCAGCATCTTGCCGGATGCCCCATCCCCTTCCTGCACCACTGTGCAAACACACCTCCCGGCGTGTTCTGCATTGGGGGATTAAGCTCCCTTGAATACTAAGGGTCCTTAGGGGCCAACTAGCCCACCAGGTACCTCCAGTAAGCCCCGCACAGTGGGATTGCTGAGAGGTGGTCTGAGGCCATACCCGTTTTTACACCACTCTGCAAACGTGTCTCTTGGCGCACTGCTGGTGGGGCGATGAGGTACCTTTGTGTCATGAGGACTTCAGGACTAAAGTGGACTTTATCCCCCAAGCAGCAGTGCGCCAGGAGATGCGTTTGCAGAGTGGTGTAAAAAGGGGGCATGGCCGTGGACCACCTCTCAGCAATCCAGCTGTGTGGGGCTTACTAGAGATAACAGGAGGGCTAGTTGGCCCCCAGGGACCCTCAGGAGGCAAGGGGACTTCATCCCCCAAACAAGGGCGCACTTGAAGGTGCGTTTGCAAAGTGGTGGAGAAAGGGGGGCATGGCCTCTGTCTACCTCTCAGCAATCCCACTGTGTGGGGCTTACTGGATGTAACAGGTAGGCTAGTTGGCCCCTAAGGACCCCCAGCAGCGAAGTGGACTTTAATCCACATCCAAGAGCGTGCCAGGGAGCACGTTTGGAGAGTGGTGGGGAAAGAGGGCGTGGCCTGCAATGACAACTTAGCAATGCTGTTGTGTGGGACTTACTGGAGGTAATAGGAGGGGTACTTGACTCCCAAGGTTGTCCTTGGGGGCCAACTACCCCTCCTGTTACCTCCAGTAAGTCTCACACAGTGGTATTGGTAAGAAGTCTCCCGAGGCCACGCCCCCTTTCTCCACCACTCTGCAAACACGCCTCCTGGCACACTACGGGTTGGGGGATAAAGTCCACTTTGCTCCTGAGGGACTTTGGGGGCCAAGAAGACCTCCTGGTACCTCCTGTAAGTCCTATGCAGCAGAATTCCTGAGTGCTGGTCGGAGGCCCAGCCCCCTTTCTCCACCTCTCTGCAAACATGACTACTAGTTAAAGAAGCATTTGCAATGTAATAGGTTTCACATTTGCGAGAGTTAGAGCTATAGGGGTTGTAAATGTAAAAGTGTTTTACTAATGTTTCTTGGAGTGGAGTGGATATAGGTTGTGCGTAGTGGAATTATGTGGTATGATGTGCAGTGAAATTATGTGGATAGACTTTGACTTTGATGTGGATAGAAAGTATGTGGTATTTAGTGTATAGAAATTATGTAGAGTGAAATAATGTGTTATGGAGAGTAATTATGTGGTATGGTAGTCTGTGTTGTGGAGTGGTAACCTCAGGTTTAGTCTTCCTCATTTCCATAGAAGCTAAACTATAAACTCAATGAGACAAAAAAAGAAGGAACCACTGAAGAGCGCTTCTGGACCTAGTCAGGTATGAGCAGGGCCACTGGAATTATGCAACTGTTTGGCTGCACTGACTTTAGCACATTTATACATTTTCCGCATTTGCCACATAATCCATCATCTGTTGCATAATCTGTAGATTTGAACAAAAAAACCTTGCTTCTAGCTCAAACGTTACCAAAAATGCAGGGACAAGTGTTACAGCATGGTGGAAGGCCCTTTGCAAACCTAGAATGGTCACCAGTTACTTATTGCTAAATGTGGGTATTAAATTGGTACTAATGGTGTGCAAACCACTCTTGCTTCTTTCTGTGTCTCTCTTGCCTCTTTCTGCATTTCTGTTGCTTCTTTCTGCACCTTTCTTTCTTTTTCTGCACTTCTTTTGCCTCGTTCTGCTCATCTCTACCACTTTCTGCACCTCTCTTGTCTCTTTCTGTACCTCTGTTGCCTCTTTCTGCACCTCACTTGCTTCTTTCTGTACCCTTCTTGCCTCTTTCTGCACCCTTCTTCCCTCTTTCTGCACCTCTTTTGCCTCTTTATGTACCCCTGTTCCCTCTTTCTGCACCTCTCCTGCCTGTTTCTGCACCTCTCTTGCCTCTTTCTGCACTTCTATTGCCTCTTTCTGCACGTCTGTTGCTTCTTTCTGCACTTCTGTTGCCTCTTTCTGCACCCCTCTTGCCTCTTTCTGCACCTCTGTTGCTTCTTTCTGCATTTCTCTTGCTTCTTTCTCCACCTCTGTTGCTTCTTTCTGCACCCCTCTTGCTTCTTTCTGCACCCTTCTTCCCTCTTGGTGCAACTCTCTTGCCTCTTTCTATTCATCTCTTCCCTCTTTCTGCACCCCTCTTGCCTCTTTGTGCACCTCTGTTCCTTCATTCTGCACTTATCTTGCCTCTTTCTGCACCCCTCTTGCCTCTTTCTGCACTTCTGTTGTTTTTTTTGCACTGCTCTTGCTTCTTTCTGCACCTCTCTTGCAAATTTCTGCACCCCTCTTGCCTCTGTCTGCATCCCTGTTCTCTCTTTCTGCACCTCTTTTGCCTGTTTCTGCAACTTTCCTGCCTCTTTCTGCAGTTCTCTTGCCTCCTTCTGCACCTCTGTTGCTTCTTTCTGCACTTCTTTTGCTTCTTTCTGCACCTCTCTTGTTTCTTTCTGTACCCCATTGTCTCTTTCTGCACTCGTCTTCCCTCTTTCTACACCTCTCTTGCTTCTTTCTGCACCTCTCTTGCTTCTTTCTGCACCCTTCTTTCCTTTTTTGCATCTATCTTGCCTTTTTCTGCAGTTCTCTTGCCATTTTCTGTACCTCTCTTGCCTCTTTCAGCACCTCACTTGCCTCTTTCTGCACTTCTCTTGCTTCTTTCTATACCTCTGTTGCTTCTTTCAGCAATTCTCTTGCCTCTTTCTGCACTTCTCTTGCTTGTTTCTGCACCTCTCTTGCGTCTTTCTGTACCTCACTTGCTTCCTTCTGCACCCCTCTTGCCTCTTTCTGTACCCCTCTTCTCTCTTTCTGCACCTCTCTTGCCTCTTTCTGCACCCTCGTTCCCTCTTTCTGCACCTTTCCTGCCCGTTTCTGCACCTCTCTAGCCTCTTTCTGTACCTCTGTTGCTTCTTTCTGCACTTCTCTTGCCTCTTTCTGCACCCTTCGTGCCTCTTTCAGCACCTCTGCTGCTTCTTTCTGCACTTCTCTTCCTTCTTTCTGCACCTCTCTTGCCTCTTTCTGCACTTCTATTGCCTCTTTCTGCACCTCTGTTGCTTCTTTCTGCACTTCTTTTGCCTCTTTCTGCACCTCTCCTGCTTCTTTCTGTACTTCTTTTGCTTCTTTCTGCACTTCTCTTGCTTCTTTCTGTACCCTTCTTCCCTTTTTTGCATCCCTCTTGCCTCTTTCTGCAGTTCTCTTGCCATTTTCTGCACCTCTCTTGCCTCTTTCTGCTCCTCACTTGCCTCTTTCTGCACTTCTCTTGCTTCTTTCTACACCTCTGTTGCTTCTTTCAGCAATTCTCTTGCCTCTTTCTGCACTTCTCTTGCTTGTTTCTGCACCTCTCTTGCGTCTTTCTGCACCTCTGTTGCCTCTCTCTGCATCTCACTTGTTTCTTTCTGCACCCCTTTTACCTCTTTCTGCACCCCTCTTCCCTCTTTCTGCACTTCTGTTGCCTCTTTCTGCACCCCGTTCCCTCTTTCTACACCTTTCCTGCCTGTTTCTGCACCCCTCTTGCCTCTTTTTGCACTTCTTTTCCTTCTTTCTGCACCCCTCCTGCCTCTTTCTGTACCCCTCTTGCCTCTTTCTGCACCTCTCCTACCTCTGTCTGCACCCCTCTTGCCTCTTTTTGCACCTCTGTTGGCTATTTCTGCACTGCTCTTGCTTCTTTCTGCACCTCTTTTGCAAATTTCTGCATCCCTCTTGTCTCTTTCTGCACCCCTCCTCCCTATTTCTCCGCCTCTATTGCTTCTTTCTGCACTGCTCTTGCTTCTTTCTGCACCGCTCTTGTAAATTTCTGTATCCCTCTTACCTCTTTCTGCACCCCTGTTCCCTCTTTCTGCACCTTTCCTGCATGTTTCTGCACCTCTCTTGCCTCTTTCGGCACCTCTGTTGCTTCTTTCTGCACTTCTTTTGCCTCTTTCTGCACCCCTCTTGCCTCTTTCAGCACCTCTGTTGCTTCTTTCTGCCCTACTCTTGCTTCTTTCTGTACCCCTCCTGCCTCTTTCTGTACCCCTTTTGCCTCTTTGTGCACCTCTCCTGCCTCTTTCTGCAACTCTCTTGCCTTTTTCTGCAGTTCTCTTGCCTCTTTCTGCACCTCTTTTGCTTCTTTCTGTACTTTTCTTGCCTCTCTCTGTAACCCTCTTGCCTCTTTCTGCACCTCTGTTGGTTCTTTCTGCACTGCTCTTCCTTCTTTCTGCACCTCTGTTGCAAATTTCTGCATCCCTCTTGCCTCTTTCTGTACCCCTCTTTCTACACCTCTCTTGCCTCTTTCTGCACATGTGTTCCCTCTTTCTGCATCCCTTTTGCCTGTTTCTGCAACTCTCTTGCCTCCTTCTGCACCTCACTTGCCTCTTTCTGCACTTCTCTTGATTCTTTCTGCACCCTTCTTCCCTTTTTCTGCATGTCTCTTGGTTCTTTCTGCACTGCTCTTGCCTCTTTCTGCACCCCTCTTGCTTCTTTCTGCACCTCTCTTGCTTCTTTCTGCACTTCTCTTGCTTCTTTCTACACCTCTCTTGCTTCGTTCTGCACCTCTCTTGCCTCTTCCTGCACAAACAGGGCTACTTTTAAACTGACCTCAGGCTCAGCAGTGCACACATGCATGTGCAGAAAAGGGCCCCCTGCCCTATTATGTACTAGGGCCTTACAGGGGAGGTCATGCCAATCACAGGGTACCCAACCTATAGTGTACCCTATTGTATGTAGGTGTTTTCACAGTATTCTAATTGTCTTTCAGCATAGCACTGGCTCTGGGCCTGGTTAGACAGAGCCCAGGGTCAGTCAGAGTCAGTTACCACCAGTACCAGTCAGCAAAAAGTTGGGGAGGGTCCAGGGCACAGGATGACTTTGCAACACGGCCTCTTTCTGCACCTCTGTTGGTTCTTTCTGCACATCTCTTGCTTCTTTCTGCACATTTCTTCCTCTTTCTGCACATGTCCTACCTATGTAGGCATAATTAGAAATTAGCATTTAAAAAAACCTTAGAAATTCACTGAAAAACCATAGGTTTCAGGGACGTTAAAGTTAGAAATTAGCATTTAAAAAACCTTTGAAATTCACTGAAAAAACCATAGGTGCCTGGGACGTTATAGTTAGAAATTAGCATTTAAAAAACCTTAGAAATTCACTGAAAAAACCACAGGTTTCAGGAACGTTATAGTTAGTTGGACATTTTACTTGTACAGAAATTCAGCCGTTATAGTTAGTTGAGGTAACTATAACTCGTGCCCCCCGCAATGCACTGCTGATGACGTCACTCATGACATGGTCAGTGACATCACTGATGACATCCCTGATGACATTATCCACATGATAATCTGATGCACCAACTCACACCCTAATATAACCTTTGATACACCCACTCTAAAATACAGACTACCATTTTCGAAACCAAAGACACACCAATACCAGTTGCTACATACCCACTCACTGATTCCTAGGTCTACACACACATCTACTCATTCACCCATACAGTCACTCATCAATACAGCACTATCATATGCACTCATACACCTATACAGACACTTACACATCATCACTCACCAATAGAGTTACTCACACACATAGTCAGTCATGCAAAGAATCAATCACACTCCCATTTACTCACCTACACAATTATACACACACCACCTCACTTATTCATACAGATACTAACTCATACTTACTCTCTTATACAATCACTGACACAAGCACACACTCATCAATGCAGCCACTCTCACAATCACTCACTCTCACATATAGTCATTTATATAGTCCAACACTCACATATACTGCCTTTCACATATGTAGTTACTCACACATGTATCACTGAGACATCTAAACCCTCACCAACACACCCATACACACACTCACCCACTCATACAGCCCTTCACAGATGCACTTTTGAACCCATACACCCAGTGAATCACCCACTCACACATCTATGCACAAAGTCACACACCCCCAGCAACCCACACAGACACTCAGGCACCCATACAGATACTCAGACAGCCAATCAATAACCCATATAGACACTCATGTAGCTACTCACCAACCCATGGAGCCGCTTACACACCCACTGACAGACTGATACAGATATTCACACAGTTTAGTCACTAACTCATGCATTCAGTAAGACACGTTTAATCACTCACTTATACAGTCAGTCACGCACCTACTAAATTATCCATACATACACTCATACACCCACTCATTCTTCAATACACCTTGGTATATATATATATATAAAACATATTTGAACTTTTTAGAAACACTCAGTCACTGGATGATGTCATCAGTGATGTCACCAGTGATGCCATTTGAGATGTCATCAGTGATGTCATCAGTGATGTCACTGACCATGTCATGAGTGATGTAATATGTGACGTCATCAGCAGTGCATTGCGGGTGCGCGAGTTATAGTTACCTCAACTAACTATAACGGCCGAATTTCTCTGGTTTTGTACGAGTGAAATGTCCAACTAACTATAACATCCCTGAAACCTGTGGTTTTTTTCAGTGAATATATATATATATATATATATTTGTTTTGGTTCCCCGCCACTGCGCCGAACTCAGGACGGGTGCTGTATCCATTCACGAGTCTGGGGCCTCGTGTATTGCACTGCAAACCTTCCAAGAAATGCAGAGCACTAGCGGGGTTACTAACAGATATTTATTGAAAACATCCCCTATGGATGTTTTTCGGCGTTATGCCTTCTTCAATGCTTGGAATGTCCATAACTGTTGCACAGTTCCTGATTGGTTTAAAACCAACATTCATCCTTCTGATTGGCCTATGTCTGGCCAATAGGAGGACTGATCAAAGTCCTTTGATGTCATGGTCGCCATCGTCATCCCAGTTCGGCGCAGCGGTACCATCTGCCATTGTGCGCAGCTGGTTCTTGGCCAAAATGTCCCAATCACTACTTTTTCCCGATAGGCACATAAAGATAATAACTATAGCGCCTTCCATCCATCGCGGTTCAAACATATCACACAGTCCTCCCAGTTATTGATGTTCCATATGGATGACAGGTAGGTGTGCCATTTCTACCCCTCGCTGCAACTGCTGGATGGTCAATCACGATACACCCGTAGGCGTCAGGCATATGGCTTTGCGTCTTTGAATTTGAATATCTCATGACTTATGAGTTGTACCTATATAATATAAATATATATATATATTCACTAAAAACTAAAGATTACAGGGATGTTATAGTTAGGTTCAGATTTTACGCACACAAAACAGCATAAATTCAGCAGTTATAGTTTTCTCAAGTAGCTATAACTCGTGTCCTAATGTAACTATAACTTGCACCCTCTCCATGCATAGTTTTCTCATCAATAATTTCACTGCAAATGTTGCAGTGAAATTATCAATGATGTCATAGAAGGTGCCATGAGTGATGTAATATGTGGGTAGGTACTAATTAGCAGTACATGGTGAGGGCGCAATTTATAGTTACCTTAGGGCGCAAATTATAGTTCCTTAAGATAACTATAACTGCTGAATTGCTATGGTTTTGTATGTGTAAAATCGGTACCTTACTATAACGCCCCTGTAAACTTTGTTTTTTTAGTGAATTTCTAAAGTTTTTAAAATTCTATTGAAGTACTTTCTGGGTAAGTGACCGAATGTATATGTACTATTTAGCTGTCCGACAAAGCAGTGTAACAGAACTACATCACCCAGAATTCAAAGAAAAACACTCTTTGAGAACAGCACATCATATATACACATGTAAATATTTCCACATCTTCTAATGCCTTGCTAACTAAAAATTTAACTCTTAATCTACAGTTTTTTTTACATCCAATTTCACCATATAGTAAGCAGCAAATGTACAACATACTAATACAAAGCAACAGATTGTGAACCAACTTCTCACACACCTAGTCTGCAAATTCCAATATGATGAACGTGATTCTTGCATTCTTTCAGGAAATTCGATAATGCCAGATTGTAATTGGCAAAGGATAAAACACTGGGTGCAATGGACAAAGGAAGAGGAGAGTCCAGCACTGATTTGAGATGCAATCTGGATTCCAATGAGGATTTATACACCGCACAATCAGTAAGGCTGTCTTTTTCTGAGGAATACAGTCTGATGCAAC
Organism: Calotriton arnoldi; assembly: GCA_963921515.1. Taxonomy (NCBI): domain Eukaryota; kingdom Metazoa; phylum Chordata; class Amphibia; order Caudata; family Salamandridae; genus Calotriton; species Calotriton arnoldi. The sequence goes on along the minus strand of CAWUFW010008810.1, from coordinate 505,062 downwards.
AAAACAACGAACAGTCTTTCAAAGGCAAACAAAGAGGCGGGGGAGAACCGGAAAACAAAAAAACAGAAATTATGCGAATGCAGGAAAAGACAAGAACACTGGCATAGGAACACGGGGCCAAGGACAAAGGAAAGAATAATGGTGGAACCGACATCACAACTGACAGTAATTAACCTTTTTAAAAGAGAACTTTCAGAAATAGAGGGGCAAGTTTTAAGTTTGGGACTTTGTTTTGCGCAGATATGCCACTACATTATGCACAAGTCAGAATTGATCTTTACAAATTTGCTCAAAAATTAAAATTGTACAAAGTGAATGCACTTAAGAAACAGAAATCAACAGCACAGACAGGGATCTGCCAATCACAAGAAAAATCAAGTCTAGTGATTGGTGACAGAAACCCTACACACAATGTATGATCTGAGTGAATCTGGGGAGGGAACATCGCAAACAGAACCCTGGGACCCATTTGATCCCCTACTGATAACAGAGCTACCCTCTGATTATGGCATTGACATGGGTGCTACAAGTAAAACTAGTTTCAGACTGCCATCCAAGTATGTACCCCAAATAACTAAAGACCACATAGATATCTTTTGTGGGGTTGTCGCCACTGATATACTCAAACTCAGCAATGAGGCCCCAAGCAGACATAATATGAGTAAAGAACAATGGGAAACAGTAACAGCTTTACTAAAAGATCAGAACTTAGCAAAACAATCCTCAGATAAGGGGGGTAACGTAGTTCTGATGAACAGAGAGGACTGTGTCAGGGAAGCACATAGACAACTATGTAACAGTGCATTCTACATAAGGGTTTATAAGATTTATTTGAAGGAACTACAAGTAAGGTACACAGATCTCTTACAGAGCTGGTACAATAGCCAACTAATGAATTGGGACAAACTACAGCTCCTTAGATACACAGACTACCCCTACCCTTTACTTATTTCCCAAAGTGCATAAGAGCCTGAGAGATCCCCTGAAACATCCCATTCTCTTGTCCAAAAGCAGTCTTTTTGAAAACACATCCATATATGTTGACCACTTTCTCTTACCCTTTGTGACTGGTCTAAACTCTTATGCTAGAGACACAAAATACTTCATACATAAAATACAGAACCTTCATTGTGGGAGTAAGTGTTCCTACAAGCTGGTTGTATCACCCTGCAGGTGATGAATACAGATGAAGATTACATTCATATCTTTAAGGGGATAATATTGATGAGCGTCCACAATAAGCACAGCTTTGACATTTGTTTATACTGTATGTACAGTTTTAATTGAGGTGAAGGAGGGTAGAAAAATAGTTACATGGGAGATAGAGGATGACTAAAAAAAATAAGCAAGCCAGATTTCTACTTTACTGCTTTTGGCTGTTAGTTCTATGGTAATTGACTCTATTGTGTACTTTAACAATACATATCTATTTTCTTAAAGGACCATTGGGTTGAGTTTACTGAAGACTTGAGATTAACCACATACAGACAGTTAGCCAGCATTGGAGAGGTGTACTACATACTCATGTAACCTTTCTCTTTTGGGTGAGATTAGTAAAGAGAGGTAGGGCTACTGACTTTGACTTATCTATGTTTAACTGGTGGAATATGCACTTAGGTACTTTACCCTGTGGGAGATGCTAGATGGAATATATTGTTTCCAATTTAAGTATTCCACTTTTGCACTGTAAACCCAATATTTCGACCTAATTGGCTATTTTTGAGGTTATGGCACATTAATAAACTAGGCCATGTAATGTATTGGAACCACCAAAAATATTAATTTTGCTTGGTTTTACATATTTATAAGGGATTATGGGTCTTGTAGTCCTCTGGCTACTTTAAGCCATTAAAAATGTCCTCGCACCATGAAACCACATGTCAAAAATATTATGGGTGTATTTTTTCGTTGAACGGTAAAAAAAAAATGTTCTCCTTCAAATGATCACCATGTTGTTTTAATAAATGTATCAACTGATGGGGAGTCAATTAAATATTTTTTCTTCTGTTTCTATTGTAAATGTGCTTCTTTGTGCTTTTTCATGAAATGTGAGTCTTTTCACCCTTTTTGTTTTGTGTTGACTGTTGCGTCCTGCGTGACGCGGTTTATAAGTGCACCATTACGCATCTGTTGTCATGTGACCAAGACCTTGGATAGGTCGAAACGCGTTATCTGTTTCTTTACCAAATAAATCAACTTTGAAAATAAAACGCTGGATTCGGCTTGGCTCGCTTTTTTTACCGTAACAGGGTGAGATCTGCCTTTGCATATATATATTAAATTACCTAGTGGTGGTCGCCAGTAGGTAGTTATAGTTAGGACCTTGTTTCTATTCAAAAAGCGTTTTTTCTTTTGCCATTATCTTTGGCGCCGTTTGACGGATCTTCCCAAAATTGTCAACACTAATGGGGCGCTCAGGTCAGCTACTGTCTTGAAAGTTTCAGGGTGATTCGTCAAGCGGTGGCTGAGAAAAAAGGGGGTCCCAAATGTGTTTTCTCCATGTTAATTTCCATAGGAAACTGTTGACGCAGCTACAGCCCGAACTGCTGAACGGAATTACACCACATTTGGCAGAAAGGTAGTTCTTGGTCCAGCATGGACTCTTTTTGTTAAATGGTGTAAAAGCGTTCAATAGTTTTTGAGAAAATTAAATATTTACAGATATACAACTGTGGCCGCAGACGATCCGTGAACCCTCCCGATTTCGTGCCTGAGATCTGATTGGCTGCCAACAATTCCAACCAGGAATTGTTGGCAGCCATCTTGTGACTCGGTTGAACCGAGTCACAAGACAAAAGTTAAAGAAACTATAAAACACAAGAAAAGTGGGCATGGTAGGAACACCCTGACCCCCTAGGCCAGCTCAGGGGGTCACACAGGGTCCCCCAGGGCCAAAAAAGCATTACAAAAAAAGCAGCAGGATTCGCACTGGGTGCGCGAACCCCACCGAAAATAAAAAACAAGCGAAGCGCTGTCTCCCGCGCTTTGTTTAATTAAGCCCACGGGTGGGCCAGGTCCGAGGGGCAAAGCCAAAAATATGCGTGGGCCCCCACAGCCCCGGGGACCACCACCTCCCTGGGGCCATACTGATTAAATGCTGGGGGCACACAGCCCCCCGCAGCCCCGGGGACCGCCACCTACCCAGGGCTTTATTTTGCCCCCCCACGCAGCCCCAGGGACCACCACCTCCCCGGGGCTATAGTTATTACATGCGGGGAGCCACGCGGCCCCCCGCAGCACCGGGGATCACCACCTCCCCGGGGCTCTGTTTAAAAAAAAATTAAGTGTGTGGGGCTTGTGCCCCCCCACATGGCCCCAGGGACCACCACCTCCCCAGGGCATACATAAATTAGGTGCGGGGGTCCACCACCTCCCTGGGGCTTTAAACGTGATGGGAGGGGAGCCGCGCGGCCTCCCTCCAGGAGCCCTCCAAGGCCCTGGTGACCGCCACCCCCCAGGGCCAGCTCCAGCAATGTCCCGGGGTGCCCAAGGAGATTGCAGTTTGTTATGGGATTGCAAGAGCACTGCTCCTGCCATCCCATAGCAAACAGTGTACTTGCTTTGATCAAGCGAGAGCACTTTGCTCTCGCTTGTTCAAAGCGAGTACACTTTGCTTTTTACCCCCAGGGAGCTGCATGTTTGCAAATTTGTCCCCTTTTTTAAAAGAAAAGGAATGGCCGGACCCCGGGAGATGGGGTCTCTGGGCCGAAATCGGCCTGGGAAGCGGTGCCATGCGGCCCTCCTCCCTGAATATGAAATGAAGAAAAAATGGCCAAACCCTGGGAAATGGTGGCCAATAATGGCCTGGGAGAGGGGCCGCTCAGCCCCCCTCCCTTAAAAAAAAACAATTAAAAAAGATAATTGCTCGGGGATGGGGTCCCCGGGGCTGAAATCGGCCTGGGGAGGGGGGCAGCATGGCCCCCCTCCCTTTTAAAAACATAAGACAAGCAAAGGCCTAGCCCAGGGGATGGGGTCCCGGGGCCAGAATCGGCCTCGGGAAGGGGGCTGTGCACCCCCCTCCCTTTGTATTTTAAAAATAAAAATGAAAAATGGGTCTGGCCCTGGGGGATGGGGTCCCCGGGGCCCAAAAGGGTCAGGGGAAGGGGGGCCACACAGCCCCCTTCCTAAAATAAAAAAAAGGAAGCTGGCAACTCACCGTAAGCCCCACCCCCTTTCACCACTACTCTGCAAACGCGCCTCCTCGCATGCTCTAGGTTGGGGGATGAAGTTCCTTTCGCTACTGAGGGTCCTTAGGGGCCAACTAGCCCACCTCTTACCTCCAGTAAGCCCCACACAGTGGGATTGCTGAAAGGTGGTCAGAACCACGCTCCTTTTCCCACCACTCTGCAAATGCACCTCTTGGCACACAGCTGGTGGGGCGATGAGGTCCCCTTTGCTTACTGAGGGCTTCAGGACTAAAGTGGACTTCATCGCCAAAGCAGAAGTGTGCCAGGAGGTGCATTTGCAGAGTGGTGTAGAAAGAGGGTCTGACCTCTGACCACCTCTCAGCAATACAGCTGTGTGGGGCTTACTAGAGGTAACAGAAGGGCTAGTTGTCCCCCAGGGACCCTCAAGACGCAAAGGGACTTCCTTCCCCAACCAAGAGTACGCCAGGAGGTGCGTTTGCAGAGTGGTGGAGAAAGGGGACGTGGCCTGCATCCACCTCACAGCAATCCCACTGTGTGGAGCTTACTAGAGGTAACAGGTAGGCTAGTTGGCTCCTAAGGACCCCCAGCAGTGAAGGGGACTTCATCCCCCAAACAAGAGCACCCCAGGAGGCACGTTTGCAGAGTGGTGGAGAAAGGAGGCATGGCCTGCTATCAGAACTCAGCAGTCATGCTGTGTGGGACTTACTGGAGGTAATAGGAGGGGTAGTTGGCCCCCAAGGATTTCCTTGGGGGCCGACTACCCCATCTGTTACTTCCAGTAAGTCCCACACAGTGGGATTGTTAAGAGGTCTTTGAAGGCCAATCCCCCTTTTGTCCACCACTCTGCAAACACGCCTCCTGGCACACTACTGGTTGGGGGATGAAGTCCACTTTACTCCTGAGGGACTTTGGGGGCCAAGAAGCCCTCCTGGTGCCTCCTGTAAGTCCTACGCAGCAGAATTCCTGAGTGCTGGTCAGAGGCCCATCCCCCTTTCTCCACCACTCTGCAAACTGGACTACTAGTTGAAGAAGCATTTGCAATGCAATAGGTCTTGCTTTTGCCAGAGTTAGAGCTATTGGTGTTGTAAATGTAAACATTTTTTACTAACGTTTTTGGAGTGGAGTGGATGTACGTTGTGTGTAGTGGAATTATGTGATATGTTGTGCAGTGAAATTATGTGGATAGAAAGTATGTGGTATTTAGTGTACAGGAATTATGTAGAGCGGGATTATGTGTTATGGAGAGTAATTATGTGGTATGGTAATCTGTGTTGTGGAGTGGTTACCTCAGGTTTAGTCTTCCTCGTTCCATAGAAGCTACACTATAAACTCAATGAGACACAAAAAAAGAAGTAACCACTGAGGAGCACTTCTGGATTTAGTCAGAGGTATGAGCAGGGCCACAGGAATTATGCGACTGTTCGGCCATGCTGATTTTCGCATAATTATAAATTTTCCTAATTTCCCATATAATCCATCATCTACCGCATAATCTGCAGATTTGAACAAAAAAACCTTGATTCTAGCTCAAACAGCTCAAACTTTACCAAAAATGCAGCGACACGTGTTACAGCATGGTGGAAGGCCGTTTGCAAAGCTGGAATGGTCACCTGTTACTTATTGCTAAATGTGGGTGATAAATTGGTACTAATGGTGCACAAACCACTCTTGCTTCTTTCTGCACCTCTCTTGCCTCTTTCTGCACCTCTCTTGCCTCTTTCTGCATTTCTCTTGCTTCTTTCTGCACCTTTCTTCCTCTTTCTGCACTTCTCTTGCCTCTTTCTGCAATTCTCTTCCTTCTTTCTGCACCTTTCTTCCTCTTTCTGCAGTTCTCTTGCCTCTTTCTGCACATCTCTTCCTCTTTCTGCACCTCCCTTGCTTCTTTCTGCACCTCTTGCTTCTTTCTTCTTCACGTCTCTTGCCTCTTTCTTCACTTTTCTGGCCTCTTTCTGCACATTTCTTCCTCTTTCTGTACCTCTCTTGCCTTTTTCTGCACCTCTGTTGCTTCTTTCTGCACCTCTCTTGCCTCTTTCTGCACCTCTTGCTTCTTTCTTCTGCACCTCTCTTGCCTCTTTCTGCACTTTTCTTGCCTCTTTCTGCACATTTCTTCCTCTTTCTGCACCTCTCTTGCCTCTTTCTGCACCTCTGTTGCTTCTTTCTGAACCTCTCTTGCCTCTTTCTGCACCTCACTCTCTTCTCTCTGCACCGCTCTTGCTTCTTTCTGCACTTCTCTTGCCTCTTTCTGTACCTCACTTGCTTCTTTCTGCACCTCTTTTGCTTCTTTCTGCACCTCTCTTGACTCTTTCTGCACCTCTCTTGTCTCTTTCTGCACCTCTCTTGCCTCTTTCTGCACTTTTCTTGCTTCTTTCTGTACCTTTCTTCCTCTTTCTGCACCTCTCTCGCCTTTCTCTGCATCTCTGTTGCTTCTTTCTGCACCTCTCTTGCCTCTTTCTGCACCTCACTCTCTTCTCTCTGCACCTCTCTTGCTTCTTTCTGCACCCCTCTTGCCTCTTTCTGTACCTCTGTTGGATCTCTCTGCACTTCTCTTGCTTCTTTCTGTGCCTCTCTTGCTTCTTTCTGCACCCCTCTTGCCTTTTTCTGCAAACCTCTTCCCTCTTTCTGCACCTCTCTTGCCTCTTTCTTCACCCCTGTTCCCTCTTTCTGCACCTCTCTTGCCTGTTTCTGTACCTCTCTTCCCTCTTTCTGCACCTCACTTGCCTCTTTCTGCACCTCTCTTTCTTCTTTCTGCACCTCTCTTGCCTTTTTCTGCACCTCTCGTGCTTCTTTCTGCACCTCCCTTGCTTTTTTCTGCCCTCTCTTGTTTCTTTCTGCAACTCTCTTGTCTCTTTTATGACTTCTCTTGCTTCTTTCTGCACCTCTCTTGCTTCTTTCTGCACTTTTCTTGGTTCTTTTTGCACCTTTCTTCCTCTTTCTGTATTTCTCTTGCCTCTTTCTGCATTTCTCTTGCTTATTTCTGCATCTTTCTTCCCCTTTCTGCACTTCTATTGCCTCTTTCTGCACCTCGCCTTGCTTCGTTCTGCACCCCTCTTGCCTCTTTCTGCACCCCTCTTCCCTCTTTCTGCACCTCTGTTTCTTTTTTCTGCACCTCTCTTGCCTCTTTCTGCACCTCACTCTCTTCTCTCTGCACCTCTCTTGCTTCTTTCCGCACCCCACTTGCCTCTTTCTGCACCTCTGTTGGTTCTCTCTGCACTTCTCTTGCTTCTTTCTGCACCTCTCTTGCTTCTTTCTGCACCCCTCTTGCCTTTTTCTGCATCCCTCTTCCCTCTTTCTGTACCTCTCTTCCCTCTTTCTGCATCCCTGTTCCCTCTTTCTGCACCTCTCTTGCTTGTTTCTGTACCTCTCTTCCCTCTCCCTGCAGTTCTCTTGCCTCTGTCTGCACATCTGTTACTTCTTTCTGCACTTCTCTTGCCTCTTTCTGCACCCCTCTTGCCTCTTTCTGCACCTCTGTTGGTTCTCTCTGCACCCCTCTTGCCTTTTTCTACACCCCTCTTCACTCTTTCTGTACCTCTCTTGCCTCTTTCTGCATCCCTGTTCCCTCTTTCTGTACCTCTCTTCCCTCTTCCTGCAGTTCTCTTGCCTCTGTCTGCACATATGTTGCTTCTTTCTGCACTTCTCTTGCCTCTTTCTGCACCCCTCTTGCCTCTTTCTGCACCTCTGTTGGTTCTTTCTCCACTTCTCTTGCTTCTTTCTGCACCTCTCTTGCTTCTTTCTGCACCCCCTTGCATCTTTCTGCATACCTCTTCCCTCTTTCTGACCCTCTCTTGCATCTTTCTGCACATCTCTTTTTTTGCACCTCCCTTCTTTTTGCACCTTCCTTGCTTCTTTCTGCACCTCTTGCTTCTTTCTTCTTCACGTCTCTTGCCTCTTTCTGCACTTTTCTGGCCTCTTTCTACACATTTCTTCCTCTTTCTGTACCTCTCTTGCCTTTTTCTGCACCTTTGTTGCTTCTTTCTGCACCTCTCTTGCCTCTTTCTGCACCTCTCTCGCATTTTTCTGTACCTCTCTTGTTTCTTTCTGCAACTCTCTTGTCTCTTTCATGACTTCTCTTGCTTATTTCTGCACCTCTCTTGCTTCTTTCTGCACTTTTCTGGGTTCTTTCTGCACCTTTCTTCCTCTTTCTGCATTTCTCTTGCCTCTTTCTGCATTTCTCTTGCTTGTTTCTGCATTTTTCTTCCCCTTTCCGCACTTCTATTGCCTCTTTCTGTACTTCTCTTGCTTCTTTCTGCACCTTTCTTCCTCTTTCTGCACTTCTATTGCTTCTTTCTATACCTTTCTTCCTCTTTCTGTACTTCTCTTGCTTGTTTCTTCACTTCTCTTGTGTCTTTCTGCACTTCTCTTGCCTCTTCCTATACTTCTCTCGCCTCTTTCTGTACTCAAATGGGAAGGGCAAGCTGTCAAGTTTAAAGGTCTGCGTGCTCTCGTGACTGAGGTATATGTCTACTTGTACATGTATTCTCACATGTGTTATGCATCTGAAGATGGTACCTTAAAAAGCTGGTAGCTTCTCCTATAGGTGGTCAAATATTCTCAGTTCTGCTCTGTCATTCGGTTGCACAGGCAGACATGTCTTACGTATGTAGGTGTTATAGAGCCCCTTACATATACTATTAAATATCCATGTGCCCTGTATTATGAGCAGAAAGAAATACATACACCTTCTTTTACACAAATTTACAGAGTATGCTGTTTGAAACACAGGTTTTCAAGTATTTGTATGTTTATTTTTTTGTAACATGTCACCAGGTAAAAGCACAGACACATGCATGCATACCTTCACAAACTTGGTGAGACTTACAACAGTGATATGGTTAGGATTGCTGTTTTACATTTGGTATGCCTACCATTCTGAGGAGTCAATGCATAGTGAACCTTCAAGAGAAAAGTGAGGTTTAAGACATCTTGGGAGAAGGATTAGTGATTAGGCTACTTTGTATGAGTCTGTGGAAAGGTACAGTCAAAGTAGGCCTCTTTCTGTACCTCTGTTGCTTTCTTCTGCACTTCTCTTGCCTGTTTCTGCAACCATCTTGCCTCTTTCTGCACCTCTGTTGGTTCTTTCTGCACCTCTCTTGCTTCTTTCTGCACCTCTCTTGCTTCTTTCTGCATCCCTCTTGCCTCTTTCTGCACCCCTCTTGCCTCTTTCTGAACCTCTATTGCCTTTTTCTGTACTTCTCTTGCCTCTTTTTGCACCTCTCTTGCTTGTTTCTGCATCCCGTGAGGTGCCTTTCTGTACCTCACTTGCCTCTTTCTGCACCTCTCTTGGTTCTTTCTGCACCTCTCTTGCTTTTTTATGCACCTCTCTTGGTTCTTTCTGCACCTCTCTTGCTTTTTTATGCACCTCTCTTGGTTCGTTCTGCACTTCTCTTGGTTCTTCCTGCATTTATCTTGCTTTTTCTGCATCTTTCTTCTTTTTTCTGCACTTCTATTGCCTCTTTCTGTGCTTCTCTTGCTTCTCTCTGCACCTTTCTTCCTCTTTCTGTACTTCTCGTCCCTCTTTCTATACCTTTCTTCCTCTTTCTGCACCTCTCTTGCATCTTCCTGCACCTCTCTTGCTTCTTTCTGTACTTCTCTTGCCTCTTTGTGCACTTCTCTTGCGTCTTTCTGCACTTCTCTTGAATATTTCTGTACTTCTCTCTCCTCAAGAGTGAAATGCAAAAGTATTGAAAACCTTTCATGAAGCTTTTGCATTTGACTCGTGAGGGACGACACCTAGTAACGACTAGTTGAACTGCAGCTCTTTGTAGAATTATTTTGATATTGGACACTATAATATTCACTGCCCACTGCTAATCTCGTCCCATAATGCTTTGCAGGGCCTTTGGTTGGGATTGTATTTTTGCCCATAACTGTGCTTGGGGTGGTCCTAGGAGGAAGGGACCACCATTGAATCGTTCACATGATATGCTTTTTGTGTTCAAGGCATCTGCTTGGTCCTCCCCTAGGTTAGGGGAACTCCAAAATCATCACCTCTCTCATTGCTTGATATTTTATTGTCAAAATTCATTTTTGTGAATTGGTTATATGCTTTTTAGCATAAAAAATTGCTTTATCAAAGCATTTGAAGGAGTTTATTATACTCCTGCTACGCTACGTTTATTAGCACAGTTATTCACTCTGCTACGTGCAATTTGCGTAGTGCGTAGTAGCACAAACTTTGCATGCTTCGTGAGCGTAGCAAAGTATTATGCCCAGGGTTATTTGAAGGTAGTATTTGGGAGGTGCTTTACAGATGAAGTGAAGATAGGGCTGTGCCTAGGTGAGAGATTTGCAGGTTGAGTTTGGGTGTAAATTTTCAGTTTTCCTGATAAGACTATGTAGAGGAGTTCGAAATTTTCCTTTTATGAGGAGCATAGATGGGGCTTTTGCCCAAGTTGAATTCCCAATGTGCTGTCGATTTAGTAAGCCTAATTGCCCTTGACTTCATCTGCCACCTTTGGAAGTTGAGGGGTGCCTGACTCCAAAACATTGTGCTCAAGGAAGGCTCGGCATAACAGATTTTGAAGACCAAAGATATAAACGAACCCAGGGGCGTATTTATGAGATTGTTACACAGTGCAGCAAGTCACCTTGCTGCGCTGCGTGACAGGGAAAGGGCAGGAATGCGCCGTATTTAAGTCAATATGGCGTGTTCCTGCCTTTTCCCATGTGCTGGTACCCTTTTGGCAGCCTAGCGCCAATGAATATCCATTGCATGAAGTATTGTTTTTATGCTGGAAGGGCACCTTCCTCCACAAAAACAATCCTGAGAGGCATGTTCCTCTTTCTATGTGTGCTGCAGAATAGAAAGAGGAAGTAACGATGTGATGTCTCCTCATTATGCCTCCCCTGGGAAGGCTTTCCTCTGGGAAATCTTCTTAGAGGTGCCCCAGGTTTACCAATTCTGGTAAATCTGGGAATGCGTCAAAATCTATGGGAGTTGCGGGGGAACACACATGCAATGTCCATGGAACGCCTTGCCGGGGCAGAGTAGGGCAACGCAGCAATTTGTGCTGCGTTGTTTTTCTCCAGATTCATGGAGCCACACAGGGCCACACAAAGTGGCCTTGCATGGCTTTATAAATCTCACTTAAGGTTTCGTCGTGCACGTACCATGTTGCATAGTGCAAATGCGACACAAACCGGGTCATAAATATGTCCCCCAGTTTTCCCCAAATTAGTTTGCCTTGATATTGATGCATGTGAGCTCTCTGTTGTGTTATGCAAAATGCACAATTTTCCCTTAGGTGAACCCAAATCAGTGCTTGCACTGCCAGAAGTCAAACATTTCTATAGAAAACATGCAACCCAGGACTTATTTTTCTGCCCCTCAGTATACGTATTGTGGACCCAGAATATTTCAGAACATTTTAATTACGATCTGTTTATATCAATTCTGCAATATCAGCTACCACTATATCATCAAGATAAGTAGGTATGTGGTTAGAGTGGTAAATGTATACGCTCTATAAACCATTACTTTGACAGTATGGTTAAAGTCGAAATGGTGAAGTCAAAATATGTGCAGGTGGAAATTGTTACCCTCAGTCCTGGCAAGTGCCATGCGTGTTGCGTTAGGGTAACGTGAGTTAAGTTAAGTTCCCGCATTACCGCATGATCGGTAATTTGTCACGCAAATATGTTTAAGTGAAAGCTAAGCAGGATATCTCTAATTTACTGCCTTGTTGTGGATGGCTCTGCTGTTTTTAATTATCTCTCAAACAGTGACACTTAGTGGCAGTCAGCTCCGTTGGTCACAACAGATGTAAGAGTGTGGCTGACACATGAGGAAGCTTACATAAACACCTGAGAAGAGGCTCTCTTACCCGACCAGGCCTGAGAGTGTTCCAGAACTATGTTGCAGCTGCTGGTAACAGTATTGGGGCCAAGTAGATCAGGTGGATCAACACTTGCTAACTCTAGTGCTGTAGTGCGTGGGTGGCAACATAAATCTAAAACATTGATGTTTGCAGGTCCAGTTTCAGTAAGTAAAAAATGTGCATATATGAAATTTCTCCGCCTGCAGGTGGGAAATGCCACTGAATGAGAAGCACTATTTACATTTTTGCAGGGTTTGTGTTTTGCAGACGAGGCAGTGGTTGCCAAGTGTCATTCTCTGATGTAATTCACATTTTCAGCCAGTTCCAACATTTGCAGTCTTATTGATTACCTATTAACCGTATCAGTTGGCTACATTAAATGCTGGTTTAGAACGTCGTCACTTCATGAGATCACATGCCTTATTTGTGTCAATGAATATACACGTTTTAAAACAGTCTTGTGAACTGCATTTATGAGCAGGAGCTGGTATATCCCACAATACAGTCAAAACACTTTGGCCCATCATAGGCAGAACTACACTACACAACTTAACTGAGCTGCCCTTATGTTCAGTGTGTGCACAGCGTGGTGCTAGGGACATGCACTCATTAAATGGACAAAACGGTTCGATTACAGTCACCATAAAATATCACTCACAGTGTCACACATAAGGCAATCAAATGTCACACATAAACACAATGAAAACACAGAAATGTCACACTTAAGGAATCAGAAAACTTGGCAGCTATGTAACCTTGATACTGTGACATAGAAGAACCACATTTAGTATGGGTGTTGCTGGGTGACTGACGTGTTAAAAAATATTTGTTAAAGCATTCATTCACCTAGCCTTAGTGTGATAACGAGATTCTGCAGTTGCAGTTTATATTGAATGGTAATTATATTTCATTCTGCACCCACCTCTGTACACATAATTATTTTTTTGCGTAAATGCGATATGTGCTTTCCTACATACTTACGCAAGATCCATGGCGAAATTAAAAACAATGCTCATCACGTGCATCTTGTCCAAAATAAATAACAGCATACCAGAAATCCCTGCGAATAGTCTACGCTCCAGTATAAATTTTACAGGAGACAAAACGAAGCATATTTTTGTTGTTATGTATTCACGATGATGTAAGTCCAGACATATTTCAGTGCTTTAGAGCAGTCTTGGTGCAATGAATCATTTGCCTTTTCTTTTGGGCGACAGAAAACGTCGAAATAAATGCAGTCCACATTGGCATCTCCAGTAGCCAAGAAAGTGTTATCACACAATCCATAGTGATTTGGTAGTTTATTTTTGCGGTGAGGAGCCTGCTGGCACGCGCCATGGATGCGCGGTCTGCTCAGCGTCATGGTCTGCGGCTCCGAGCTTCAGACAGCAGCCAGAGCATTCTAATGCCGATCCTTCTAGAATGACGCAAGGGGGGATGCATGTGCCAATGCAAGTGACAGCAGGGCCAACAAAGTAGGCTGCATTACATTTTAAAAAAAACCTGCATTGCATTTCATTTGTCAATACCATACTCACTAAAATTACTACTAATACAGCTGCAATCAATACTTCTACTGACAGCATGACTATTGGTAATTTTAAAAATAATATCAATTAGGCATTATTAATAATACTATTATTCTATCATCATCGTCATAATAATCGTTATCATCATAGAAGATAATATTATAATTGTTATTATTGTTCTTTGCATTAGTATTATGTGAAACATACATGCTGTTAATTATTATAGAAATAATCTTTCTTTGAACTGTTGCATTTTGTGCCTCCCACCGTAAAAAAAGTTTCTTAATCTAAGAAAAAGCAGATGTACGCCTGGCGCTTTAAGATCTCAGATGGGTGAAGATTTACTTATTTTTTTAGTTTACAAAGATTTGCCAGGCTACACCTGCAGCATTCATGGTGCTCCCCAGGTACGCACCTGGGAAATGTTTGCGAGTTAAATTTTTGCATGAGCCACTGTTCAATTGTATAGATGCTTTTGCGAAAATCTGTCGAGTACATGATAACTTGTTTTAATTTTTTTTTTCCACAGGAAACATATTTTTCCCATTTGAGATGCAACGTACTCTAGAACCCTGCAAATGAAGTGGGCTTCCATTCTCCTTCCTTCCATCAACAAATAAAATATAACTTAAAGCTGACCTTTATGTAAAGGGCTCGATTCAGAAAGCAAAGTGTAAAAGTACAGGTAGTACTCTACAACTCTGCCTGAATGTACTTTCTCACTTTTTTTCTACTTCCCAAAACAGGTGTAATAGTGCTCCTGGAAAGCCAAACCAGACACGTTTCCAAGCCGACTATTGCACTTGTCATGTGACTTTTTTAAGCTGCCCCTTCCCCCATGTGCTGTTGTGCATAGCATGCAATTCCGCCCAGTAGAAAGAGCAGCAGAATGTGCAAAAGCACATTTTGTTCTTTCCCCTACACCCCAACCAAATCTTGGTCAATTCCCCTTCAAATCCTTGAAAAGGAGTTACTCCAGTTCTTCCATTGCGATAAGGTGTCGGATATGTGTAGGTTTGAGGGCATTCACAAATTTTCATTTAATAAATCTCACCTTGTTTCTCCCACTTGCTTACCCTTGGCATGGGGTTTACTACTATAGATATCTCCATACTTGTGGTGAAGAAATCAACATTAGTAAAACCATTTACGCCTATATGGAATCCTTTTGTGAATTTGTTTCAGGCATACATGAAAGTACACACGTTTGCACCCGAAAATACTTTAGTGAATCAAGCCATCTATTGTTATTTTATTTTATTAACATTTAGAGCATAAACGTGACTTCAGGGGAGAACATGAGGGTGTAAATATCAACAGAGACTGAGGGGTATATTCACAAGAACGTGCGCTAAACATCGCCAAAAAAGGTTAACGCAACTTTACACATCGCAGTCTATCGCGGGAAAATAACCCCGTCTTAACGTGGAATTCACAACACGGCGGTACCATGCGATAGGTTCCCGAAAACGGGGACAATGTCCGCGATACAACCACCACAACGGCAATAAAAACACAAACCCCAACGCGAAAAAACATGCGATGGCCCAAACCGCGATGAGGAAATCAGCGATAAGCAGCGCCAGGCCTGCAATACACACACGGCAGGCGGGAAAATCACTACAAAAGTAGAAAAAACCCACAAACACAAAATAACCAACACCGAAGCACCATGGAGGCAGCCGGAGCAGGCGCAGAGGACGAGTGGAACCCCACAAGCACCCCGGACGACCAGCCTGGGACCTCGGGGACAGGGAAGGGCAAGGACAAGAAGAAGAGGAAGACGCGGTTCGGTCCGCAGGAGAATAGGATCCTGGTCACGGAGGTGATGGAACGCCATCAAGAACTGTTCGTCACCTCCAACGTGTCATTGGGCACCAAAAATGGAATATGGCGGTCCATCGTGGACAAGGTGAATGCCGTCGGAGTGCACAAGAGGTCAATGGACGAGGTCAAGAGGCGATGGATTGACATCAAGCGCAAAACCAAGGAGAAACTCGCAGGCAACCAGAAGGCAGCAATGCAGACTGGAGATGGGAGTCCAGCGCCACAGCTGGAGCTGGATGACATGGAGGGGCTGGTGTCGACAGTCATCAGTGTGGAGACCGTGGCAGGAGTTGGGGGAGCGGACACTGCTCGACATGACACAACACAACAGCAACAGGGTGAGTAACCACCAGGTACTGGGGGGACGGGGGGAGATGGCCATAATGGCACACATGCACAATCAAGCAGAGCACAGTGCACACCCACAATGACTCTGGATCATGGCCCTGATCTATAGACTGTCACAATGTACATTGCCATGCTGTCTGAATGTTAACATGTACCATGCGGCTACATACATGTGGACACATTGTAACACAGCATCTCCCCTTCACATTGCAGAGGCACCGTCAACACCTCCTGCAGAGCAGTCCCAATCACTCTTCACTGATGACGAGGAGGACACCCCCAGCATCAACACCAAAGCCCTCCAAGACAACATTGACATCATCCGCAACTCACCTCCAGGATCAGGGCAGCCCAGTTGCATCGAGGAGACCCCACCCACTCCACAAACCACCCAGCAGGAGGCACCCACAACCCCGGCTGTCTCCCAGGACCCTCACGAACAACACATGGCCTTCCAACGCCGTGTGTTGGAGGGCCAGAGGGAGATGGCTGAGCAGGTGCGGGTGGGGTTCGACCTCATGGCTACCAAACTTGACGCCATCCATGGGTGTCTAAGTCCCATCAGGGACCACCTCCAGTCCCTAACGGACACCCACAGGCCGCTCCTTGGTCTCCAATGAGCCCTGGCTGACATCGCTGGAGTCATGACTCGGAGACAAGAACACCTGTCCGCTCAGAGTGGCCCCAGCGATCTCAGCCGTGAGCTGGCACACATGCGGAGGCTCATGGAGGACATGGTGCGGATGGAGGCGGAAAGGATGGCAGCCATCGCTGCACATCAGCAAAATGTAGCTGGGATCTACCATGCCCTGCAGATCCTCATCATGGCATGGCTGCCACAAGGCGTGGCGCAGATGAATGCTGCTGCTCCTACACCATCCACATCTCCGCCACCTGGTGTGTCAGTGCCTCACAGTGCGGCAGACATTTCCACTCCGGCACCTGATGTGTCACTGCCACACAGTGCGGACGACAATCCACCTCCGGCCCCTGATGTGTCAGTGGCACACAGTGCTGCAGCCGGAACTGCACCACCCACAGGTGAGGCAGAGCACACATCCGAGGACGTGGATGGGATTGAGGTCAGAAGGAGGCACTAGCATTCTTTCCGCCACCTGGCCTGTTGCTGCATGGTGCCGCACAAGGCCCCATGACCTTCCACTGACCCCCGATACACTCTGCTGCACTCACCTTGGACCGGGACATGGACTGCCATATCCTGTTTGGTGACCAATGACACAGTGACCAGACTGCGGTCTGTACTCTTCCTCTTCCGCTGTACTTGTGATTCCCCGATGGACTCTGGCTGGCCCTCCACAGGCCCATATTGTGAAGTGGGGTTGGCAGGGCCCTGTACTGCTCCAGCTGCAAAACTCCACTGGATGTGCATTAAACATTCAGAAACGCACTGCTGCGTCATGTCTATCATCATTCAAGTATGAATGTGTGGATGAATGTAGGGACAGTGATTCCCCCTAACGTCAATGATGCTCATCTAGTGGGATTCCAGTCACAGTGTGCTACATTGCCGATTGCGTTGCGGGTGCCGTAGACACTACAACAGGGACACACGCATCAGTCACTTCCTTGTCCGGACATGGACTGAACCACGCCCAGAGCCCCGAGTCATTGTTGCAAGCCCTGCGCTGGTCCGGCGTACGCCAGGCCAGACCACTCCGCTCACGCTCCGAGGGGGGGCCACATAGCCACATGTCACAGGTTTACACGCTAGTGGTCTGCAGGTCGCTGGTCTAGTTGTCAGCATGTCACGGCCACTCCCTGAGGGCAGGTTTGCACACACAGCACACCCATCCGGCACAGGCGTCATGTGACCCTGCGAATATAAGGGGCCGACCACGTCACATTCCCCACTGTCGGAGGTGACTGGATGACGGACGTTCCACGATTCTCAATCATAAAGGGCCCATGAGTTGTTGCGCACAGGGTCAGTGGCACCCGGAGCCATGCGGCCGTCACGGGCCTACCACCACGTGGCGCTGACTGGGGTTGCACAGGGTTAGTGGCACCCGGAGCCATGCGGCCGTCACGGGTCTACCACCACGTGGTGCTGACTGGGGTTGCACAGGGTTAGTGGCACCGGAATTGCTGAGTGGATGTGCAGCCTGCAATGATGACGTGTGCACTGATGTGGTCTCTGCCATTGATGCCTCAGGACTCAGCATCATGTGTGGGACCTGCTGGGACGCGGTGCGGGTCCGCATGATGTGGAGCATGCCATGGTCGCGGGGCCGGGGCCTGGAGCTTGCACGTGCACGTGGTGTGCCCACTGGGGGACACACCATTGGCGGCAGGTGAGCAGTGGGGCCTGGGTGCGCAAGGGTGGACAGCCAGCGCTGGCCGGCGGGAGGGGCTAGGGTGCGGCTGCATGTGTGCACAGGAGCGGACAGGCGTTGTTGCCGTGTGCAGTGAGATGGACTCTGCCATGATTGACTCTGGCCTCGATTACAGATTGCAGACCTGGTGGCTTGCAGTGTATGCCGGCACGTGGTTGGAGACACACCGGTGGCAGCAGGTGAGCAGTGGTGCCTGGGTGCGCGGGGCGGCAGTGTCCCTCTGTCTCTCTCTCTCTCTCCCCCTTCCTTTCCTTCTCTCTCTCTCTCTCTGCCTTCCTTTCCTTCTCTCTCTCTCTTCCTCTCTTCCTTTCTCTCTCTCTCCTTCTCCCTCTCCCTTTCTTTCTTTCTCTCTCTTTTTCTCTCTCTGCCTTTCATTCCTTCGGATGGACACGACAGGAGTCATCCGTGTTGGTGTTTTGTGTTGTGTTTCAATAAAGTTTTTGGTTGTTACTTCAATGATGAGTGACTGTTTCTCGTTCTTCTGACCACACATGTGTGTTTCTTGTTGTCATTGTGCGACATCCTGTGCTTTTTGTGGCTCTTGTGTCGTGCACGGTATGGGTTTGTCCAGCCCTCTTGGGTCTCCGAGCTGCATGATCATTGTCTCCATGGCATCTGTGGGTCTTCAGATGTGGCTCTGGCCTGGGCTCCCTTTCATACTGCAGGTAGTCGTCCTGCTTAACACCAGCAGAAGGCAGGTGTTAAATCCCTGCTGCTACCGCGGCTTATCGCCTGTTTTTGGTTCGCATCGCAGATCTGGCAGTTCGTTGTGAAAGTGGTGTAGTGGTGTTTTCGTGTGTTTTTGCACAGGAACGCCTACTCTGCATCTCATTAGGGTTAGTTGGTGGTGTCACCCGTGGAGATAAATTTTGCGGCAGTTATCGCGGGAATACTGGCGATGTCTGCAGTTTGCACCAGTTTGTGAATGGGGGAATAAATCTATCTCCACTTTTGATGCGCTAAAGTGCCGATAACTCGGCGATAAATCCTTGTGAATATGCCCCTGAATGCATAGATTGGGAAAGGGGAAATACAGAGAACAGAGAGCCAGAAACATGGCATAGGCTAGTATAGACATTTACATTCTGGACCAGATCTTCTCCACAAATACACTAGTGACTTCAGCTCCAGTCCCGCTAGTATGGTCCGACCACGCCATGATCGATTTTATGATTAAGAAGGTACATAATCCCAGTAACACCCAGGGAAGACCACTTTCACGCAGTTTCAGACCTTTTTATCAAATCACAGCTGAGGCCCTTACCACGGCCCTCAGCAAACATCCAATCCCCTTCCTTGGGAGGGCGGAGGAGGATGCGGAAGGTCTAGACAATTGGCTCCAATTGCGAGCCGATGAGCTCGCTCCTCCCTCTGTGCGATCCGCTAAGGTCCCACGTGCTTCTGCACCATGGTTTACGGTCGCTCTCAGGAAGAGTAAGAGTGACTGTAAATGCCTGGAGAGAACCTGGCGGAAAAGTTTTGACCTCTCTGATAAAACAACATATAAATTGGCACTAAAAGTGCATTATAAGAAAGTTTTAGAAGAGAAAAAAAAATTGTGGCCGCTAAAATAGCCCAGGCTGCTAACCAGAGTAAAGAAATTTTTAAAACAGTTAAGGAGTTCCTCTCTCCTAACGCAGTGGCAACACCATTCACTCCGACTGAGGAATGGACGTGCCATTTAGCTTCTTACTTCCATGAAAAGATAAAAACTATCCAAGACACCTTCTTTTCGCTGCCTAGGGTGGAGGGTGAGTTTCGAGCGTTACTCACCCCTTCTATGCAGCTACGGAGCCTGCTTCTCACGCAGTTCCCACCTATATCCCTGGATAACTCTTTGGTAATTATGAAAGCCCTTAAATCGGGCTCTCCTTCTAACCCTTACCCAGCCAAAATTCTGGTGTCACTGGCCGAGGTCATTAATCCTGCGCTAAATCGGATCCTTAATACATCCTTGGAGACCGGGATTGTCCCAGACAGGTGGAAGAACGCCAAAATACTCCCCCTGCTAAAAAAACCAAGAGCAGATCCAGAATCAGCCTCTAATTATAGGCCAATATCCTTGCTCCCCCTCTTTTCGAAGGTCTTGGAAAAATATGTTAATGGGGTTATTACCACTTATGCTGAAGATAATCAAGTTTTCCACCAGAGTCAGTCCGGTTTCAGGGCAAATTTCAGTACGGAAACCGCGCTTCTTGAGGTCTCGGAGACTATTAAAGAGACCCTTGACCAGGGAGGGAAGGCTGTGCTGATTCTCTTGGATCTATCAGCGGCCTTCGATACAGTGCCCCATGATTTGCTCCTTCAGAGACTTCAAGAATGTGGCTGCGGGGGCACGGTACTCCAATGGTTTGCCTCGTTTCTGGACAACCGCCAGCAAACGGTGTGGTCCCCCCCCTTCGCAGCACCTATCCCCCCCCTTAAGGTGGGGGTTCCGCAGGGCTCAATCCTTAGTCCTACACTTTTTAATTTGTATATGTCCCCCTTGGCGCTTCTGGCTGAAGCCCACGGAGCGAAAATTGTATCTTATGCGGATGATACACAATTGCTCTTCACCTGCGACAAGAAGTCAGACTTCAGAGGTGAGGCAATAAATGCCTGCCTCACTAAGGTGTTTGCCTGGTTCCAACGTCACCAACTTAAGTGTAACCCCGATAAATCGGAAATTATACTTTTCGGCGTCCCATTAGACAATGTGTGGCGGAATTGGTGGCCACAGGACATGTCTCCCCCTAGCACTTCGGTCAAGACTGTTAAAAATTTGGGAGTCAGGATGGAGGATAGTCTATCCATGAACTCCCAAATACAAGCTGTGGTGGGCTCATGCTTTGGAGTGCTTAAAATGCTCAGACAGGTCCTGCCCCTTTTGCCGTTGACACATAGACAAACGGTGGTCCAGGCGTTAGTCTTATCCAGGTTGGACTATGTTAATAGCCTTTACCTGGGAATTCCTGATTACATGTTGACTCGATTACAGGTGGTTCAGAATGCTGCGGCAAGGGCTATTCTCAAGCTGGGGCCCAGAACTAGGATGTCTGCCCATTTGAAATCCATGCATTGGCTTCCGATCCGTAAAAGGATTATGTTTAAAGCCATGGTTCTAACATTTAAATCTCTGCACGGGATGGGGGCCCCCTACCTCAGGAAGAGATTTCAATTCTATTCCCCGCGTTGTGCTCTGAGGTCGGCTGCACTTCAGTTGGCTTGCATCCCCAAATCTTCACATGCTCGCATCGGGGGGCGCTCATTCCAGGTGCAAGCTGCACGTCTCTGGAATAGTCTTCCCCTTGCACTTAGGCAGATGCAGGATCTTCTCCCTTTTAGAAAATCATTGAAGACCTGGCTCTTTCAGTATTAGTGTGACGTCGCAAGAGTGTGTTCACGATTAGCTCCACCCAGAATCTGTAGCGCCGGGACACTCTATCGAGTAGCCGTGCGCTTTACAAGTCTCTAATAACATAACATAACATAACATTGTCATTGAATTGCACGTAGGGAAGTTGTGAAGATTTCTTTTGCTTAAAAGTCCAGTATTTGTTACACCTAATTCGATTAGGACCAACAATTTGTAACATCTTCTGCAAGTGGGGTTTCACTTTAAAATTGGGACTTTTGCAATTTAAAATTGTGTGTAGCAAAACAAAATTGTCAACATTAATCAAGCTTAAAAAATGCAAGGAAAACGTTTTTAAAGTTACCTCACATCTGCGAGGAAATATTGCCAATTTGTTGGGTAGAGGATGGCCTTTCCAGCTTTCTATATGACCAGCAGCAATATACAAACACTTACTTGAAGGTAGGTCTCCCCACCATACAGGGTAGCATATTCCTCAAGGTGGAAATGAACCACGCCTGAAAGACAACCCCTGTGTTATTTGGGTTTTCATTTCTTCTCTTTCCATAAACTACAATTTACCTATAGAGTAGGATTCATAAAAGGATGCAGGGGGTCACAATCTCAATGACTGCCCCGACAAATGTGGCATTCCAGTGGGCAGAAACTATTGTACTGCTGAACATTGAGAATATTAATATTGTGATACAAGAATATTGTGGGCAAAATCCCAAAGACCAAAATATTGAAACATAAGTGCATAAAGAGGAAGTATAGATTTACAATCCCTGACTCAACATCTACATACTTTTAATATATATATAAGTTCTATACTTAACTTTCTATATTTTGTCCTCGATATTTCTATACCACGATATACTATCTTCGATATGCAAGGGGCAAACCGGCAGAAACATGTTGGCTAATAAAAGGACATGAAGGTTTGCCAACAGCCCTTTCACTCCTATTATTGTGAAAGGATGGTGACAGTAAAATTAATGAGAAGGCCCGGTAGCCCTTGACATGCATTCAGCTCATGTGAAGAGCAATCCAACATACATCTCTCATGGTGCTGTTATGCAGTCAAAAATCTTGGACTAGATTGGCTGCCACATGGAAGACGGACTTCACCATGGCTATGGTGGTATCAGGCATAGTGAAGAATAAGGCATTTCCCCCATTCATGGAGAATAAAGAGGGCCTGTACGGTGGATTGGAAGATGGAACCGGGTAAGTGGAATTTGATTTTACTGATAATCTGAAACTCATATGGTTGTTTGTGACCTTTGAATTGCTAGCTCCAATTCTATGTGTCCAATGTTTTTGTCACATCCTGAGAGTGTGACGTATGGGTCTGGATAGGCAAAGATTTTCTTGCCTTCTTTTGACCCTCTTTTTTAGTAATGACTTGCACCTGCCCTCTTTATTAAAAAGCCTGCAAAATGTAATCTGTGCCGCCCACACATTCTCCTTCTTTTCTAAGCCTTTTGATTTTGGCCATTTTGAAAGTTCCTACTTTAAAGGTGGGTCTTCTTTTTCAGAGCCAGTGATCTTTATCAAGAACTAAACCACAAATCAGATGATCAATGACTCCGGGACATCCAGCTTCTCTGATGGTAAGCAGGTAGTTCAGGTGACTGAGAGTCTGTCCTGAGACCTGGCTTTTGAGTAAGTGGGGTGGCTACCGAAAGATCTGCCTCAGATTTTCATCTCTTTTCTGTCAAAGAAATAGTATGATTGAGTAATAATAATACCGGTAGGTATGGCATAGGACAGACAGAATAAATTTAGAGGCAAGGTGTAAAGTATCTAGGCAGTACAAAAAACAGTGATAACGCCGAAACACAACACAAAAAAATCCTAAATCAATTTAGAAAAATGGTGTAAATTTTAATAAATAAAATGAAACCGAAACAACAAAAATCCAAAAAGAAAAACTTGTGATATGGGTAGGTCTAAAAAGCCTAAAGCTCCAATCTCAGTCACCTGATTGTGCTTAACCGGTACCTAGGTGCAAACTAAACTGACAGTGGTGCATCATGGCTCAGATACGGAAACCAGGTTTGACCCGGCTGGATGTTTTATCTTCGGACTTTATCTATGAAATGGAAGTAAAACATCTTCAGTGGGGCAGGTAGCAGTCTGTGGCCGAAGTGGGCTCCACATTTTCGGATAGCCGCTAGACGAGGTCTAGGTAATGCCATTGACGAGAAATTTCAGAGCAGGAGAAATTAGAATTTCACACCCAAAGAAAGTCCCTTGGTGGCCGGATACTTTTTTAGATGTTCGCCACGTGAAGTTTTCTACCTTTGGACTTAATCACTTTTTTTTAGCTCTGATTCTTCTAGCGGGGCAAGGCTGCTGGCTGTAACTGAAGAGGGATCCACGAGGCCAGATACATTCTCTGTGAGGCCCCACTAAATTGAATTTGCTGCTGTGGAAAAGCTCAAGGGGGGCAGCCTGAATCATTGGCCCAGCTACAACACACCTTCGTCAGATCAGCTTGGCAGGTTGGTCCCGTACACCAGAGTTCTTTGAAGCCAAAAAGTTTCTAACTCCCAGGTTTCACGAAATGTTAGGAGGAGTATTCTTCAACACCAGCCAAGGGTCCAGGACCGTGGGGACAGCACTTGTGAGTCAAGACTAACTCCAGTAGTGGCCAGCAGCAGGGTCCAGGGCAGGTCCAGTTGGAACTGGTCAGCTGCCAGTGGCAGAAAAAGCCCTCTTGTAGATTATTGTGTCTCTGTAGCTTAAACAGGAGGGTAGCCTTATAAATCTTGGAGTTCACTTCTATGTCCTGAGTTCAAGCATGAGATCAGATCCAGTCTTCTAGGCTATTCTCAGGTCGCACAGAGCAGGTCCAGTCTCTTCTGTTCTTCCACAGGTTCAGAAAGTGTTCTTAGGAGGGTACTGTGGATGCCACGCCAGTTTATGGGTGGTAGTAGCTCCGGGTTCCTCCCGAACCAATAGAATAAAAGTTCCCAGGGGCAACACTACCAACTTTTGCAGCACTTACTGTGTGCCCTACTGCAAAAAATCCCACATTGTCCCTATTTGCCTAAATCCAAGATGGTAAAACCCGTCTCCCCTTGTGCAGAGCATGTGTCCCATCCCAGAGGTGTGGCCAGGGAAATGAGCAACCCTTACTCTGTGACCATTCTAAGCCAGTTTTAGGGGCAGCTCCTCTCCAACTAGGATTGATGCCTGGCTGACTAGGGAACAAAGAAGGGCCCTCCCCAGGTTTCAGCTAACATTTACCTTGACAAGGTAGGCCTCTTTTAAGTTAATCAAGGTCCTGGGCACAGCCCCAATGGTCATCTTGCCAGAGGAACAGAAAACACATACCCACACCCAAGTCTTTGTCCTACTCTCGTAGCAGTTTTCACATCTCATCATGGGTGCTATTCAGGTGCCAGGGCCAGCTGAAGCTCATGCAAATGGGTATCCAGAGGCTTTAGGCAGTGAAAATATAACTTTCTAAAAGTACATTTTTCAAAATATTTATTACAAATCTGACTTCATCAGTGAATTGGGTTTGTAACAAATGTTCTAACAGGTCCAAGAATGAAATCTGTAGGTGTTTGCTGGCTGGAGATAACGTTATTTTTGTATTCCAATGCTTTGCTATGGAACAGCCAACTTTGCTACAGTCAAAATAGCTTTTGGGGCCTTTTACAGTAAGGGCATGTTTAGCGCTAAAAGTATCTGCCTCAACAGCTTAACTTTCACTCAAGCTAGAGCTATATCCTGAAATGCAATGGTTAACTTTGGACTTGTTTTGTATGAAAATCAATATTTGTTGGTTTTGTTAGTTACTAAGAGAGAAATCAATACAATCAAAAAGATGAAGCTTGGCCACAATATGCTGGACAGTGATTGGTGAAGGCCTTACTTTGATTAGTACTCTGTCCTAAATGGTATAATCTGCTCATTGGTGATCACACAATGAAATAAGTTTTCAAAAAGTGAGACAAGTACATATACACACAGAGGAATACAATTGACCATTTGCATGCATTCAAAGTTTGATATTCAATATTTGGACAGATCCCTTTGGCGGTAACAATGTTGAAGCCTTTTGAAGCTTACAAAGTAGTTTGTAAGGTCATAACCAGGACAGATATTAATGCGCGCATATCATTTACTGCAAATGAAGAAAAGAAAGTAGAAATTACTGAGTGGAGGTGGCAGAGAACAAAGGGCAATTAAGTAAGAAGCAGAAATATGTATTGCAATCGGGGCAAGTCACAGGTTTAACACGTAATTAAATAATGGCCTTGAGCCATCCCTGCTCTCTGTGATGCACTCTCATGCGTGCAGTGTTACAGTGTTTACCACTGTCTCTTACTATTAAGTGCTTCTTATGTCAGTGTTGCATTCACCATAGGTTCCTATCTGGCATTTTGGATCAGCCTTGTTCCTATGTAACTACCCAAGCCAGAGCCATCATCAATCAATGTAGGAATCTGGCCCGTTGGAAGAATTCACAACTGCTTACGTGAAACAGATTCTGAAAACCAATGCCCACTTCTAGCTATTGCCCATGTATTCTACTTGGAAAACTGATTGGAAGATCTTCTATGTACAATCATCATCCTTAACACAGAGCAGAATACACTTCTCAAAGATTCCACCTATGTTGGTGTAGTGAATCTGCAAGTATTGGACATGGAGTGACAGCAAGGCTATGGTGGACTCTAATTCAGTTGTGGCACTTCTCCTGTTGAAGCTTCCCTCTGCCTTTGTCATGGCCTTTCATACCTCTCTGTTCCAGACACTTGTATCTTTAGAGATAAAAGACACCATTTATCGCTCAAATGCTTCCTACTTTACTAACAGATGGTTCACACAGTTTCAACCTCTGTTCTGCCCCTTTTTCTTTGACTGCAGGAGTATCTCAATGACAAACCATTATCCCTTTCTTCTTAACATGTACCATAGCCTACTTCAGGAGCTGATTTAATCCTTCAACTGCTACAACCACATGGGCAAGACTGAAATGATACTACAATTTTAAAGTACATTTGAGCTAGATTCCCATGTCATTGGCCAATGTCAGGCAGTGATTGATCTTTAGATGTAAGCTAATCATCTAATAATAAACATATCAGAACTTGTGATACTACCCTACTGGTAAATGGAACAACTTCTACCTATAAGTCATCTTCTAATTAGCCAAATGAGCTAGGCTTGACACCCAACCCATCTCTCTAAGCAAGTGACCTACAAAGGATCAGGGATATGAACTTCTCCCTGAATGTTCAAGTGAATCAAGTAATGATGGTTTCCTTTTACTGGTTGAGAGGACTGTGTTGAATTCTCACATACCTAAGATTCAACCAAAAGGTAAAGGCCACCATAGCACTTGGACTCTCCTCCTCAGATTAAAACATCCTACCACATGATTTGGAAGCTACAGAGAGTCATAGACACAGCTACGAGACAACTCCTTAAATGTAATATCGGAACCTGTGTTACCTGCACTTCCGCTCTACACTAGCTGTCATTGGCTAGATATATACCACTCAAAGCAATGTGCATAGATTATCATGCCATTCATGGCTCAAGCCCATTCTTCCTTTAGCAAAAACTGCATTTATGACCAATCCGAAGGTCTTTAATTTAGGCTGGCTCCATACCTATTCAGCTCCTCCTTCAATAAATCTTGCACTGCACAAAAAAACCTTCTGAGTTCAAACTGCTACAATGTGAAATGGACTTGATGGGGCCGGGTTCCCTTTTGTCAGTGTACTCTCGAACCCCCGGTCAAAGGACCGTTTGTACCTGCTTAGAAGTGTAGAGGGGAGAAATAACTTGTCACATCAGATTCACAAGCACAATAGTTCATGACTCCGAAGAATCACAGACTCCAGGTTCTAGATTAGTTGGTTTATTACAAAGCCAAAAATAACTGGACATACAAGCACCTCAAGATGAGGTTGTAGAAATACATCAGAACTAATACAAAGCCAAACCTATGGGCGACATTCAATCTCTGGAGCGTGAAAAGAATGATGAATTCCAGAATCAGAACGCAGGCAATGAGTGCCCCCACATCAAGATTAGTCTTCATTGGAGGTTCATAAGTACTTTAATTACACCACTAACACCAACGCTTTTCGACTATGAAGTCTTGGTCACGGTTGGGTGAGTCCTACTTCAATTACACTTATATACAGCCAGCCCATGTTGCCCGTAATGAGGGATTGTGGAATAAGTCGTTTTTAACAATACTTAAAAAGACTTTATTTTCTTACATTTCAAACAACAAATGTTCCAGTGTTATTAAAGGCCATATTACACACTTGACAATTGGTACATGAAGCTATGTTATTCTAGCCACCATGCCTTAGTGCATTATTACTGAAGTTAGGTACTAGTACACTGCACTTAATACAAATATTGGCTAAGTTCCATACAATTTATACATTGTTATTTGAGCATGGTGGCAGAAAATCATGTATATCATGTGACATATCCAAATGTTTAACCATCATGCAGCGCACATGTGACTATGATGTGAATTCATTTATTAACTCCGACTGTAAATGGGCTAAGTGCCCAGGTTGGCTAACTCTATCGGATATGACATATGATGTCAATTGACCAGTACACATCATTCTATGTAGCAGGGATAGTCCCTGGGTTAAGTACAGTACCAGTTAGGTTGTGTTTAGGTCATATTGTTCAGTTTGCGTCCCATGACACTGTCATATAGGAAGAAAGATATTCGTGCCTTCTGTTTTGCACAAGTGGATGCTCACATGAAAATAAGTCTTTTTATTGTTGTTATAATGATTGGGAACTTCATCTATTAGGAATTTAGAGCTCTAGCACATGTATATCAGCAAGTTCTTTGCGAATTAAAGATGAAAATATAATTCTTCATCGGCTTTAAGGCCTTGCGCCTGTTTGGTCCTGAAACGTATTATCATACGGGACTCAAGGCATCTTAATTTTAGTGTTCTGTCTCCACCTCTTTCGTGTTTTGGAACATGTGCTATGTAGTAGTATAACATATTTTGCCATGTATCTCCTTCATGGGTTTCTAGATGTTTTGTCATGGCACAGTTGTATCCCATGTTTGCGCGCAGGGAAAGAGAAGAATCTTCTGCTTCCAGCGGGCAAGAGCGCTTTGACAGCTCTTCCCCGCTGGAACCGTTGCAACCAAGCAAAGGCAAACAGCTATGTCCCAGGGGTGGGCACACCAGGACACAGCAGGAGCCGGCCCTGGAGGGTGGCGGTCCGCAGGGCCATATTTGGCTCCAGGAGGAGACTGTGCGTCCCTCCCTTTGTTGTTCACGGGCCGGCCCCGGGAAAGTGGTGGTCCCAGAGCTGTATATGGCATGGGAAGGGAACTGTGTGGCCCCCTCCCACTTCAAAATCTATTTTGGGCCACGGGGAGGTGGTGGTCCCCAGGGCATCCCCCTCACTATAGTCAAATTAGCCCCAGGGTGGTAGTGTTACCAGGGGCACGGGGTCTGGGCGCCCCCCATGTTATTTAATGTTTTTTGCCCCAGCGAGGGGGTGGACCCCAGGACTCGAGGGGTCAGTGTGGCCCCTGCACTATTATTCTATTGGCCCTGGGGAGGTGGTGGTCCCTGGGGCTTGAGAAATCCTAGGAGGGGCATCCATGTGGCTCCTCTTCTTAAATTAAATAAAGCCCCAAGGAGGTGGTGGTCCCGGGGGGCTCATTTGAGCCCATGGAGGGGGGTCCGGGTGTGCCCCCCTCCTTTTTTAGAAAATGCCCTGGGACCTGGTCCATCCAGAGGCCCTTTTCAAAACAAGCGCTTGTTTTTTTTTAACGTTTTTTTGTCGTGAATTTCATGAATTCAGACTTTAAAAAAAAAATTTTTTTTGCCCTGCTGGGGTCCCTCCGTAACCGCAAGACCAAGGCTAGGGGGTCAGGGTATTCCTACCCTGCACCCTTTTTTTTTTTTCATATTATTTTTGGGACTCGGCTGAAGCCGAGTCCCAAGATAGCTGCCAACACTTTCTGGTTGAAGTGTTGGCAGCCAAACAGAGCCCTGCAGTTATCTTCATGAACTCGTTATTAATTATTATTTGCTAATTAGCCACAATCGTAGATATACAAATTTGGATTTCCTTAAATATCTCAACAACTACTGAAGGATTTACAACAAATAACGGAAAGCGTGAACTGTGCACCAAAATCTACCTTACTGCCAAATTTGGTGTAATTCTGTCCAGTGGTTCGGGCCACAGGCGTGTCTAAAGACTCGATGGGAATTAACATGAGAAGCACACTTTTTGTGACTCCCCTTTTTTTCAGGCTCCACTTCATGGATAACACCGAAACTTTCCATGCACAACAAGACTCACAATGACACTTTCCTTGAAAAATTTTGTGAAGATTCGTCAAACAAAGCCAAAGATATAGGCAAGTCAAAAACGCTTTTTCTCTGGAAACATGGTCCTAACTATAACTACCTACTGGCAACCGCCAGTAGGCAATAAATATATATATATATTGGTCAGGTCTGTCAGTAAATGGTGGGGACTAACCTCATTATGTGATATAAAGAGGTTAATAGGGTTCCAGGAGGACTATGCGTATTCTCAGTCCCAACATATGAGTCTCTCCACTCAGGACGTTTGAAATAATGGGCGGATTTCACAGCCATATCAAGTGGGGCCATGATGCAGATTCTTGTTAAATGCGCACAATTGGATTTGACACGCATTCGTAATGAGATATGAAAAAAGATCTTGATAAGGAGGAAGAACAGACAATATTAAAGGAGTTGCATACTAAAATGATGGAAAGGCTCACGAAATTTGAAGAGGAAGTCAAAACCAACAAACACCAGAAATTCCAACGTGATACTAGGGATTATGCAGGAGGCAAAATTCTGACATCTGCAAGGAAATATGACATGTACAGAAAAGGAAAGAGACAAGAAGACATGCAGAAAAAACAAGATGCTCTCTCTACGGGATCTAGCTCAGATATGGGAAGAATGGGGAGCTCCTGGATTTTAAAAATGAGTATTGACTGATGCATCAGGTCGACAAACCAAGGGAGGACAGACGTCCCACTAAAAGGAGGGGGGAAGAGGATAAAGAAGAGGCGAAAACAAGCGAAGAAGTTTCCCTGCTTGAATAGGAGTATCCTTCTGCCCAACCACAAACTGGAACTATACAAAAACTAGGATTGATTTGTACCTGTTTATTAGGAAGTTGAAATTGCTTAACATAAAATGTCCAAACGCAAAACAAATGTACTGGGACCTGAATTTTTATTAAATAATATCCTAAATGGTGAGTACAGGGGCTAATGGCCTTAGAAGCTCTACAAAGAGAGGGAGATTGTGAGGACCGAATTGTAGATCTGTATGAAGTGATAAATACCTTAGGGATTGGTGTGAATACACCAACTAATAGGGATTCTAGACCTAACTCCCATGTAATCCCCTCCCTACCGCATGATAATATTGATGTCTTCAATGACATTATGACAAAGGAGTTGGTATTTTTGAGCTGTAGAGCTAGGAAGAACGCTGAAAATGTAACCCCAACCCAGAGAATAGCTTTGACAATGTTACAATCGGACCCCACTATAGTCATGAAGCCCTCCCATAAGAGGGGGGGGGTGGATGTGGACATGTACAAATGGGAGGCCATGCGACAATTGATTCAGTCTGAATGTTAGGAGACCATCTCGCCTGACATATATAAGTCTGCTGTGAGTCAGTACCAAGAATACTTGATTGAATAGCGTGATTGGAGGGTGCTGGATAATGACGAGTACAGTTTTCTGAAAAAAGATCAACCTTGGGTGCTGTCATTTTATGTGTTACCCAAAGTGCATAAAAGTATTGGTAATCCCATCAGGAGACCA
Source organism: Calotriton arnoldi (assembly GCA_963921515.1). Lineage (NCBI taxonomy): Eukaryota > Metazoa > Chordata > Amphibia > Caudata > Salamandridae > Calotriton > Calotriton arnoldi. The sequence goes on along the minus strand of CAWUFW010008810.1, from coordinate 473,846 downwards.
ATTGTCTCCTCTAATGAAGGTTTCCTGGAAAATACAGTGATTTATATTGATTTCTTTCTCTCCCCGTTTCTCAAAGTGCTGCCTGCATATAGCAGAGATAGTGGGATTTCCTTACTATATTACACAATGTGGAGTGGTTTTTTCCTAAAGATAACAATGGATGACACATCCCTGTATACATGTATTGATCACCAATTTGGGATACAGGCATGCGAGCATTACTTAAGAATAAGATCAGTCAGCTTTCTTGTGCATAACAAGGTGGTCCTCAGCATGATACGATATTTCTTGAAAGAGAACATCTTTCTGCATAATGGGGTGTACTACAAACAAAAGATTGGGAGCGCTATGGGCACCTGCTTCACTCCCAGCTTTGCAAACCTTGTGATGAGCTGGTGGGAGGAGCAGGTGGCCTGGGCGGAAGAGAACCAAGAATACATGCACCATGTATGAATGTGGACACAATATATTGACGATTTATTCCTATTGTGGAATGGTCCCAGAGAAAAAGCATGCTTGTATTTGGAAAAATTAAATGACAATCCTTTCAACTAGAGGTTCACCACCACCATGAGTACAAAGCAAATTGATTTCCTTGACATTAGATTAGGAGTAGAAAATGGTAAAGTGAATACTACCATACATCGCATGGAAACCTCTGGAAACAATGTTTTACACTTTAACAGTCATCTTCTCCATAATTTGATCAATAGTATGGGGAACTGTTGAGACTTAAAAGGGCCTGTAGCACAGACACTGAGTACAGAAGACAAGTCTTTGACATGAAGCAAAGATTCCAGAACAGAGGATATACACCCAAGGTATTAAGTGTAGCAAAGAAGAAAATAGCCCCTTTGACCTGGAATCAGCTCCTATATCCTAATGAGAACAAAACCACTGAAAACCAAATATATGTTTTATCACCACCTTTAATTCTTGCTCACAAAGGATTAGAAATCTTATGGATAAGCATTGGGTGATCCTGAGAAAAGATACAGTAATGGACACAGATTTGACATGTAAACCCTCCATCACATACAGAAGAGGGAGAACCCTGGGGGAACATCTCACCCAAAGTGTTCATGCGAGGACTCGCACTTCCACTAGATGGTTAGCGAGAGGCAAAGGATTTTTTAGATGTGGCCATTGTATAGTCTGCAAGTGTGTACTGAATACTGCGGGTTTACAACCTCTGGTGGCCATAGAAGAGAAATCAAGAAGTTTTTAAACTGTGCCTCTGATTTCTGCATTTATGTTCTTCAGAGCCATTGTTCCCTCCTGTATATAGGCAGCACAATCTTTCCTCTTAGGAAATGCATGTTAGAAGATCAAAGAGAATCAAACATTTGGATTTCTCATATCCTGTAGCAAGACACTTCTCACAACAGCAGAATAGTGACATATCCGAACTTAGGTTTTTCGCCATATAGAATAGAATAGAATATATGGGGTGGTGATAGAGTAAAATGCTTAAGACAACTTGAGATGAGGTATATTTTGGATTTGCATACAAAATTTCCCTATGAATTAAATAAGGGCAAGGAATTGGAGGTACATGTAGGATAGCTACTGTACAACTGTACTCTATGTGTTATAAAGGTTGCACACATGCACCCCCTTTAAACTCCTTCGCTTCACTAAATACTGTATCAGTCAGTGAGTGGATGTGTGTGTAGATCTAAGAATCAGTGAGTGGGTGTGTCAGTACTGGTATGGATCTGTGAATGGTTGTGAATATATATATATTCACTGAAAAAACCAAAGGTTACAGGGATGGTATAGTTAGGAAATGGAATTTAAAAAAATTAGAAATTAACTGAAAAAAACAATGGTTACAGAGGCGTTAAAGTTTGGCTCAGGTTTCACTCGTACAAAACCAGAGAAACTCAGCAGTTATAGTTAGCTAAGCTAACTATAACTCGCGCCCACGCAATGCACTGCTCATGACCTCACATATTACATCAATCATGACACAAACAGTGACATCACTGATGACATCATACAGTGACTGTGAGCGTTTTAAAAACGTTTATGAGTGTTAAATATATATACACCAAGGTGTTTTGGTGAATCAGTGGGAGTATGACTGCCCCTCCTGTTACCTCCAGCAAGTCCCACACAGTGGGTTTGCTGAGTGGTTTTCGGTGGCCCCGCCCTTTCTCCACCACTCTGCAAACGCGCCTCCTGGTGCACTACTAGTTGGGGGATGAAGTCCCCTTGGTAATGAGGATCCTTGAGGGCCACCTAGCCCTGCTGTTATCTCCAGTGAGACCCACACAGCTGGATTGCTGAGAGATAATCAGAGACCATGCCCCCTTTCACCACCACTCTGCAAACGCGCCTCCTGGTGCACTGCTGCTTGGGGGAAGAAGTCCACTTTAGCCCTGAGGCCCTCAGGGGGCAAGTTGACCTAATCCCCCCCACCAGTGGTGCGCTGAGAGGTGCGTTTGCAGAGAGGTGGACAAAGCGGGCGTTGCCTCCAATCACCTCTCAGCAATCCTACTGTGTGGGGTTTACTGGAGGTAACAGGAGGTCTTGTTGGCCCCTAAGAACCCTCAGCAGCCAAGGGGACTTCATCCCCCAACCATCAGCATGCCAGGAGGCGCGTTTGCAGAGTGGTGGAGAAAAGGGGTGGGCCTCTGGTGAATTGCTGTTTTTTTCTTCAATTTTTTAGGAAGGGGTGCTGCATGGCCCCCCTCCTGGACCATTTTTGGCCCCAGGGACCCCAGCAGTGCTCCAGTCAAGCCATAGCAAACTGCAATATGCTGGGCCTGGGCACCCTGGGACATTGCTGCAGCCAGCCCTGGGGGGTGGCGGCCCCCAGGGACTTGTAGGGCTCCTGGAGGGGGGCATCGTGGGACCCTCCTTTGTTGAAATTTTCCCCCGCAGAGGTGGTGGTCCCCGGGGCCAGGGGTTCACAACGGACCCCCTTCATTATTTGATTTGTACCCTGGGAGGTGGCGGTCCCCGGGGCTGAGTGGGAGGGCTGGAGCCCCCACGCCTTACTTTACATTATAGCCCCGGGGAGGTGGCTGTGCCCGGGCTGCGAGGGGCCGTGTGCCCCCGCATTTCTCATATTTAGCCCAGGGATGTGACAGTCCCTGGGGCAGTGGGGGACTGCATTATTTTATCTGCACATCTCTGCCCCGGGGAGGAGGCAGTCCCCGGGGCAGTGGGGGAGCCATGAGGATCCCCCACATATATTAATTAATGTCACTGCCCCATGGAGATGCGGTCCCCGGCACTGCAGGGGGCCAAGTGGGCTCCCCGCTTTTGTATAAAACATTGCCCGAGGAGGTGGTGGTCCCCAGGGCAGCGGGGGAGCCACAAGGCTCCCCTGCATATAATTAAGTTACTGCCCCGGGAGGTGGCGGTCCCTGGGCTGCAGTGGAGGCCATAGGGCCTCCCCCACATTATTTTATCACATTTGTGCCCGGGGAGGTAGCGGTCCCCCGGGGCAGCAGCGGAGCCCCAAGGCTCCCCGCATATAATTTGATCACTGCCCCGGGGAGCCTTTGAGTAGCCCAAGTAGGGGGGCCCATGCGCTCCCTCCCTCATTTGCATAATGCCCCCAGGACCTGGCCCACCTGGGGCCCTATAATAAACAAAGCACAGTAGTCCGCGCTTTGTTTTTTTAATTTTAATTTTGTCGTGGATTCGCGGATCTGCCCGCGAGTCCGTGGCAAAATTAAACAAAAAAAGTGCTTTTTACCCCCTGGCGGGTCCCTGAGGGGCCCCCACCATATCTGGGGAGTCAAGTTATTGCTACCCTGCCCCCCTTTTTTTAAACTTTATTTCTGGGACTCTGCTTCAAGCCAAGTCCCAAGATGGCTGCCAACACGTCCTGGTTGAAGTGTTGGCAGCCAATAAAATTTTAGTAAGTAAGTATTTATATAGCGCAGCTACTCACCCTTACGGGTCTCAAGGCGCTGGGGGCCGTCGTGGAAATTAAGTGAGCTATTGCCCAGAGTCACAGGGTGCTGAGCTGCCGCCGGGGATCGAACCATGAACCCTGTGCTCCTAAGTCAGCTGCCCTGGCCGTTGCACCACACCTCTCCACTGTGAGTCCACTGCAAGAATTACATACATAATTACATAATTGTCAACAAATTTTGCCTACAAATATTACCTGTTGAGACGTTGTTGTTTGTTACACATTAGCTACCCAGGTCTCAACTGGGTTTATGGGTCATCTCCTGTGGTTTTTTTCTGTCTACTCTAGATGAAGCACAGTGATTAATTAATTAAACGATGAATTAACAATTCCCTCTTTAAAGTTGGACTGTTTGCAACGACAAGCTTGAGGAACATTGATTTAAAACTCCAGAATGAGAAACTTTGTTAAATAACACTAATATTCATGAAATAAACAAATTAAATTACTCAAATATATTTCAATTTGATGAGTTATGCCAGACTTGTAAAAATATATAACATTGATACATTTAATATACTGAAATAACCGTATAGGGGGTGCATAGTTTTGTATTACTTCTTTTAAGTGAAAGACAAGGTTTTTATTGTACGGGTGCCTTATCCTAAATTTTCTAGTGTTCAACTTGCAGTCCATCTTTCATTTACATGTCCACTTCCGGCTTGGCTAGTGCTTCATTGGAATCACACCAGATCTTTGCTCTGTAGTGTGTGCGAGATTGTCTCTAGCAAAGCCTTATTTGCCAGCACCTGGGCAGGGTAAACGGACAAAGGGGATCCACCATCTTCAGCTCCAACCACTGATAGATGAGGGGGCAGCGGCTCTGCAGACTAGGTGAGGAGAGAAAGGCAGCCAAAATGTGTGTGTGCAAAAAGACTGTGGCAGATAGGGCTCATCGTTATTCTAAACTAAGGTGTGGGTGAACATGGAGCGAAAGCCCTGTGTCGTAACTAGGACTGGGCGACATTCCGTCGCAGGCAGAACTCCGTGGTATCTTACAGATCTTTTACATAACTCCACGGAAATCCACGGAGCAAAACTCTGTAAGTTCTGCCCACCCCTATTTTAGACACGACTACAGCCCGAACCGCTGAACAGAATTACACCAAATTAGGCAGAAAGGTAGATCTTGGTTCAGAAAGTTACCTTTTTGTTATCTGGTGTAAATCTGTTCAGTCGTTTTTGAGATAGTAAAGGAAGAAGAAACAGATGAATATATTCCCAGTCAGTCGCACATGGTCACACTTACCACAGAGTGTGATTTCACCCATACAGAACCTCGAAGACCAAGGCCCGCATTCTGAGTGACACAAATGTTGGGAGGTACACCGTACCTGGTATCTAGCAATACCATTAGGAAATGGGTGCCATTTAACCTGCTGATTCCAAGTTCTTCTCTTCGGAATGGGAGATAATGCAGAAGTACCACGTTGTCCCTCTTCTGAGCTCCAAAACTCAGAATTTGCATTATTTTTGCTGCACAAATTCCACCGGGTTTTATGCTGCAAAAGCTGTGCAGCCAAAAGGTGTGATACTACCACACTAATTTTAATCCCAGTTTGGTTGCCAACTCCTGTTCACTCACAAATCTGGGCTCCTACGACTCTACTAATGAGTACTTAAGAAACCCGCCACAAAAAGTGAACACTGAGAGCCCACATAGCAAATGCGAAGGCGCCTACCGGGAACTCTGGCACGCCGCAACTATGGCAGTTGTGCCGGTCCCTGGCACCTTTGAGGGGCGGGGCGGGGCTGGTGACGGCACTGGTGATGCGGCCGGCACCAGCCCCGAACTTTGCCCCTGATTGGTAAGCGAAGGCATGCCCCGGAAGCACTCAAGTGCTTCCGGGGCCTGGGAGGCAGGGCTAGGCTGGGTCCTGCCGGTTTCAGCGGGTCGCGATCGCGACCCTTTAAAGAGGGCCAAGGAGCGGCGGGCCGGTCTCTCTCTCCTTGCCGCTCCGCACCCTGCAGGCTACTCCGTCCACGCAATGGAGATTTTACTTTTGATTTGTTTTTGTCTCCCTTGCAGGTCGGCTGCTCCTTGTCACAACGATCGGAGGAGAAACGAGGATCAGCTGTGTGCTTTCTCATCTGCACAACAGCCGTGAGCCACGCGGGTTCGAGTGTATACTCGTCTGCCCCGCATGATTGGAATTGCGGTGGTGGCTCCGGCTGCTTGTGCTAATTGCCTGACTTGCCTGTTTTTGGGTGCTTTGCGGTTAGGAGCAGCGGAGTTGCAAAAGCTTTGGTCTGGTGGTACTGGCCGTAAGGTGGGCTGCTCCTCGTCACGGCGATCGGAGGAGAAAGGAGGATCAGCTGTGTGCTTTCTTATCTGCACAGCAGCCGGGAGCCACGCGGGTTCGAGTGTATACTCGCCTGCCCCGCATGATTGGAATTGCGGTGGTGGCTCCGGCTGCTTGTGCTTATTGCCTGAATTGCCTGTTTTTGGGTGTTTTGAGGTTAGGAGCAGCGGAGGGGCAAAAGCTTTGGTCTGGTGGTGCAGGCAGTAAGATGAGGGCAAATATTCTGGCCTGCGAGGCCAGCAGCTGTTGTTTTCTGGAGCCCCAATTTTTTACTGTCTCCTAGGCGTTAATAGGCTGCCAGTTGTGAGGGACAGTTGTATCCAATTGGTTTGGATTAGTTAGTTTTAGGGGTGAGGTACACAGGTGGTTGGTCATTTTGTTGGATGTGGTTTAGTGTGCTGTAAACTTGTAGTGGTCATGGCGCCTAAGGTAAAGAGGGGTGAGAAGCGCTCATGGATGGAGTAATGGATGGAGGTGATGATGCGTATGATGAAGGATGTGGGGCAGTCCTTGACGGACTTATGGAACAGATTTGAGGGACTGGATGGAGCAGAGCAAAGGCCTCGGCGGACGGGGTAGCATCCAAAGCTGCATTTCTCCAGTACCCAAAAAGTCTAAATCCAAGCGGGGGGCCCTTGCCACCGAGGTCACCGGACATTGAGACTGCAGGGCCTTCGACCCCGGCGGGGGGACTCCCATCTGAAGGGGTGAATGGGGCAGCTCCAGCAGGGGTTACACTGGGAGGTACAGGGGGCCCCAGTCAACCGGTCGTGGCAGTGCCAGCGGGAGGTCCCTGTTCAGAAGGGGCCCCGAGCCAGCCAGTTTCTGCCCCCTGTGAGGCCTCTGCAAATGGTGTGCCCGGGCACCCAGACTTGGTGACCAGTTTAGCAGCGGTGCTCCCGTGGTTAGCTAAGGCAGGGACATGGACCCCTTCAGCGGGCAGTGGGGCCTTGCTAGATGTGGGGGATGCCTTGGAGAGGGCCAGGAGACTGGTGGCACAGGTGGAAGGGTCAAAGCAGGTGGGGACGCAGAAAGTAGTGGCAGGTCCAGCAGCTACGGGTAGTGTGGCAACCAGCGGAGCAAGGCAAAGCGGTCCAGTGAAAGACAAGGGTGAACCTGAACTTCAAAAGTGAGTGCAGCAATGGAGGCAGAGCACGCCAAGAATCAGGATGCGATGGCAGCAGGTATGGCGCAAATGTTACCAAGTTTAGGCTTTGGAGACTTACGGTCCTCCAGAGATTGTCTGAGTAGACACATCTCACAAGAAGTAAAGGAAAAAATCTGGAAAGGGGAATATGTGAATATGTTTTCCTTGTTAATTGATAAAGATGAGAAGGAGGAAGCAAAAAAGCCTAGGGAGTGGGCCCATCCCAGGGATTGGGGTAATTGGTCTCACAAGAAGAAGATTGAGGAAACTCTGGTAAATTGGATAAAAGGGTTCTCCAATTATCATGCAATAACGGTGGAGCGTTTTCCTGGTCTAGGCGCGCAAATGGCATGCTATCAAAATAGGATCGCCCGTGCTCATGATGAATATGGGGGAGTGGGATGCAAAGTCTATGACAAGGATTTCAGGAGGGTGAAAGCAACTGACCCTGGCTTAACCTGGGATCAGATTGACGTCATCATGTGGTTGCGTCACATGAAAACTGTAAGTCAAGATAATACATGAGGGCAGTCCTTTCCAGTGGCCCATCGGCTAACATGGGTGGGGGGAAGAAGGGGGGCCTGCTGGGATTTCAATAGGTGAACCTACATCAGGCCCCCGGGCTCATGCAGATTTAAGCACGCCTGTTCCTTCTGTGGCCTCTCCTCACACCCTGAATCCAAGTGGTTTGAAAAGTCAAGGGAAAACGGAGGTAAAAAGCAAGAATGAGGACTTACTCCTCATCAAGGCTCGCTCCCCGATAAGGACAACAGCACTGATACCATGGTTGAATAAATACAGTTGCCCAAACACAGCCCAGATTCTTTTGGAAGGCTTCAGGGATGGTTTAAGGATTCCTGCACCTGGCTACCTAGGGGTCTCTTACTGACGCAATCAGCAATCAGTAAGGTACAACAAGTTATGAAGGAGCTACGGCTGGGGAGGGTAGCTAGCCCATTTGATACTGTACCAGTGGAAGGTTTTGTTTGCTCACCGCTGGGGGTGGTACCCAAAAAAGACCTGGGAGAGTTCCGCTTAATTCATAACTTGTTCGCTCCCAGGGGCCAATCACTGAATGTTGCTATCGATGGGGCCCTGTGCACCGTGAAATACGCATCTCTAGATCAGACGATAGAAATGCTGCAGGGGCTGGGACCAGGCACATTACTAGCAAAGTCTGACATCAAATCAGCATTCCGCTTACTGCCGGTACACCCTCGGGATTTCCATTTGATAGGTTTTCAACTAGAGGGGAATTACTACATGGAAAAATGCATGCCCATGGGGTGCTCTGTCTCTTGCTCCTACTTTGAGAAATTCAGCTCTTTCCTTAAATGGGTTTTCAGGCAAGTGACAGGGCATCGGTGGGTGCTGCATTACTTAAGACGATTTCCTTCTTTTGGGTGCACCGGGGTCTCAGGAGTGTGGCAGAGTTCTAAAAGCGAATTCGGGGTCACCCTAGCACCAGGAAAGACAGTAAGGCCGGCCACTAAAATTGAGTTTTTGGGCATAGAATTTGATTCGGTGAACGGGGTATCACGACTCCCACAAGGGAAAATGATGGCTTTCACCTTAGCGTTACAAGAATGCCTGAGCAAAGAAAAAGTCACCTTGCACCAGCTACACAAAATGGTAAGAAAGCGTAACTTTGCGCTAAAAATCATCCCCACGGCTCGCCCATTCTCGCGTTCCATTACACAGGCAAAGTCAGTTTTATGGTTCAAATCTTTTTATTGATATTATTGTTGCTATTAACACATCAGCATTGCATGACAAAAAAAAAGCATCTTTTGTGTGATTGACTCTCAATCTCGTTGATGTAGTTACGATATATAGTGGGCAACACAGGAAATATAATGTGATTTTATCTAAGACACTAGATAAAATAATACTAACATTCCCCAACTCCCCCCTCACCCCCCTCCCTACTTCCGGTATTCCTAGTATGAACTATATGCGTATCAGTTGTACGAAGGTGTCACCAATATATGTGTCTATTAGCGGTAGAGGGATCAATTCTGTGTCCGTAAGTCGTAGGTGCGGAGGTATTTTGGGCAGGTAACCTCCCTGAATTCCGTGGATAAAAGAGAAACGAACGGTCTCCAAACTTCTCCGAAGGTGGACTCAGAGTGTGCCAGAGTAGCAGTTATTCATTCCATCCCTAAGATAAACCAGAGCCTGTGCAGCCATCCTAAATATGTGGGTGTTGTTTTCGTCCCCCAGTAAGACAATATGTTCTGAAGCGCTGCACCCAGGGCTAGTCCCATCTGTCTCCCTTTGCGGGACTTAAGTGGGTAGGTCAAGGGGTTAGGCAATCCCAGGACTGTGTATGCTGGAAACCGTGGAATCTGTGTGTCGAATTGTTTATCTATTTCATCTAGGAACTGGTTCCAATAGGATGTCAGATGGGGCAGTCCCAGAGCAAGTGTAAGAGGGTCCCATCTGCCCCACATCCACGCCAGCAAGTTGGGCTACGATCAGGATTTCCCCTGTTAAGGTGCACCGGTGTCAAATACCAATAAGTGGCTATTTTAGTAGATGTTTCAATGCTGGATGTGTTGCGCGCTGTGTGCCTGGGCCTATAATAAATCTCTCCCCATTCTTTACTAGACAAGACCCTCCCTATTTCTATTGCCCAGCGTTTTTGGCTAAGTGTAGGCTGCGAGGAAGCTGGCTGACGGAGCATTGTATAGAGGTCGGAGATCATTCTTCTATCTGTGGTTTTTGTGACCAACCATTTCTCATAGTTTGTTAAGTGGCGGCTAACTAGCGAGAAATTAGTGGGTTGCAATGTCAGTTTTAAAAGAAAAACACCACCACACTCGGTTGTCGGGCGAGGTCTGACAGGATATGCAAATTTGGATGGCATTTCTGCATGATTTCAATGGCACTGTGTGGTGTGGCCCAGCCCCGCTATGTCCAGCCCGGAGCTTGGCCTAATGACAGACGCTGCAGGAAGTGAGGGGTTTGGTGCCATCCTGGGCCCGGAGTGGGTGGCGCAACGTTGGCCAGCTTGGTGGGTGGAGTCTGGCCTGACAGGTAAAATTGGGTTCTTAGAATTGTTTCCCATTTTGGTGTCACTAACCATCTGGCCAGAACAGTTTCGCAATCAATGTGTGGTTTTTTGGTCCGATAACATGTCGGTAGTGGAGTGCATTAACCAGCAATCGGCTAATTGTAAAATGATGCTTCACCTGTTAAAGGAAATAGTACTCCAATGCATGAGATTGAATGTGCTTTTTTGGCCAAACATGTCCCAGGAGTGCTGACTCACGCTGTTGATATTCTGTCTCATTTTAAGATGCAGGTGTTCAGGTCATACTACTCAGGAGCAGCGGAAAGTCCAACACCCTTTCCAGAGCAGCTATGGCAACTTGGTGCCCCAACCTATTGGACCTTGTGGCAGCTAGCCTAGCACCCAGGACCAGGTGGGCCTATAAGGGGGCTTTTAGCGCCTACTGCAATTTTCTTGGGGATGGCTGGGAAGGGGCCTGGCATGAGTCATCTGCTGTCAAATCCTTCATGAGGGCATTGAGGGATGGGGGCGTTCCGTGGTGTGTGCAAGACGCCACATGGCGGCGATCTCTTTTTACGCAAAAATGCGGGGTCATAAGGATCCCACCAGCACTTTCTTAGTGCAAAGGGCACTGAAGGGGTAGCGTCATTTGCAAGGTCCCCAGCCTGATGTCCGGCACCCGATTAGCATTGAGACATTGTCAGCTGTACTGGGAGCACTAAGGAATGTATGTGGACCCACCGGGGAGGTTCATCTTTTCAGGGCAGCCTTTTCCCTGGCCTTCTACAGCGCTTTCAGGATTGGAGAACTGGTGGCGCGTAACAAGCAAGACTGGCACGGGTGCTCCAATTTGGCCATGTTCAAATACAGGGGGGCTCGCTATCTTTATCAATCCCTAGATCCAAAACAGACCAAAACAGTAGGGGAGACCATGTTATTCTGCACAAAGCTCAAGGAAGCTTGTGCTGTCCAGTGGGCAATTTAGAGTCTTTTCTGGCCTACAGACCGCGGGGCGCAGGGGGTCCACTCTTAATTCACGAAGATGGCACCCCGCTTACAAAATTTCAGTTTGGCAGGGTTCTGGCCTTGGCGCTTGGGGCAGCAGGATTGGAACCATCTAAATTCGGTACCCATTCTTTCAGGATTGGGGCAGCCACTGAGGACACGGCTAGAAATCTGTTGGGGTGAGAGGTACAGAGGATCGGTTGTTGGTCTTCTGATTGTTACAAATGATATGTACGTTTACACATGCTTTGAGGTATGTTATGTCTAATGACTGTGTTTTTCTGTCTTCGGTTTTTCACACAGTTTCCATGTCCTGTGCCGCAGGAAGGAATCTCACTGTTGTGCGCCGGTCGCTGGAGGCTCGCCCAATCCAGGTCCCCGCCTGGGGGCCAGGTCGAATGGAAGTTTGGATAGTAGGTCATTTGTACGTGAACAGGTTGAAACATCATTTTTTCACAGGCAACTATGCGGACAGGTTTCAATGTATTGTTGCATAGGAAAGGAGGTTTCTCGCCTGGGGCAGTTGTGGAGCTTGTTGGGGGTTCTGCTAGCTAAGACTCACACCCCCCCTCTGTGGTAATTGTGCATCTGGGGGGCAACGACCTGGTGCATTTGGGCAGGAAGGGTGTTGTCGAGGCACTGATCACTGAGATAGGATGGTTGGCAAAGCAGTGCCCACAAGCAGTATTGGCATGGTCCCACATCATTCCCAGGTACCAATGGCGAGGGGGTGAGTCGGTCTGGGCTTTGAACCACCCGGTAAAAAGAATTAATAAAAGGATTGATAAGTTGTTTAGGTCCCCAAGACTCCAAACCATTGCGCATGGGTGCATACAGGGGGAGAGGTTTTTTTTCTGCAGGATGGAGTTCACCTCTCAAAACTAGGCAATGAAATTTTCATATAGAACTTGCTAGCATGGTTGGTAGGGACAAGGGACAGGGCATGACCTTCGGGCGTCTCTGAAGGGAGGGGGGCCAGATAATCGGTCAACTATCCTAGCCTGTGGTGTTAAGGCCATTATTGGTAGGGTATTTTACCATCTTTAGTAGGCATCATATTGTTAATGGGGACGCCTGGGGGGGACAGTGGTCTCTCATGGAACTCCAGGGGGTGTTTACAGCAGGTAGGCTGGAGGGTGCGGGGTGGGAAGTTCCGCTTCCGGCAGGCCTGTGGGCCAATCCCCGCACAGGCACATGTGCAGGGATTGCTGACACATCCTCCTGCTTAAAGCTCGCTGGCATTATCCTTTAATTTTTTTATCATTTTTAGTTGTTTTTACTATTCTTAGATTGCTATTTTAAACAACTTTTGACTTTCTGACTATCGGGCTGCATTTTGGGGCTTACCTCACTTCCTTGGTCCGCCGCGGCTCTGCCGATTGATGCAGAGGGAAGGGGGAGTCATTTCCTCTCTCTCCTCCCCACTTCCTGTTGGCACGCTCGCTCAGTGGTGGGTTTACGCACTAGCTTTTTCTGGCCCAGCCTATTTAAGATCATGCTGGGTCGGACTTGCAGCGGTTAGATGGCCGTTGGCTGTCAGGTACTTGAACGCTGACACATCCTCCTGCTTAAAGCTTGCTGGCATTATCCTTAAATTTTTTATCGTTTTTAGTTGTTTTAACTATTCTTAGATTGCTATTTTAAACTGCTTTTGACTTTCTGACTATCGGGCTGCATTTTGGGGCTTACCTCACTTCCTTGGTCCGCCGCGGCTCTGTCGATTGTTGCGGAGGGAAGTGAGTGTCATTTCCTCTCTCTCCTCCACAATTCCTGTTGGCGCGCTCACTCAGTGGTGGGTTTACGCCCTAGCTTTTTCCGGCCCAGCCTATTTAAGATCATGCTGGGTCAGACGCGTAGCGGACGAGCGCCCGGACTGCACCTTGCGCCAGGAATCGTGTTTTTTAATAATAGATCCTATTAAGCCCTTCACCTACTCTAAAGATCAGCTTCTTGGGCTACAGAGGCACGGAGATCTCCAGTGCCAATCCATAAACCTGGAAGCTGATACAGCTAGTCAACTACATGCTTTCCCCACCTGTAACTTTCAGCTCCCTCAGGTCAACACAGGTAATATTTCCACAGGGAATCATTTGCTCCTCTCTTCTCCCCCTGATAAATCATTTTTGGGCTATTTCATTAATGCTAGATCCCTTATTAAAAATGAAGTGGAATTCTGAGACTTTGTCTCTCTTCACACGCCTGACTGGGTTTTTATCATGGAGACTTGGGCCAGGGACTGCTCCGGACCTGACCTGGTCGATGCAATCCCTTCGGGATATGCCTTATCTCGCTTTGATAGGGTAGGGAGAATGGGTGGGAGATTGAGCATTCTGTTCAAGGACTCCAACTCCTGCTACACTGAGTCATTAACGACTCCCTCTGATCCCTATCAGGCGTTATACTTTTCATAAAAAATACTTCCTACTGAAAGCTTTGCTGGAATCTTGACCTACCGTCCTCCTGGGCCAAGATCATTGTTTAGTCCGGATTTTACCAATCGTATAGAACCATACCTGGCGAAACTTAACCTGACACTCCTGGGTGATTTTAATTTTCATTTGGATAAGGCTTTATGCAAAGAAACCCAAACTTTTTTAGACGCTATGGCTTGCTGTGGGTTCCCTCAATTGGTAAAAAGCCCTACCTATGATGCGGGACACATATTGGATGGTATTATTTAATGATTCCCGTCTCGTGGTAATGGAACCTATCCAGCTTTCCTGGTCAGATCATTATGCTATCCCTTTTTTCCTCCAGATCCCGCTATCACATAAAGTCTTGAATATCAGGAACAGAAAGGAGAAAAAGAGAAACTTCAGCCTTATCAATAAGGACGTTCTGCTCAACACACTTAGTAATCTCCACTGGATTAATCACTCTGATGTCAACTTGGTCTCTACAGAGTTTTCAAATTGGCTACTAACAGCTATTGACTCCCTAGCCCCCCTTAAGGAGAATTATGTAGGCAGAAAAAGCCCACTGCCCCTTGGTTCTCAGAGAGGCTGAGGAAACTTAGACAGTCCTGCAGCCATCAAGAAAGGATCTGGCCTCGAGATTTCAATCCCGCTGAAAGAGACCTTCACAAACAAAAATTAGTGGAATATAAAACCGCTATTAAAGAGGAAAAATCATCCTTCTACTCTCGACTGACAGAATCCCTCAGATCCTGTAGGGAACTTTTTAATGTAATTAAGTCCCTCTCCTCCCCTCTGGTCTCTGCTTACACAGATAGCTCTCAGGATCTTTGCAACAAAATGGCCAAATGTTTTCATTCAAAAGATTTCGGAAATATATTCCTCCCTGGAAAACCTTAACTCTGAGACGTCCAAAACAGCCCCCTCCACTAGCCACTCTCCTCTTAACTCCCCTACAGCCCACCAGGAGGTAGTTAATTTACCTGCATTCCCCCTCTGTCTCAGGAGCACACAGATTGCCTTCTATTGGGAATTACCTCCGGATCCCCTCTGGAGTCCTGCCCCCTGAAGATCATGAAATTAGGTAGGGAGATGATTGTCCCTCACCTTACCTCCATACTTAATGTAGCCATTTCATCAGGACAGTACCCCATCACTTAGAAAACTATGGTGGTCAACCCCCTATTAAAAAAGGCCACCCTAGATCCTTCTGAATTAAAACATAATTGGCCTATCTCTTTGTTACCAGTCCCCGCAAAAATCTTGGAGAAACACCTCAATCTCCATCTTAGCTCCTATTTGGATGAACACCGTTTGCTTGATGGCACGCAGCATGGTTTTAGAAGTGGCCACAGCACTGAGACTGCGTTAACCTCTGCAATTAATAACATTCGAACTCAGGTTGATGCTGGGCACACCTCTTTACTAATCCTCTTAGACCTAACTGCAGCCTTTGACACCATCTCCCCTCTGAGATCGGTTGGCCGCATTAAGGAAATTGGGGTCACAGGCTCCGCTCTGAAGCTTCTTGCCTCCTTTCTTACTGACCGGTCACAAATAGTAAAACTGGATCAATTCTACTTGGATGCTAATCACATATTCTGCGGAGTCCCTCAGGGCTCCTCATTGAGCCCGACTCTGTTTAACATCTATGTTGCCCCTCTGGCCAAGGTCATCAGATCCTTTGGGCTGGAGGCGCTGTCCTATGCTGATAACACACAAATTGCTGTGTCTATCACCAATAGCATAGAGACGTCCGCAACAAATTAAAAAAATTGCATGCAGGCAGTGGCCTCCTGGATGGTTGATAACTACCTTAGACTCAATGGTGATAAAACAGAGGTCTTGGTCTTTGGTAGCCAACAATCCATATGGTCTCAGGCTTGGTGGCCTGAAAAGCTCGGTTCATGCCCCTGTCCAGGTCCCATAGCAAAAAATATTGGTGTCATAGTTGACAGCTCCCTTTCCTTCGACCCCCAGATCAATAGAATGGTTTTGGAATCATTGGGGTCCTGAGGAAGATCTCTCCATGTCTTTCCTTTTCTTCTTGAAAGCAGGCAGCTGTCGCCCTGGTCCTGTCCAGATTGGATTATTGTAATGCCCTATATCTGGACATCAATAAGGGATCCATTCACAAACTGCAGCTTGTACAGAACTCAGCGGCCAGGCTGGTGATGAATCTTCCTAAATTCCACCCAGTCTCGGCATCTATTCGCAAGCTGCACTGGCTTTCTCCAGGCTGGAGGATCTTATTTAAAGCCCTTTGCCTCGCTCACAAAGCCATTTATAACTTAGGCTCTGTAGGAATTAAAAGGCTTTTTCAACAATATGTTCCTACCAAGCAGTTAAGATCTGCCAGTAAAAACTGGCTGGTAGTTCCTAGGTTCAGGAGAGCCAGGTGGGGGGTAAGATCTTTCTCTGTTGCTGCTTCTAAGCTCTGGAACACTCTCCCGCTGTCAATTTCCGGACAAGAGTCCCACTCTCTATTCCGCAAGGCCTTGAAGACCTAGCTCTTTACCACCTAATTGTTGGGAGCCTTCTATGTACCTGGGACCTCTGGCTCTATCCGCAGCACCTTGACGCCTTTGGGCAAAGTTCACGCTTTATAAGACTAATATTCATTCATTCATTCATGTGCGCCAAGTTGGCATAGCAACACAGTCCCTTGGAGGTAGTATTTGAGGGCGTAGGGTGTGCCCGAGGGAAGTAATCTTCTGGGCAACCGGGCCTCCTGTGCAAGGTCACTCCGGTAAGAGGGGTGGACCTAGCACGTAGTTGGACCAGTCATGACCTTGCCCGTAGGCTCATTCGAGATACGCAGAAAAACAAAAAATTGTACATAATTTACTTTTAGGTGAGGAATTGCTATGTGTTAGACAACATGTTAAGGTTAGCCATCAAAATAATTGTAAATACATTGTATAAGAAATGTGGTCGATGTATGAGTATTCTATACTGATGGAGGGGTTTTCTGTGAATTGTAAATATTAAATCTTAAATATGTTTTTTATCCTTTAATAAAATACGGTCGGAGTTCTCCGACCCCTAATCCAAGACATGTGTGTTGATTTTATCTATGCGTCGGGGGAAAAGGGAGTTGTTCGGGGTACCCAGGGGGCCCTTGATGGGGAAGGGATGTCAACTTGGGGGCAGGGGACTCTGCAATACCTGGCCATATATTTCAAGTAACTGGTGAATAAAGCAAGCATAGAAGAACTGATGTAGGCCTCGTAATGCCATGAGACTAACAAAGCAGACCACTTTAAAAATGATGTGTGAGGGTATTTGTTATGAGTTAGAAATGCAAACACCATGCTTCCTCTCAATGTTCACTGGAAAACTTCAAGCTGTGGAAACATGCAGGTCCTGTCTGAGAAGTGTGGTTCGGAGCCTATTACTTCTCTTACCTCAGACATTACATGGCATGTTGACTTTATAATTCTTTTTACGGTCTTCTTTTTTGCAGTATAGAAATATTGAATTGTCGTTTCGCACAGCTTGTTTAAAGTACACGAGACAGCGGATAGTGACTGAGTGGCCTGCTCCGTGCCGTTGATTTTAGCGCGTGGAGATGACAAGTTTACAGAGGCGCAAAAAGCAGTCATTTTTTTCCAACTATCTGCCACAATTTTTTCTTGAAATGTAGTGAAGATTGCTTTTGAATAAGAATAATGATTCTATGTCAGGACCGGAGGCTCCGATTATGCTTCTCATTTTCTTTACTGAAAATTCTCAGCAGCCAATTAGATAAAGTAAAAATAAACAAATACTACAATACCCATAAACACCCCTGGGTATCACATGACAACCATAGAGTAGACCCCTATATAAGGAGTACTAGAGAATACTACATCCTCTTTCTTTGCTGCTCCGCAGCCAGTTAAGTGCTTTTCCCTTTTACACAATTTGATGTCTCTTTGTTATATTCCATGATTGCTATCTACCTGTGTGCGTTGTTTCGCCGGTTCATCGTCTGCGCGTCTGTTTCCGACGCTCATTTGGATGGGGCTGTCTCCATGGGGAGCTGCTGATCATTTACTTTGCAGTTTTTGTTTCCGCTTCCCGTACGTGGCGAACGCTCTTCTGCCTCAGCGCGTGTTCGCGCCTTGTTTTTTCCTTCCTTATCGGTGGCAGTGTACGTTTGGAGCGCGTGTTGCCTCCTCGGTCCGGGCGCTTTGTGCCCGCGACTTTCAGCAGTGGAGCGGGAGACTCGGGGTGAGGCTGCGTGTCCCGATACCGCGTAGTCCTCTTTCTGGTTTTACGGGCGGGTCGTACCGCGCATGCGCGGCGGCCATTTTACCCGTCTAAGAGTTTCTCTTGGGGTTTGAGTGAGCGCGGGAGCTGCGCTAATAATAGCTCGAGTCCCACTTGCCTGTACCAGCCCCCACCGACGCCCATTTTTCTCATATATTGGATTTGGGCTGTATAATTCTGCATAGGCATTGCCTAGAGTGGGTGTTTTCTGGGCAAGCCCTCCCTCCACGTTTTATTTGCTTTACACACTTTGTACTTGTACTTGGGGTGTACTGGCTTGTCTGGGGTTTTTCCACTCCCCCTTATTGCCTCTCCTGTCAATATTTTTTGTTTTTTCTGTGCTAGTTGCACTCTGACAGCGTTTTGGCTCTGCAGTCTCCTCTTGTGGGCTTCTTTGTCACTTTTCAGTGCCAGCATGGCTGAGTATTATTATGAGGAGCAGTACTACGATGAGGGCCCTTCTGGGTCACTGGAACATTAGCTGGTTGAGGCTTTGGATGTAGGAGTTCAGCACTCTGTTAATAAGGCCATGTTCAAGGCTATTGAACCTTTAAAGCGTCATTTGTGCAATTACGCACTGCAACAAGGCTGGCTTCCGGGGTCTGCTCCCCATTCTACTTCTGGTACCAAGGGTTTCAGTAATCCTCATTCTTCTGATTTTGCGAAATTGGCCAAAACCCTGTCTGACCATACTTATGAGTCTTCCACCAAAAAGGTCCAGCCTGGGTCATCCCATGGTGATGATACTTCTTCCACTTCTACCACTGATTCTGATTCGGAGGCTCCTCCTCCGCCTGCTAAGAAACAACGTAAGGAACGTTATGTGGATGCTACTTCCCAGCCTGCCTTACTCACTTTTGATCCCACGCAGATTGTTCATCCCAATTCCTCCTCTTGGCTTCCATCTCCTGAGGTTGCTGGTTATGTGCACTCCCATATTCGCCAAGCCTTTGATAAGGATGTGAGAGCGCGCTTACGCTCAGAATGCCCTAGACCTGATTTGGCTGACAAGGTGGTTGAGACTCTGGAAGTGGATCCCTCCATGCTTACATATCTTAAGAAATACACTAAGGATCCTAAGAAAGGCCTTGATCGTGCTTGGAGGTCCTGTCAGGACAAATTGCTTGATCTGACCGGTCCCCTTACTAAAATTTTGGACTTGGGCTTTAGGGCTAAGTCCTCGGGCCAGATCATTGATCCTGAAGATTTGATTGGCTGGGCGCAGCGGGCCATTTGTCAGTTAGGCAATGCTAATTGTGCCATGTCCTGTGAGCGCCGTCGCTCTATTCTGCTGAAACTTGATCATAAGTTGGCAGAACTGTCTACCTCCGAATCCGGTCCTTTGGCCCAAGGTCTGCTTTTCGGACAGCCTTTTCTGAAGGAATTAACTAAGTTTGTTGCTACTTTCAGTGGGCTGGACAAAGCGCAGGGTTCCCTCAAACGGGCTTTTCGCCCGGTTTTTGGGAGGGCCGGACGATATCGTGGGCGGTCGTTCGGCCGCGGTTTCCAGCAAGGCGCCCACTGTGGATCTAACTCTCAACGTGGGAAATACCAGGATTCCAACTCCTCCGCTTCCTTCTATCCCACTCGTTCATCACGGAATAAATTCCGGAAAGGTCGCTTTGGAGGCAACCAGGGAGGACAACTTGACGCCTCGTCTTCAGGTGAGCCTGATTTCCTTTTCGGAAGTGCGCTTGGGGGGCAAGATCAAATCTTTTCTCCACTGTTGGCAAAAAATCTCGCAGGATGCATGGGTCCTGGACACCATGCAAGGTTACAAGATAGAGTTTTTCCATTCCCCCTCTCAAACTCATTTCCCATGTCCCATGTTTTTCTCCCTTCAGGATCAGACCTTCATTTCCAGAGAGATAGAGTCCCTACTTCAAAAAGGAGCCATAATGCGGACGGTCCGTCACCCTCAGGGTTTTATCAGCAACATCTTTCTGGTGCAGAAAAAGAGTGGTGGATCCAGACTCGTTTTAAATCTCAAGGAGTTCAATGGCTGGGTCATTTATCGACATTTCAAAATGGAGGGGATCCATCTTCTTCGCGATCTTCTTCAAGAAGGGGATTGGATGGTCCGCCTGGATCTGAAGGATGCGTATCTGTCTGTGCCAATTTACAAACCTCATCGCCGCTTTCTTCAGTTCCAATGGCAGGACATATGGTACGAGTACAAAGTCCTCCCCTTTGGCCTCTCGTCAGCACCTTGGGGCTTCACAAAGCTTCTGAGGCCGGTGATAGAATTTCTTCGAGCCCGGGGTGTTCGTCTCATTATCTATCTGGACGACATTCTCATCATGAGTCAATGTCCTCGTCTGGTGATGCACCATCTTTCTTGGACCATCGATCTTTTACAGACCCTGGGTTTCCTAGTCAATCCGCAGAAGTCTGTGTTGATTCAGTCTCAATCCGTCGAGTTTCTGGGATTTCTGGTCGACTCTCTCTCTTGCCAACTCCTCTTGCCCAATCAGAAGATCAGATCTATCAAGAGAGAGTTGAGGTTGATTTTGCACAAGCAGATTGTGTCCTTGAGGTCTGTAGCCCGGATCGTAGGCTTGTTAGCTTCATCCATCCAAGCAATCTTCCCGGGTCCCCTCCATTACCGTGCGCTTCAACGGCTCAAGATCCGTCATCTCCAGAAAGGCCTCAAGTATTCAGATCTCATTCCCCTCTCAGAGGAAGCGAGGTGGGAGATGATGTGGTGGCTAGAGCACATGGAGTCGTGGAACGGTCGAGCCCTTTTCGGCTCCACTCCAGAAGTGGTGATAGAATCCGATGCCAGTCGGTGGGGTTGGGGGGCATGATGCGGCAACGTGTCTACAGGCGGCCGTTGGTCTCAGGAGGAACTGAATCTACACATCAATTGCCTGGAACTTCTAGCGGGTTCCTTTGCGATTCGCTGCCTCTCGCCCCGTCAAACGAATTGCTGCATTCTTCTCCGCATGGACAATGTGTTGGCAGTTCGTTATGTGAACAAATTGGGCGGGACACGATTCCGGCTTCTAGCGGAGATTGCCAAAGACTTTTGGCACATTTGCCTTCAAAACAAATTGTTCGTGGTGGCGGAATATCTCCCAGGCTGCAACAACCAGATTGCAGACTGGAATTCCTGACATCTTCGGGATTTCAGCGATTGGAGACTTCACCCTCGTGTGTTCCGGTCGTTGAACCAGATATGGGGTCCTTGTCAGATCGACCTGTTTGCCTCTCGTCTCAACAAACAGGTCCCAGTCTTTTTCAGCTGGCGTCCGGATCCGGAGGCTCTGGCCACGGATGCCTTCCTTCAGGTCTGGCCTCCGTCTCTCTGTTATGCGTTTCCTCCGTTTGTAATGATCCCAAGGGTCCTAGCCCGGACCAAATGTTATCAGTCGGAATTAATTCTGATCACTCCTCTTTGGCGGGCTCAAGCGTGGTTCCCAGTAATTCTGGAACTGCTGTGTGCAGTGCCGATCCTCCTTCCTCAGCGGTGGAATCTGTTATTGGATCCTCTCAATTCCCCGCATCCCTTGATAACATCAGATCAACTGAGGTTGGTCGCTTGGCGAATTTCGGGAATCGATGGAAAATCCCTGGCCTTTCGCGAGACGCTACCAGATTTATCAGTGAGGCTTGGTCGCCCAACACACACAAACGTTATGCTACAGCCTGGAAACGATGGTGTGATTGGTGCTCTCAACGGGAGGTGGATCCCGCTACAGCAGATGTCTCCTTGGTAGTGAATTTTCTTGCATCCATCGCTTCTTCGGGTCTTGCCTATCGCACTGTCAATAATTTTCGGTCCGCCATCTCAGCTGGGCACGTAGTGATCGATGGCAAACCGGTCGGTGAACATCCCTTAATATGTAAACTGCTCAGGGGTATCAGGTTGGTTAAACCGCCTTGTTCTAAATATTCTGAACTATGGGACGTTTCCACTGTCTTACGTTTTTTGGAAGCCTGGCCTTCTAATAAGTTTCTGTCCCGTAAGCAACTTTCTGCCAAGCTTGCTATGCTGCTTTGTCTAGTGTCCTGCAAGAGGGTTTCAGATATTCGCGCGCTAGATCTAGCGGGCCGTAGATTTTCTCCAGAGGGTGTTACTTTTATGGTCACCAGACGCACTAAAACTAACACCACTTCTGTCACTTATCCTGTGTTTCCTGCTAATCCTTAATTGTGTGTGGTACAATGTATCCAATATTATGAGGTAAGTACTGCAGGATTTCGACAAGATATGAGAGGTCAATTGTTGATTGCTCTGCAGAAACCTTTTCGCCCAGTGACCCCAGCTACCTTAGCAAGATGGGTGCGTTGGGTCATGAGCGAAGCAGGAATTGATGTTTCAAGATTTGGTGCTCATTCTGCTCGTGGAGCTATGGCATCTAAAGCCTTTTCTGTTGGAGTCAGTTTGTTGGACATTATGAATGCCGCTGACTGGTCTTCTGATTCTACGTTTAAATCGTATTATTATAAACCTATTGTTAATGTTGCATCTGTTGTGGTGGCACAGCTTTAAACAAGCATAATCGGAGCCTCCGGTCCTGACATAGAATTCAAAATTTGCGAACATTCGCGACAAGAATTTTCAATTCTATTAAGGACACGGAGGCGAGGATTATCCCACCATGATTCTGTATAGTGATTTATGATTTGCATTGTATATCTATGCCATTGTTTATCTCTGTTATTTACCCTTCCCTTTTTCTGATCTCTTACTCTTGGTAGGAGTATGGTATTACGACTTTGTCTTTACATTTCAGGTTCAGATCTCAAGTAGAGTTCGCTGATTTTTCACCATTCAAGATGTCTTCCTGGTCTCTGCATATTGGGAATGCACCGTTGCAGATACGCTCCAACCTTCGGTTTGCTGCCCGTTTGGCCTGCTGGGTTCATGCTGAAGTCTGAGTTCTTCTTTCAAGTTCCTTTTTTGATGTCGGACTTATTTCTGAGACTTAACTGCTTATTTTCACAAAGAAAGAGGATGTAGTATTCTCTAGTACTCCTTATATAGGGGTCTACTCTATGGTTGTCATGTGATACCCAGGGGTGTTTATGGGTATTGTAGTATTTGTTTATTTTTACTTTATCTAATTGGCTGCTGAGAATTTTCAGTAAAGAAAATGAGAAGCATAATCCTTGCCTCCGTGTCCTTAATAGAATTGAAAATTCTTGTCACGAATGTTCGCAAATTTTGAATTCATAGCCCAAAATCACTTAATGTCAGCTCTTTTAGAATTTCTGTTATTTCCATGACAGACGCACTTTGTAGCGCGGTTTCCACATTGTGGACCGGGGAACCATTTTCCCTCTGAAATTTGTTTGGAGTCTGACTATTGGTTAGGCCTGTGCATCATTTTATTACGCAAGCATAATCTCGCATAGATCCCCATTACTGGCCAAACTGTTGCCTGCATAGGTTTCTGATTGCCTTCCACCCACACTTTTCTCTCGTTGGATGGTGTCCTTGAGCAGAAATATTTTGCAGCAACTGTCAAACAAGATTTGCGAGCAGGCGGCTCCTCTGTCCTAGCGTGCGTAACATCCGCAGTTCTAATGGGATTCACCTGTCCAATGGGAAAATTTGCTATTTTGACCAGCCCTTATTGATTAATATTTTCACTAATCAATTGAGTTTCTCATTGGACAGAATTGTTTATATCACAAATAGATTTGCGTTTGCCATCACAAATCCGTTTTTTTTTGGCACAGCTGACTTTAGGTGTAAATTTTTTCAGAGGGCAAAACAAAGTCACGAAAAAAAGGAGTGGCACACATTTACAAAGTAGGGCAAATTACACTTGGTAAATTATTGTTCAAACAGTAGTCACCAATCCAGACATAAAACCATTCTGTATGTATTTTTCACAGTCATCAGTTGGTACTGCAGCTTTCGCGTGACGAATGGTGCCCGCTTTTCATTAATCAGGTGTTCACGATTCTGCGAATTTCCTCACTTTCATCGTCATGTAAAACGAGAACCGGAAAAAAGACTAAGTAAATAATGCTCTTGCAAAAACCAAGAGGAAATTGTTGTCAAAAGTATACATATACACACGTATTATGTAACATTGACACAGTGCACGCTAGTTTGTTTTGTTGCAATGTGTGGGTCTTCCACGCAGCGCTCTGTTCGTTGGACCCACTGGGGGATTTGTCAGCCCACCCAGGTAGTAAGTAAGCCGTTGCTACAAACTATGGGCAAGCAAAAGGCCAGCAGATTGGAGCTGCTCGATTCCGGGCTGCCGCTCGGGCGAGCTGATGGCATTATCCTTCTGAAAGCAGGTTGGCCCCATTACTGGTAATTACACTTAATCAGCGGCAATTGTCTTGCGCGAGATACAGATCAGCACCGAGACACATCCTAACAGGGCCTAATGAGAGTAATGGAGGGTTAAGCGAGGCTGATTAAACCTGAGAGGCACCGAGTGACCCGAGCAGACGACTCATTAAAAAGAAATCCCGCCCTCCCCGATCACCTTCCACCCTCCTCCCCACAGCTTTTCTCTTTTTCCAGCCTGCGGGACTCCCCGCCTAGGCCCGCCTCCCCAACCTCCAATCCTCACAAAGAACCGCCCTCTTGTTCATTTCTCGAGGAGGGAGTGGAATGTTGTGCTCCACGTGCAGGAGTGTGGTGAAGTGCTTTGAATTGCAGCTAATGATTACAATAGCGGGTAAAAATCTGAGAGACAATGTTATATTTGATAGGACAATTGATATTCGAATGAATTTCAAATGAAGAATCAATTATTATACTTAATAACAAAGAATAATCAATTGGGAGAGAGGGTGTGGCCTAACAGCCAGAGTGGTCGACCTCGGAGCTGGGGAACCGGGTTCGAGTCTCGGCAGGGACGCTCCACATCCTGTGGTTCTGAACAAATCACTTATTCACCAAGTGCCTCACAAAAAAAATGAATGTGTCCGTCTGTAACGCAACTGGTGCTCATGTAAAGAGCTCTGATACCTTCGGGTCTAATTCACGCTATATAAATCTGAAACAAAAAAAAACAATTATCATTATGGAGTCAGATAAGATTGTTGATTATATACATTTGAAGGATGACAGGCGCTCTGTGCATTCTACCTATGCCTATAATTAGGGCCACTGCTATTGGGTGATTTTGCATTCGCAAGATTTTCCACATAAATATGGATTTACTGCACTTGTCACATACCTCATCAGCTGCTGCATAATTTGCAGAATAAATTCTAGCTCACATGGATCAAAATTTACTAAAACGCATCACACATTCCACATAGTGGCAGATCCTTTGCAAAGATTAACTATTTATCTATCAATTGTTGACTTCTCTATTTATTGGCCATATTGGTACTAATGAAGTGAAACTTTTGATCAGATGATATCAATGTATGTTACATTGACAAAATAGCGAAATAATACTGCCACAGAATGTGCAGCATGTTTTTTCTTGATTTGTCATGATTTGACTTTTCATGCTACATAATTTAGTCAAACGCACTGCAAAAGTTGACCAAACTAACCACAACATTTCAGTGGCTCTGCATTAATGCAAAGCAATAAAAAAATACACTGTGAGCATATTAGTGTGAGAGCACCTCTTTTTATTATGTTAAGTGCCATATGATAAAGGTGTGGTGGAAGTTCCGCAACTCTCACCACCAATAGTAGACTCGAACACATAAACAGAGTGCATCCCTGTAGCGGGTGCATGGTTTTAGGCATGGGGTCCTTCGTAGATCCCAGCCCCTCTCCTGCTCTTGGGACTGTTTGGCCCCAGATAGAGTAGCAGTGGGCAGCACAATGTGGGCTCCCTTGTTACCGCCTCATGAGATGTGTTGCGGAATGAGAACCATTAAGCACAGGATGCGATTAGCACGCAACCTCCTCTTCCGTTGTCACAACGGCTGCAAGGTATTTAGAGCAGGGGCGAGGGCGCAACCTCCATTTCAACCATACGAGAGAGTTCCCCAAAGACCGATCTCCAATAATATTCTATCTTGGTACAGGTCCATGTCATATGTGCAAAATCGGCTTCCGGGGAGTGGCACCTTGGGCATTCGTGTGGACGCGAGGGGACAATTCGGTGCAGTTTGTTAGGTGTCATGTATGCCCTCCACAAAAATTTAAAATGTAGCAACTTGTGCCGGTGATTAGGGGAGACCCGGCGTATTTACGTACATCCCCTTCCCCACTGCACGTCTGTAAGCAGGTAACCCAGGTCCTGTTTCCAAGCTGCCCGCACACCCGCATCATGGCAAGGTAGCATTGCCATTGCTGCCTTATACATCCGAGCAATCAAATGACTCCCATCCCCATCCTTAATTACCCCTGTCAGCATTGGAAATTCAGGGGGTTCCAAAGGATAGCTATACATGGTCGCACGCAATGCATTCTGCAACCTTTGCAACACGAAGTGATCCATTATTCTGGCGTCTCTGAATCGGGGATCCTCCGTACATGAGAAAATATGTCCACCGGGGAACAGATTGCCAAATGTAATCAGCTGAAACTTGGTCAGTGTGCGCTTTACTAAAGTCTCCTGCAAAATGGGGACCCAGCCATTACCCGCGAGTGGCAGCGCAGATGAGTATAGTATACGGGATCCCGTTACCCGCAGCAGCTTGTGCCAAGCCCAGCTGGTCGTGGACAGCGTCTGAATGTCTTGCGGGTCACGCGGGAACCCAACTGGCAGTAGGGTGTTGAGTGGCACCGGAAGCGCCAGATCGGCCTCAGGTCTGTAATATGGGATCCCGACATCTGCAAGATACCAGTGTCGGACAAAGCTCGCCTGCGCTACCAGATAGTAAATCTGAAAGTTCGTTACCCCAAGCCCACCCCTCTCATACAGCAGTGTTAAGGTCTCCCAACCAATGCGGGGTTGCTTAACACCCCACACAAGTCGTATCAACAATGCACGAAGGGCCGTGAAGAATCTATTATAAAGTGGTATAGGAATGTTTAGGAAGAGGTATAAAAACTACGGAAGGACCACCATCTTAATTATAGCTATTCTACCTGCAATTGACAGGGGCAGTTTCAACCAACGATCTATATTACGTTCCAGTTTCTCCATCACCGGTCCATAATTCAACTGGAGAATACGATCCTTTTCTCTATGGATGTGGACTCCAAGGTACTTCACTGAGTCATCACACCAGACCAATGGGTAGTCCACCGTTCTCTCACAGGTAGCCTCCATCAACTGAAAAACCTCCGACTTCTCCCAGTTGATACGTAGGCCAGACATGGTGCCATATCTCGTCACCTCCCGGAGAAGTGGTGTTAAATTATAATCCGGGTACCATACATATAATATAATATCATCGGCATACAATGTAAGTAATAGGGGACCAGTATTAAACTGCAACCCCCGATGACTATGCCTTTCTAGTAGATGTCGCACCAATGGGTCAAGGGCCACAACAAATAACAGGGGAGAAAGTGGGCACCACTGCCGTGTTCCACGGGTGAGTTGAAGCGTGTTAGTCAATGTGCCATTGAGTCAAATACGGGCTGGGCATTGTGTACAATAACCTAACCACTGCCAAGAATCGTTCCGGCATCCCCAGTCGTCCATAGTAGCATATAGAAAAGGCCACTCAAGCGAGTCAAAGGCCTTCTCCGCATCGAGAAGGACGGCGGATGCCGGGACTGTTGGTGATATTCTATGCAGAGTGGCAAATAACGTTCAAAGATTAAGAGCTGTGGATTTGTGAGGAATAAAACCAGATTATGCCGGAGATATCAATTTCTCCACAATTAATGCAAGCCTGGTTGCCAACATTTTAGCTAGGATCTTATTATCGAAATTTAAGAGAGAAAGTCGTCGGTATGAACTACATTTCCGCACATCCTTCCTGGGCTTTGGAAGCAAGATTATAACTGCTTCTCTCAAAGTGGGTGGGAGTACCCCTGCCTCAACTGCCTCCTGATACATGTCTATTAGATGAGGTGTAATGAGATTCTTATATTTTTTGTAGAAGCAACCCATAAACCCATCAAGTCCTGGTGCTTTAGAGCCGTCCAGGGCATTGATAGCCTCAGTCACTTCCTCCTCTGAAAAAGGCTCGGCTAGAAACTCCTGGTGTGCCTTCTCCATCCAGACCAGTGAGACCTCATCGAGGTAGTCACTGTTGTCTGCGGGAAGCCCAGTAACCCTTGAGGTGTACAATGTTGTATAATACTTAAGTACCTCTTCTAGGATCCCAACATTACCCGTTATCCGCTCTCCATTATGTCCGGTGAGCTTGGCTACATAGGTCGGCCTGCGAGACTGTTGCATCAGTCTAGCTAACGTTCTACCCGGCCTTTCGCCCTCCCCATACCGCCTTGCCACTTCATATTTGCCTAGGAAGTGTGCCTCGCGTTCTGTTGCTTCCCGAAAGTCAGACATCAACGTTGCTCGTCTTAACAGATCAGGGGGACCTGTGGTGTTCGCTGCCATATTGTCTAATTCGGTCAGCTGTGACTCTATCTGTGCTAACGTTCGTCGCAGATCCATGAGTACTCCAGCGCTTTTTGAGATACACACCCCCTTTGTATATGCCTTAAAGGCTTCCCATAGAGTGGCTTTATTGTCCACTGACCCTACATTTATAACAAAGTACTCGGTGATCGCTTCCCCCAATTCAGTTGCAAAAACGGCATCTCTCAGGCCCATATCGGGAAATCTCCATGGACGCTCCACCCCCCCTGCTCTAGGGACCTTCAGTTTAACCAGCACGGGAGAATGATCGGATAACGTATGCAGCAGGTTGATGACTGCATCTATCCATAGTGCCACCCCAGCGGACAGGCACCAGTAATCCAGACGTGTCCAGGTGTTGTGGGGTGTGGAGTAATGCGTGTACCCCTCACGGTCTGGTCAGTGGTTCCTCCACGCATCCACCAACCCGAACCTTCCTATAGTGTCCAACACCACCCGCCTTGCCCTGGGTTTTGTGGCTATCGTGCCTGCTGTGCTATCACACTCCGGATCAAGTAATAAATTGAAATCCCCCCATGTATATGTGGTCTGCCCCCATGCGCTCCATGTGGGTATGGATAGTGTCAAAGAAGTCAGGGTCATCAACATTTGGCGCATACACATTAACAAACAAGACAGAGTGCTCAAGCAGACATCTCTTCAAAAATAAGTAACGCCCCCCCTGCATCTCGACAGACCTCCTCCTCCCGAAATGGCACCCGTTTATGCATCAACATTGCAACACCCCTGGCATATGAACTATACCCTGCAAAATATTTATGTGCCCCCCAGCTTGAGGCCAACGATGTCCTAGCATTTATTGCCTAATGAGTCTCTTGTAAAAAAGCAATGTCCACCTGATGGCGTTGCAAGTAGTTGGTCACTTGTTTACATTTACGGGCATTATTGAGGCCCCTAACATTCCAAGGCATCATTACCACATTGACTTCCGCCATCACCTTATTAACCATGATCTATGTTAAACATTTCAATCTTACTGACACCTGGACCATTATTGCTGCACTGCAAATGACAACTGTAAAAAACCCATACTTCTAACTTGTGCCTGCGAACCCAATACCCCCCTCCCACCACCCATACCCCATATCAAACTCTAGGGGGAAATCCCCATCCCTTATAACCGTGTTTGAGTGAACATATAAACAAAAAAGCATTATACTGTAAACCTGCATAAACTTAAACCGGTGCATCCGCACTGGAGGGGTGGCAACACCCTGCCGCTTCCCCTTAACCTTGGCACTAAATGCCTGCATATGTGCATCTTATTTGTCACAGGCGGTGCTCCAGCTCGCCACTAGCATAGACAAACGGCAACGCGTGTTTAAATGTTGACTGAGACATATCATTACCAGCCATTGCTCTGGTATATCAATTTTGGAGTAACTTAGCTGGCAGAGAAGAGATCAGCACTTGCACCAGAGTCTGGTATGTCCTGCGACCGCTGCGGGGATGCCCTACCATGCTTCTTCCCCGCATTAGAGTATTTCTGGCAGAACTCCTGGGCGTCATGAGGAGAGTCAAAGATTCGAGACCGTCTGTCGAGATCCACCTTCAGCCGCGCAGGGTATAGCAGTCCGTACCGCAGCCCCAGCTTTCGCAGGGTCGCCTTAACCCCGGTGTATTTCCTACGTGCTTCCTGCACCATAGCAGTGAAGTCCGGGTACATGGATATGGTCGATCCCTGCCATTCAAGTTGGCCCTTCTCATGCGCCATCCGTAGGGCGGTATCCCTGTCTCTAAAATTCAATAACCGGGCTATGATCAGTCTTGGTGGGCACCCCGGGTTAGGTCGTGGTCCCAGGATACGATGTGCACGCTCTACCACAAATGTAGTAGTAAATTACTCTCCGCCAAAGAGATCTGTGCAGAGTGTTTCCACAAAACGGTCCAGCCGTCCGGTATTGGTAGATTTGGGTACCCCCATAATTCTAATGTTATTTCGCCGCCCGCGTGCCTCTAAATCTTCATTCTTAATAGCTATGGCTTTAAGGAGCTTCTCCAGTCTTTCATACTTTTTGGTGGTCTGGGCCGCACCAACCTCCAGGTAAGAGACTCTGCCCTCTACCGTGGTCAGACGCCCTTCCTGCTGATGCAGCCAAGCCCCCATAGAGTCCAATCTCTTATCCAGGGCATCAAAGCAGGTGTCCAGTGCCCTGAAGCCCGCTCTCAACTCCAGCAGCAGATTGTCAGGCCCAGCTGTCTCAGTTGTGTGCGTCATTCCGCCTTCTGCCATGCTGACCTGTTGCGTCGCAATGCTGGTGCCAGGTGTTTTAAAGGACAGAGTGATTTGTTTAGGGTCCTTACGCCCCATACCCAAGCGTATTATCACGGTGGTCTAGGTCAGGAGGACAGCCCCCTTATGTCCGACTGCAATGTGGTGTATGGTGGACCCCCGTTGTGTGAGGGGTTCACTCCACTATGTGGTACTGCACAGGTTCGCCGTCAACCCACTTCACCAGTGTCCCACCGCAGTGGAATCGATTTAGCCTGCTTACAGCTCCAAGTGTCCTCGCTGTTGGATTACCGCCTGCCTACCACTGATGTTATCCAATTTAGGCAGTCCCCTGCCGCCAGCTCGGTGGCTGCACAAAGGCCGGGGGGGGGAAAGAACCACCATCTGCTCTGTCCCCTCAACAATCGGACCCCTCCGGCTATCTGTGCCAAGCCACAGGGGTCCTCCACAGTGCCATACAGGGCGCGCCCAACTGGCCGATATGCCTGCGTCACCGCCTTTTATATACCAGCGCTGTGTGGCCCATCTTCGCCCTAATGGGCTCTGCCGCTGTTCTTTGGGCCCGTAATGGGGGGGAGGCAAGGGGGGCCGCACCTAAGGGAGGGCCGTGGCCGCGGGGGAGCGTAGGCATAACAGCTCCCGGCCAGGCGGCCAGTCCCCAGGCTCACCCGCGGCCCCTGACACCGCGAGGCCTCCAGGGAGCGTCTGTGTCCCGTTGGCTGAGTCACGACAATTCCTTGCCCCCACCACGACTGCTTATCTCAAATGCACCACATGTTCCGTCTTGCGGCAGTCCCCGCAGGCCACGCCCCGATCCCGGCCAGATCTTTACTCGAGTCTCAGGCTTCACTCGAGTCTGCAGGCCTCACCACGCCCAGCCTCCGTGTTTCGGTGCCGATCCGCGCCACGATCTTCCGCCGGGCCAATTTTCATTTTGGCTGGCCCACCACCGCTTCCTATGTCTCCCGCTGCATTCTTCAAAGCACCATCACAGCAGCCAGGACAAGTGAGTCTCAGGGAGTCAGCGGCGGAGCTACAAGCCTACACGGCCATTACGGTCGGTGGCTTGGCCACGCCCCGAGGGAATCAATCTTGACAATGAACTGCATTACTTTCTATGAACCTCTGGTGTACTGAGCACAGTAAACATAATCCTTGGGTAGTTACGTCTGAACCCTACACCTTTTCCAATTGTTACCTTATGGAATGGTTTTACTGAAGCCAGTGCCAATGTTGGACTTATAGAGATATACGGTAGGAATTATTTTGCTATTTTATGTGAGTTTGTAACTGGTACACCTCACTGAATGAGGTTTCTGTGCGTCGCGTTAATGGTCCATATGAAACTGGATCTTGACATTTTATTAACATATATCCTGAGAGCTGTTCATGCATTAAGTACAATAGAATATAACAATCCTGATGTGTCTGTATTAGAAACAGGAACTTTTTTGCTGGCCTTGCAGTATGGCGATATTTCTAATTAAATGGTCGGTCTGAATTACACTAGCATTATGACCTTTGCGAGTTAATTATTTCTGCCTGACATACTCTGCGACTTGGTATAAATTGAATCGGTGCATTACTCGTACGATTTATTCTTAATATGATCTATGTATGTCATCATAATATTATTTTGTTTTGTTTTCCGTGATGTTGTAAATTATGTTTTGAAGTAGGAGTGTCCACACACTTTGTGGATCAGCTATTGAAGTACATGTATGATGAGCACAGATAGAGGTGGCACAGGCCGTACTTGTTTACGTATAAGTTGCGTTGCCTATCGGAGTCGTTTCAAGTACCCGTGAGGTACGTAATGAGTCATCAGCATATCCGAAAGGAATATGGCGGTCTGACGCTGCGGAGCATTGCGCGTACATCACGCTTACACTCGGACGCGCTCTAGACGCTTTTGAGCTACGTCGATTGAGGTTGAGTATTTAAAGTCTCCGTTACGTGGATGGCGGTTTGACGCAACAGGGTTACAGCAGAATCTCTGACGGCCGTACAC
Source organism: Calotriton arnoldi (assembly GCA_963921515.1). Lineage (NCBI taxonomy): Eukaryota > Metazoa > Chordata > Amphibia > Caudata > Salamandridae > Calotriton > Calotriton arnoldi. The sequence goes on along the minus strand of CAWUFW010008810.1, from coordinate 441,081 downwards.
GGGTGAGTAACTAAGCTGGCGTGTCCTTATGATCTAGTACTATAGAGACTATAAGTCCAGTTTGTTTAAGAGTATTTCTGTGGAGCTAACTTTGCTCTGTTACCAGGTCGAAATAAGTCTTTTTTAGGAGTTCAAATTCATGTTGAACTCTGCATGACGAGTTTGTTAGCGACATGTAATAACTTTTCTAACTGGTGGCAGATTAGATGTTATTGGTATTAATTATAAATATATACGTACTTATCTATATTACAGGATCTCTAAGTATAGCGCAACATGGATGCGCTTTTAATTTGATTACCGCATACTTCAGAAACACTAATTAAGTGATTGACAAGATGTGGTAAGGTACGAAGATGTCTCGGTGATGGCACACACTTTTACGGGTGTAGTGAAGATTGTTTACACTAAAGAGAACGGCGGGGCCGGCATCGGCCACGCCAAAAGTATGGCGGTCGTGCCGGCCCCCTCTGGCGACCACAGAGGCAAGCCTGTCACGCACTTTGGTGACGCGACAGGCGCGCCTCACGCGTTATTGGTCCCGTGTCCTGGGCGTGCCCCGGAAGTGATTGGAATCACTTCCGGGTCACGCAAGGGGACAGCGCCAGGCCGGTTAGAACCGGCCTGGCCTGGCAACAGTTAAAAGGCTGGGGAGCGCAGGAGTCTGTCTCTTCGCTCCCTGCTCCCCAGCCCGTCACACCAGCCTCGCTAGGAGGCTTTAATTTCATTTTGTTTTTTCCCCTTACAGGCATCGCGGAAGTTCGCAACGCTCGTGGCCCAGGAATTATCGGCGGCTGTAATCGGCGGCGGGCGGAGGCGTGCGTGGTCAAGGCTGGGGAGCGAGAATCAAGGGCGAGGCCCAATCAGCCGTTTTCGGGGCAGCGGAGCGCCGCTGTTGTGCAGGAAGAAGGCGTGTGGGTGCCCGGAATACCGGCGGCGATTTGGCAGCAAGCGGAGGACGGCAGGTACCCGGTTGCGGTGGCGCTCGATTAGCGAGGGCGCGCACCCTTCCGGTTAGATTTAATTGCAATTGTATTGTGGAAGTGCATCGCATCTGTGGCCCTGCCAGGATAAGCTTGGTGCGGGGGGGGGGTGTGTGCTAAGCGCGTGCAGTGCCCGGGGGTGTTATTACGCTCGAGTTTTCCTTATTGTGGGGATAAGCACGTACGGGGCTCAGGGAGAGCCTAATCTCGGGGGTTTTTGGGGATTGGCCCGGCAGTGTGCTGGTGTCACAGGGAGCAGGGACGCATAGAGAGGTTAAGCTCTGGAGTCTGCATCTGACTGCTAGTCACCTTGGTGTGCAGGTATCCCCCGACTAGGGTGTTGTGGGGCCAGGGAGTTCATTTTCTGCTCAGTATTCACTTGATGCTGTAGGGATCTGTCATTCAGGGACTTTACCTATGTTTTGCCAGCGCTAGTACCCCCGGCAGTGTGATTTGGGCATTAGCATCCAGCCAGTGTCAGCACGGTAGCAGTGACTGATAAGGTCATATACTCAGTTGACGGTTTAACATGGCTGGGAAAGCTAAGAGGGGGGGCAAGCCCTCCCGCATGGAGAGCTTTATGGAGGCAATGCTCAAGAAAGTGGACGAGTTGGGGCAGGGTCTAGCGGAACTCAGAGAACGGGTGGACGCACAAGGGGGGGCAGAGGAGAGAGAAGAGAGGGCCAGGCGCAGCATGGTGCCCCCGAGGTCGGCTTTTCCCCCCCTCCCAAAAAGGGTTAGGTCTAACAAGGGGGGGGCGGATGGAACCAAGGTTACCATTGTTTTGCCTACAGAGGGGGTCCCGCCCGCAGAACAAGTACCTGCTCCGCCACTTGCCCCAGTGCCAGCCCCAGCGCTTGTCCCGGTGCCAGCGCCCCAGCCCCCAATTGCTCCGGTCCCAGTCCCCCAGCCCGGTGGGGGGCCCGGACCGTCAGGGGATAGCCCGCAATTGCCGGTGTTGCCCGGTACGGGGGGGGGAGGGCATGCCACAGGATGTAGTGTCCCATTTGGCAGCAATACTTCCTTGGTTGGGTAAGGCTGGGATCCTGTCATCAACGGTGGGGGGTAAGGACGGGGGCGGTGATCCGCTGGTAGAAGCGAGGCGAATAGTGGCCCAGTTTCATGGGACACCAGTGGACAAAACGGGCGAGGGTCAGGGTGCGCTGTCCCCTCTCATTTCAGCAGGGGTGGCCAAGCCACTTGAACTCAGCGGGGAAGTACCGGGGAACAGCATGACGAAAGAGAAACCGTCAGGGTCAGCCGGGTCCGCTGGAGGAGGTAAGCTGATGACATTGCCAATGTTGAATGTGGGTGAGTCCCGCACAGATCGGGAGAATTTGGGGAGGCATGTAACACAGGACGTAAAAGACAGAATTTGGTCGGGGTCTTACATAAACATGTTCTCTTTGCTTATTTGCGAAAAAGAGAGGGAGGAGGCCAGGAAGAACAAAGACTGGATGCTCCCGAGGGAATGGGCAAGCGAACTTATGAAGTACAGGGTGGAGGAAAACTTGATGAATTGGATTAGAGGTTTTTCCATTTTCATGGCAGTCATGGCTGAGCGTTTCCCAAACATACAGGCTGAGATGGCATGTTACCAAAACAGGATTGTTCTCGCACATGATAAATACGGGGGTGAGGGATGGAAAGAATATGATAAGAGCTTCAGGAGAACTAAAGCGTCTGACACATCCCTATCATGGGACCGCATAGACACAATTGCATGGGTAGACCAAATTGGCGGTGGGGTACAGGATAGGGCCAGGAACCAGTCCTTTCAGGTCTTTCAGTCCTTTCGGTCACAGCCAAACACAGGTCCCCCCAGCCATACAAACACCGGGGGAGGGCGCAAAGGGACATGCTGGGATTTCAATAGACGTACCTGCACTAGACCACAGGGCACGTGCAGGTTTAAGCATGCGTGTTCCATCTGCGCGAACCCGTCTCACCCCGAGTCCAAGTGCTTCAAGAAATCAAAGGATAAGGGAGGGAAGAAACAGGAGTGAGGTTCATGGACAACAAAAGGCACGGTCACCCATTGATGTAACAGCATTGACACCCTGGCTGAACAAATATCCTCGTCACACCACCGCAAAAATGCTGCTTGATGGTTTCAGGTACGGTTTTAGGATACCGGCACCCGGTTATGTGGGGGCATCAGAGTGCAAGAACCAACTCTCAGTGCGAGCTAAACCTAGCGTAGCAGCAATGAAAATTGAAAAAGAACTGCGACTGGGCAGGGTAGCTGGCCCATATGATTCAATACCGGTTGAGAATTTTGTCTGCTCTCCGTTGGGCGTGGTCCCCAAGAAAGAAAGTGGAGAATTCAGACTTATACATAACCTATCAGCACCCAAGGGAAGTTCATTGAATGATGCTATTGATGACGAATTTTGCAATGTGAGATATGCTTCTTTTGATCAAGCGGTGGAGATGCTCAGGGGGTTGGGCCCTGGAGCCCTGTTGGCAAAATCAGACATAGAGTCTGCTTTTCGTCTATTACCAGTCCACCCGTCTGATTTTCATCTACTTGGTTTTCAATTTCTAGGGAAATTCTACATGGACATGTGTATGCTCATGGGTTGCTCGGTTTCCTGCGCATATTTTGAAAAATTCAGTTCATTTCTGGAATGGGTTTTTAGGCAGGTGACAGGGCACCAGTGGGTAATGCACTACCTGGATGATTTTCTTGTCTTGGGGTCACCGGGATCGCGGGAGTGTGCGTGGGCGCTGCAGGAATTTTGCGCACTCATGCGTGCTTTTGGGGTCCCCTTGGCCCCAGGAAAGACGGTGGGACCTAATACAACAATAGAGTTCCTGGGGATTGAGTTAGATTCTATACAGGGGTGTTTCAGGTTGCCCGCGGACAAGATCACCAAGTTCAGGGCAGCATTACAGCAATGCTTGGTTAGGGAGAGGGTCACCTTGCACCAGTTACAACAGACAGTAGGGCAGTTGAATTTTGCTCTAAGAATCATACCTATGGCAAGGCCATTTTCCCGATCCATCTCACAGGCCATGGCTGGTCTCAGGGAGAGACACCACCACACCAGGCTGTCAGCTGAGGTTAGGCAGGACATGCGGATTTGGATGGCATTCCTGCAGGACTTCAATGGCAGGGTAGTGTGGCCCGGTCCGCCCACTACTTCCACGGAGTTAGGTTTAATGACTGACGCTGCGGGTAGCGAGGGATATGGCACCATACTCGGTACCGAGTGGGTGGCGCAACGGTGGCCAGCATGGTGGGTCGAGACAGGCTTGACGGGCAACATAGGTTTCCTAGAATTGTTCCCCATCTGGGTGGCGTTAACAGTATGGCCAGAACAATTGCGTAATCAATCAGTGGTGTTCTGGTCAGATAACATGACGGTGGTCGAATGCATCAACCAACAAGCAGCACGGTGTCGGATGATTCTCCGGCTATTGAAGGAGATTGTACTGTTATGCATGAGGCTAAATATGCAATTTAGAGCTCAACATGTGCCAGGGGTATTAAACCATGCGGCTGATGCACTTTCTCGCTTTAAGATGCAGGTTTTCAGGGCCCACCTCCCGGCGGCAGTGGAGTATGCCACCCCTTTCCCAGAACTACTTTGGCAGATTGGTGCCCCCAACTACCGGACCTCGTGGCAGCTAGCCTAGCACCCAGGACCAGGAAAGCATATGAAGGGGCGTTTTGGGCATATTGTTCCTTCTTGGGAGGGGACTGGGCTGAAAAGTGGCATGACGCGGGGGCACTCCTTCATTACCTAGGGTTTTTGAAAGGGAGGGGCGCTCAGCGGCAGCGGCTAAACGCCATGTGGCAGCAATCTCCTTTTTGCCCAAACTAGGGAGAAAGGGAATCCTACCAACAGCTTTATAGTGAAGAAGGCACTGAAAGGGTGGCAGCGCCTCCAAGGGTCTACCCCAGATACGAGGCGCCCAATCGGGGTGGAATTGCTAACATCTTTACTGAGGACACTACCCCTGATTTGCACCACATCAGAGGAAATTCTGTTGTTCACCGCCGCATTTTCATTGGCCTTTTATGGTGCATTTAGAATTGGGGAATTGGTGGCCCAAAACAAACAAGATATGCAAGGCGGACTGCAGTTTGACGATGTAAGGGTGCAGGGCGATGCTCTAACTATATCAATTAGGAAATCTAAGACTGACCAAGAAGCACGAGGGGACGGGCTAGTACTGCATCGGGCGCATGGCAATCCTTGTTGCCCCCTCTCACAGGTGGAGGCTTTCCTACGATCAAGACCTGTTAACAAAGGGGGCCTCTCCTGGTTCATGCTGATGGTATTCCACTTACACGGTTTCAGTTTAAAAGGGTCCTGGACATGGCAATACAGAGGGCAGGGCTAAACCCAAGTTGTTTTGGTACGCATTCTTTTAGGATAGGGGCTGCCACGGAAGCAACGGCTAGGGGTTTACCTAGCAACAACGTCCAAAGGATTGGGAGGTGGTCCTCCAATTGTTACAAGCGCTATGTGCGGCTACATATGTTATGAGCAGGACAGTTGCCAGGTGCTGATGCGTATGTCTTCTCTGTTTTCATTTACAGTTTCTCAAACCTGTCACGCAGGGGGGAAACTGCGAACGCCGCGACAACAGCACCAGGCAACACAAAGAACGTCATCACCATCACCAAGGCAGGGACCACAGGTCGCATGGATTATTGGTCACTCGTACGTGAAGCGTTTGTCTAACTTTTTCCTTACAGGGAGCTACAAGACTAGGGTAGAGCGAGCAGGTTTTAGGGTATCATTTCATGGAAAGGGGGGCCTATGCTTGAGCCAGTTTAGGGTTTTCACATTGGAGCTATTAAAGAGGGGTGGTCCCCGTCCCAGTATTATTATCTTACACCTAGGGGGGAATGATCTGGCAAGTCTCGGTAGAAGGGGGCTAGTGGAAGCAATAATAACAGAAGTGAGTTGGTTAGCCAAGACATGCCAGGGGTGTACAATTGTATGGTCACAAATGATTCCAAGATTCCAATGGAGGGGGGGGGAGTCTGTAAGAGCACTGAATCACTCAGTAAGGAGAATAAATAACAAAATAGAGAGGCTCTTCAGGGCTCCTCGTTTACAGACAATCGCCCTTGGGTGTATCAGGGGAGAGTCGTGTTTCTTAAAAGACGGGGTCCATCTGTCAAGAGTAGGCAATGAGGCTTTCCTAGAAAATCTCCTAGCATGGTTTGGTCTCCAAGGGCAGGGTATGACCTCCTAGTGAGCGCAGGGGGGGGCCAGATAGTCGGTCAACTATGCTGGCCTGTGGCGGTAAGGTCATGATTGGTGAGCAGTAAATTTAAGGTCCTTAGAGGGCGGCGCCATTCTTGAATGGGGTCGCCCAAGTGGGAGGGACAGGTGGTCTCTCCTAGAACTCCAGGGGCAGTTTACAGCCGGTTGGCTGGATGGGTGCGGGGAGGGGGAGTCACGCTTTCCCTAGGCTGGTTGGCCACCCCGCACGTGCACAATGTCGCCAGTAAACGGCGCAGAACTGCAAGGGCCCCTTTATGGAGATGATATACAGAGCGTACGGGGTAACCGGGGGGAGTACCCTCACGGTAAGCGGGCCCTCTGCGCATGCGCACTCCGGCTGGAGGGCGTGGTTAAAATTGATAAGGATCTGACACCAGTTAGTGACCTTGCCGTAGGCCCAAATAGGATACGCAGAAAAGTAAAATGCTGTGATGATTATTAAAGATATGTTAGATTCGGATAGGAAAACCTTTGTATTAGAGTCATGTTAAGGTTAGCCAACTGACATATGTACTTATCAATTGTAATCAGTGTAATGCATAATTTTCTGCGTAATTTGTAAATCATTGTATATATTAATAATGTTTTTCATTTTGTTTAATAAATACGGCCGGGGGTTTTACGACCCCCACATCCAAAACCATCTCATGTCATTTTGGTCTGGGTCCAGTTATGGGAGGAGGGGGTGTAGGTAGTACCTGGCCATATTGGTGATGGTCTGCTTTTATGGTGTGTGTCGCACAGACTTTCTTAGACACGTCTTTGCTTTTCTATCTCTCAACCATCTGGGGCAATATGGACCTATCGGGACATGCCCGTACATCATGTTCTTTTTGAAACCACATTGTTTGGGTAGACAATGACTATATGAGGCATGCTTCGTGTTTTTTTTAACACGTCATTTTTTAACATGGCCTCTTTACGGATGTGACGCTTGTTCGGGTTGTTCTTCAGGTATGCATGAAGTCTATATGGCACATGATTATAGGTGCGTTCTACACACTATCAAGTGTGGTTAAATGCACTACGAGCTGTAACTCACTGTTATTAATAGAGGAATTTGTGTTGTCTATAGACTTGGATCGAACTTTGAAATGGATATTTTTTATCAACACCAGGATACCCCGAGTGGGGGTTTATCCAGTAAAGCCACGGTGGGTAATATTTTAAAGTAGCACACCACGTGATTTTAGAACTTATCTTTCTTTATGCATACTCTATTCCCCGTGTTCACGGGGGTATACCATAAGGGCTCTTGGATCTTAAGTGGATAGATGAATGGAAATAGCATGATCCTTCTATGTTTTGCCAGCTTGCTTCTAGTTGCGCGGGGTGATATTTCTACCGCTTTCCCTCTGTGGCAATAAGGGTCTTCTCCCTCTCTGGCCCTTTTGATTATAACAGGTACACAGGGTAAGTGTAGGATGGCAGACTTTGTCCAGACTGAAGACAGAATGTAGTACTCATTTGAACTATACTCAAACTTCAGATGTTAGAAACCACTGATATCTTAATAATGTGTTAACGGTTGAACCATTAATGATATTTCACACACGGAATTTGCATGTTAAAGTGCTTTACCTTCTAACAGAAACATAGATCTATAAGAATTGCATTGATCTGTGTCCCTTTATACACTGGAAATGTTTTTCTACAGTCATGCCAATTACGTTTTAGTGATATGTTTGTTTCTCGTATCAAATTGTTGAGGGGAATGATTTTGTTTCAACATAATAATGACCTAGGATTTGAGACCATGTTGCAAATGTTCCAATGTTTTTATGTGTTTTATGTAGGTGTACCCCGTGTGTTTGTGGACATGTTGTCCTTTTATAAATGTATTATGTCAAATGTGGTGACAATTTTGTTTTGTTATGTCCACAGCCCTGAAGAAGCCCGAAGTGTGGGCGAAACACATTGGCTGTTTTGGATAAAAATACATGTGTAGTGCCAAGCAGTGAATAAAAGGAAATTAAGGACATAAAAAGAACGAATGCCTCTGTCATCATGATTTCGCTGTTTTGGGGACTATCCCAAGGATATTGTTTGAATATCTCCACTTTTGTGCCTCTCTTATTTGTGCTTTCATGTCGTTATATTAAGGACCATTAATGGTGGCTGGTTCTTAGAGGTGGGCATTTTGTGGAGATTCAACGGGAAATTAGCTGTGGTTCTTAGTCTATTTAAAACACAGGTAGAGGTGTGGCAGTCTATGTACCCTGCCACCAATATTTATCTGGCTTCCATACCATGTTTGACCTCTCTGCAGGCGGGTGCATGGTGGACTTTTTCCCTACCTAGGCGGAGGCAGCCTGTTTTCCTGGTCCTTGCTCGTGGGGGGCTGTAGACCTCTTGGACCCCATGTGCAGGCTTTAGGAGTATTGTGATAACCAGTAATTTGGAGATTAAGTTCAACAGGAGAGACGGCTGCCCTGGACCAGGAGCAGAAGATTCCAGTATACGGTGTGGAGGTGGTGTTGGGGCCATTTGAAGTGCTGAAAGCAGATACTGTTGATGCGATTATCATTTTATTGATAGGTATTGCAATTTTCCTAGTTTTCTTTGCAGGTTATTTCTCAGTTATGCATTCGCCTTCTGTGTTATTGTGATGATATCCAGCTACTTGCTGAGCCTCAGTTTGGATGAAGTCAATATTTCCTTAGTCTTTTAGCCCATTTAAATTGCACTATGGTTGGAGACAGTGATCGGGTGAGGAAAAGAAGGGGTCAGGATCCTGAGATGGCCCAACTCCTAAAGCTTGTTTTAAATAAATTGAGGTGGATGGAGGAGTGTCATCATCTGAGCTTGACTTTGAGCCTGATGAACGGGTCGTAAAGACCCTTAGGCACTCTGGCGAACCCCCGTGCACAGAGTTTCCTCCTCTTAAGAAGAGGTTCAGAAAACAGGCTGCAGGGACCCAAAGTGACTCTTCTAGGCCACAGAGTGCATCAGGTGAGGTTACACCTGAAACAGTTGCTCAAACAATCAAACACGATTCAGGGGAGAAAGCTGGGCCCAGAGGTTAATTTGTCAAACATTAAGTGCTTGGACTCAAACTTTTGCAGAGAAGCCCTCGGCCAGCACTATTGAACATCAGGGGTGGCGAATACCAAAGCTGCATAGTCTTTATTCCGTCTCATGCCTCCTCCATTCACCACAAGACACTCCTTGCCCCATTTAACTCACTCTTGCAGGTTATTTTTCATCCATTCCATCTCCTTTTGTTACAGTTTTTCTGTCAATCTCTTCCACCTTCTTTGCCCCTTGTGTGTTTGTTACTCTCTCTTGGTTTGGATCAAAGCCTGTTGAGGAAAAATATGTTTTGGTCAACAAAAATGAGTGCCAGTGGGCCCCACCTGCAACCACTGGCTCAAAGTAAGAACTGGTTGGGCCCTCAGGGGTGGTTCCAGTAGTCCAGAACAGAAATACTGGCCGCATTTCCATGGACAGCCAGCCCCAGGGCCAACATCCATTGTTAGAGTATTCTTAAACCATGGAAGGAGTGAGTCAAGCCAGGAGAGATTATGCAGACTCTCAAGGATCTTGCCAAGATTTCCAAGAAAAAAAACATTGATCCGTTGTGGGCTTAACTCTAGAGTTGCCCCCAGGCCTCGGTACAGTTACCACTTCTCATCAGGAGAGTGACAAACAGGCTTTCAGTTCACTCACCACTGATCCCACAGGTTCCCACAACTGAGGCCAGTAATAAGGGAGTATGTCATAAAGCTTCTTGGGTGTTGACTTCGGTGGTACAATTGCTTTCCCAGTTAGGTGGGGGTGCAGACAAAACTACCACTAGTCATGGCTTGATGTCGTCATGGGCACCGCCTGGAATCATTGCTTCTACAATTGCTAACCTTTAGAAACAGGTGACTACTCTGGCTGCAAAGTAGGCAAAAGGGGATGGTGAGCAAAACATTCAGCAGGAGAGAACGGGGCAGCATCAGGGAGCAAAGAATCTCTACTGGCTGATGACAAAGTTAAAAATGGTGAGGATTCTGCTGGGAAAAATTAAACTGTCTCTCTTAAGGGTGTAGGTGGTCAGCAAACCATGTTTCTTGTCGAAGCTGGGTAAGGTTATGGCATCTGTGCCAATTGATGTAAAAGACAAAAAATGGAAAGGGGATATTAAAGTTTTCTTCTCTGATTCAAGCAAAGAGGAGGGAACTTAGATAAAAGAGAAGGGAAGGAGTCAGCAAAGCACAGAATACAGAAGGTTGAAGAGAATATCACTAATTGATTGTTTGATATTAACGTTTACATGACAGTAATGTTTAAGAAGAATCATGAGTTGGCTGATTCAATTATATTTTAGGCCAATAAGGTTCCTAAGGCTCATCATGATTACTGGAGTATTAAGTGGTTAGATTATGAGAGTGACTTCAGGTGGGAAAAGGTGGAGGATCTCGACATCAGATGGAATTAGACCGAGGTGAACGTTATGTTTGGAATCAGTCAATTACAAGAACTCATTGAAACAGCATCTTTTTCATCAGCAACACTCTAGTGGAGTTAAAAGAGAGTCCTGTGGGGCTTTCAATAGAAAAGTGTACACATGTCCCACCAGATCATGTAAATTCAAAAAGTGTGCTTCTTCTGCAGTCTCACCTCACATCCAGAGTTCGAATGTATTATGAAGTCCAAAAACAAAGGCAAAGAATCTAGCAAATCGTCCATATAACCTCATGCTATCCACACCAATATGGAAAGATGGGCTACTGCATTGGCTTAACTTATATCCAAATAAAATGGAAGTTCAGGTGTTATATTTTGATTTCTCTCAGGTCTTTAGGGTTCAAGCTCCTGGTGTTTCCCTCATTCCTCACTGCAAAAATCAAATTTCAGTTCCCACCTATAAGAGTGTTGTTACTAAGAAGCTTCACAAACAAATCTTGATGGGGAGGATCGTGGGCCTTTCAGGCATGGCCTTTCGAAGGATGTGTTTGCTCTCCATTGGACATTGTACAGAAAAAAGAGCCTGGTCAATTTAGATTAATTCATAATATCTCAGCCCCAAAAAGGGTTGTCAGTCAATGATGCTATAGACATACAGGTTTGTTCATTCAAGTATGCATCTGTTGACCATGCATTGGCAAGATTGAGGAAGTTGGGATCTGGAACTCTACTTGCCAAGAAAAACATTGAGTCAACCTTCAGGCTGCTCTCCATCCACCCTGAGGATTATCATCTGCTAGGCTTTCAATATAAGAGCATTTACTTTCATGACATGTGCATGCTAATGGGTTGTTCTGTATGCAGCACAGCACAGAGTTTGATCAGTTCAGTTCAGCCTTAGAATGGATATTTATACAAAAGATTGGATTCCAAGAAGTTATTCATTACCTTGATGACTTTCTCCTTATAGGGTTGTCCGGTTCTACCAAATGCAGGTGCACCATGGGATCTTTTGTTGTCTTACTGCAAGAATTGGGGGTTCCACTAGTAACTGAAAAGACAGAAGGCCCTTCTTCGTGCATTACTTTCCTGCGGATTGAGAGTGATTTGGTGACTGGTGAATGTTGCCCGATACAGGAGGAAGTCAGGGCTTTTAGTCAGTCAATTAATGCACTGTTGTCTCTTAAACAAGTAACTCTTCACCAGTTCCAAGTATTAGTTGTCAAATTGAACTTTGCCTTTAGGATTATCCCCATGGCCCGTCCCTTTTCCAGGTTAATTGCCAGGTCAATATCTGGTCTCACCCAGAAACGCCACCACACTGTGCAGTCTGCTGAAGTGAAAGAAGTCTCGAGGATCTAGTACAGTCTCCGGGCCCAGTTCAGGACAGGAGAGTGATCAGCACAGTTAGACTGTATTAAAGTCCCCCTTGAAGCAATCCATAATTGTTACAAGAGTTTTAAATGCTCAAATGTGTCCAATCAAATGAATAGGGGAGGACAGCATAGGGATCTGTATGGATTGACTATATTAAAGTCATCTATGATATTTGGTGCTATTTTGAATCCAGACCCTGGTGCACATGCACAAATTACCTGTTAGAACACCAGGAAGGTTGGGCAATACCAATATTATTAAAAAATTGATGGTATTTGCAATTTCACAGATCTCACCACCTGCTTTCTTATGGGAATCCCTATGTTTTTAGCCATAACCTAACAAGATTAAATATGCACCATAATTGCAGATCTTCCACAGCACTGTGTGCAAATTAATTTGTAACCCTTTTCCATGGATAAATTGTATTTCAATGTGAGAAGAGTTTTGAATCACACACAAAATACTTTTATGCCTCAGTGCCTCTGTGAGTAGATAGTGTGCATGCTGTGTGCTATGTAGTCCAGCAAGGTGACACTCTTACTAAAGAAGGGGAGTAGTGTACTGAGATGGAAGAGGCTTGCTGACACACAGCCCGCTGCACACAAGTGTATGCAGGGAGGCAGGGTTGCTTGCTGCATTAAATGCCAAGACTTGCTCCCTCTCCGAGACTGCTTTCAGTAGAAGGAAACACTGGGGGAGATGTCAGTGGGCCCAAGTGGGCCTGTTTGTGAAGCAACTTACCTACTGGATGCAAAGGATATCAGAGAAGTGGTGCAGGCTCTGGTCTTATCTATTCTACCTCTCTCTGGCAGTAGGACCACCAATCATTTGACTTTTGAGATCCAAATAACAAACCCCAGGCAGGGGTATACAAACTGGGCATAAGAAGTTTCTCTTTCATAGACAGTTCAAGAAAGCCAGTTTAATGCCTCATGCTTGAGAGCAGTGTTTTAAGCATCTGTATCTTCCTGCAGAGACTGACTGCAAAATGCTGATGTGTAAAGGTGAGTAGTGTGCATGAAGGTGCTTTATATCATGCTTTAATTCCCATCCTCTAAAGATGCTCTCCCCTAATATTTATGACACATCCTGGTGCAAAAAACTGCAGCGTGGGCCTTGTCAAAACCTTTAACTTGCAGCAATTTAAGGGACTTAGGAATTTAAAATGGATGGTGGAGGGAAGGACAACTCCATCCCTAAACCCCAATATATACACATAAGCTGTAGCCTAAGACAGAGGGGCAGAAGATTCAAACAGAGATGCTTACCACAAAGTTGTGAGCATCAGACACATAGAAGGATATAATGAGCTCTCATGAGCCAGCAGACTCAATTACCCATGAACTAATCCAACAGGATGTTGGCACCTTAGATTTAATTCTCACTCCATTACTTTCAATACTCTCAACTCACCTAAAACTGCAAATAATAGTTTAAGCATCTTTCCAGCTAGCATTCAAACGTGGGCTCCTAAGGAGGATGAAGGAAATAACCGTAGAAATAAAAAAGTAGAAAATGAATAGTCTGGAAAACTCTCAGAAACAATGCTCAGATAGGAAAATATTGCATGGAAAAGGAAGGCCTCTTTTAAATTGAAATTAAAAAGAGGCAAACAGGAAGGAGCAGCAACATGAACCTATTTTGTGAGATGCTGGTAGTTAAGGTAGTCTCATAACAGAGAAATTGGCCAACTACTTGCAGAGCTAGCGCACCTTAGGAGACGAGGGCATTTAGGCCATTCTCACATTGTGTTCCTAAAGTCGCATATCTACTGAGCCGTGCAAGACAAACCATTCTGATTCATTTAAAAGTCTAAGTCATAGTGTGGGGAAGCAATACCTACCACCACAACTCCTAGCAACTCCGTGTTCAACATCAATATGAAGAATACCGATACAACACAAAAGTTGTGCCAAAGGCGAGAGACAAAAGTGTGCTTAGGCAGCTCCCGCAAAAGAGAACAAATCCAATAATCTTTCACTGGCACATGAGAAAGAGAGCTTGATAAACATAAACCCCCTAGTATTCTGTCTCTTGCCTCTGCTCTCTCCACTTTTAAGCCCAACTCACTATAAGACCCTGAAAGACCCTGAAAAACCCAAAAGACGTGCCAAAGGTAAAAGGCTGGAAGCTGACGGCCTAATTAGACAGATGCCTCAATATTAGCCTTACTGTTGTGCATAATTCCAGACCTAAGGAAGCCTGGAATACATCTAGACATTTGATTCTGTTTTGGATTGTAGAGGTAAATGGTTCAGGGCTAGTGAATACTAGTAACCTCCACGTGCTGAAAAGAGTGGTAGTTGATGAGTGTGGCACCAGAGATTGTATTTTTATTAACCCTGCTCAGAGTTAGCTTGACAGGGCTGTTAAGGAGCAATCAAGTCATTGCGGGATCTTAATTAGATGTAAAAATAAATAAATCATATTTGCATTGCCTCTCTTCGCTGAAAAAGTTTGAGATACAGAGGTTAAATCTTGTATCCTGTCTCATTTGGCTCCACTAATTTCAGGACAACTAAGCAACATTCCCCAAATTCTAGCTCCTGCCCTTTAGCTTTTCTTTCTCTTGATTGTGTTCTATTGTACTTATAATGTTCCTGTTTATATGGAATACAGCACCCCTCCCATATATTACAAGGATTTTGTAAGGCACCAAGGAGTTCTGTGATCATATAGAGGAAGGAAGCTGAGGCCGAAGATCGAGTTCCTTTGTAAGGTCATGAACCACCAAACTGCAAAAATGCATACCCCAAAAACAGTTAGTTATTTGTTGCAAAAAATATTAGAATCAGATTAATGTCAATTAGCTTTAGAAAAGGCTTTAGCTCAACATGAATAATAACAGGCAGAGAGTTTCTGTCGTTCCTGTGAACAAAAAATAAACATGGTGCCAAAAGTCTTTTCTTTCTGCTGATCACAGTTTATTTTAGGAAAAAAGAGACCACTAGAACAAAAAGTGTTTAAATTGCCGCTTTGATGATGCTCAGTGACCTAACTTTCACCTTGGCTGCTGGCTCTGGGAGCAGGCATTGTGTCATCGAAACTTAACAGCGGAGACGTCATTTTCTTATTACGGGTGACTAGAGATGTCACAGCCCGATTGTAACAAGGAAAGAAGAAACATGTTTTGATATTCATATTTTTGCCTCCCATGTGTTATATTGCAAAGATAATGAAATAAAGGTGCTCTCAAGTTTGGGGAGCACTGAAATTAGGAGTGGACCCAGCGGTGCAAAAGGGAGTCCACAACAAAAGGTATTTGGTGGTAGCTGGGTTGGGGAGGTGGAAGCCCTCTTTGAACATACAAAAACATGTGAATTTGCACATCCAGCAGAAGAAACCAGATGGTGAGCCTGTAATCGAAGGTGGGTGGCCCATGTGACCTTTAAAAGGTCAGGCCAAGAGTCAATCAGCACTTTTCACCTGGACCACTACAGATGCCTTTGCTTGCCAAGCCTGCCCACTGTTACCAGCAGCACAACCAGTGTTTGCTGCATTGCTCACTTTGATGCCTGGTTCCTTGCGGACGAGCGTCGGGTGCTGGTGCGGTAGTGCGCCCTTTGTTGGAGTGGTTTGTAGAGTGCCCCCACTATCTGCACCTCCTGTGTCGGTGCCCAGTACTGCCTTGTGGGAAGGCATGTAAGAGGAAGGTAAGTACAGGTTGGAGCATGTTCTGTGTTGTATGAGTCGTGCCTCTTAAGCAACGTAATCCTAAAGTAGACAAGATAATCACAAATTGGGTCAAGGCAGGTACCATCTATTAGGTGGTGTTGGTTGAAAAATACCTGAGCTTGGGACCCTGGTTACCCTGTTGAGTATGGGGATAGCTATTGGAAGGATTATGATAGGGCGTACCAAGGCTGAAATGCATGATGCTTAGAAAACAGGATTGTAGCTCGGGTTATTCCTTTGCGTCCTCTCAGGGGGTGGGGTAAAAGAAAAGAGTATGCCTTTAACAAAAAACATAGGTACCTACCCCGTGGGAACATAACTGCTCCTGTTGTGGTATCCTAATTCATGTGCTTCAAAAAGAGAAAGAAAAAGGGAGTCGCCAGATGGATTGTTGCCTGAAATATTCTCCCCAGTTGATTTACAGCAATGATCTCTTGGCTTAACATATATCCTGAATCAAAAGCTGCTCAGCAATTGTATCGAGGATATGATCCCCCACCCATCGGGTGGTTTAGGTTTAGTAACCAGAACCTTACTAGCAAATAAATTGGTAGTAAAGAGGAAGATTGAAAATACGTTGGCCTTATGGATGATAGATCACCCTTTAGATAAAGACCTTTTAGGTAATTTTGTTTGCTCCCTGTTGGTAACGGTCCTGAAGAAGAACCCAGAAGAGTTCCTGCACATGCATAACCTTTCGGCCCCTAAAGGATAATCAGTCAACAAAGCTATTGACCCAACTTTATGTTCCGGAAGGTATGCATCACTTGATCAAGTGATTAATATGCAGAGTTCATTCAGTGAGGGCTCTCATGGCAAAGGTGGACATTGAGTCAGCCTTCAGATTACTCATAGTGCATCCAGATGATTTCCATTTTTAGGGTTTCCAGTTTGAAAGGACCTTTTATTTTGACAAACATATGCCCTTTCTGGTGAAGGAAGTCTATGTCTAGCTAATTCTTTATGGGGATCAAAACTATTGTAATTTTTTGTAACACGCTGTTCAGCGCTGTTTATGGCTTTATCGTAGAAACGTGTTTTTAATTGTATCCTCCTTAAGAATATTTTTTCAATAAATATGGTCTTGCATGTTTTCCTTAAGCCTCACAGAATGAGCTTGTCTCAGGCTTGTTTGTTGTTGCTATTGTACTTGGATACCTTGTACGCCCGAGGGGTCCCCTCCCTACCTCGTCCGATTTTAGACTGACCATCGAGAAAACTACGATAGGGCATAATGGATGAACTCTGGATCACATTACCTTTGTTCTTTATTACTTCCAGTCACCTCTACATAATGTATTTGATATTTTTTTTCAATTATGATTTAACTTGTTCTGGCGCACCTGAGGCAATTGGTCTTAGTGCTTTTTCAAATAAAAGAAATGAAGCATTAGTTTTATTTTAGTTGCATATACCTTTCTTTTGATATTTATATATGTCCCCATGTGACAGAACCATTTCTGTTCACCTGTAAAACGTTATCCTTGGTATTTCACTATGATTTGTGTAACTTTAAGTGGTTGTAGCTGTCACCATGCAGTGCAGCTGTCAATGTATGATTCTCAGCAGTGGCATGTGCATATACTACTATTTTTGAGAGGGGGCTGTGCTCCTGGACTGACTTGAGTGTCTTATAATTCTTTGTTTTGTGTTTAAAGGACTTCATTTAGAGTGATGCAGGAATTCCTAGAATTAGTGCTACCTGGGTTATCAGCAGGGCCATTGGAAATATGCGATTGGCAACCGCAGCGATTTTCGCATAATTAAGGAATTGCCGCATTTGCCATATAATCCATCATCTGCCCCATAATCTGCAGATTTTAAAGGAAAAAAATTGTTTCTAGCTCAAACGATTGAAACGTTACTAAAAATACAGCACCACACATTGTTGTGCAGTTGAAGCCCTTTTGCAAAGCTGGACCGATCACCTTTCAGATGCTTATTGCTATATTTGGGTACTAAACTGATACAAATGAAGTGCAACCAATGCCCAGACCATGTTGCCAAGTTTAAAAATTGCAAAATAATGAAGTAATACTATTACAAAATGTGCCGCATTATGCCACATAATATGCCTTTTCTTGCTGCTTAATTTACTTAACCCTGCTGGATAATTTGGTCCTCTCCTGCCACATAATTACAGTGGCCCTGATTAACAGTAATCCCAAGGATGTGGGAATATTGCAGTTTTCAAACTAGCACCCGGGGGGTGCTTGGAGAAATGGCGAACTGATGTGGAAGTTGAGTTAATGCACACAATTCCTGCTAGAGTTTCCCATTTTCAGCCCTTTCCCACCATTTCACTGGATTTTAGCTGCTGAACTGTTGGGGGAAGTGAGTGAGTCGGGAGTGCAGTATTCCAACATCTCCTATAACTCCCTAAATCAGTAATTATATTACACTTGTAAAGAAGTTCTGACTAGAGACAGTTTGTACTTTACTTACAATTTGACAGAGCAGGAGCTGCTTCAAAATTCAATGTTCAAGGCTTTTGTTATGCACACTCCTCGCTTAGGATGATATTTAATCATACTCACAGTGTGCAGACAATAGATTCCCTTCAACCTTGGAATTTATTGAAGAAACTATCTTTGTGGGCTCTCTTTCCTGAACGTGCATCTCCTATTGCACAACTCTTGGTTCACCAACCGGTTTTACTCTTAAGCCTCTTATTGCAAATAGTTGCTAAGACATTCCATTCAATCATAATTTTAGAAGCATCACCCTAATGCCTTTGGGGGAGTGCCCTTCATCAGTCAGCAGTTGACTTCAAATCTTCCACAACCATCCCTGATCAGATGGTATGGACAAACGCTGGTTGGCTTCTCATGGTTATTGAAAAATTCAGGAACTGCGCCATAAATTGATTGAGCTCTCCCCCCCCAAGTTCACAGTTGCCTCGCATGATTTAGACGTGGGATAATACCAGGTTTCTGACAGCAAAGCCTCAGCTGGCTCAACAGTTTGATACCCACGACCTGGCAGCTCATACACTGAAGGTTGTCTGGGTCACCGTACATCGCTGTATTTAGGATGGTGATACCACCTCTGATTTTCCCTTCCAGGGCTCTACTTGAGGCATGGCAGACCCGGGCAACCAACACAAGCAATGGCCCCTGCTTACAGTGAGAAAACCCCTGGGCCATTGTTTTTTGTTTTTTTTTGCTTTTCACACACATCCACTGCTGGAGGAGTTGGTGGAAAACAAACAAGCATGGGTAATGCATCAGTTTCGCCTATGTAATGAAAGAAGAGCTGTTTTCATCAATCATCTTCCGAAGGAAAAGAGCTCCCTGACAGATAACATGGGAGTGGAGAGGATGTGGCACAGCGGCCAGAGCTGCTGACTCAAGAGCTAGAGATCCTGGTTTAAGTCTCGGCAGCGCTGCGCAGCATCCTGTGATTCTAGCAAATCAATCTCTCCAGGTGATAAATTGGTATATAAATATGCTGCAAGAGTAAAACGAAATACTTTATGAAAATACACCAAAGTGGATGTTAACAGTATTTCGGCTGCGGGAAACTGATAAGAGAAGCAGATGAGGAACAAACATTGGTAAATGCAGGAAAATATGCTACAGCCAATAGAAATGGAGGAAAGGTAAGTGGCACGCACAGGAACCAATGAGAAGCCAGGAAAAAGAGGAGGCGGTATGGAAGTCCCTTTCAGGTTTATTTTAAAAACAATAGATTTCTCAAGCACTACGCAAGCGATGCGCAGGCCAAACCTAATCAGGATGCTGAGTGAGCCAAGAGAACAAAGTGGCCCACTAAGCCCTCTGCTGTACCTGCATATGCCGTAGGCATGGTGATCCCTCTCAGGCAGACAAGGATCACTAAGGAAGCTGGCAGTTCTTTTTCAGGTTCCTGGGGAAAGGAGCAAAAGGCCTCGCTGGTCATCTGCCAGGAACTAAATGAGCCACTTTGTCAGAAGAGCAAAGTTATCTCTCGTTTTTTTTGTTGATTATTTGTTTGATTTTTTTAAATTCAATTTGCATTTTCCATCACTTTGATGTAGTTTGTATTTCTTGCTTTAATTTTTTTATTTCAGTGGTACCATAAACCCAAAAATGAAGTGCAATGCAACCAGTATCCATAGCAATTTGAAACACGAAGATGTTACATGGATGAATATAGTATGGCAAGAGAACTGTAACATTCCAGAAGACAAACCATTTCTAGTCAGTGCAAACAAAGAAACCATGCAATATTAAAGTGCTATAATCATCAGCATACAATTGCTCCTCTAGAGCTAAATTCTTATGCACTGCAGATAATTTTTTTTCAAAAAGAGCAGAGACATTTCAGAAACAACCATACAGGAAGATTAAGTGCAATAATACAAATATAACCAACAGTATGGCCAAATATATAACTACGCCTGCAACTTGGCTCCGAAGAGTAAGGCAATCATGCTCAGTGCAAAAGACTCAAACCGATAAAGTGCTACATTCCCCTTCTTAAACAAACTAATTAAAAAAACAGAGCAATCTCTGTTAATAAAGTGCAATAACGAACAACTTGCGCAAACATGCAACCTAAAGTGCCAGTGTTTACAGCACTAATACCAATCCCCTTTACAGAACAACCTCCCATACCCTAATCCAGCCAGAAAAAGGCACCAGAGCTGTTCAATTGAGTGTTCCTTTTGGCATAAGCATATTCCAGTTGTCTTACCCTAGTCATTTTAGCTTGCCATTGAATAAGTAGAGATCAGGTTGTCGATTTCCACAATTGTAAAACCATTGATCGTGCAGTTGAAACATATTTAAAAAAAAACTTTTGTTCACTCATCAAAAATACCCCTTTAATGTGATAAAGACCAAAAAGAACTAATAGTGGGTCTGGTATCACCTTTTCCCCAAGCTTTTGACTTATAAACCGAAATATCTGGCCCCATAAAGGATTCCTAAAGTGGACAAGTATAGAAAATATGGTGCCAATCTCCTTGCACAGGTGATTTACATCTGAAGCATTAATTAGGGAAACATTTAAGTAGAAATTGGGGCGTGTAGTACAACATCCGTCTAGCAAAAAACTCAATTTGTTTAAAGTTAGCTGCTCTAAAAAGTTTATTCCCAAAAGAGGAAAAATCTGACCACTGATTCGGGGGCATAGCACACCCCATTGCAGAAGATAATTTACAAAGAAATCTCAAAGTTATTTCCTCCTGAATACTCTAATGTAGCACCTTGTACCAAGTGACCAGTCCTAACAGATTGTTTTTAAAAAGTAGTTTAAGCAGTTGGAAAGTAAAATCCCCTAAATCTGGAGTATAATTCCTCCAGGATCTTGACATTTTCAAAACTATGGCATAGCAAAAACCCACTCTTATTCCTATTCACAGCTAGTTGTTCCCATGTCCTCCATGTATTATTTAATCTAAAATTCGATAGTGAAGTAAACCTATGCATTTTACAAAGTTTAATTAAATGTTCCAACACGTACATCCCCAAACTTTTAGAGTCCTGCAATGAGAAACAAGGGCGGAAGTACAGTACCTCCCTTTTTAACCCAATGTAATTTTTTCATAAGATTAATTCTTTTAAAATGTTATGCCTAGTGTTTTTTGGGAAAAATCAAATTTTAAGAAAAATGAAAGATGAAGCACTGACTCCTTAACTTTGCTCTTAAAAAAATGTACGGAAGAGAATGGGTCTGTCCACAAGCAAGTGGAAGAATCCATAAGGGCAGCTTGATAATGCAAATAAAAGTCCAGTAAAGCCAAACCCCCCCTTCTCTTTACTTAATTGAATATTGATTAGTTAAATACGTGGATACTGATGCTTCCATAAAAACGTCCTGATTAAGATATCTACCTCTTATTAACCTTAGTCAGAACATTGGCAACTAGAAAAAAAGAGGGGTTGAATCGACATTTTAATTAGTGTAACTTGGCCTTTAATAGATAGAGGAAGACGATGCCAATTATCTAATAATTTTTTAACCTAAACACCGAGGTATCTAATAGAATGTATTGGAGAAAACTGATACTTAATTGCAGTGGGGAGATCATTAATCCCTCAAGGCATTAATTAAGAGGATCGCCGGTTGATTATGATTAATCTTATAGCCCCCAATAGAAGGAAATCCCTGAACTTATTGAGGGCTTTTTAAATATTTGATTGTGATGCTGGCGAATAAAAAATATTGTCTGCGAAAAGTTTTAACTTAGATGCACCTAAATCAGTAGGTAAAATAGAACAGTTTTTTCGTAAAAGAATGGCTAATGGCTTGCTAAAAAACGTACATAAAAACGTCGAAAGAGGATATTCTTGGCCCACTCCTGATAAATGGAAATTTGGCCTGCATCACATGAATTAATAATAATTCTGGCTATCGCCCTGGAGTATGGATTCCTTAAAACATTTATAAATTGTTCATGGAAACCAAACTTCGTCAATATCTGAAATAGCGTGACCCAACTAACTCTTTATCTGCGTTGACCATAATAATAGCCGCTTTGCAGGTGGCCTTGGAGGTATGGGATAGAGCATCGAGAACAATTGACTGGTTCTGTAAAATTACAAGAATAAGAGAATCTCCATTGTGGGGGATTTCTGGCTTAAAGTAATAGGCAAATTGTAAGGGTTTGAGTCGTGGGACTCGATTGGGATCTCGACTGTCAGCGATATACTGGAACATGGGGAATTTAAATCATTAGCAACATTTAGAATAGAACACAAACTGCACAAGTCCCAATTTCTCAAATATGCCCAGCTGAGACATGCCTGGATTGCAGAGGGTTTGGTAGGTCCCAAAATACCAGAATACGCCCCATTGGAAGGGAGATTATTGCAGGAGGAGTTGACGAGGGTTGCTATGTCCCTGACATACAAATCATCAAACAACAATATGCCCGACAATCTAGTTCAACTTCAGGGGAGATGGGAATGGGATGTAGGCAAAATGGAGGATTTTGACTGCGAGGCTGCCTTAATGCACCCCACAGAGGTAGCCCTTATGTCTGTTATAAAATTTTACATAGGATCTATTACAATCACCAGAGATTACACTCCATGGGGAGGGTGGCAGACCCGACATGCCTGCATTGTCAGACAGCGAGGGGCAATTTATTACACACAATATGGGGATTTCCTCACATTCAGACTTACTGCTCAGAGATTTTGAAGGAGCTCAGCTCTATCCTCCAAGTTATGCTCCAAACACACCCCAAATATGTACTATTGGGTACCTCGAACGATGTTGTTGCCAATGGAAACATTTCTAGGAAATGGGGGGGGGGCAGCAGAAACACCTACAATTCACGAATGGAGGAGGGGAATGGACCTCTATATTGCTGCTGAAAGGACCACATATCATAGCCAGGAATGCCTGTGGAAATTCCGCAAGGTGTGTGGCAACTGGGTAGATTATCATGGACTGGGCCTGCTAGGGGGACTTGAAAGCCTTTCTGCCTCTATTGAACCACACATGCCTCAAGAGAGAGAGAACTCTCAACCTCCAGGTGCGGAAAACCTTGGAGGCAAATATGCTGATGAATTGGTGCATGAAGCAATGCCTCATTCCGACTATGCTGGCTGTAAAAAAACGATTTATTGCTGCCTGATTAACCATGTATGAAGTGATTGTCCACCATGTATTTGTTGTTAGTTTGCAACACCCTCCGAGTATTTGTGTTTATGTCAAAAACAAAATAATAATATTAAAATAAATAAATAATAGCAGCTTTGATTATATTCACCAAAAAGTAGGATATCGCCTGGATCAAATAATTTGTTTTATTCGCCATTGATCTGCGGGGGAGGAAACCATTCTGGTCTCTGTGAATCGGTTTCTGAGCCACAGGAGCAATACGATTAGATAGGATTTTCATGAACAATCTATAATCTGTATTTAACAAACTAATAGGTCTATATGAATTAGGATTAACAGATAGTTTATCTTTTTGGAGAAAGCTTAAAACAATAGATTTTGTAAAGGAAGCTGGAATCAATACACCAGCGATTAGTTAATTATATAGTTTGATCATAAAATCTTGAAAAACCAAAGCAAACAAACTCCTTATAAGTCTCTATTGGGATACTCTCACTGCCTGTTGCCTTAGCATTGGCCATGGAAGCCAAGGCCTCTTGGAATTCTACCAAAGAGATTGGTTTTACAATATTCTCCTGTTCTTCCCCAGGGAATTCAGGAAAAGGTATGGAGGCAAGAAACTTAGGTATGGCATCCTCAGAAGTTCCATCTGGGGCCTGATAAAATGCAGAATAGTGTTTATAAAGATAATTAGAATGGCATTGCTACTGGTGGTAGTGGAATTCGAGCTAGATCCATCACCTCAGGTGTAATATTTGTATTTGCTCTCGCTTTTACAGACCATGCTAAAGCCCAAACCACATGCTCGCTTTCTTCATGCATCTTCTGGAAGGCAGTCTTTTATTAACCAGTTCTTGTTTTAAAAAGAAGTCACAAAGCTCTTATCTGGCCTGAATGAATGCCTTAGTAGGAAAAGGTGAGTGGGTCTGTAACTTAAACTAGTTTCCTTATCCATCTTCTCTTGTAATACCTTCATCTCTAGATTATGAGATTTAGCATATCATGCCTTAATGGGAATAACCTGGCCGCTAAAATAAGCCTTAAAAGCCTCCTAAATAAACACCGTAGGGGCGGAGTTACAATTGAGCCTAAAAACTCTTCAATAAAGAAACAAGTATAATTTTTTCATTTCTCATCAGATAAGAGAGACCTATAGAAATTCCACTTTATATTTCTGCCTCTGCCCGAGCTAACCTCAAATTTGATAGTGACAAACAAATGATCTGAGCACCCGTTCCCGAGAATTTCGGTGACTAGCCTTGCTAGGGATAGAGAAATTAAGAAAAGAAACCAATCCTTGCTGCCGATTTAAATTATTTCAGAATCAAATAAATTGTAGAGAATCGAGATTTGCAATGCACCATTGATCCATGAAACCATAGTGTACCTTGAGCCTCTCGAGCAGTGACATTAATTTAGGTTTTAACTGTCTTTTGTCTGTACGAGAAGCATCCAAACAAATTTGTTCTGAAGTAGATTAAAGTTGCAACCTGTAATAATGAATCCCTTGCCTCCATCAATATTGTATAAATCTGTTGTAGCAATGAAGTCTCATCTTCAATTGGGTCATAGTAATTTATAAAATTAAAAATCAGCTAATCCAAGCATGTCTGAAACTTAATAATACAAAGCGATGACGGGGGTTTGTAACAAATGACAAATAGGAGGCTGACCCCCCGGAGATAGTGGGTACTTTCAAATAGATTGAGACAGTAGATTTATTACAATTGATTTTATACATTTCCGTCTCCATTTTGCTTAAAAAATTATTTTTAATTAGTATTTTTTTAAATGTTCATACATGTGGCCGCGGTATCAAACAGCTGTTGTAAACCCAAAAAAGTGAATGTATTTCAGATATAAGAGATCCAGTGGATCTCATATGCATTATCAAGAGTTAAACAGTCTTTGATAATATGTTGTGTTAGATAAACTGACTCCCTTCGCCAAATCAAATGCCATAACAAGATTGGGGCTAAGCGCACCTGATCAGATATATAGGGTGCTTCCATCTCACAATGGCAATTAAAAGAGGAACAACTACTAGGGAGGGCTGCTACTTTTTTCAGAAAGGTGTCCTCTATGGTTTGGAGTGAGTCTGAGTTTGTGTATCCCCACACTCATACTCCATATGCAGCAACAGAAGTAGCTTTAGCCCTGTAGATCTTTTTTATGATGGCCAATGGTTTGGAAGCCAGTTTTTTAATAAAAGAAAAAATGGTGGCAATGCTTTTTTCGAGAAGGCTACTATTAGCTACCATATGGGTCCAAGAGGAAATTTTATTGAACAATACTCCTAAGTATGACAAGGTATCTGTGTGTTCTACTTTACGGCCAGCTATATAAAAGGCAGGTATTTTCTTTGCCCGATGGCCGGCCACTAAGATGAAAGATTTTGCCTCATTCACCTGTAAATCCAAGTTTTGCATAAATTTCACATATTCCCGTATGAGTTTCTGCAGTGCCATGCCAGTACGGGCTATTAGCACTGAGACATCAGCGTAAAGGAGTATGGGAATGCGCACCTGGTTTACCACAGGGACATGTAGGGGAGGATCTAGCAGGGGTGCTGCAATCAATTTCACATCACTGAAGTCATAGGAATTGTGAAACATTCAAGTGTTTCACAAAGAACAAGTGTAGTAAAGGTATTCAGCAGGACAGTGGTAAGGATGTCATATGTAGTTGGTGGTGCTTTCTGGGGAACACTGTTGCCAATGTATTACTAAAGCACAGTAGCGTGGTATCATTTACAGATAGCACATTTTCCATTAAAATGGACCCTGCATTTCCTCGACATATAGTTTTACTAATAAAAAGAACACAAATGATAATGTGTGGAAATTGGGTTTCAAGAAATAAGTATGTCTTGATTTGCTTTGATTCTGTTAAAATCTTTGTTTTCCATCGCACTTCAGAATTGCAAAAAAAGGTGCTTCATCTGTGCTTTTCCAACTGCCAATACAGTTGTACAATTAAGTTACAGGTATTTAAAGTTTTTGTGTATTACAAAAAATTGACATTCTATAACGTTTTCTTTCACACTGTCTATACCTCTGCAAGACTGCTCCGTTGTTTACTTCACAAACCTTCTCACTTTTCAGTCAGAGAAAGTAAACACCAATCTCAATGTTAAAAGAATAAACAGCCATTTACGAGTAGATATTGCCTGACATTTGACCTCTATCTTTAAAGCACAGCAAATGTTACTAGATAAAAGCAAAATTTAAAGGCATCTTTTTTGCTCAATCACCTTCTGAACTCTGGCATGGTTATTTGGGGGGTGCTGCAGAATCTTAGCACCTCTATTTCATTTCCTATGACCCTGACATCTGCTAACAGCAATTTTGTTTGAAGGACTACCTGTTCAGGGCAGGCCCTTCTGACAACATTCTTGATGTTTTTTCTGCCTGGGACTGTCCTGCATAGAATGATAGTTGTAAGCAGGAAAAAAGAAACATTGTGCCCCATTTGGTGGAGTACACTTAGGGGCATATTCTCAAGGACACATAGCCGAATTAGCGGCACTTTACCGCCACGAAAGTGGCGATAGAATTATCGCCCTATTCACAAGCCTGCGCTAACAGCCGACATCGTCAGTTTACCTGCGATAGCTGCCGCCAAAAACATCGCCAAGGCTGACAGCGACAACTAACGCTAATCATATGCAGAGTAGGCGTTTCCGTGCAAAAACTCACGATAACACCACTTTGCGATATTCTCAACGACCAGCCAGATCGGCGATGCGGTCCAAAAACAGGCGATAAGGCACGTTAGCAGCAGGGACTTAAGACCTGCTTTTTCCTGGTCTTAAGTAGGATGAAAACCTGCAGTAGAAAGGGAGCCCAGCCCAGAGCCACATCTGAAGACCAACATATGCCATGGAGCTACTAATCATGCAGCTTGGAGACCCAAGAGGGCCACAACACCCACCGCCACCACCCCCAGGACCACCCCCACCCCCAGGACCACCCCCCCTCCCGGACTGCCACGAGGCAGCGCAGAACAAGACAGCGGACCTTCCGAAAATGCACCAGCCTCAGAGACTTAACGCCAGAGGATGTCATTGCCCACTACAGGCTCAAAAGGACAACCATCCTCCGCATCCTGACCCACATTGCCCACAGGCTGACGGTACCAACACAGCGGACAACCAACATCCCTCCGCAGACAAAGCTGCTGGCTGTGCTGCACATGTTGGCCTCTGGTACCTTCCAACCAACAACTGCCAGAGTCGGAGGAGTCTCACAGCCAGCCCAAACAAAGTTCCCCACACCTGTCATGGATGCCATCATCAGCTTGACACCCCAGCACCTTCACATCCCCCACACTGCGCAGGAACAGCTGGAGACCAAGCAAGGCATCTACGCCATAGCTGGCTTCCCGCACGTGTTGGGGGCAATTGACTGCACACATGTCCTACTTGTGCCCCCTGCCGACACTGCACACAAGTACCGCAACAGAAAGCACACGCATTCCATCAACATGCAGGCAATAGTGGACCACCGGGGACTGTACACCAATGTCGTCCCCAACTTCCCAGGCAGTGTGCATGATTCCTACATCTTCCGACAGTCCATCATCAACCAGCGGTGTTAGGATGGCACCTATGGAAATGCACTGCTCGTTGGTAAGTACCAACGGAACACACCACACACCTCAACTCCACAATCATACAACTCACAACTTTGGGAATGCACACGTAACAAAATCACATACAACATGCCAACCAACATGCCCACCTACCAGACACGACAACACAAGGAACTGTGGTAACAGGGGCCAGACATGTAGACAAACCATCCACAAAGGCATAGCCCCTCTGCTACACAATTGCAGAATGTGGGAAGAGGTGGGGACCAACAATGTACAAAGGAGGCAATGGACCCATGAATAAGAATGCACACAATGCCAAGTGTGGTGGTGATGTGCTGGACAGCCTTGAGTATGCAGAGCACAGACATGTCCATGTGGACATATACTGCTGGTGTTTGCAGTGTTGTGGACAGTGGACGCAACCATGTTACCTCAGGCAGTGGGGAAGACCTTGGACATGTAGCTATGTCGCCCCCCCTGTAAGCGTAAGCATAGTGGGCTGGGCCGGCGTATGCCAGTCCAGCATAGGAGTGTGAAGAAATGGCCCGGGGCTCTGGGCGTGGTTCAGTTCTGGGCTCTGGGCGTGGCTCAGTTCCGGGCTGGCCACAAAAGTAACTATGGCGTGTGTCTCTGTTGTGGTGTCGGCGCCACCCGGTCCTTAATCGACAATGTTGCATTGTAGTGTTGTAGGGATTCTGCACATACACAGAACTATGCACAGCAATGCGGGACTTTGGTATATAGGGGCTACGCCTTCCTACAGCCTCAGTACCCACAAGCCCACGACTGGCTAGCTATAGTGTCCCACCTGCCCTCCTATACACAGATAGAGAAACAGGCGTATAAACAACCCAGAACACAACACTCCCCTAATCACTCAGGGATCGTGGTAACATGTTATACCCTTTCGCTCAGACTCTCGTACTCATCCACAACAAGAGATTGACAGAGTCACTGAGTTAGTCTAAAATGTTTATTTTAACTAACGTGCTCTAAAATGCAGTATACGAGCCACTACCAAAATTAGAATGCATGGTACAAACATTGTCAGCATTGTATCAAGTTCATACATAATAAAAAGGAGAAATAATTGTATATTGATTCTGGAGACAGGACTATAAAACCTACTCTCCCTCCCCATGGACGGGAAAACTAAGATGATATCATAGAAGATCTCTGGCTTTGCATAGCAGACCACATAGATCGTGTCTCTACATCACAGCTCTATACAGCTCTTCGTCCTTGAAAAGTCTCTCCTCATGTGTGTCTGCGTGTAACATGCATTCTCCTAATATCAAAAATAAGGTGCGTGTCCCACAAACAGCAGCTGCAGGGTATGTTTTGTCTATGTGCTAGGGCCTGACCAGATCAAAATAACAAGGGACGGTGTTGTTTGACCTTGTTCACGAAGTTCAGACTAAACTCCCGGAACAGGCAGGGAACCAGCGCAGCCAGTGGGTCGCAGGTGACCAGCGAAAACATCCTTGCATAAGAATAAGCCTGTAGTGTCGTGTACAAAAGCAGCATCATGGCCTCCGGACCCATTCCAACCTAACGATGTCAACGGGGTCCCTTAAAGCCACATGAGACCCTCCCCCTGGCCAGGTTGCAGAAGAATAGTAAAAACAAGGTCCAAGTCGCAAGCAGAGTCAAAGCACTGAGCATAGCAGGGGCAAAGTTCAATAAAATCAAAATCAGAATAAGGTTGATTAGTGGTAAAATACAAGAAGAAGAAAAAAATAAAAATGTCTTGTTGAACATTGATCATCGGAATCATATGAGATCCGTTGAACCCTGGAAGGCAAGGTGTTCCAAAAGACGGTCCCCCTCCTCAAAGACAAGGAGGGATAACACCCAATTCAACAACTCGAAGGAGCATACGTGCTCATCATAATCCATGGCTTCAAAAAGAATGGTCGGACATCATGTATCGTACTCAATGTAGCTGTGGTGCAGCAGGCACGACGCCCCTTCACAGATGTCCCATTGTGCCAGCACTCCATTCACGGCCGCCATCAGCATGCGGGTACCAGTTGCACATGTTTGATCATGACGCAAGAGGGGCCACAGCAACAGGTTGTAATCAGGGCAAGGCCGTATGGCGTTTGAGAGGCACAAAACCAAAGACCAGGAGAAAGGACAGTCGCGGCACCAAAAAAGTGGATGAACGCATGTAAAGTATGCGTATCTGTAAGTCACATTGTAGGCAGCACCCACAACAGCCATAGGCAGGCAACCAAGGAATTCCTGCAATCGGCTACGGTACAGCTCCAGCTGGACCGGATGATCGAGTACCACATGAAGGGCAGCCATTACGAAGTAGTAAAACAAGTACCAGGACAGCACCCGCGAGCAAGAGGATCAACGGCAAGCCACCAAAAGCGCAGGAAAAAATGGAATGACTAGAAGCTGGAATTACCCCAAATATCGTTTGAAACGAGGACACAAGACCTGAGCCCACCAATTTAAAAAAAGGTGCAAGGCCTTCTGTGTCAGAAACATTGATTATTTGGTGTATCAACTCCCCAAAAGTGTAGTGGGAGATTGGTATGCAATAGGGAGTGTATTTCACTTGATGTCCGAGCCACCTGTAGCTCGAATGTTTCACGAGCCGAGGTCAAGGCAACTTCAAGTTGGAATAACAGTGCTTTGAGCCTACTTAATTTGTTGATGCTCGCTTTCATAGTGGGAACAGAAGGCCACAGAGAGCTATCAGCAATGCCATGCGGGGGCGGACACAGGACGTTGCTGCAAGAGGGACACCGTTGCCGTTACACCAGCGTGCGCCGAAGCCATGTCCTCATGTGCAGCTGTGATCAATGAATGTCTGCGGTCCTCGTTGGGAATCAGCGGATCCCCAACGGAAGGAATTGCTACTGTCGGAACTTGTTCCGGGGACAATTGGTATTTATATTTGGACTGAAACCCCTGTGGGTATTTCGTCCCGTCTCTGGTAGCCGCTACAGCTGCCAGTATGTCGGTACCGACTTTTGTCATAGACCTTGTGACTGCTGCTACTGAACAAGTGGCTACTGCATTTCTGGCTGCCTTGTCAGCCAGAGTGTTGCCTACAGCGTGTGGTCCCACGCGCTGATGGCCCGGAGTACATATTACATGTGTAAGTGGCAAGCCCTCTTTGAGAGCCGCCACTCGTACCCAAAGCGTTTTGTGCTTGATCGTGTTAACCACATGACATGACATGACATGACAGTAGCATGCACCCGTAGGGCAGGCTCGCCCGAATGGAATAATGCAGGAGCGCTCGGGGTCTTGGCTCATACATGCCAACTGTTGTGTGTGTATCTTCATTGCCGCAGCATAAGCCAAAGGCCTAGCCTCAATCGCAGCGCGAGTTCAGCCAGGCCTGAAATCCACATCTGTGTCCGCCCTATCCTTACTATGGCCTACACATACGTGGCCGCACACCTTCAATGGCCAACATCACAGTGTTGTTGTCAGGCTTGCGGACATGCGCAGACAGGCATGACAATGGTGTGCCGTAGGTGTGCAAGTGATGCAACCTCGCAGCGCACACAAGTAAATAGGCTCGGGGGGAGGGACGAGCAGCTGTGAGGCTACGTAATACACATTGATCCCGCACATTAGCCAGAATACATGGCAAACATGAATCCCAAAGTCGCACAAATCACACACCACATAACTGGTAAGTCTGCCTACACAGCATGATGAGCCACCAATTCACACTAATCTCACTTACCTCTCACAGGTGATCAAGGCTATGCACTCTACCCGTGGATGATGACACCCCTCCGAGCCCCGAACACCCCAGCCCAGAGGCAGTACAATGTGGCCCACAAACGCACCAGGGTCATTGTTGAGCGCACATTTGGTGTGTTAAAGTCACGTTTCAGGTGCCTGGACATCACAGGTGGAAGACTCCTGTACAGCCCGGAAATAGTGTGCAAGATGATCATTGCATGTTGTGTATTGCACAACATATGTGTACGCACGAATGCCCCATGGATCCAAGTGCCAGATGCACCGGACGATGATGAGGAAGATGAGGCAGGTGGACCACACCCCACTGCAGCTGCAGCAGGAATTGCCCGAAGGAACACAATCATTAGCAATTTAGCAATCATGGAACAGTACAAAATGACCACATGAACAGCCTGTGCAAATGAATTCATTGCAACACACATTCCCTGTGTGCATGTCAGTCCTCTGCATTAGCACATCACTCTGACAAGTGTAAGTGCAACATTAAGCGCTAACAATCTCACAATTGGCATATAGATGGTGGGTATGTCACCTCTGTACAGAGAGGCTGTTTAGGGTGTCACGTATTCGAAATGCCATTTCAGGGTGTCAAATGTAGTACGTAATCCCACTCATCAGCGTATCACATGTGTACAATGACATGTCATGAAGGCTGTCATTGGTGTTCAAAAAAAGACAACAGGGTGTAATTTGGGGTCCAATATGGAATTGCGGGTGTCATTTGGGGTCCAATATGGAATTGCGGGGGTCATTTGGGGTCCAATATGGAATTGCGGGGGTCATTTGGGGTCCAATATGGAATTGCGGGGGTCATTTGGGGTCCAATATGGAATTGCGGGGGTCATTTGGGGTCCAATATGGAATTGCGGGGGTCATTTGGGGTCCAATATGGAATTGCGGGTGTCATTTGGGGTCCAATATGGAATTGCGGGGGTCATTTGGGGTCCAATATGGAATTGCGGGGGTCATTTGGGGTCCAATATGGAATTGCTGGGGTCATTTGGGGTCAAATATGAACCACCCTGATGCAGAGATGCACCCTGTGACTCAAGTCCCACAACATGAGCAACATGGACGTTTCCCATGTTGCTGAGTGAACACCTCAGCAACATGGGAAATGCATGCCAGCAGGAATACCTTGCATGGAACACACCAAGGTGTCCCCTGGACATATGTGCCATGTACAGACCACATGTGTACACGGACGTCATCCATCAATAGTGGTGAACCGTGTCAGTGAATAGGTGCAAGGTGAGAAGTAACACGCCTCCTCACAGCTACCTGTACACATCACTGTCAGACTGCAGCAAAACACCACTGCTACATCTGAGCATGCAAAATTGACCGTGAGGGCACGTACATGGCTGGTTAGGGTTCAACCGTGCCGGAAGGCGGAGCAGTGACACCCCCCCCAAATCCACATCACTTTTCCAGAATGCAAGCAGATGATGAACTAACATTAGGGATGTAAGCACCTTTGTCTGCACTAGAAGGCGGTAGCACATCTGCACCTCCGACCTTGGAATTGCATGCGCCCGGCACCCCCTGAGAGATACCAAAGCAGCTGATGACGACTCCCACACTACGCACAGCCCTAACCAGAGACCAACGTATACACACCCCACACACAGAAGTCCTTGCTCGCAGTTCTCTTGC
This sequence comes from Calotriton arnoldi, assembly GCA_963921515.1. NCBI lineage: Eukaryota > Metazoa > Chordata > Amphibia > Caudata > Salamandridae > Calotriton > Calotriton arnoldi. The sequence continues at coordinate 407,849 of CAWUFW010008810.1, read as the reverse complement.
ATGGAATGACCTTCACACTTACGCACAGACCATCCCAGGAGTCCAACCGCTGCACACTCTGACAAATCATTGCTCCGAGCTGTGGCATCCACATAACTTAGACTTAGGCTTTTTTACACACAGCCCTATTTTCTACATTGACGTGGGGCTAAGTTGGGAAATTGTGAGATTGTTGTTTCGGAGCAATGAGGCCACAGGTAGTTCACACATTTCCAGTCATCTCACTGCCAGTCTGGGTCACGGTCAAACATGCGCATTGATATCAGTTCCCATGGAGTACCTTTTTTTGGAATCACTGCCCCTACATTCATCCATAATTTCATACTTGCTTGATTATAGACATGACACATCTGTGTGGATTAGAATGTTTTGGTCACATTCGGTGGAGTGTTGAAGCTGGACCAGTACATAGCCATGCATACCCCACTTTACATTGTTGCCCCGTGGAGGGCCAGCCTTGTGCATGTGCATGGGTTTGCACATGCATGGGTCTGTTGTGAGATTGCTGATGTGTGGGGAGGGCCCCCTCTGGGCACATAGTCGACAGGGGCCTACTTGCTGTTTCTATGTGTGCTAAAGTATGCCAAGGAGATCAGGGACATGATCTATAGTCATTGTGGGTGTGCACTGTGCTATACTTAATTGTGCATGTGTGCGGTTGTGCCCATCTCCCCCCGTCCCCCCAGTCCCTGGTTATTACTCACCCTGTTGCTGTTGGGTCAGGTCATGTTGAGCAGTGTCCGGTCCCCCAACTCCTGCCACCGTCTCCCCACTGATGACTGTGGACACCATTTCCTCCATCTCATCCGGCTCCCGCTGTGGCGCTGGACTCCCACCTCCAGTCTGCATTGCTGCTTTCCGGTTGTTAGCGAGTTTCAGCTTGGTTTTGCGCTTCACATCATTCCAGCGCTTCTTGCAGTCATCCACTTCCCTTCTCTTCACTCCGACTGCATTCACCTTGGCCAAGATAGACTGCCATATTGCATTTTTAGTTGCCAATGACACAGTGGAGGTGATGGACAGTTGTTGGTGGTGTTCTATCACCTCCGTAATCAGGATCTTGTTTTCCTGCGGACTGAATCGCGGGTTCCTCTTCTTCTTCACCTTGCCCTTGTCCACAGTCATCAGTGGGGAGACGGTGGCAGGAGTTGGGGGACCGGACACTGCACAACATGACCTGACCCAACAGCAACAGGGTGAGTAACGACCAGGGACTGGGGGGATGGGGGGAGATGGGCACAACGGCACACATGCACAATTAAGTATAGCACAGTGCACACCCACAATGACTATGGATCATGTCCCTGATCTCCCTGGCATACTGCAGCACACATAGAAACAGCAAGTAGGCCCCCGTCGACAATGTGCCCAGAGGGGGCCCTCCCCACACATCACCAATCTCACAACAAACCCATGCATGTGCAAACCCATGCACAAGCACAAGGCTGGCCCTCCACGGGGCAACAATGTAAAGTGGGGAATGCATGGCCATGTACTGGTCCAGCTTCAACACTCCACCAAATGTGACCAAAACATTCTAATTCACACAGATGTGTCATGTCTATCAGCAAGCAAGTATGAAATCATGGATGAATGTAGGGGCAGTGATACCAGAAAAAGGTACTCCCTGGGAATTGATATCAATGCGCATGTCTGACCGTGACCCAGACAGGCAGTGAGATGACTGGTAATGTGTGAACTACCTGTGGCCTCAGTGCTCCTAAACAACAATCTCGCAAACTCCCAACTTAGCCCCAGGTCAATGTAGGAAATAGAGCTGTGTGTAAAAATGCCTAAGTCAAAGTCATGTGGATGCCACAGCCAGGAGGAATGATTTGTTTGAGTGTGCAGCGGTTGGACTCCTGGGATGGTCTGTGCGTAAGTGTGAAGGTCATTCCATGCAAGAGAACTGCGAGCAAGGACCTCTGTGTGTGGGGTGTGTATACGTTGGTCCCTGGTTAGCGCTGTGCGTAGTGTGGGAGTCGACAGCAGCTGCCATGGTATCTCTCAGGGGGAGCAGGGCGCATGCAATTCCAAGGTCGGAGGTGCAGATGTGCTACCGCCTCCAGTACAGACAAAGGAGCTTTCCTCCCCAATGCCAGTTTGTCATCTGCTTGCATTCTGGAAGAGTGATGTGGTTTGGGGGGGGGGATGTCACTGCTTCGCCTTACGGCAAGGTATTCCTGCTGCCTATTCAGCTGGTGTGCATCTCCCATGTTGCTGCGGTGTACACTGTGCCCCCATCCCCCTTATGTCCATGTTGCTCATGTTGTGGGACTTGAGTCACAGGGTGCATCTCTGCATCAGGGTGGTTCATATCTGACCCCAAATGACACCCGCAAATTCATATTTGACCCCAAGTGACACCCGCAATTTCATATCTGACCCCAAGTGACATCTGCAATTTCATATCTGACCCCGAATTACACCCTGTTGTCTTATTTGGAACACCAATTACAGCCTTCATGTCATGTATGTGTACACATGTGATACGCTGATGAGTGGGATTACATACTACATTTAACACCCTGAAATGGCATTCCAAATACGTGACACCCTGAACAGCCTCTCTGTACAGAGGTGACAAACCCACCATCTATTTGCCATTTGTGAGATTGTTAGCACTTAATGTTGCACTTACACTTGTCAGAGTGATGTGCTAATGCCGAGGACTGACATTCACACAGGTAATGTGTGTTGCAATGAATTTTTCTGCACATGCTGGTCATGTGGTCAGTTTGTACTGTTCCATGATTGCTAAGGACTGTCACATTGTGACGTGCTCATGCGAAGAAATTGTCAATGATTGTGTTCCTTCGGGCTATTCATGCTGCAGCTGCAGTGGGGTGTGGTCCACCTGCCACATCTTCCCCATCACCGTCCGGTGCATCTGGCACTTGGATCCATGGGGCATTGCTGCGTACACATATGTTGTGAAATACACAACATGCAATGATCATCTTGCACACTATTTCTGGGCTGTGCAGGAGTCTACCACCTGTGATGTCCAGGCACCTGAAACGTGACTTAAACACGCCAACTGTGCACTCAACAATGCCCCTGGTGCGTTTGTGGGCCACATTGTACTGCCTCTGGGCCGGGGTGTTCGGGGCTCGGAGGGGTGTCATCATCCATGGGCAGAGTGCATATCCTCGATCACCTGTGAGAGGTAAGTGAGATCAGAGTAAACTGGTGGTTCTGCATGCTGTGTTGGCAGACTCACAAGTTTTGTGGTGTGTGATTTGTGTAACTTTGGGATTCATGTTTGCCATGTATTGCTTCTGGCAAATGTGCGGGGACACTGTGTGTTACGTAGCCTCACAGCTGCTCCTCCCTCACCCAGGGCCTATTTACTTGTGTGCGCTGCGCAGTTGCATCACTTGCACTCCTACGGCACACCTTTGTCATGCCTGTCTGCGCATGTCCGCAAGCCTGACAACAATACTGTAATGTTGGCCGTTGAAGGTGGGCGGCCACGTGTATGGAGGCCTTGGTAAGGATAGGGCGGACACAGATGTGGAGTTCAGACCTGGCTGAACTCGCGCTGCGATTGGGGCTAGGCCTTTGGCTCATGCTGCGGCAATGAAGGTACACACACAACAGTTGGCATGTATGAGCCAAGACCCCGAGCGCTCCCTCATTTTTCCATTTGGGCGAGCCCGCCCTCCATGTGCATGCTACTTTCATGTCATGTCATTTGGGTAACACGATCAAGCATGATACGCTTTGGGTACGAGTGGCGGCTCTCATAGAGGGCTTGCCACTTACACATGTAATACATACACTTGGCCATCAGCGCGTGGGACCCCACGCTGTAGGCAACACTCTGACTGACGAGGCAGCCAGAAATGCAGTAGCCACTTGCTCAGTAGCAGCAGTCACAAGGTCTGTGACAAAAGTCGATACCGACACACTGGCAGCCGTTGCGGCTACCAGAGACGGGACGTAATACCCACAGGGCTTTCCGTCCAGATATGAATACCAATTGTCCCCGGAACAAGTTCCGACAGTAACAATTCCTTCCGTTGGGGATCCGCTGATTCCAAACGAGGGCCGCAGACATGCGTTGATCACAGCTGCACATGAGGGCATGGCTTCGGCGCACGCCGGTGTATCGGCGATGGGGTCCCTCTTGCAGCAACGTCCTGTTTCCGCCCCCGCATGGCATTGCTGATAGCTCTCTGTGGCCTTCTGTTCCCACTATGAAAGCAAGCGTCAACAAATTAAGGAGGCTCAAAGCACTGTTATTCCAACATGAGGTTGCCTTGACCTCGGCCCGTGAAACATTTGAGCTACAGGTGTCTCAGACATCACGTGAAATACAACCCCAATTAAATAGCAATCTCCCCCTACATTTTGGGGAGTTGATACACCAATTATTCAATGTATCTGACACAGGAGGCCTTGCACCTTTTTTTAAATTGTTGGGCTCAGGTCTTGTGTCCTCGTTTCAAAGGATATGTGGTGTAATTCCGGCTTTTATTCATTCCATTCTTTTCGAGTGCTTTTGGCTGGGTTGCCGTTGATCCTGTTGCTCGCTGGTGCTGTCCTGGTACTTGTATTACTACTTCGTAATGGCTGACCCTCATGTGGTACTCGATCATCCGGTCCAGCTGGAGCTGTAACGTAGCCGATTGCAGGAATTCCTTGGTTGCCTGCCTATAGCTGTTGTGGGTGCTGCCTACAATGTGACTTACAGATACGCATACTTTACATGCGTTCATCCAGTTTTTTGGTGCCGCGACTGTCCTTTCTCCTGAGCTTTGGATTTGTGCCTCTCAAACGCCATACGGCCTTGCCCTGATTACGACCTGTTGCTGTGGCCCCTATTGCGTCATGATCAAACATGTGCAACTGGTACCCGCATGCTGATGGCGGCCGTGAATGGAGTGCTGGCACAATGGGACATCTGTGAAGGGGCGTCGTGCCTGCTGCACCACAGCTACATTGAGTACGATACATGATGTCCGACCATTCTTTTTGAAGCCATGGATTATGATGAGCACGTATGCTCCTTCGAGTTGTTGAATTGGGTGTTATCCCTCCTTGTCTTTGAGGAGGGGGACCGTCTTTTGGAACACCTTGCCTTCCAGGGTTCAACGGATCTCATATGATTCCGATGATCAATGTTCAACAAGACATTTTTATTTTTTTCTTCTTCTTGTATTTTACCACTAATCAACCTTATTCTGATTTTGATTTTATTGAACTTTGCCCCTGCTATGCTCAGTGCTTTGACTCTGCTTGCGACTTGGACCTTGTTTTTACTATTCTTCTGCAACCTGGCCAGGGGGAGGGTCTCATGTGGCTTTAAGGGACCCTGTTGACATCTTTAGGTTAGAATGGGTCCGGAGGCCAAGATGCTGCTTTTGCACACGACACTACAGGCTTATTCTAATGCAAGGATGTTTTCGCTGGTCACCTGCGACCCGCTGGCTGCGCTGGTTCCCTGCTTGTTCCTGGAGTTTAGTCTGTGCATCGTGAGCAAGGTCAAACAACACCGTCCCTTGTTATTTTGATCTGGTCAGGCCCTGGCGCGTTGACAAAACATACCCTGCAGCTGCTGTTTGTGGGACACGCACCTTTTTCTTGATATTAGGAGAATGCATGTTACACGCAGACACACTTGAGGAGTGACTTTTCAAGAATGAAGAGCTGTATGGAGCTGTGATGTAGAGACACGATCTATGTCTTAGAGGTATGGGGTCTGCTATACAAACCCAGAGATCTTCTATGTTGTCATCTTGGTTTTCCCGTCCATGGGGAGGGAGTGTAGGTTTAATAGTCCTGTCTCCAGGATCAATATACGATGATTTCTCCTATTATTTTGTATGGACTTGCTACAATGCTGACAATGTTTGTATTATGCATTCTAATTTTTGTAGTGGCTCGTATGCTGGATTTCAGGGCACGTTAGTTGAAATAAACGTTTTGGACTCACTCAGTGGCTCTGTCAATCTCTTGTTGTGGATGAGTACGAGAGTCTGAGCGATAGGGAATGACCTGTTACCACGATCCCTGAGTGATTAGGGGAGTGTTGTGTTCTGGGTAGTCTAAACGCCAGTTTCTCAATCTGTGTATAGGAGGGTAGGTGGGACACCATAGCTAGCCGGTCGTGGGCTCGTGTGTACTAAGGCTGTAGGAGGCTTAGCCCCTATATACCGTAGTCCCGCATTGCTGTGCATAGTTCTGTGTATGAGCAGACTCCCTACAACACTACGTTGCAACATTGTCGATTGAGGGCGGGGTGGCGCCGACACCACAACAGAGACACACGCCATAGTTACTTTGGTGGCCATCCCGGAAGTGGACCACGCCCAGAGTCCCGGGCTGTTTATTCACACTCCTGCGCTGGACTGGCGTACGCCGGCCCAGCCCACTATGCTTACACTTACAGGGGGGGAGACATGGCTACATGTCCAAGGTCTTCCCCACTGCCTGAGGTGACATGGTTGCGTCCACTGTCCACAACACTACAGGCACCAGCAGTATATGTCCACATGGACATGTCTGTGCTCTGCATACTCAAGACTGTCCAGCACATCACCGCCACACTTGGCACTGTGTACATTCTCATTCATGGGTCCATTGCCTCCTTCGCACATGCTTGGTTCCCACCTCTCCCCACCTTCTGCAGTCGTGTGGCAGAGAGGCTATGCCTTTGTGGATGGTTTGTCTACATGTCTGGCCCCTGTTACCACAGTTACTTGTGTTGTTGTGTCTGGTAAGTGGGCATGTTTGTTGGCATGTTGTATGTGATTTTGTTACGTGTGCATTCCCACAGTTGTGAGTTGTAGGATTGTGGAGTTGAGGTGTGTGGTGTGTTCCGTTGGTGCTTACCAACGAGCAGTGCATTTTCCTAGGTGCCATCCTGGAAGCGCTGGTTGATGATGGACTGTCGGAGGATGTAGGAGTCATGCACACTGCCTGGGAAGTTGGCGACGACATTGGTGAACAGTCCCGGGTGGTCCACTTTTGCCAGCACATTGATGGGATGCGTGTGCTTTCTGTAGCGGTAATTGTGTGCAGTCAATTGCCCCCAACAGGTACGGGAAGCCAGCTATGGCGTAGAAGCCTTGCTTGGTCTCCAGCTGTTCCTGCGTAGTGTGGGGGTAGTGAAGGTGCTGGGGTATCAAGCTGATGATGGCATCCAAGACAGGTGTGAGGAACTTTGATGGGGCTGGCTGTGAGACTCCTCCGACTCTGGCAGTTGCTGGTTGGGAGGTACCAGAGGCCAACAAGTGGTTGTCCGCTGTGTTGGTACCATCAGCCTGTGGGCAATGTGGGTCAGGATGAGGAAGATGGTTGTCCTTTTGAGCCTGTAGTGGGCAATGACATCCTCTGGCGTTGAGTCTCTAAGGCTGGTGCATTTTCTGAAGGTCCGCTGTCTTGTTTTGCGCTGCCTTGGTAGCAGCCCGGGGGGGGGGTGGTCCTGGGGGTGGGGGTGGTCCTGGGGGTGGTGGCGGTGGGTGTTGTGGCCCTCTTGGGTCTCCAGGCTGCATGATTAGTGGCTCCATGGCATCTGCTGGTCTTCAGATGTGGCTCTGGGCTGGGATCCATTTATGCAGCAGGTTTTCGTCCTACTTAAGGCCAAGAAGGAGCAGGTCTGAAGTCCCTGCTGCTAACGTGCCTTTTCGCCTGTTTTTGGACCGCATCGCCGATCTGGCTGGTCGTTGAGAATATCGCGAAGTGGCCTTGTCGTGGGTTTTTGCACGGGAACGCCTACTCTGCATATGATTAGCGTTAGTTGTCGCTGTCAGCCTTGGCGATGTTTTTGGCGGCAGCTATCACAGGAAAACTGACGATGTGGGCTATTAGCGCAGGCTTGTGAATGGGGCGATGAGTCTATCGCCACTTTCGTGGCGGTGAAGTGCCGCTAAATCGGCGATGAGTCCTTGAGAATATGCCCCTTGGAGTTTATTTGCAGGCCTTTCCAGGGTAGTGTAAAGTACCTAGAAATAGTTTGTAAATTCCGACAAATTATGAGTTTGTGGGAGTTCATTAACTTTTACAGGTGGACTTACCCTGCAATGACCACAAATCTACTCCTACAACTAAATTTGGGAATGCTGGTGAAATGTTCACGGTCGATAATGCATTTATGCACAGCAAATTCATCCGATGGCGATTCTGTGAATTTCTGTGCACAAAATTAATTTTTTGTGCAAATAAATTGAACTTAGGTGCACCAAATCGTTTGTGAATCAGGCATTGAGAGCGGATGAACTATGTAATATACTGAAACAGACTGAGAATAACATGAACCATCAGAGTTAATGTGAGAATTACACCAAAAAAAAGTCAATAAAATGCATTCAACAATTGGTAAAAAAATATGGAAGGACAGTTTGCGATATTGTGTAAAATTAAAAATAACGGAAGGCACCTTAAATAGATAAAGTTCTTGAGAAACAAGGCCAAGAAAAGGGATGAGTAAGAAAGCGCGAATGAGATGCGGAAATACAGTCAGAGTTAGAAAATGACAGAAATACAGCAAATGTGTGTGAATGGTAGACTCAAGATTTGGACGATGCTGCTTTTGTGAGAGGCAATGACGGTGTGTAAACTGTCACGAGGTTATCTCTATGGTCTTTAGCGGATTAAGCAGATTAAGCTTATTAAGCACAAAATTATTGTTATCATTTCAAACACAATATCCACGTGTCATAGATGACCTGGCCCAACCTGACCAACAACAGTGAAATCATAAGCGCGCTGTGACAGGTAATCAGCACTGACTTCACTCATGTATGCTCATGGCTAAATATATCACAACTTGCAGCCTCATAATGTTTACCTTCATGAGGGATTTGCTGTTTTGGTTTACAGCAAAAGAGTGTGTAAAAAAGGTAACACTTGGCCTCTTATTAAAGTCCCGCCTCTTTCCTCAGTTTACATTGTGTGATTTGGCATGGCAAGGGAGCTGTTTCGCCTGATCCCCCTACCTAAATGTGAAACATTTTATGTGTACATTATTCAAGGGAGCATGGATAAAACATGAGATCCATTGGCAACGACAGACTTCGGGATATTAGGAATCCGTATTCCAAAAGGCCATTTGAAAGCTCCAATTAGACTGCAAGAGAAGTAATCAAATTCCAAGTCTAAACTTTTGCATGCCATTCCATTTTTTTCGAAGCCTGAATACCTCCATGCATGTGAGTAGAACACTTCCACCGCAAAAGTAATGAAAGCCAATAGTTAGGTAGGGAATGCCCCTGCCTTCTGGGATTCAATACTGAGAGCAAAATGGAAGACATAGCAGCCATTGCCATTTGTATGGATCAGAATCTAAGTAAAGGAAACGAAGGAAAGGGTCCAGGGAAATATCAACTGTAAAAAATAAACACAACAAATACTGGAATTGGGTCCGAAAGCAGGAAGTCAGGTTTTAAAAACATTTGGAGACTGTAATTAGTTTGTGCTTATGATTGCTGCTGTTGGGGGGGGCATCTTTTATGTAAAAAGGGTGATTCAGTGTTTTAAGGGGTAATTCTTATTTCACATTCAAAAGTGGGGAACTCTTGGTTTAATCGCTCACATTTGTATTTTGTTTGGTTTTGGTGGGCTAACCTTTATTTTCACTCCTTGGAGTGGAGCGCCATTTTTTTCATCCCGGTGTTTGCCACTACAGAGGCCCCTTCTGTTTGGATAGCGATCTAGAAATTGCGCTAACTGTGGACCCTCCTCCTTCTCCCACTTCCTCACGCTACATATTGCAGCCTATGACGTGGGTGCGCAGTGGGCGCACCGCTGGCGAGCCAAAGGCAAGCCCATCAGCGCCCAGGACACGTCCGGAATGTGTCAAGAGCTAGCCATGCTGCCTGCCTGTTTGACCTCGCTAGCCCCTCCATGTGAGGATCTATTCGAGGGAATTGTTTTTTAGTTAAGAAACAGAATATGCCTCCCTCCGAGGCTTTCTAATCCTGAATATTCCATGGCGGAACGATCAGTAGCGACTCGTGGTGGGAGTGCTGCGGGCGGCGGGGCGGGGGAGGAGCAGGGTGGGGGGTAGTAAACTACGGCATACGGCCGAACAGAGGTAAGTAAACAAATAAATAAAACGAATTTCATTGCGTGCGCTGCATTTCCAAATGCGATGCAGCACGCGCAACAAAATTTGTTTTATTTATTTATTTGTTTACTTACCTCTGTTCGGCCGTATGCCATAGTTTGCTACCCCCTACCCTGCCCCTCCCCCGCCCCGCCCCACCGCCCCGCAGCACTCCCACCACGAGCCGCTACTGGGAACGATGTATTTGCGAATGTTGTGGGTTTGCTTTAAACTGGCCCCCTGGGGAACAATCAGGGGACCCTGTGATGGGTTCCTCTGAGGGGAAATGATGAGCGCACAGCGGGTGTGCACAAATATGATCCTTTATTTTAGACAGCACAACAAACACCCTCAGCTCAGAACCCCATCCCTATTACAAATGGAGTGCACCTCTAAATATATTTACAGCTGCTCTTAACAACGAACTGCCTTCATACAGGGCCTGTCTCAATAATTGTAGATTGCTCCCTAAACACTACTTTGAGGTGTTTAATTTACTCTCTGACAGCAGCGGCGCCTCCATTAGGGCGGAGGAGTGCCGCCTCACTGCTTTCTCGCAGTACGAGAAGCAGAAAATAAAATGGTATTTTAAATACCATTTTATTTTCTGCTTCTCGCGCTGCGAGAAAACAGAAGGCAGGGGTATGCCTGGTTGGGGGCGGGCGGGAGGATATGCCTGGTTGGGGAGCGGGTGGGTGGGCGGGTCGGGGAGGAGTGGCTTGCACCACTCTGAGTACCCTGACTGCTTGGTCAAGCAGTCATGCGCACTCTACATTTTCTCTATGTAGGCTGCATGCAGCCTACAAAGAGAAAATGGCCTTCCTACCTGGTGCCCAGCTGGGCGCTGTCCGGGACTCCCCACCAATCACAACACTGCCATTGCAGCGTTGTGATTGGCTTACAGGAGGGGAGGGAGGATGCCTGTTCCTGTTCAGGAGCAGAGGCGGCGCGGGACCCGGCCCAGGAGCATAGGCGGCGCGGACCCGGTCAGGTAAGGTTTCTTTTATTTTTACCCCCCCTCGCAGTAACCCCCGCGTGATAACCCCCACGCACCCCCCCGCCCCTTCACCCGCGAGAATTGCGAGCCGCGACTGCTCTCTGATAATACCTGGGATTTCATATTCCTGACTGAAACATGGCTGTAGGAAAAATCAGCTCCAGATATAGCATTTACCATTCCCCCAGATTATCACATTTTGTACATCAACCATGAGCATAAAAATGGGAGGTGGTGTCACTGTTATATTTAGAGACTCATTTGAGGGTACTTCCACCACGCTGATGCAAGCAGGGATTAATGAAGGTCTTATTTTTACATTCAACTTGGCATCCTCTTTTTCCTTTTCTGCAATCTAATATATAGACCCCCTGATTGCCCAAATAGTACCTCAACTGCTTGCCATAATTGCTCAACTTTCACTGCAATACTCAAGTTTTACAGTACTATGGGCTTTTAATTTGAATATGGACGATCTCAAATGTTCTAAGACTGTCAAGCTCAGTCTTACTTTAACAGGCATGAAACTCCAGCAGCAGGTCCTGTCCCCATAAGGCAGGACATACGCTCGATTTGATCCTCTCCATCTCTGATTTGCAAGTTTTTCCGGCTGAGTGCCTTGTTTGGTCAGGTCATCTTTTAGTTCCATTTTTCTTTACTGGTGCGTTGTATCGGAAGAAGCTAGATAAACCCCATATCTTTCCAGAACATGGCATAAAATCACTGCAGCACCTCTTTCCAAAAAGCTACAATCCACCACTCCTTCCCTAACCAACATTCTTGATACGGATGTGGCTAACTTTAAAAAATAGATCACTAATGCCCGTGACCTTATGATGCCGCTAAAACCTCAAGTCGTGAAAAGGACTAAGCCCTCGGGCCCCTTGGTTCACCCCCTTGTTAAGGGAAGAAAAGGGACTGTGTAAAAACTGTGAGCGACAATGAAGAAAGACCTATTGTTCGGAGGCTAAGGCTAAATAGAGAAAGTATTTCTATTCTCGAAACTCGTCAGCTTCAAACACTTCACATGAAGTATTCAAAAGTGTTCATTCTTTCCTTTCTCCTGAGGCCGAAATAAGTAATTTTACCCCATCCCTTGAACTTTGTAATTACCTATCATCTTTTTTTCATGAGAAAATTCTGAAAAATGATGCAACTTTCCCTACAGGGATCTTATCTATGGTGCAGGTGGACCCCGCACCAACTCACAGTTACCTACTTTCTAACTTTCTTGTGATTCCAGAGAAAGCTTGATTGAAGGAACTTGAGAAATGTAATTCAGGATCCCCAGCAGCGCTCGTCCTCCCTGAATCCTAAGGATAATTGCCCCCACCATTAATCCAGTGCTCAATAAAATTTTGAACACCTCACTGGAAGAAGGACTTTTTTTCCTCAGACTGGAAACTAGCTTTCCTTCTGTCCTTACTTATGAAACGTTATGCAGACCCCGCTAAATTAAATAATTTTGGACCCATCTCCCTTTTACAGGCAGCTGCAAAAATCCAGAAAAAACTGGATTTCTTTGTGGAATCTAATGGCCCACTTCATGACACACAATCTGGCTTTCGGTCAGGCTTTAGTACTGACTCTGCCTTACTGAAGGTCACAGAATGCATCAAAGAGAATCTGGACTCTGGACGATCAGCAATGGTGGTTCTGCTTGATCTATCTGCTACATTGGATACAGTGTCACACACCACCCTTTGAGACAGATTTAGTCTGATGGCAGACATGCAAGTTAAGGCTTTTTCATGGCTGAAATCTTTTCTGGGCATAAGATAGCAGCAGGTTTATTGTAATACTTTCTCATCCCCCCCAACCCATTTCATACGGAGTCCAAAAGGGCTCAGCTCTGAGTCCCACCCTCTTCAATCAGTATCTAGCACCATTGACTCAGCTGATTGAATGCTGAGGTGGTATTGTATGTGGACAATGCCCAGCTATTAATGTCTTATCTGGAGCATTCAGATTATGTCCTTACCAAGCTCAAGTAGCCTCTTAAGGGGGTCGCTGGCTGGATGGACGCCAATTTCATCAAACTAAATTCAGACAAAACAGAAGTCCTTTTCTTTGGACCAAGTGCCCCCCCACGTCCCAGCCTCTGGTGGCCTGAGAATCTTAATCTCCTTCTATGTCCTGCCTTTTATGCTAGGAATCTGGGAATAGTTTTTGAATCTAACCTTTCTTTTTCTACACAGATTTAAACAAGTCTCTTTAGTTTGTTCTGCTAAACTCGAATCTATAAAGAAACTGCTGCACCTGGTCCCTGTGGATACACGAATAACGGTGGCTCACACCCTGGTAACTTCCTGATTAGGCTATGCTAACAGTCTTATTTAGGCCTTCCTGCTTTCTTAATTCAAAGACTCCCAATAGTTCAAAATGCAGCATCAAGATTGATTGTGAGAGTTCCTTATCTGAAGTCTATCTTGCTTTAGCCAAAACAGTTACATAGACTGCCAGTAATCGGTCTCATCAAATTTAAAGCCCTTATTTTTGCTTTGAGGGAATTTGCTGGTGAGAGCCCCTCTTATTTGAGAAAAAGACTCCATCTCTACATGCAATGTAGATTGCTCAGGTCGAATAACCTTTGAATACTGCAGGTCCCAACATTTTCCAAGGCCCGACGAGAAGATAGATCTTCTATGTTCCTACGTCCAAATTGTGGAACACTCTTCCGGTTAGCCTTCGTAGGTCTCCTTCTGGCTCTATTTTTAAAAAAGAACAAAATATTTCTGTTTTACCAAAGGCTAGACTCCTATGCACTGCAACTGCCTGATCTGTCTCTCTAGCGTTTAGCATCGGGACACTTCCGATGAAGCAGCCGTGCACTGTATAAATATCTTTTGATTGATTGGTTGAAAGATTGCATATTATGGTAGTCTTTTTCTTTTGTGGGTGCTATCTATCAGATAACCTGTATGAATGAAGTGCCCATTGTGGTGTGAGGATTGTGTTGTCCTCAAGAATAGATGAGACAATGTGTCCTTCAAGATAAGATGCAAACAGCATTTCATAATAAATCAATAAGCAAGGACTAACTCAAAAATGATCCAAGATCAGTGATTTTAGAAATTATGAAGGTTTATTAAAATATTGAAGAGCAATATAGAAGGCAAAAACATTGTCAATCTCAATAAATCAGTCATAGGCAATAGAAATCAAATGTCATAAAAGCTCTCTAGCATTTGAGATAGATGTCATAATGAGCAAGTCCGAAAAATAGACTAAGTTCATGGTGTGAATCAAATCTATAGGCAAACGGGCAGCTTCCCTAGAGGCTCAGAAAAGAATCTGACTCACCTCCAAAATCATGTCTTTATATATGGAGTTTCACCAAGGACAGCAATGGAAATCACACAGTCAGCATGGGGTGAGCAAATGTAACAATACAATGGCAAATGGAAATTCAGCATTATAAAACTTCATATAATTCCACCATTCTAGAACTATCCCCCTAAATGAATAATTATGAGTCCCTTCTGACCTAATGTGATCAGAGGTGTTAGAACAAATCTGGTTACATAAACAATGAAAAGACATATAAATAAATAGACTGCAGTGGGCGAAGTGGAAGAGCCCTGGAAAGTAACTTAAGGCTTCCTACAGAGTTCTTCGAGAACAACATGTCATTACAAAACAAACAGTGCTCATTTTGCTGTGTGTGGTGTCAATTTGAATTATAAACACATGTTTATTATTATGAAGTAGCCATATAAATACAAGATAGTGTTGAGGCCTAGTTTGGTCTCGTCCAAGAAAACATTTCTGTACATCACGGCATTATTGTTTTAATTGAAAAATGTTGATGTTAAAAGGAAAATCATAAATTATCTCTAATGCTCTGTTGCACATATCTTTAAAGTTATTTTGGCTTTTTGATCTAAAAACGTGCAAGAGGGAATACACTGAAACACTTCACGTCAACACATAACATTTTGACATACAGCTTGCCTGGCTGTTACTTTATGTTTTGATCTGTTTCAAAACTACATTATTCCCCCCCCCCCAAATACCTCATATATCACCATTCTTCTTATGTAATCCTATTTTTCATACGTACTCCACTCTCCACAGCTGTGTTCACCCTCAAGCAGTCACCTCCCATTTTCTGTCACTAAATTCCTTCACTCATCAAAATGTATAATCAATGAATAACTTTACTCCCCCATAATCAACTCATGTTGTACATTTACCTTCAAATTTGTAATGACTGAATCTGATCATATTCTCAGCATTTGTCTCTTTAGCTAATGCACACTGCCACTCAGCCCTTTGTTCAGCTGCCACCAGTGCTCCATTCCCCAATCATGCCATTAATACCTTCAGGATGTCAAGAGATTCATTCCCTTTGTATGGAGATCAGGGAGACCGGTCTTATGATGGAGGTGAAGCAACAGTGAGATGAAAGGCTTTTGTCTTCTGACACAGCCTGGCACCTGAAACTTGTGACATGAGGCAATCTCTGAGACTGTGCAGCACTGCAAAAAAATATCCTGGACCCACACTTACTAGTTGTTGTCCTGTCTGACCTGCTGTATAGCAAGTGAGACCCCATTGAAGTCTTTGGTTGAGTTCCATGAGCTGCTGCACATGGAAACTCAGCACCGACAGGCTGATTAGCAAGATTATTTGCAAGCCCTACAAATTCAAGTAACCAGCCAAATGTGAGTATAAAAAGCACCAAGATCCCATTGCACAGTTCCAGATGTTATCACACCTTTCTGAATCTGCCCCCGTTTTCCAACAGATGTATTACAAAACTTTATGCAAGGAGACAATCTCAAATTCTTATTTGGGAACTTTTAAAGCCTACAATGTATTTTGTTGGAAGAATGGCGGTGGGAGTAGTTTGCTTACTAATTAACAAGTGAAATATATTGCTGGGTTCATCAGCATCTAAGCCTGAGTTATCAAAGTTCCATAGATCTGGCAAATGGCTATCAAGGAGCCGGGGTGTGAAGCCACTGATGCTCCCAATCACACGCCGGCTGGGATGATTTAGTAAGACCCGAATTCAAGAAACTGGTGACCCTACAGGACAAGGCATGGGGAGTAGCATCATAACACCAGATTCCCGGAGTCCGTTGACTATCAGGAGTGGGGACATATTGCAACATTATGTGCTCAGAAGCTAAATGAACAAATCATGGAGATTGAGAAAGTGAGGGTCAAGGATGGTAGGCCCTTTCCTAGTCATCATGTATACATCAGCACATTCAGTGGAAAAACACAAGGGGTTTGTGGACAGTGGATGTCAGCAGAGGGTATCCTGCCCAGAGAAGTCCCTGGAAGAGGAGATAAGAGAATACTTTCATATGAACGGCATACACAGGGGCACAACGTTCTCATCATTCTGATTAAATAGAGTTAGAAATAAGGGCTGACATGATTTCGACTTAGTATATGTGATGCCCCAACATCTAGAGCCCTGGGTGTTGCTTTTAGATATTCTACAGTCTATTCCTTCTCCTGAATGGCCTCAATTACCATCCTGAATGATAAAGGTGATGACGTGTGTAAAAGTCTCAACCACCGAAAATTGCTCAATGCTAAATTACATTGCATCAATTGGTTTTGTCCACAATGTCACTCCAAAGGGAAATAGCTACGTGTAAATTAGACTTGCTACTGCTTTAATGTGCCATAGGGGTCAGGCTCCATCTACCTACAGAGGCCTAGCACGGCTGAGGCAGGTCTGGGGTTGCTTGTGGTCTCATTCAGAGGGAACGTGGTCTGCCTGTTTAGGCTGAACTATGGTTGCTCCTCCTGCGGAGTGGTCTAGTGAGCAAAAAATGATGGAATGATATGCAGTTCAGAGTGACTACCAGCAACAACGATTCATTTAAGCATTCCACTCATCACTTTTTTGTTTCTCTCAAAACGCATTTTAACAAAACCTAAAGAGCTATCACAAACAGAAAGAGAGAGATACAAAGGGAATGTATGTAAGGCATTTGACTCACACTGGCCCGGAATAGACCTTGCGTTTTAGCCTGGAATAAACAAACATGTCCTAGTTTGAAGTGAAATATGAAACCCTCAACTACAACAGATCACAAGCTCACAGGAAAAACACCACAGAATCCAAGGGCCCTACTTTCAGAAAGATAGTGGTATGCTATACTTAAGTTTTACCATACAACAACTACCATACAGCCATCTCACCAGATGACATCACGGCATGGACAAACCCAAGAAAGGACTGTCTCTCAATTCTTTTGGAAGATAAATCTCTGTTTAGGGAGGATTACGCTGTTTGATAGTTAAAGAACCACCATTAAATACCTCATGGCCACTTTCAACCAATTCTGATATGCACACTCTGGCTAGGAGTGCTGTAATATAAATCTAACCCATCTGTTATATTTAAATGTTAAACCTAAAAAAAAATGAGATAGCTGTAAGTTTGGTTTGAAGCTGCAAGGATCGGCATTAACATGATGAGATTTAAAGTGTGCTACCTGTGTCTACTTACAAGTTTTGCAGGAGAACAGGAAAAAATTGCCATGTTCCTGGTAGGGCTTCTAGAAATTATTGAATATGTCTTTAAAGTTTACAAAAAACGTATTTTGCAAGTTTGGCCAGAAAATAGTAAAAATCAATTTCTCATAACATTTTACTAATTAAAGGAAATATATATCTTTGGCAAAATTGTCTGTTAGTAAAAATATCACTCGAATACTTTCTAGAAATATTAGTAACTATTGTCTCTCTCAAACCATTCTAAAACCAGTTTCACCACTATTTCTGCAGGTTGGTCTGTTTGCACTGCATTATAGCTAGATTTCTTCACATTTTCCTCCAGCCCAGGAAGGCAGGATGGGTGTGAATTGTTCAGGTAATTATGACTCTATAGGAGCAAAGGGCATGCAACTCATAAACCTCCTTTTTGTGCCTGATATTAGCTAAGAGACAAGGGCACTGAGGAAAGTGCTGTGTGCACAAAAGGCTTAACAGTCAGCTCCATCTTATAGTTAGCAAAGATTTGGCAAGGAAAGAGGGGTGCTTATGGCACGTCAGACACATAAAGAAATGGCCTGCCTTCTGTCACTGGATTGAAGCTAGCCTGGCTGAAGAGGGGTGTTACCCCGAAACCGGTCCCAGGATGCTTGTTTCCGGTTCAGGGAAGATCTGGCTTGGCAGTTCGGGCTGGACTGTACCCTTGAGGCACAGGGTCAAGACTGATTTGCATATAGCTGGGTCTGAACTGAGGTGGCGAAGTGAGCTAAAGAATGATTATGGATTCAACCCAGATCTGTGACTGGGGGTGAGTGTCTGAAAAGTTTCAGTGCTCCGTCCATCATCTCCTTGTTTCTGCCTTCTGTCATAGCATAGGTATGAAAAGGCAACAACCACAAGATATCTCTTGGAGGGAAGGGAATTCGAGAGACATCCAGGCACCGACTTCCGTGGGTGAATTGACAGGGAGTAACTTGATTAGGAGGAGTGTGTATAACTTTGATCAGGAATGTGCTGGTAGAAGGTTGGCATTGGTAGACATAAATGGAGCCAAACAGCAGGTTGAGAGACTTCTTCGAAAACTGGGAAGTAGTGCTCTGCGTGATTGAACTCCTACATAGGTAGTGCTGAGAAAGAAAGGAGTGATTTGCATGGGGATTTCCATGGGGCAGGTTTAGGGAAATTCACCAATTTCTACTGAGTTAAAATTAATTTAAAAAACTTCTGTCACTATCTTGAAGCCAAAGTAGTGCCTAGAGTAGTGCTTGGTATTGTGTGGACAAAATATTGTGTCAAGAATATCGAGGACAAAAATATTGTGAAGGTAAGTTCTATAGTTAAGCACAGTTTTACTGTTTTTGTTTTTGTAAACGGATTTTGTTAAGTTTCATACAACAAATATCATGGTCAGTTCAGCCATCATTTGTCTGTTCAATTATATGCAAACAATACAGCAATCAACTCCCCCTCCCCTCATCAATACAGCATTTTGGGAATGAAGGTACCTGGCATGTGCTACAGAGATTCCATCACATCTGATGAAATATGAAAAAAAATATATAACTAAATATAAGATATGAAGAGCTAGTGAGAAGGGCACTCAGTGCGCAGTAGGAAGGACGGTATGCCACTAAGTAAAATAAATCACAACGATCTAGGTGGTGACCCCTCAGGCTTAGCAGGCTCCGGGTTGGATATGCTATCCACCAAGGCTCCCCAAGCTCTGGCCACTTCAATGTTTCCTATGCCTCTTTGGGCGTCTCATAGGAGTATCCTCCCCTCGCAGCCTGCCCATTTAATCAGTTCTCTTCGCCACACAGTGATCCGAGGCCCCCCCGGGGACTTCCTATTTCTTGCTATCTCCCTTTTGGCAAGGATATGTCCTAGGTCTTGAAATCTACTGGTGACTTTCGTTTTAGATATATGGGGAAACCATCCCAGTAGGCAATGCCCGGGGGTGCGAGGAACCTCTCTTTCTATAACCTCCACCAGTGTATGAATGACCCCATCCCAATTTGTATACAGTATGGGACCTGCCCAAAACATGTGTAGAATGTGAGCCCTTCCCTCCTAGTATCTAGGGCATGCTGCATCTGTTACGGGAAAGTATCTGCTCACTCGCTCCGGGGTGAGTTATGATCTGTGCAGAACTTAGTAATTGATGAGTTTGAAACGTGAATTGCGAGAAACCTTGGGTATTCTATCAAGGATTGAGTCCCAATCCTTAGTGGGGATAGGAACATTCAAGTCATCCTCCCATCTGGAGCGCAGTCTTTCTAACGGTTGCTGCAGGTCCGTCCGTACCACTCTATATAGACACAACACCTTCTGAATGATGCCCGCTGAGAGGCAACTTTGTGATGTGGGAGGTGCAGTAGTCCCCATTTTCCAATGTGCACGCATTGCTGTTGTGAGTGCTCTGTGGAAAAAGAAATGCCCCTGCGGCAAATCGAATTCTGAGCAGAACTCCTCAAATGGGAGCAGTTCTGTTTCTCTAAAGAGGTCTCCTACCTTTGTCTCTCCTGCCTCTATCCACATGTCACTATCTCTCCAGCAGCCGCCATGTGTTAATGCCCTTAGGAAATCTAGGGGTAGATCAGGGGAATAAGGGGTTTTAGTGCATATCTTCTGACGGCCTCTATCCCAACATTTCGCCATCACTCTAAGTTCTTGTGAGTCATTCATAGGCGACATCTTCACTTGGAGGAACACCCTAAGTAGAACAACATGGAGCGGTACAAAGGGACCCGGGGTCCAGTCAGGATTCTGATGATGCACCAATCCCTGAATCAACCATTGCAATTGGGCTGCTATATAATATGCCTCAAAGTCCGGGACCGTCAATCCTCCCATGGTCCCAGCGCGCTGCATCGTTGCCAATGCAACACATCGTCGTCCTTGTCCCCCGAGAAACCCAATGAGTAATGAGTCCAGTTTCCTAAAGAGCGCCCTCGGGATCCATAGAGGTAGAGTTACAAAGAAATATAAAAGGCGGGGTAGGGCCACCATCCTCAGGAGCGCTATCCGGCCTGTCACTGAAAGTAGCAGAGTCTTCCAGAAATCAACGGAAGTCCTCAGTGAACAGCTCGTTCCACGTTCCCATCTAGCTAGTCAGCTCAATCATGATATATCCTAACCCCAAGATAAGGTAGGCAATGGGGTTCTGTTAGAACTGGGGGTCTCTAGTTGGCAATGGTTTGCACCTTTGTCCAAATAGGGGACCCTTGCTTCTAGTCAGGATAAGGGGGAAACACTCCTAAAATAACCCCTGCTCACCCCCTGGTAGCTTGGCACGAGCAGACAGGCTTATCTCAGAGGCAGTGTGTAAAGCATTTGTGAACACATACAGTAATACAGTGAAAACACTACAGATGGACACCACACAGGTTGTAGTATAAAAATAAGTATTCTTTATATAGATTTATCACAAGACCCAATAGCAAAAATCCACAATACTGTAATCAAAAAATAGGCTTTAAAAGGTTATAAAATAGTTCAGTTCTCTCAAGTTGTAAATGCGACACTTTACTCTCAATGTACCTTGAATGCGTAACGCAAAGAAAACAAAAGGGTCGCAGGGAAGGTGATGCGTCGGTTCCTTACACTCAGGGGAGTGGATGCGTCGGTTCCTTACTGCTGCGCAGGGGAGTTGATGCTCGCTTCCTTACTGTGTGGGGAGGTGATGCGTCGGTTTCTTACTGCTTTCCGGTGCGATGCGACAAGATGGCACCTCGATGCGATACTCTTCTCCGGTACGATGCGACAAAATGGCGTCTTGGTTGCGATGCGACAACGTTGGTGTGATGCGTGCACGCCCGACGGCCGTGCGGCGACTCGGTGATCTTTGGCGCCGCGACAGGCCCTGCGACGTGCTTCTCCGGTGATGCGACGATGACCTCTGTGGCAGCGTCTCGCTTCTCCGGTGATGCGCCGCGCTTCGGCGATGCGATGATGACAGCGGCAGCGGCGTCTCGCTTCCTCGGTGATGCGATAACCACGGCTGCGGCGGCGACACGCTTCTCGTTGTTGCGTCGCGCTTCCAGCTCCCAGCGACACGCAGTCTCTCAGAAGGCCCAGCACAACAGCAGGCACTTCAATTCCCAGCAAGGGAATGCAGGGGGAGCTGGTTGGTGAAGTCTTGTATCCCTGAGACTTCAGGCAGGAGGCAAGCTCTAGTTCAAGCCCTTGGAGATTCTCTTCTTCAAGATGACAAAGCACAGCAAAGTCTTTTCTCCTGTCCTTGGCAGAAAGCAACCACTGCAGGCCAACCCCACTCAGCAAAACAGCACAGGGGCAGTACTCCTCCTTCAGCTTCTCCGGTTCTTCTCCTTGGCAACAGGTCTCTTGATTTCCCAGAAGTGATCTAATTTCCTAGGGGTCTGGGTCCCCTTTTATACACAGTTTTCCTTTGTTCTCTGAAGGCAGAGAGGCCTCTGCCTAGTCCAAAACCAGTTCTGGTCAGTCCTGGAGCACTTTGTTTTTCTGACTCCTTCTTTCCTTTGTGAGTGAGGGGCAGAGCCATCAGACGCCCGGCAGGAGGTGGAGCCAGCATTGTGGAAGGCAGGCACAGCCCTATTCAGACCCAGGTGCAACTCCTCCCTCCACTCTGGATGCAGATCTTTCTATTCAGCCCTGTGCTGACTCACCCTGTCTCCTGTAGCCACCCCCAGCCCCTGTCACTCAATCTCCAGACAAGGAATACACAACCTAGCAGAGGCAGGCTTGGAAGTTTAGGCAAGAAAATACCCACTTTCTAAAAGTGGTATTTTCAAACACAGAATGTTAAAACCAACTTCACTAAAAGATGTATTTTATCATTCTGAGTTCAGGCATACTAAATTCGTTTTTCTACCATGTTCCCTGGGTCAGTTCTGACTATAAGGTGTAATAGTCAGTCTGCCCATTCTGGCCTATGGGGAGCAGGTAGCCTTGCAATAGTGAAAAACGAAAATGGCTGTAATTCACTATCAGGACATGCCACACACACCAGGGCATGTCCTACCTTATACTTACAATGCACCCTGCCCTTGGGCCTACCTTAGGGGTGTCTGATATGAAGATAAGGGAAGGTTTAGGGACTGGCAAGTGGCTGCACTTGCCAAGTCGACATGGCAGTCACAGACTGCACACAGGCTCTGCAATGGCAGGCCTGAGACACATTTTACAAGCTGCTTCTGTGGGTGGCACAACCAGTGCTGCAAGCCCACCAGCAGCATTGGATTTACAAGCCCTGGGCACACGCAGTGCACTGTACTAGGGACTGACAAGTAAACCAATCATCCAATCATGGAGTCACTAATCCATAACACAATTTACAGTAGGGAGCACTTGCACTGTGGCACTGAACAGCAGTGGCACAGTGCCCAAAAGCATCTAAAACCAGCAAAACATAAGAGGCAACAGCAAAAAAATGGAAGGGATACCCACGCCAATGGTGCCAAGTCTAACACGTGTCCCCTCCAGCTGAAATGTGGGGAGAACTACCCTTCCTCCTGGGAGTTCTCATCACTAAGGCGGAAAAATCTGGACAGACCATCAGCATTGGCGTGTTCTGTACCAGGGCGGTGTTCCACCGTGAAGTCCATCCCCTGTAGGGAAATGGACCACCTCAACAGTTTTGGGTTCTCACCCCTCATCTGCATTAACCATCTGAGGGGCCTGTGGTCTGTCTGAACCCGGAAGTGAGTCCCAAACAAGTATGGTCTCAACTTCTTCAGTGCCCAGACCACAGCAAATGCCTCACGTTCAATCGCACTCCACCTCTGTTCCCGTGGGAGTAACCTCCTACTAATAAAGGCTACAGGTTGGTCTAGGCCCTCCTCATTCATCTGTGAAAGCACAGCCCCAACACCATGCTCTGAAGCATCTGTCTGCACAATGAATTCCCTTGAGAAGTTGGGCGCCTGAAGCACGGGCGCCGTGCACATGGCAGATTTCAGGGCATCAAAAGCCTTTTGGCAGGCATCAGTCCAGTTCACTTTCCTGGGCTGCTTCCTGGAAGTCAGCTCAGTCAAGGGTGCAACAATGTTGCCATACCCCTTGACAAACCTCCTGTAATACCCGGTGAGTCCTAAGAAGGCTCTCACCTCTGTCTGGGTTTTGGGGGTTCCCAAGCCAGGATGGTATCTATCTTGGGTTGTAGGGGCGCCACCTGGCCGCTCCCAACCTGGTGTCCCAAGTACACCACAGAACCCTGCCCGATCTGGCACTTACTCGCCTTGATCGTGAGGCCTGCCCTCCGCAGCGCCTTCAACACTTCCCAGAGGTGGTGCAGATGTTCCTCCCAAGTGGCGCTGAACACTGCAATGTCATCCAGGTAGGCGGCACTGAAATCCTCCAGCCCAGCCAACACCTGGTTGACCAACCTCTGAAAGGTGGCAGGGGCATTCTTCATCCCAAAGGGCATCACCCGGAATTGGTAGTGCCCATCTGGTGTGGAGAATGCTGACCTCTCTTTGGCCCCATCAGTTAAGGCAATCTGCCAGTATCCAGACGTTAGATCAAACGTGCTGAGGTACCGGGCAGCCCCTAACCGATCAATGAGCTCATCAGCTCTGGGGATGGGGTGCGCGTCAGTCCTGGTGACTGAATTGAGTCCTCGGTAGTCCACACAGAACCGGAGTTCGGGTGTGGCACCAGGCGCGGCAGCCTTTGGGACCAAGACCACTGGGCTGGCCCAAGGGCTGTTAGAGGACTCAATCACCCCTAAGGCAAACATCTTGGAGACCTCCTCCTTGATGCAAGCTCTCACCCTGTCAGTCACTCTGTAAGTTTTGTGCTTCACAGGAGGACTGTCCCCAGTGTCCACATCATGGATGCACCATTCAGTGATACTGGGAGCCAGGGAGAACAGATCAGAAAACTGCCCCAACAGTTGGCGACAGTCATTCTGCTGCTCCGGGGTCAGGGTGGGAGAGAGGTTCACACCATCCACTGACCCATCTTGCTCTTTTGCATACAGGAGGTCAGGAAGAGGTTCAGTCTCCTCTTCCATCCCAGCATCTGTTGCTAAGAGCATGCCCACTTCAGACCTCTCAAAGTGGGGCTTCAGGCGGTTCACATGCAGGACCCGCAAGGGGTTCCTGGGAGACTGCAAGTCCACCAAGTAGGTGACATCACTCTTGCGCTCCACCACCTCAAATGGTCCGGTCCACTTATCCTGGAGCGCACAGGGCTCCACTGGGGCCATGACCCAAACCTTTTGTCCAGGCTGAAACTCGATCAGAGTGGCATTCTGATCATGCCAACGTTTCATCTCTTCCTGGCTGGCTTCCAGATTCGCCTCAGCGAGTTGTCTGAAACGCCGAGTCTGGTTTCTGAAGGCCAGCATGTAACTAAATACATCCTGGGGAGTTTTCCTGGGAGCTTTCTCCCAGCCTTCCTTGACCAGACTCAGAGGTCCTCTTACAGGATGGCCGTACAGCAGTTCAAAGGGACTGAACCCTAAGGACTTCTGGGGCACCTCTCTGTAAGCAAAGAGCAGGCATGGCAAGAGGACGTCCCACTTACGCCTCATGGGTTCTTCAAGACCCATAATCATGCCCTTAAGGGTCCGGTTGAATCTCTCAACCAGCCCATTACCTTGGGGGTGGTAAGGAGTGGTGAACTTATAGGTTACACCACACTCCTGCCACAGGGACTTCATATACTTGGAAATGAAGTTGGTACCACGGTCAGACACCACCTCCTTGGGGAACCCCACACGGGAGAAAATCCCCATCAGTGCACGTCCCACCACGGGGGCCGTCACTGTCCGAAGAGGGATGGCTTCCGGGTACCGGGTGGCATGGTCCACCAAGACCAGGATGAACCTGTTGCCCATGGCTGTCTTGGGATCCAGAGGCCCCACAATGTCAATACCCACCCTCTCAAAGGGGGTGCTGACAACAGGGAAAGGTTGGAGAGGAGCCTTGTGCTTCCTCCCACTCTTACCACTTGCCTGGCAAGTCTGACAGGTCCTGCAATGAGTATCTGAACTCTTGCGCATTTGGGGCCAATGAAAGTGGGTGACAAGCCTTTGAAAGGTCTTGTCTTGCCCCAAATGTCCTGCTAAAGGCACATCATGAGCCAGACCCAGTAGGAAGGCTCTGAAGCGCTGGGGTACCACCAGCACACGGGCTGACCCAGGCTCAGCAACCTTAGACTCACTATACAGGAGACCATTCTCCCAGTAGATCCAGTGTGATCCAGACTGATCACCTGCTGCCTGGCTTGCAGCCTGTTGCCGCAAGCCCTCAAGAGAAGGGCACTTCTTCTGCTCCTCGCAGAACTCTTCCCTGGAGGGGCCTCCTTCCTGCTGCCAATGGGTCAGCTCAGGCAGGTCCCCCAGTTCAGCCACTTGTTCCCCTGTAGGTTCCAGGGCATCCCCCTCAAGGTCTGCCTCCTCCTGGACCGTGGGAACTTCGGGGGCCGGTTTCCCATGCCCCCCGCCTCCTCTCTTTAAGGCAGGCACCTGGGCCTTTCTTCCAGGCTCCAGGTTCTCCTGAATACCCTTACCGGCTGCCATTGACCGAGTGGTCACACACGCCCACTCTGGCAGACCCAACATCTCCAAATGAGACCTCCGCTCCACCTTCGCCCAAGGGGAGCTCTCCAAATCATTGCCTAGCAGACAGTCAACAGGCATGGCTGGCCTCACAGCTACTTGAAGGATACCTGAGACCCCCCCACTCAAAGGGAACCTGGGCCACCTTGCAGTGGCTCTCTGAGTTGTCAGCGGCAACTACAGGGTAGAATACGTTGGGGACCACCTGCTCCTCAGACACCAGCCGACAACTGACAGCTGTCACACTGGCCCCGGTGTCTCTGAGAGCCTCCACCCTATGGCCATTGATGGTCACCCACTGCCTGTATTTTTTAGTGTTATCAGGCAGCTGGGTCCTAGGGACCATCTCTCTGTCTCCTAAAGAGACCAGGGACATCTCTGCGGGACCCCACCCACCTTGGGCACCCAACTCCTCCCCCAGGGCTACACTAGCCATCTGCCGGGGTGGTGCACCAGTGGGTGCAGTGGTCACGGTATTGGGGCACTTGGGACTTCCTACAAAGTGACCCACCTGACCACAACTAAAACATGCTTTGGGCCCCTTCTGAACAGACTTATCTGTTGGGACCCATGGTCTTTTCTCAGTGGGAGGCTGGGAACCCTTACCTTGGTTCCCTTGGGGTTTACTTTGGGGCCCTTTTTGGAACTCCTTCTGTTTACCCTTGTCCCCCCACTCTTCTGCTGGGGACCCTGCCCACCTTTGGCGGAGTCTCCCACAAGACCCTTGTGGACCCGGGTACTGACCCAGCGGTCCGCCTCCTCAGCAAGCTTCCTAGGATTAGTCAGCTTACTGTCAACAAGGTGCTGGCGTAGCTCTGGAAAACAACTACTGGACAAGTGCTCCCATGCAATTAAATCATAGAACTCCTGCAAGCCATTTACTTTGCTACCCTTCACCCATCCATCCAATGCTCTGCAAAAATAAGACACATACTCCACCCAGGTACTAGACTCCAGCTTTTTGCAGTTCCTAAACTTCTGTCTATAAAGCTCTGGAGTTAACCCATACCTTGCCACTAAAGCTTCCTTCAGGTGGGCATAGGACATCTGATCCACTGTGGGCAAGGCTAGCAAGGTTTCCCTTCCCTCACCTGCAAAGCGACCCCACAACCCCGCTCCCCAATCCTTCTCAGGGACCCGGTGTGATGTCATGGCGATCTCATAAGCTTTAAACCATTGCCCAATGTCCTCCCCCTTCATGAAATCCTTAATAACCTCCTTGGGGATGTACACTCTACTTTCTACAGGCACTGGAGGTGTGCTGCCACCAGAGGGAGTGATTTCTAGGCTCCTAGCCTTTAGCTCTAGCTCCCTCACCACTCTCTCATGCTCTAAAAGCATCTTCTTTTCTTCCATGGCCAACCTCTTACTTTCTAACTCCAATTTCTTATGCTCAAGGCTATCATGGCTTCCCTGTTTCAGTTTGGCCATCTCCATTTCATGCATCCTGCTTTTATCCCTGTCCTCCAGCTCCTCTGGAGACAGGCCCTTTGAGAAACACTGCTGCCCTCCCTGGAAGGCACTCTCCTCCCAGGTAAGCCCAATGGCCCCTCAAGCTGCTCATCTAAATTCTCTGCCTCCTCCACAGGCTCCTCGGACTGCCCACTGGCATTCCGTGCTTCCAACCAGGCCCTCAGCGCCTTTTGAAGCTCCTCCTTCCTGGTGAGGCCTTTCATAGAGATTTTAAACTTTTTACAAACAGCTTTGAGTTCTGGCACAGTGTAGGTATCAACCCTATCTTCTTCAAATTCAATATCTGCAGGTGCAATGGATCCTTTTTGCTCATGGTGAACATTGGCAGTTCTCAACAAAAATTAAAGGTTCCAAGGAAAAAAAGTCCTATCAAAATGTATGTGGTCGCGTATTGGTCTGCACTCACTAGTAGTGTACACCAATCACTGTATATGAATCACAAATGCAAGTCCAAATCCTCACCGCTGACCACCAATGTTAGAACTGGGGGTCTCTAGTTGGCAATGGTTTGCACCTTTGTCCAAATAGGGACCCTTGCTTCTAGTCAGGATAAGGGGGAAACACTCCTAAAATAACCCCTGCTCACCCCCTGGTAGCTTGGCACGAGCAGACAGGCTTATCTCAGAGGCAGTGTGTAAAGCATTTGTGAACACATACAGTAATACAGTGAAAACACTACAGATGGACACCACACAGGTTGTAGTATAAAAATAAGTATTCTTTATATAGATTTATCACAAGACCCAATAGCAAAAATCCACAATACTGTAATCAAAAAATAGGCTTTAAAAGGTTATAAAATAGTTCAGTTCTCTCAAGTTGTAAATGCGACACTTTACTCTCAATGTACCTTGAATGCGTAACGCAAAGAAAACAAAAGGGTCGCAGGGAAGGTGATGCGTCGGTTCCTTACACTCAGGGGAGTGGATGCGTCGGTTCCTTACTGCTGCGCAGGGGAGTTGATGCTCGCTTCCTTACTGTGTGGGGAGGTGATGCGTCGGTTTCTTACTGCTTTCCGGTGCGATGCGACAAGATGGCACCTCGATGCGATACTCTTCTCCGGTACGATGCGACAAAATGGCGTCTTGGTTGCGATGCGACAACGTTGGTGTGATGCGTGCACGCCCGACGGCCGTGCGGCGACTCGGTGATCTTTGGCGCCGCGACAGGCCCTGCGACGTGCTTCTCCGGTGATGCGACGATGACCTCTGTGGCAGCGTCTCGCTTCTCCGGTGATGCGCCGCGCTCGGCGATGCGATGATGACAGCGGCAGCGGCGTCTCGCTTCCTCGGTGATGCGATAACCACGGCTGCGGCGGCGACACGCTTCTCATTGTTGCGTCGCGCTTCCAGCTCCCAGCGACACGCAGTCTCTCAGAAGGCCCAGCACAACAGCAGGCACTTCAATTCCCAGCAAGGGAATGCAGGGGGGAGCTGGTTGGTGAAGTCTTGTATCCCTGAGACTTCAGGCAGGAGGCAAGCTCTAGTTCAAGCCCTTGGAGATTCTCTTCTTCAAGATGACAAAGCACAGCAAAGTCTTTTCTCCTGTCCTTGGCAGAAAGCAACCACTGCAGGCCAACCCCACTCAGCAAAACAGCACAGGGGCAGTACTCCTCCTTCAGCTTCTCCGGTTCTTCTCCTTGGCAACAGGTCTCTTGATTTCCCAGAAGTGATCTAATTTCCTAGGGGTCTGGGTCCCCTTTTTATACACAGTTTTCCTTTGTTCTCTGAAGGCAGAGAGGCCTCTGCCTAGTCCAAAACCAGTTCTGGTCAGTCCTGGAGCACTTTGTTTTTCTGACTCCTTCTTTCCTTTGTGAGTGAGGGGCAGAGCCATCAGACGCCCGGCAGGAGGTGGAGCCAGCATTGTGGAAGGCAGGCACAGCCCTATTCAGACCCAGGTGCAACTCCTCCCTCCACTCTGGATGCAGATCTTTCTATTCAGCCCTGTGCTGACTCACCCTGTCTCCTGTAGCCACCCCCAGCCCCTGTCACTCAATCTCCAGACAAGGAATACACAACCTAGCAGAGGCAGGCTTGGAAGTTTAGGCAAGAAAATACCCACTTTCTAAAAGTGGTATTTTCAAACACAGAATGTTAAAACCAACTTCACTAAAAGATGTATTTTATCATTCTGAGTTCAGGCATACTAAATTCGTTTTTCTACCATGTTCCCTGGGTCAGTTCTGACTATAAGGTGTAATAGTCAGTCTGCCCATTCTGGCCTATGGGGAGCAGGTAGCCTTGCAATAGTGAAAAACGAAAATGGCTGTAATTCACTATCAGGACATGCCACACACACCAGGGCATGTCCTACCTTATACTTACAATGCACCCTGCCCTTGGGCCTACCTTAGGGGTGTCTGATATGAAGATAAGGGAAGGTTTAGGGACTGGCAAGTGGCTGCACTTGCCAAGTCGACATGGCAGTCACAGACTGCACACAGGCTCTGCAATGGCAGGCCTGAGACACATTTTACAAGCTGCTTCTGTGGGTGGCACAACCAGTGCTGCAAGCCCACCAGCAGCATTGGATTTACAAGCCCTGGGCACACGCAGTGCACTGTACGAGGGACTGACAAGTAAACCAATCATCCAATCATGGAGTCACTAATCCATAACACAATTTACAGTAGGGAGCACTTGCACTGTGGCACTGAACAGCAGTGGCACAGTGCCCAAAAGCATCTAAAACCAGCAAAACATAAGAGGCAACAGCAAAAAAATGGAAGGGATACCCACGCCAATGGTGCCAAGTCTAACAGGTTCCTATTGTAGGTGGGAGTTAGTCCCTCTGGGGGATCATTGCCCTGGAAAGAGCCTGGACTTCTGCCAGTTGACTTTCAAGCCAGATAACTACCCAAAATCCCCCATCATGGATCGGGCCCCCCTCAGGTCTACTCCCGTATTGTGCAGGAAGATGAGTAACTCATCTGCATAGAGCGCTATATGATGGTGTTGCCCAACAGTACTCAAACCTCTGTAGTATCGTCCAGATCTAGCCGAGGCCACCAAGGGTTCTACAGCAAGGGCGAACATTAGGGGAGACAAGGGGCAACCCAGTCGCGTTCCTCGTCCCACTGAGCAGCTCGCCGAGATGGTCCTCCCCGTGCGTACTCTAGCCATAGGACCAGTATATAACAACCTAGTCCACACGGTAAAGCCTTCTCCTATCCCCAGTCAGTACTTCATACAGGTAATGCCATTCAAGGCTATCGAATGCTTTCTCGATGTCAACAGCAAAAATCGGTGCCCCTTCTCGGTCAGCCTCCAAGATGGCCAGTAAGCATCGGATGTTACTCGCCATATTGCGGCCTGGGATAAACCCCACCTGGTCCAAATGGTTCCGTTTGGGCATTAATTGTAGAAGCCTAACCGCTAGCTAGAATTTTGCTCAGGATTTTATAATCGATGTTAAGCATCGATAATGGTCGGTAGGCGGATCGTTCATAAGCAGGTTTTCCTGGTTTTAGGACCGAGACTATCTTCTTTGGTGGTATCTGGTAGGGACTCCGTTGCTCTGGCATCCGTGTATAAAGCGATCAATCTAGGTGCTATTTCCATAGAGTACGTGGCGTAAAATTCCACCCGGAGCCCATCGGTTCCCGGGGTCTTATTATGCGCCATCTGTTTGATGGCAGAGAGTATTTCCTGAGGGGTAATGTCACGCCAAGATGTCTCGCCTAGTCTTCCCCAAACTGGCACAGGCAGGACCTCCAAATAAGTCTGTGTCGCTGCGCTATTTTGCAAAGTGGAGCTAGTACAGAGGGTTGAGTAATACCTGGCAAAG
Organism: Calotriton arnoldi; assembly: GCA_963921515.1. Classification (NCBI taxonomy): domain Eukaryota; kingdom Metazoa; phylum Chordata; class Amphibia; order Caudata; family Salamandridae; genus Calotriton; species Calotriton arnoldi. The sequence goes on along the minus strand of CAWUFW010008810.1, from coordinate 376,532 downwards.
ATATCATTGATTCAGTACTGTGCATAGTCCTGTTACCTCCCTCATCCTCCATTTCCAATATGGCTGAACTATGCTTTTCTGGGTTGGCCAGCCAGCAGGGAGCCAGACTTGTCTCGCTCTGAGTGTGCTCTGTCCATGTATTGATTGTAATCAAAGCACCAAAGCCGTTCTACCTGTACTGCCACTGCCTCCCTGGCTTCTAGGAGTTCTGGCTGTAACTCTGGGTGCCCTGGCGATTGGGTCTTTTCAGCATCTTGGAAGTCCTTCAGTAATACTTGTCTAACGCCCTTTGATTCAGCCAGACAGCACCCTCGGACAACCGCCTTGAAAGCATCCCATTCTATTTGTAAGGAGGAAACCGTAGCCGTGTTATCTACAAAATACTGTACTATCTGAGTTCTAATCGTCTCACAGAAGACCTGGTCTTCTGGGGACACTGGTTTCAACCTTCACATAGAAATGGAATGTCGAGGACGAGCCTAGTGCATCAGGACAGGATTGTGGTCTGAATGGTGCGAGAGAGATATTCAGTGGTATGAATCAAGATATGGACATCTGGTGTGCACAGGAACAGATCTAGCCGGACATGCAGCTCATGGAGCCCAGAAAAGAAAGAATAGTTTCGCCCCAATGGTTGTGTCCGTCTCCATGAGTCAATGAGTCCCCAATGTTGTTGCCAGTCCCTGAATACTCTGGCTGTACCCACGGTCTGAGAGTCAGGAAGGGGGGGGGTGATAGGTCCAGTTGGACGTCAAATACGCAGCTAAAGTCCCCCCCTATTATAGTCGTAGTGGTTAGATACGGCGCTAGTTGCCCCGAGAGGCTCTCAAGAAGTAGACCCTGTTCTACATTTGGGGCATTGATGCTCACTATAGTTATGTCTCTTCCCTCGAGTCGCCCTTGCACAGCTACAAATCTTCCCTCTGGGTCCGCCAGTTTATCTAGTAATTGAAAAGGCACTCCCGCTCTAATCCAGATTAGGACCCCTCTTGCGTAGGCTGAAAAGGTGGTGTAGTATACCCTTCCCCTCCAATGGCACTGCAGTGCTATGCCCTCTTTCCCTGTTAAATGCGTCTCCTGCAATAAAGCTATTTGGACTCCCCTACTATTTAGATGTGAGAGCACTTTGTACTGCTTTGACATGGTATGCATTCCCCAGATGTTCCAAGATAAACATTTATACAGTCCTTGTTTTGTCATGTGTGACACCAGGAAAAAAGATTAGTAATCTTCTTTCCCCTCAGCTCTACAACTCGTGGCCTCCATATGCACAGGATGGATATGATACACATTGCTGCATGACTCAATACTTCCCCACTTCTCAACCAAAACTCAATGTCCCAACTCCCCTTCCTCAGGACAAGCAGGTAAAAACCACCCATCCAAACCACACAATAGAGCATAACTAATTGTGAGAGTTCCTTATGCTATAAACAGGCATGGGGGTGGCCAATGAACCCAGCATAATCTAAAACATAACAGAATACCGGCTCAGTATTCATTGTTCCATGCAGTACTTCTGCACTCACTATGATGTTCAGTGCAGTCACCATGGCATGCTGAGCCCCAGCCCATTACCAGAACATTGAGAGCTCAGATGATCCTGTCTGCAGACTTCGGCATTATCCTGGGTTGTTCCAGGCTCGAACCTTCCGAGGCATCAGAGCAGGAATCAGGATCCAAGTCCGGTCCGGGTGGGTTCGGCTCCAGCGATGGAGACCTCGACTCCCTCCCACTCATCTTGGCCACTACCTCCATTGCTCTCTGTTTTCTGAGCTGCATATCAGCCTGCGAGAGGGCAACAGATCCGCTTTGCCACCTTTTACGTCGGGTCCCAGTGCGGCGGGCCTACTGTTGCCAGAGGCCCCGGTCAGGCCCCGGTGCACGTTGAGACTCTAACCAGTCCCAGACATCCTGTGGGGAGTTGAAGAATAGTGTGTCCTCCGATGTCATCACTTTCAGTCTTGCGGGGAAGAGCATTGCATACTTGTATTCAAGTTGTCACAACTGTTTTTTAACTTACTGAAACAACGCTCTTCGTCTCTGGACCTCCCCAGAAATGTCTGGATACAAACTGAAAACTCACAAAATGGGCACTTCACTCACGCACCCTTCTGTCGCACTGAGGCATTGTCAACTCGAATATCTTCTTTGCGTCGCGCTTGGGCTAGGAGGTGGTCGTGATCTCTATAGTACAGGAGTCTAGCCACCACTGGTCTCGGGGGGACCCAGGGCGTGGCGGTCTCGATGGGACTTGGTGTGCTCTTACTATTGCAAAAAAGGCAGAGAGGCCCTTGGGAGCCATTGTCGTGTGCAACCAGTTCTACATGTAGGTCGACACAGAGGTGCCCTCCACCTGCTTGGGCAGTCCCACTACCCGAATATTGTTGCGGCGGAAGCGATTCTCCTCATCCTCCGCTCGTAATTCGAGTGACCGCACCTTCGCCTCAACTGCTGACAGTTGCTTTTTCATCTCAGTAACCTACCAGATGTAGCTCTCCAAAAGTCTGCTCGTTCATGGTGACGCGCTCCCCAAGTCATTTATGCTCGTCTCTCAGGAGGCTCAGGTCTATGTTGATAGTGTCTATTTTAGATTCCAGCACCTTGCAGGAAGTTGTTATGGCTTGAAGAATGGCTTGTGATGTGGGATTCTTAGACTACGCCATGGGCCGGGACACACTCCCAGCCTCGCCCGGAGGGTCAGTCGCATTCTCAGGGTCTTGGTTTCATTTATGGTAGGGTTGCCCATGTTTCCTAAGGGCAACACCAAGTCACACAGCCACTCCTCCACTATCTGCCAGCTTGCAGTCTCAGCCGTTCTCCAAATAATACTAGGCAGGGCTTCCTCTCCCCCAGCGCACCAGAAATGCTGCATAGCACAGCAGGAGCTCTGATTAAATAGCAGGAGGGCTCAGATAACAGCTGTGTTCCATCTAGAGACAACTGGAGCCCAAATTGTAAAAATGAAGCGCTCAAGCCCCTCAGGCGCAGTGCGCCACCTGTGCCCTGGATAGGTGCCTCTCAAGCCCAGCAAAGGTAGGCCCCACAGCAGTAAAAGCTCTGAACTTAGGTATCTTTTAGTTTCAGATAATTCCGCTGTCTACTGGGGGGTCCAGTGCGCCCACAGCCTCTGAGGTCACTGACGCCTCACCTCCAGTGGGGTCCTCACTCTCTATCAGCTGTGCAAGAGCACAGTAGCATCGGGGTCTGAGTCACTCCCCCAAGCACCACTCGAAGTCAGCGGTGGGTCTCAGGCTGACACAGGGTTGCAGGCCTGCAGGCTCCGTTCCGCCTCTTACACCACCGCAGGCAAGGCCCTCCTTCTGGTCCACTCCTCCTCACTGGGATGGCGTGGTCTCTCCGCAGGCACTTGTGCAGGGATCTTCAGGCCTATCTCCAGCAGCCGCCAGGCCAGGGTCACTCACCTCCCCAGTCGCAGCAATAGCATAGCAGGTGGATATTCACCAGCGATCAAGGGCTTTTCGCCGCTCGTCTTTATAGTACCATCAGGCAGAGCAGTATGAACTTCTCAAGCTCAGAGCTGCGTGCAATGGCGGACAGGGATGCGCCCGGCAACACGGGGCCCAATCTCAGTACCGAGCTGCGTGCAACAGTGCCACCGGTCGAAGATCCTGCCAGGCGGCTCACCAGTGCAGCACGTTCACCTCAGAATCTTGTTGTCCGCTGCCAGATTCATTCGGCTCCCTCAGTCTCTGGTGGCCACTGCCATTTTGTCTCCGGGCTATGTCAGCCTACTCCGCTCTCAGGGCCGCAATATCATCCCAATACCGGAGTTTTCAGAGGCGCAGCATGTGGCTCATCCAGGGAATGCTGCTGGAGCCTTCGAGTTGGTCACATAATGAAAGATGGTGCTAGATGACGGTTGGGCAAGTGGAGCTCTGAACAATGCATCAGGCCACGCCCCTAAGCACAGTTTTACTATATATAACTCCACATATATGTACCTTGAGGATCTATATATATCTTCAAGGTATGTATATGTGGAGTTAAGAATAGTAAATCTATACTTAGCTATTTGAACTTACCTTCTCGGTATTTTGGTCCTCGATATTTTTGACATGATATTGTGTCCACACAATATTTGCATTTCTAAAATTCTGTCAGTGATCTGCTTGGAACCAAGGCAAGGAGAGCTATCATCCAGCCAACCTCAAAAGATCAAAGGGGGGTTGGGGCTTTTTCAGAAATGCTTACTTCTCTTACTTCTGTGGGTGAACATTGTGGAGACATGGAAAGAAGTTAAGAAAGGAGAATCAAAAGGAAAAGGGTGACCAGGCTTCTGGAGTTTTATCCTCCCTGACATTTCACCAGCTTGAATCTAGAAATCTGCATGGGGGGAATTAAGCAAAAAGGGTGAATTTATCATGAGAATTCGGTGCTGTAATAGACGTTGCTTTGGTAATTTCCCACTGGGCAATCAAGGTCCCACTCGAATGCACCCAAAAATGACCAATACCAGTATTGATTTTATGTGTCTAAGTCTGAAGGAGTGACAGGGTTCCAAACATCGAATGGGTACTTGGACATGGTTTACCTTTCAATTTAGGGATGACCACAATGGAGATGGTGAAAGTAGCAGAGCATGTTTGATTATGTTTTTCAAAAATGTTTAAGGGCTAGGATAATGAATTTAGGGAACTAAAATTATAAATGGAGAAAGAGATGCCTTTAGTCTTGATGTGATCAGTGGTTGTGCCTGAGTTGACCCAAAGTTAAACTACCAAATGATTGAAAGTAAAAGCATGCATATATTGAAACCAGCATAAGATTTCATTCAGGGCAAACACTTGCATTTTGTGAGCAGAACCATAAACTACATTTTGTTTTTAAAACAATCTTATCTGGAACAATTTGGGCCAAAATCCAATGTAAAGTCAATAGAATGCAGTAGACCATGCCTGTGGCCGCTGCTGAAGCTGGCTTGCAAGGCAGTATAGTAAAGTAGAGCCTGCTGACTTGACCCAGTCATGTTCTATGGAAGACCAGCACCTTCTACAGCAGAGATGGTCAGTTCCAAATGAACCTGCTGGTTGTTTCCAGCCCGATACAAAGGGGATGATGGACGGAACGCTTGAGCCAATCAAACACTCACCCCCAGTCAACTGATCTGGGTTTAATCCATCATCATTCTTTAGCTCACTCCACCACCCCAGTTCAGACATGGCCATATGCAAATCAGTCTGACCCTGTGCCTCATGGGAACAGTCCAGCCCGAACTGCCAAGCCATGTCTTCCCTGGACCGGAAACAAGCATCCTAGGACCGGTTTCTGGCATTCCAGCCGTCATCAGCCAGGCTTGCTTGAATCCAGTGGCAAAGTGAGCAAGGGACCCACGTCTGGGCATACCCCCGCCAACTTAGGGCGAACAAAGCGATACAAAAGGGGATGATGGACGGAACGCTTGAGCCAATCAAACACTCACCCCCAGTCAACTGATCTGGGTTTAATCCATCATCATTCTTTAGCTCACTCCACCACCCCAGTTCAGACATGGCCATATGCAAATCAGTCTGACCCTGTGCCTCATGGGAACAGTCCAGCCCGAACTGCCAAGCCATGTCTTCCACAGTCCAGCCCGTCACACTGAAAAAAACTCAGGCCCTCATTTACAGGGATTTGGCATAGTGCAGTGCAGCTAGTCTGCTTGCTGCACTGCCCTACGCTAAAGTGAAAGGGCAGGAATGCACTATATTTATTCAATACGGTGCATTCCTGTCCTTTCCCCCTGAGCTGGTGCCATTTCAGCAGCCTGGGGCCAACGCAGTCACCCGTGCCTGTGTTGTCGGCAGGATTGTTATTGTGCATGAAGGGGCACTTTCCTGCGCAGGAACAATCCTAAGAGGTGTTTTCATCTTTCTATGTGTGCTGCAGAAAGACGAAATAACCAGGAGAAATAAAGTTATTTCTTCTCATTACGCCTCACCTTGGGAAGCGTAAGGTTTTGGCGCTTCCCCAGGTTTCCATGCTCTAGTAAATCTGGCCAAGTGTGAAAATCCATGAGTGTTGCCTGGGATAACCCATCACAATGCCCATGGAACGCCTCCAGAGCGCAGAGCAAAGGCAACACAGCAGTTTGCACTTCCTTGCCTTACTCCATATCTGTGAGGCGATTTAACGCCTTCGCTGCGAGCGGAATTCCAGCCAGGTGCTGGACATTCCAATCGCGGGCGTGGTCGTGACGAGCTCAGCTCGTCATGCGCACAGCCCGCCCGTGCAGCATGACGAGCTGAGCTCGTCATGAGCAGGGAAGGGGTTAAAGCCACGCATGGTGGCTATGCAAGGCCTCATATATTGAATTTGTAATGTGTGCTGCCGGAGCGTCACAAAAACTGACGTTACGGCAGTGTAGGAGGCTCGTAAATAAGCCCCTCAATTTTGGAGAATTTCCAGGTCCTGGTTTTTGGGCTTTGTAAAAATGGGAATCTGTATGTGTGCTATCTCTGTACATTCTCTTTGCACATGCACTCATATGTTGTGTGCCTCTGTGTGCATGTACAAACACAGTGCAAGCTTATTAGATTTGCAAATGGCTTTTAAAATTTCAAAAATTATTTATTTCATTTTAACTTTTTTAAGTTTTTGTGTTTAGTAACTTTACTGGTGTTGCTCATTGAGGCCTCAGGGAAACGATTTCTTCTTTGAGTTATTTAAGAAGTATCATAGCTTTTGTTTACCTCGCGAACTTCAGGTCAGAGATAGACCTGGGTTATAGGAAATTATAAACGCATGATGTAATGTAACTGAAGTGAAACTTATAAAGTTTATCAAATTTCTGAAACTTTCCCTGCAGGCGAAGATTACTAGTCAAGCACAATTTCGTGCAAAAAGATTTTTTCCCGAGACAGCTCTCCTTCAAAGTATGTGTTTGCAAGCATTGTTTCAATCAGAGCCTAATTTTACCGGATTTTTCTCCCGAAGCTTACAAGGTTTTCCAAACAATTCATAAACATTGCGGAGTAAAACGTTCTGAACTTCACACACGCCCTAAAATAGGCATACCTTATGGAAATTCAGTCTGGTGTTTTCTAGATTTTGAGGCGGAAGTTGGGTTGGGTTATTACTTTTTGCCACTAACACACGTAATCGTGATGGAAACTCCCAACTATGTCATAAGTATGAAAACCTGAGAAATAGGTGTCCAGATCAAAGTAGACCCACAAAAATCCACAAACTCAGCAAACTTCCTTTGGCCATTTTCCTCTTAATTCTATAGAATAATGCATGTATTATACAGTGTCTGACATAAATAGCAGAGCCATATGTGCTAATTAGAAACAGACTTGGAAAGAATCATTCGAGGTAAACGTTCAGAATCCGATAGCTGATGAATTACTCCCTGTTTGGTTTGGCAGTGTTTGCTGCTGGTACCTGCAGAACATTGCGTTCAAGAGTTCACGCCTCTCATTCTGACAACAAGGAGTTACACGAGGCCATGCTGCTCTAAGTTCATTACCTCGGTATAGGACAGTGTGCTGGTGTGGTTACTGTCATCAACGGCTAGTCTTAAAGTGGAAGGAAATAGTTGTTCTCATGGGTCTTTATTTTAGTTAAGGCAGGCAAAAGCATAATATATAAAATTTCAATAGAAGAAACGGTTTTTAATAAGCTAGTATGTCAACTGCAAGCAGTGGTGTAGCAAGGGGGGGCCGTCCGCCCTTGGCCGCACAAGTTCTGGGACCAGCGGCCTCCCCCGCTGTCACCTGCGGCCATCGCGGGGCGGCAAAAGCAGGAATCGCCAGCAACCCCCCGCTCTTACATTCGGCCACCGCGGGCGGCAAACACAGGGGCCGCCACAGGCGGCATAAGGCCTAGCTACGCCATTGACTACAAGTAACGTTTCAAATTATATCTGAATTTTAAATTAACTTTATTCCTCCAATAATACTTTATTTTGGCTTGTGAAACTATAAAAGTAATACATAAATACATAAGTTAAAACATTAAAACATTTTGTCACATTTAAACAGTAGTAATCAATTCTGGCGAACCTTCTTAAAAACCCACATCGATGTACATGTTTTAAAATGTAGACTAGCAGCAAACATAGATTTCAAATACAGCTTATAATGAGAGTGTGGTGTACTCCTTCTACAGTATTCCAATGTCCAAGTTCTATAGAACATAGAACTTGGAATGATGTGATGTCAGTGATGTCAGTTGCTCCTGCGTGGCTGATGGATGAGGTTGTTAAGAATAAACCTCCACTTTAAATAAGAAGGATTCCTGTGTTATTGTGTGGACGTTATATTGGCGACGAGCGTGGGACTGCGGAACAACAACACCTCAACATCAAGCAGTGATCATCATGCGAGGAATTCCCTTCTCTGTCGCATGGCATCTTAGAAAAACTACATGAAGCATATCCGTGGTAATGGAATATAGAGAAAAAAGGAATGCGGGTAGTTTGGAGCAAGAAGGTACTGTGAAACTTCTCTAATTTGGGCATGTGTGGCATTTTGGAGAGACGACAGCAGAGTTAACAGAATCATCTCGCAGTCGGAAAACATTCATCTGCCTCTTCAGATATGAAATAATGACTGCGAGTGCGGCGCGATAATTCAAAGCGCAAGTGTTTTTTTAAAGAAATCGGCGCGTGTGCAGGAAAAGGAAAAGCGAAGTGTATTTAACACTTATTCCCCTACCTTCTCCAGCGGCTGTATGTAGTGGACGAGAAGGCAGAGTGTCACTTCTCCAGCGGCTGACTAAGTGTGGGAAGGCTTATTGTGTAATCGGATGAGGAGGTCAGCGGGAGGGGCTTGTTTCTGCCTGTCTTCGTCGTTCGTGGAAAGCATTTCCCTGTTAACGAACGGGGAGAAGGTTCGTTGGAGTCCGGAGCTCCTCTCCCTTGAGCTGTCTGCAGTGACTGATGACGCATCAGAATCCTGTGAAGGGATTCGGTGAAAAGTTCGCGTCATCAGTCTTCTGAACTCCTCCAGCATGGTTGGTTGACGAGCCAGTTACGCTGAAAAAAATATTGGAGGCGCTTAAGCACTGCGTGTGCGTAGGCGTCTGTGAAGCTTTATTGGATTCAAAGCTTTATTTGTACAAAGCTGAGGGGCATTTTAACGGATAAACATTACACATCCAAAGCTAATTCGATTATAAATCATTGTTTAAGTGTTAAGGCTGTTTAGTGACCGTGTTTTGGACTCCTCGTGTGGTAAGAGGTTTAACAAATAAGTTGGGCATTGTGAAAAATTTAAAACAGTACTGTTTTTCATTTAATGTTTCACAAGTGATATATTTAAAAAAAAAAAAAAATTGAGAGTGATTTTAACATAAAAAAAAAAAAAAGAAAAGAAATTACATCTCTATTCAGGGTGTGCTAATAGAACAAGGTTTCAGTAGTCTACAAGCAAAAAGTTGGAAGGGTTTTGATTTGTTTATGTGTTTCACTCACGTTTTATTATTTATTAAGTGAGTCATGCAAAACGTAACAGCGCCACCATTTTTTTAAGCTCTCCAGGAGAGCCAGTTGTAAAATGGAGCAAATGGAAAAAGATTTTTGCAAATTATGCACGAGTTTGCGGAACGAATCTTAGTGCAGAAAGGAGACATTCATTACTGTTACACTGTTTAGGGGGAAGGTCAAGAAGTTTTAGAAAACTTGCCGGTTTTAACGACAGAAGAACAAAGAGGGCTCAATGAATATGAGATAAGTATTTTACAGCTGGATAAGCATTTTTTGCCGAGAGTCAGCACCATTATGGAAAGATATTACTTTGGCACAAGAGAGCAAGGAAAGGAAGAAACAGTAGAAGATTATTTAACAGTTTTGAGGAAGTTAGCGTCAACTTGTAAGTTTGGGAATGCTAATGAAGAAAGAATTAGAGATCAATTTGTGTTAAAGTGTAGGGAGGATAAAATTAGAGAGGAGTTATGGCTTAAGGATGAACCACCTTTGGAGGAAGTGGTTTCAATCGCTAAAAGGGTGGAACACATGTTAAAGTGTGTTAATGAATTAAAGGGTGAAAAAAATAAAAATCTAGCAACTGTGGAGGAGGTGCAAGAAAGTGTATGTCTTGTAAAGAATGTGAAAAGTGGTTACAAAGAGTCAGTTAAAGAAGATTCTGCGAAGGATACTTTTGAATGTTTTCGTTGTGGAAGGTCTGGTCACAAAGCCAATTCGAAATTCTGTCCTGCTTTGAGTTTTGTTTGTCATGGGTGTGGCAAGAAAGGCCATTTTATAAAATTTTGTAGAAATAAACAAAGAAAATTCATAAACAGGGATATAAAAGAAATAATATGTCAAGTTGGTGAGAGTGAATGTAATGAACATCCTATAGGAAGAGTTAAGGTTGATGGAATTAATCTTGAAATGAAATTTGACTCATGCTCACATCTGACCATAATTTCTAAAGATACATTCTGTAAATGGTTTGAACAAAAAAATAATTTAAATAAGATGGATGTCAATCCAGGAGGTTATGGTGGGCAACCCATTAGTATGTTGGGGTATTTTAATGCATGTATAGAAATGGAAAAGAAAATAATAGTTGGGAAAATTTATGTCTCAAAAATGGGGGATAGTTTACTTGGTTGGCCACATCAACGTTTGTTGGGAGTTACATTAAATCCCAATGCAGAACCTCAAGTTCAGATTCAGAAGATTGAAGATAATACAAATAAGTTTGTATCTGAATTTCCGTGTTTGTTCAAAAATGAGTTAGGTTGCTTAAAGGGATATAAACATTGCATTAAAATTAAAAATGGAGCTATACCATCTGTGGCAAAGGTGAGAAGGATTCCCATTGCCTTACAAGAAAAGGTGGAACAGGAGTTAGACAAGTTACTCAAACAAGAAATTATTTCTCCTGTGGAAGCTTCTGAGTGGATTGCACCAATTGTCGTCGTGAACAAACCTAATGGTGACATAAGACTTTGTGTGGACTTGAGGTCGCTAAACAAGGAGGTGGTTGTTGACAAATTTCCCCTGCCTAACATTGATGAGATAATGTCCACGTTGAGTGGTGCGAAGTTTTTTTCAACTTTAGATCTCACACAGGCCTATCACCAAATAGAACTGACTCAGGGTTCACAGGACTTAACGGCATTCATCATGCCCATGGGTGCTTTCAAATATAAAAGAATGCCGTTTGGTCTTGTGTCTGCTGCGTCAGTTTTTCAAAGGGGCATGTACTCTATTTTAAAAGGTGTGAAAAATGTAAAGTGTTATCAAGATGACTTATTAATATTTGGATTGACTCAACAGGAACATGACATGATTGTGAGACAGGTTCTTGGGAAGCTTGAAAAAGCTGGTCTCACATTAAAATTTGAGAAATGTAAGTTTGGTGTACAACAGGTTAACTATTTGGGTCATTGCATCACAGCCTCAGGTATTGTTCCAAAGAAGGAATTGGTTGATACCATTCTCAACTTAGCAATTCCTAAATCAAAAGAATAAGTTGTCTCTTTCCTGGGAATGATTGAGTATTATGGGAAGTTTGTAAATAATTTAGCGAGTAAATCAAGTAACATGAGGCAGTTGCTTGGAAAGAACAAAGAGTTTAGTTGGTCTATGGATTGTCAGAAAGAATTTGTGGAACTAAAAGAAGATTTAAAAAATGCACCAAGTTTACAAGCATTTATTCCTGGTGGAGAAACCACTGTGGTGACTGATGCAAGCTCGAAAGGGTTAGGTGCCTTGTTAAAACAAACTAGAGACGGAAAGGAACATTTAATAGCATGTGCATCAAGAAGTTTACGTGGGCCAGAATTAAATTACTCAGTAATTGAAAAGGAGGCGTTGGCTATCTTCTGGGCGCTCAATAAGTTTCGAAACTTTGTTTGGGGAACGTATTTTAAGGTCTGTTCAGATCACAAACCGTTAAAAGAAATTTTTACGAAGAAGGGACTAGATTTCATTTCTTCACGCATAAGACGATGGGTTGTTGGTCTGCAGGATTTTAACTTTAGTGTAGAACATCTCCCTGGTGTTGAGAATGTTTCAGCTGATTGTCTATCTCGTCTGGTTTGTGATGTAGGAGAAGAACAGTTGGTAGATGAGTTCTGGGAAGAGGAAGTCAGTGTTTGCGAAATAACCTCAGGTGTTATAAAAGAGGATGAGTGGAAAGTTGAAGTTCAAAAAGATAGTGAGTTGGTGAAAGTTATGAACATGATTAAAATGGAAGTTGCACATGATGATTCCTTACCTAAAATTTGGCGAACAGTGGTAGATGAGTTATCTGTTGACAAGGAAATTTTGTTGAGAGGGACAAAATTGGTTCCCCCTTCCTCTCTAAGGAAAAAATTAATGGAGGAGGCACATCAGGGTCACTTAGGGATTGTGAAAACAAAGGAAAGATTGAGAGCTTGTTTCTGGTGGCCGGCCATGGATATAGAAATTGAGCGAGAAGTTAGAGAGTGCTTGCAATGTAAAATCAGTGATACGGTTCTTACCCCTCGCACTGTACCCATGGTTTGTCGTAGACTTCCAAGTAGTCCATGGGAAGATATTGCCATTGACATTGTTGGTCCCCTCAATGGTGAGCATCGTACACCTTATTTAATTGTCTTGATTGATCTTTATTCAAGATGGGTTGAGATTTCGTGTGTATCAGATGTGACCTCTTATTGCGTTATCTCTTTCTTACAAGATGTTTTCATGAGAGAAGGATTTCCAAAAACTCTCCTATCTGACAATGGCCCTCAGTTCTGCTCTGGACAAATGAATGATTTTCTCCAATCATGTGGTATTATTCATAAAAAATGTTCGGTCTATCATCCGGAAAGCAATGGAGCAGTAGAAAGATTTAATAGGGTCATAAAAGAAAATATTCAACTATCCAGGATTAATTCTTTAAATTGGAAAGATGAGTTACAAAAGTGTATTCTGGCTCATCGTTTCACTCCTCACACCTCTACTCGGAAGTCGCCTTTTGAGTTATTTAAAGGCAGAGCTCCTAACACGAGTCTGTGTCCAGGTTGGATGACTTGGGGTAAAGGTGTGAAAGACAATAGTATTGGTGCTTGGAGAAAAAGAGAAGAAAATCTACAGCGCAAAAACAAAATTGATTTTGATGAAAGGAAAAAAGTAAAACAAGTTCTTGTAAATGTGGGAGATTTAGTACGTGTGAAGGCTCCTGTAGGAGCATTGGCTTGGTCGAAGTTTACAGCTCCCATGCGAGTTATGAAATGTTTTAGAAATGCTGTCAAATTGGAAAATGGGAAAATATGGAATTTGAGTCGAATTGTAATTGTCAAATCCAATTCTGAAATGTATAAGTCTTGCATTAATTTGCCTAATGTCTCGGACGAGTCATCCACGTCATGCTTGAGACGTAGTGGTCGGAAGACATCGCTGCCTTCTTATATGAAAGACTATGTTAAGTAGAGTTGGTAGATTCATGATTTTCCTGTTAAAACATCACCTGTATTTCTTTGGCATCTTATGTTCAATTCATTATTGGAAGGGAGATGTGTGGTGTTCTCCTTCTACAGTATTCCAATGTCCAAGTTCTATAGAACATAGAACTTGGAATGATGTGATGTCAGTGATGTCAGTTGCTCCTGCGTGGCTGATGGATGAGGTTGTTAAGAATAAACCTCCACTTTAAATAAGAAGGATTCCTGTGTTATTGTGTGGACGTTATAGAGAGCACATACATTGGAGCCAGAATGCCTTGCAGCTATACTATCACTGATAGTTTATTTGAACTAATTCTTCATGCCCAAGATAGGAACCTGGAGACGGCAAACTCAATATGCTCCTTTGTGTCCCATCTAAGGATCCTCAATGTGTCTAAGTAATGTACTGTGCCCATAAGCTTGCACACTGCAATGGTCAACTTTCTACGGGGCTGGGCATAACTTGGACAGAAGAAGAAGTGCTCGACCGACTCATCTAGCAGTGGGAAGAAGGGACAGTGGGAAGACAAGGATCTACTTTTATCCCAATCTACATGTAAAGGATCTTAACGGCAATGTACCAATTCTAAACTTTATGTGCAAGCTTTTGGCTTGGGGGGGGGGGGGGAGGCGCCAAATCCTGTCCAAGTACTGTTCGAAACTAAAAAAGCATTTGTGGTTGAGGATTTTTTCGGAGATACTCCCCGTTTTTTGGTCTTTCCAAGTTTGCTCCAGTGTGCGATCTCAGAAAGCTTGCTTCAGTTTAATAGAGTGCCTTTCATCATTGAAGCAGGGGAGTACCAGCCTTCCTCCATTTTAATAGACTCACACAGGTTTTGTTTATTTTCCTGAGCCACGGGGTGCATACTCTTTGGTCAATACTAATTAATTCCACCAGGGCTTCTCTATAGGGTGCCAATTCCGGTGTCATCCAGAGACGCATCAAATATATTAAAGGTTTTATGAATACCACCTGGTCGATTCTCTTTAATGCTAGGTCAAATCGTAGAGGTGTGAGAGGGGCACTTGAGGGCAGGTTAAACAATGTCCTGATAAATGTATTTTCAATTTGTGTGAGCAAAGACACATCAGCACAGCCCCAGAGTTCAGCTCCATATGTAACCCCTGTCATAGCAGGGGCCCTATATACTTCAAGGGCTGGCGATACTGCGCCACTGGAGGTGGCCTTGTGTTTTCTTCCTATAGCCGATGCCCTTTGGTGCAAGATAGTTCTGCTTTTTCCGATCTGGGAGACCCAAGACATATTGTCAGCCAATCTTACGGCCAGATAGTTAAAGCATTTCACTTGCTCCAAGGGTGCCCCCTCTACCGTCATCCTGCCTCTAAAGGAATGGTGGGGGTTCTGCACCATAAATTTGGACTTTGCAGGGCTTATATCTAGGCCCCTTGCTGAGCAAAACAATGAAAAACAGTCCAGTAGAGATCGGAGTCCATGCAGAGTTCTAGATATTAGGAGCATTTCTTCAGCAAATATGAGAATGGAAGTGCTAATAGTCACAGATTTAGGGGCATCATGGTTGCACTTTGCCAACCAATCTACTGCTCCATTAACATATCGACAAAAAAATGTGGGGGCAAGCACACAACCTTGCCTGACTCTGCAGTTTATAGTTTTCCTAGATCTAAGGTCCCATCCGGAGTTCCACTTGACCTATGCATATGTTTCAGAATGTAGGATTTTGAAAAATCCTTGGAGATCGCTAGGGATATCATAGGATTCAAGCACCCTCCATAGATTTTCCCTCAGCACCACGTTGAATGCTGCCCTCAGATCTATGAAGGCAACATAAAGGTGATCCTGCTTCAGGACAACATACTTCCATCAAATCGTCCTGAAGCTGAACGCCTAGTTGAGGGTGCTGATCTTAGTCCTAAACTCTGCTTGGCTATCTGATAGGATGTGATGGTCTGCTATCCAAAAACCGGCTCTAGAACCCATGTTTCCTGCAGTAAAGTGATATGGTGTTGATCAATAATGGCATCAAATTCGGGGTCCACTACCTTAACTCTAACCCCCGCTACGTTCCAGTTAACTTTATTTATTTTGCATCTATGTTGAAAGTTGAATGGAGCTGATAAAGAAAGTAGGAATTCTGCAGAGTTACAGAAAAACTCTGCAGTATTCCGCTGATTTCTGCCAATGGGCGGGGCATATGCAACTTGCGCTGCAATTTAGCACTGGTAGTACGATAGCACCAACAATCAACGCAAACAGCACCATGTGTTGTGCAAGAGCACAAGGCCATTTGAGTTGATTTTGCTGGCGCTCAAGTAAAAAGTCTAATAAAGACGGCAGCAAATCTATTCGAACTGCAACCCTCTGACTGTGAACTCTGGCAGCCACCCGTGTTAGAAAATCACACTAGGGGTTGCCAAATCTCTCTTGTCAGATGGCATATTCTGGAGTCTTCCTGGAGAAAAATTCCACCACATGGTGATTGGAGGAATTTGCCCAGAACTCCACATCAAAGAGTAACTCAGAGTGGCCAAAATTCCACCGATTCCGCAGGCGGAACGGAACCTTCCGCCCATCTCTAAAAGAAAGAAGATATCATTAATGACTGTTCCTCCAAATCTCCATTAAGGCTACACCTTTTAAAGATGGTACATAAAGTAATGCGGGCACAGGACACAAAGCAGTATGCTCAATGCTAAAATGAAGATGAAAAATGAAGACTTATTTCTTATTCATTCTAACCTCACTCAACAAAACAGGACCCATGATTGCATTCAAATCATAACCTTATATCTATGTGTCCCTCTATGTAATTTCGATCAGATTATGTAAAGAAGAGAGTAACTAATTTCTGTGAAAAGCTTCACTAGATAAGATCTCTGCAAAGATGGTATGAAAGAGAAAAGCCAAGTTGCAATTTTTGCTGAGTTTCCCGTGCAAAATAAGTGACACTTCCATTGGACTTTTAACGTATTATGATGAAAAAGTAATACTTGAGAGTCCTAGGATATTTGGACAAGCAAATTGATATTTAAGGGAAATCATGTGCAAAAATTCGAGTTCTCCAATGACATTACACATTTTTCATTAAGTCGCTAAGTTATCAATGTTACTATTTTACACCAGCAATATTATAATTTCACCGACTCCCAAAGAAGATATGACCATGCCTATGTTTATAAAAACATTCTGCAGACTAAAAAGGTGACATGAACTATCACGTTGTGCTTTTTCAACTGACATCGGTATTTAAAAGTATACCAAGGCACAATTTTTATTAGGTCGGCATAATCTTATATAACTTCGGGTATTTTAATTTAGATTAAATAATTGCCAACAGGGCTGATGTTTGAGGGAGGACAGACACCACCAATCCTTTTTACACTTTTTACATTAATTTTATTTAGTTTGGTCATTGCAGGTGGTCTCAGAAGGTCAGGCATGCGGGAAGTAAAAGACAACAGTGTAAGAGTAGCGAGTAGTGAAGGTCTGGGGATATATTTTCTGCTTTCCTTAATTTGTATCTAGATTTATTCTAATTGCCCTATGGTGCTTCACTGTTTTGGGCTTGGTGTATCAGTATGTGTGTGCTACAGGGCATAGATTTTATTTCAGTTCTAATGAGCTTTTTCACTTTCCCATTGCTGCTGTGCTAAAGGTGTTTAGTGGCCTTTGGATGACCTACAAAGCACCCCAAATCTGGGGCAATATTTTGGCTGCACATGCTTGTTGGTTGCTGGGAGAGCCCCTGTCACAGGCAAGCAGCCCTTCCCCTCTGTTCTCACCATTTGTTTGGTCTTACCATGTGTTCATCCACTTTTTTGTCAAAGGTGTGAATTTGTGCAAGTTAGATGCTTGATTAATATCCATTTTCTTCAGCTTTTAAAACCCTTTTCTAGTGGTATTGTTTATTGGTGGAAACGATAATTTACAATTTTAATCAATTTTGTGTCCTTTTCCATGCTCCCAGGGTGTCCTCTGAGATTTATGGAGCCACACAGATACTTTATCATTCTCAATTCCCGTACTTAATGCTGCTGCATTAGGGGTCAGAAGTACAAAAAGTAAAAATAGCGATTTCCTGATTGCAATTCTTACCAAACCGCAATTTGGAAATCACCATTCTTAATGCAAGAAAGTTGCAACTAGTGAATAGCGATTCCTAGTGAGTCGCAATTCAACCTTCCTCATGAATATTAATGAGGTTAAGTTTCAGTTTGCAATCCATTAGGAAAGAGGGCTGTCACATGGATGATACACAGCAGACCACCATGACTTTGATTGCTTTTCAATAAAGTAATGTATCCCATTTTCCTTAGAGGAAAATGGGATGCATTTAAAAAAAGAAAAGGAAACCTCTAAGTTTCATTTTTTAAGAGCAGGCAGTGGTCCATTGGACCACTGCCTGCTCTGAAAACATATATTTATTTTAACAATCTAAAAAGGGGAAGGGGTCCCATGGGGACTCATTCCCATTTGCGAAGGGGTTACCGCCTCCTTCAAGGTGTCAGTAAAATAATAATTCAGATTCAGTATTTGAAAGGGATGCCCTAAGCATTCCCTTTCCAAATACTGAATCGGTATGTATTCCCAATTCCAAACTGCGATTAAGTAATGTGTTACCAAATCGCAATTTGGGATTCATACATACCAGAATTCTTTTTTGCCTTTGCAATGGGTCCGATTCTACAATTTGGGTTGTTTGTCACTGCAAAAAAGTTATGTAGTGTGTCGGTGGATGGGCCTAGTCACATTTTGGTTATATATTTGTACTGTCCTTGCCATGCAATGCTGCACCTGTTTATTGGTGGTCGGGTGTGGGAGGAGATCTATGGAAGGCTTCTATCTGGCCTTAATGGTACTTCCTTCCTTGCCAGGCTATGAGCTTATCCCACCATTTTCAGAAGCGTGTGTGTGTGCTGAGTAAATATTATGGTCATTTTGGAACTCACAGATATTTCTGCTCATTTTATTGTTTGTTTTTTTAAATTATGTTCTGCTGTGATTTTGGTCTGGCTTACCCGAAGCTTTCATCATGATCCCATTGGCACCGGATTGGTCCCAGATATTTTAGCTAATTTCTCAAAATTATTTTCTAAATTCTCAGTGAGGGCCAGGTTGGCCATGTTTATTACTTTAATGGATACTATATTACCAGTTAAACCAAATGATGAGCATATTGCAAACTGCACAATCTACACACAAGCCAATAAGTTATTGAAAGCTGTGGTGGACATCTTGGTATCAGAGATCCATTTGCCCATAGATGAAACAAACATGCAGTTAAATGTAAACAGCCCCTTAGAAAGATGAGTATTTATGATCAAGAAGAACCGGACATGATAGAAAGAGATGATGATGGTGGTCAAGAAGATTTTGTGAGGATTGCAACAAGCGGTTTTGCTTATAATGATCATTCAGTAATAGCTGAAATCTCTACCTGGCACAAGGAAAAGAGACATATCATGGTCACGCCAAAGTGTTCAAGCAGTCAACCTCTATGGAATTCACTTCAGGTAGGATTGTATCAAAAAACAGTATCAAGAGTATCTGTAGCATGAAAACACTACACCCCCACCTTAATATGGTCTATTTATACAAACAGGAATTTGACCAAAATGTTAGCGTTTGCCATCCTCTCCTATTCCCTGGTGGAAGGTGAGGGATTGCTAAAATTTGTGAATGTCTGTGAGAAGGTGGTTCTGACCATCTGAGATGCCCGGATTTTTCAATTTTCGAACACCTAATTTTTGTGTATTTTTTTTAAATTAAGCATCATAAAGCACATGAAAAACATACGTACAGTAGGAGGCAGGCAGGCCCTAGGGGCTAACAGAGTCCGCCATAAAAGGTTCAGTTTCTGACCTTCCCTAGACCCGGCCGCCCTCCCCCAAATCCTCTAGGAGATGCTCAGTTTTCTTCACCACATAAACCTAAAAAGCTGTAGTCATGCTTTTAAACATCCCCCCCAAAAACTTTCCCTTCCCCCCCTCCCTCCCTGGTGATGGCAACGCAAAGACAAATTCCATAATAAACAACAGATCTTCTGTAAATCTTAATTATCGAGGTGGGGAATGACTTGTAGGTCATCCGTCTCAGTCAGGCATATACCTCGATCCCACCCTACAGTTGGAACAGATGCATGGAACGCACTGAAGAGGGACAGACCGCAGAGGGTAAGCCGCTGGAGAGAAACCGAACCAGTGGGCCCCACTTGCGTTCGAAGGCCTCATGGTCATCTTTAAAAATATCAGCTAGCCTCTCCATGGAAAGGTGTCTCCATAATCGGGCGTGCCACAGCGAAGTCGCTGGTGTTCCAACCTTTTTCCAGGCCGCTGCAATTGTGAGCTTCACCGCCCCCATGCACAGCCAGAGAATAGCCTTGTCTGTGGAGAGCATCTGTTCCATCTCTGGAGTCCTAACACCCAACAATATCCCCTCAATTGTCGTCGGTATTTGTGGTCCCAGCATGTCTTTAAGATGGGAGAGAATCTCTTCCCAAAAGGGGCGAACACTGGGACAGTCCCACCAAATATGACGAAAGTCCCCCTGTAGTCCACATCCCCGCCAGCAGAGATCGGAAGTGTCTGGGAAAATCCGTCGTAATTTAGTGGGGTAGAGATACCAGTCGAATAGGGTTTTATAGTGGGCTTCCCTCAAGGCTATAGATCTATTGTGTCTAGGAATATCGCCCCATAAATGTTTCCATTCCTCGTCAGTAACCTCTCGCCCCATAGACTGTTCCCAGAAGGACATGTAACGTGCCCGGGGTGTATGTAATGTATTTAGTAGCAGTGTATAGAGAGCAGAAATGGCGCCCTTCATAGACCCCGCTCTACGGACCGCCAATGTCTCCATAGGTGTTAACTGTCGGGTAGCCGCCTCCCTCATATGGGGTAACGTAGCTGTTAGAAGTAATAAGTCAAGAGACAGGAATAAGGATACTTCTTTATTGGCCATCCAGCTCTCCCAACTCCTCAGGTGAATCCAACATTCTAACATCAGCTCTCTCTGGGTAATACCAATCAGGAGGGGAAAGGAGGGGTGGACAGGAATGGACCATGACGCAATGTAAGATTACAACACACCTCCCTTCCTATACACAAGGAGGGTTTAACATATAGTAACCAAGTGGCTCCATAACATCAGGATGACACCTAACAAGAACATGGTTAAACAGGGCCCTACAGGAAACATATTAAAGTTTACACTACTAAAGCACGTGTATGTTGCATTATAGCTTTATCACTAGTCACAGCTCCACCTTTTCCCATTAACATGTATACAATGCTTGAGCAAGTATGTTACATTTCAGACTTTACGATCTTGTCACAGCTCCACCATTGCCCATTATCCAGGAGAACAACATTGTCAAGAGCCTTGGCTATCCGGCAAGGGGGGTAGAACTTACTTTGGCTGTGCCAGTCTTTTGTGCTTCTCTTGACTTGCACCACATCCCCTACTTCCCAGTTGGGAACTTTAACGCCATTCTTATGATCATACCATTCTTTGTATTTGGTTTGGTGCAATTCAATCTTCTTGGTACCCTCCTCAGGATTGTGGGTTGACACCTTGCCTCCTTCTAGCCAACTAGGGTTGAACTTTGTGCACAGCTCTCTTCTGCGGAGGGAGACGAAAGGGGAGATCCCCGTCACTGGGTTAGGAGATGTATGGTAGGCCCATAGACATTTGCGTAGGTGAGCTTCTACGTCTTGACCATTGCTCACGGCTAACTGTATGTGTTCTTTGATCAATCTGTTAGCCCTCTCGACAAGACCGTTGGCTTTAGGGCAATATAATGCCGTCAGTTCATGTTTTATGTTCATGTTGTCTAGGAATTCCTTCATGGTCTGGGAGGTGAATTGTACCCCATTGTCCGTGATCAACACAGAGGGTATGCCTTCCTTTGAAAACACTTCTTTGAGGAACTCCAGGACTGTATTTGTGTTAACGCGATGTACGAATTTCTGGGTAATCCAATGTGAAGTGTAGTCTATTAGGACCAGCATGAATCTCTTCTGGACACCCAGGTTATCCATAGGCCCTATGATGTCCATGGCTAGTTTGTTCCATGGCTTGGTTGGTACCTTGACGGGGGCTAGAGGTGCTTTCCGCAGTGTTTTAGACTTGTCACTCTTGGCACAGCTTACACAATCCTTGACTAGTTGTTCTGCCATGGTGTCCATCTTGGGGAACCAGAAGTTCTCTCTGATTCTCCGTTTCGTGATGCTGCGTCCCAAATGTCCTTCATGCGCCAATTCCACTATTCTTTTCCTGAGGTCAGTCGGCGGTATTACTCTGCTTTGGCGGTACACTCTGTTCCCAATTAGACTCAGTTCATTTCGAACTTCCCAGTACTCTCTGAGTCCTTCCTCTAGGTCGCTAACCTTGTTGGGCCACCCTTCTCTCGTAATAACCTTGAGTCTGCATAGTATCTTATCGCCCTCCATGTGCTTGTCCCATTCTTCTTCCGTGATGGCAGGGTCGTCTACTGTCATGATAGGACTGTCTAGCATCTCTTCCTGGTCCACTGTTGTTAGCGGAGTCCTTGATAAGAAATCTGCGACTCCGTTTTCTTCCCCAGGTACGTACTCTACTTTGAAGTTGAAGTTCTCGAGTCCTAGTATCCATTTGCCTATGCGCGGAGTACAGTTCTCCATTCCTTTCACCGTAAAAATGGAGGTGAGGGGCTTGTGGTCCGTCCGGATGGTGAAATTCAACTCCCACAAAAAGAATTTGAAATGTCTTACGGCCCAGAAGCAGGCCAGGGCTTCTTTTTCGATTACTGAGTAATTGCGTTCTGCACTCGTGAGGCACCTGGATGCAAAGGCAATGATCTTCTCTTCTCTGCCTTCCTTTTGTGTCAGTGTGGCTCCTAGTCCTTTGTTTGAGGCATCTGTGGTGAGAATGGTCTTCTTTCTAAAGTCAAATGACCCTAGCGCCTGCGAGTCCAAAATCTCCTTCTTTAGCTCGTCCATTACTCTACTGTGCTCATCCTTCCATGCAAAATCTTCATTTTTTTTCAAGAGGTTTCGCATGGGTTCACATTTTGCAGAGAAGTTTTGGATATACTTGGACATGTATTCCATGAGCCCCAAAAACGATTTAAGTTCCTCCTTGTTCCTCGGATATGGGGCATCTTTGACAGCACCAAGCAGGCTATTTTTTGGTCTGAATCCTTCCTCCGAAATAGAGTGTCCCAAATAGTCAACGGATGACACTCTAATATTACATTTGTTCCTTTTCACTGTCAACCCAGCGTCCGTGAGCTTCTGAAAAACCAATTTAAGGGTGTAGTCATGTTCTTCTATGGTGCGTCCATACACCAGGATGTCGTCTTGAAAACACATCGATCGGTCCACTCCCTTCAAGATTAGTTGCATAATTTTTTGGAAAACCGCCGCCGCAGACGCTAATCCGAACGGCATTCTCTTGAACATGAACGCACCTTGGGGAGGGATGAATGCAGTGAGTGGCCTGGATTCTGGGTGGAGATCCACTTGGTGATAAGCCATGGATAGGTCGATCACGCTGAAGTACCTTGCCTGGTCCATGGTGCTCAGCATCTCATTAATATTAGGCAATGGGTGCCTTTCCACCCAAATCTTTTCGTTGAGGCTGCGTAAGTCCACACACAACCGAATGCCTTCGCCATTAGCCTTGGCTGCGATAACTACTGGGGCCAACCATTCGGAGCAATCTACAGGCTCAATGACACCCATGTCACACAATTTTTCCAACTCCTTCTTCAAAGGTTCCCTCATCTGTTGTGGTACTGGACGCAATTTGTGAACCACCGGATTGGTGCCGGACTTTAGTTTGATTCTGTGTCTTGACTTATTACTTCTAACACTGGCGACGATATTCTGCGTAGGGGGCAGATTTGGCCATTTCCCCTCTGAGTAAACTCTCCATCCTTGTTCCTGTGGAGTGTCCGTCCCTCTTTTCCAGCAACGAGAAGACAACAGAAAGAAGAATCCTATAACTACCGGACGTCAAGGTTCCCGTTTGTGCCTATGCGAATGCTATCTGAAAGAATGCGCTAAGAACAAGTATGTGCTAGCTAGTCTCCAACGAAGAAAAGGAAACTAATTGTGAGTACTGGTTCAGCAAACCTATAGACATTCTCCGCTCTGCCGTCAACACATGTACCAAAGGGGAAGTTAGAAAGAAGCGGTGGCCAGAAAATCAGGATCACTCACCCCATATAGCACGTTGGAGTGATCCTCGCCGTTTTAAATTCAAGCAGTCCCTTTCGCCGCACCAGCTTCGTAGTGGCGTGTGGTGAGTGGAGATCCAACGAGAGCATCGGAAGCCGTTCTGCTGGTTGCTTGCCAGCAGTGGGTCACGGAGTCAGCAAAATTTCATTCAAAATCCCGTCACGTTTGCCTTTACTCACTGTTCCTGGCAGGCGTGTTGATTACTGGGACCGACGTGCAGGAGGGAGCATTGTGGTCAAAGGAAGGCTGCAGCGGAGTGTCACAAGGTGATTGTTTTGTGGAGTTCCTGTCAAATTCCTCCCCTCACGAGTTCCTGTCAGACGGCGATCTACGGGACCGCCGTGTACGAGGGAGCGTTCTAGTCGTCGTGACGCCGCCAAGTCTTTTCCATCCTGTCAAAATCCTCCTCTCACGAGTTGCTGTCAGACGCCGATCTACGTGACGCCGCCTAATCATTTTCTGGTGCCGCCTTCAAATTCAACTGTGGTGCGCTTCGCAAGCGTACTATCATCATCTTTCAGGAAGGCAGCCCAAGTTGACCGAGTGAGTGTTCCAGCCCTGCAGTTTCGCGCACTCTTCCAGCCGCCTCCAGCGATCCATCGTCCCCACATAGTTTTCAGTGTCAGTAGTCTGGAATCCTACTCTCCACTACTCCGAAGGGAATTTGAAACATAAGGTACTGTGCAAGGCATTAGGAGGTTGAGATACTGTGCTGACTTCGAGTGAAGTTGATCTTTGATTTACTGTGCTGACTTCGAGTGAAGTTGATCTTTGACCTCTTACCCTTAAATACTTGACCTTACGCTTTGGGGTTATCCAGATTGTGATTGCCATAGCATGCCCTTCCTTGTGGGTCCCCTGTCCTCGTTGTGAGTAGCAATTTGGGGGGGGGGGGGAACTCCACAGTGTTCCCAATGGGGCATCCTTCGTACATTGTACCTTTCCTTTTAGTCCCTCGCAGTGTCCTCTTCTCCTGCCAGAAGTCCTTCCTTTGAGTTCCCCACACAGCGTCTACATGATGGCAGCGGCGAGCATGAGCCAACCCCCACCTTTCCTTAACGAGATAGGGGAACCAGAAATATGTTGGAAGGAGTGGTTCAAGCTGTTCGAATCGTATATTATAGCCATTGGGGGAACGCTTCACTCCTTTACGCAAACAGCATATACTCCTTCATAATTTAGGCGTACATGGACGGAAAATATACGAGACACTGCCTGAACAGGTGGGGGAGAAGAGGGTGAAGACATAGATTTGTTTGTATGTACCATGGGGAAGTTAGAAACGCACTTTGGCGATAAAGTAAACGTAGTTTTAGAGCGACATAAATTTTTCAATAGAGTTCAAGGGAAACAGGAGTCGGTCTCTAATTATATTGCTGCATTGTGGGGTCTCACGCAATTGTGCGAATTTGGCAATCTCACTTATAAGGGATCAACTGGTGCGCTGCACCAATAATACCCGTATCCAAGAGAAACTCTTGGCTAAAAACCCTGGTTTGAGAGAAGCTGTGGAGATTGCAAAATCCGTGGAGCATACTGCAAAGTGTATAAAAGAGATGAAGCCTAACACGGAGGTTGTAGCTAGTGTTCAGGAGGAAGAAGAAGAAGGGGAAGTGTACAAAGTAAAAAGTAAAGGAGGCATGAGTAACAGAATAATGGACAATGAAAGAAACTTTAAGTGTTACAGGTGTGGTAGTAGCAATCACTTTGCGAATTACACCCAGTGCCCGGCCAGAAGCGTTACCTGTAAAAATGTAGCAGGAGGGGGCATTTTGCCAGAGTATGCAGAGAAGGGGAACCGCACACTAAAGACAGTGAGAGGGAGTTTAGTAAGGCACAGAACAAAGAAGTAAAATATGTGACCATGAGCGAAAAGAAGTATGTGTTACAGCTTAAAAGTAATGTGGGCTCCATTAATGCCATTTATCCTAAATGCGAGATATTACTTAACAACAAAAATGTTACCATGTTTGCAGATTCATGTTCCCCGTTCACTTTGTTAAACAAAAACGATTTTGAGAATATGGGTGAGCTAAAGGCAAGCTCCCTGTTGCAACCGGACATTTCCCCCACAGGATATAGCAAAGAACCGATACCTCTCATGGGAATGAAGGAGATGAATATACAATTCAAGGACAGGAAGGCGTTTGGCAAAATATACATTGTCGAATCGGGATCCAACCTGCTAGGATGGCAACACCAAAAGGAACTAGGCATCATCCTAGACCCCAACAGTAGAGAACAAGTCCTACTTACCGAAGGGAACCAAGGAAGCGACACCATTTGCGAGGAATTTCCGGCTTTGTTCCAAGAGAAACTGGGTTGCCTACATGATTTCCAACAGTAGCCCAGTGCTTAAGTTGGAGATAGTGATAGTGTTCGCTGTGAGGTATCGAGAATTCCCTTTTGCAGCTTTCGAATGTTAAGACATCATAATTATGAAATAAATCTGACAGTTTCAGACAACCCCCTTCTCTCCAGCAATCAAAGGATCCCTCCTGCATCGCCGGCGGAAAGGCCGGATTAAAATGGATCGGAGTGTAGGGGGAGGGAAATGAGGTCCACCCCTCCCTTCTTGTGACCTGATCCCACACTGTCAGGGTAGTGCGTGTGGGTGTACTTATGTATGAGTTCGCGGGACGGTCTTTCTTGGGTTTCCACAAAATATCCCAGATGGAGCGCCCTACAACGGATCTGTCCATATGCAGCAGTGTTTATCGGAGGAGAGTGCTGTCCACTCCGTTACCACCCAGAGTTGCGCTGCTTGGTAGTATAAAGTGAAGTCCGGCAAACGCCACCCCCCCTGCCGCTCTGGGGCGCCACAGTACATGAATAGGAAGCCGGGCTCGCCCCCCTCTCCATATGAATTTGATTACCATAGAGCGGAGGCTCGGTAACAAGTCGCGATCCAGCGCCACCGGTAGCGCTTGAAAGAGGTACAACAGCTCGGAAGGACTGTCATTTTTACTGCGTTGATCCTACCCAGCCACGATATGTAGAGAGGTTGCCACCTCTTGAAATCCTGCTGAAGCTGGGACACTAAGGGGGAAAGTTAGCCCTATACAAATCCCCAACCCTAGCCGTGAGGCGGACCCCAGGTACATCAGAGAGTGTTTCGCCCAATGGAGCGGGGATTGCCCTTTTAATTGAGCCATTTCCCCTGCCGAGAGTGTGAGGTTCAATACGGAAGACTTAGAGAGATTTACCCGAAATCCCGCCACTCGCTCGATCTCAGCTAGTTCCTCCTGCACTGCCATGAGAGAGGCTGAAGGCTCCGAGAGCGAGAGGAGAATGTCGTCCGCAAAGAGGACACTTTATGTTCGGTGCCACTAAACTTTATTCCCCGTACCTCCTTATTAGCCCTAAGACGCACCGCCAGGGGTTCCAATACTAAGGGCAAACAGCAGAGGGGAAAGGGGACATCCCTGCCGTGTACCTCTACTCAGCGCAAAAGGGGGTGATATGCAGCCATTGACCACCACTCGAGAACTGGGATTGGAGTAATTAGCCTTGACCATTTGAAGAAACGCCTCCCCGATGCCAAATCTCCGTAGTGTGAGAAAAAGGAAAGACCAATCCACCCTATCAAAGGCCTTTTCAGCGTTAAGCCCGACCAGTACAGCTGGGATCTTAAATTTAGTGGCCTTCTCAATAAGGTGGATAGTACGCCGAATGTTGTCATGTGTTTGCCTCCCTTTTATAAAGCCGGATTGGTCCGGGTGCACCAGATCAGGCATGAGATCCTCCATACGCGCCGCGGGATCGAAGTAGAGCTTCGCATCTAGATTCAACAGGGCGATGGGTCGATATGAGGAGCAGAGCGTGGGGTCCTTGCCTGCTTTGGGAATAACCGATACTATTGCTTCTGCCATGGTGGAGGACACTTGTGCGACACCAGCAATCGCCTGGAAGAGCACGGTGAGGTGTGGCGACAACTCTTTTGCAAAGCATTTGTAAAACTGGGCCGTCAGACCGTCTGGCCGAACACCTAATTTTTGAGCTTTTACTGTGGAAGAGACTCACCCACAGTGAACTCATGATGAAATAGACTGCATGTGGATTTCACCGGTGTCCGCCTTGTGAAAGAAGGCTACTGCGCTGCAGCCAGGGTAAGGGGCAGCGGACTGGTTATATTTGGACACGTGTGCACACGCGTGTGCACACGTGTAAGGGCTGCGCGGGGGAGATTCCTGTCGTGCGCAGCCTAGGGGCAGGTACAGATAGAGTGGTGTGGCAGGGATTATGCAGAGTTGGATGGTGACATGGAATAGGCTTTATAATGTGGGGAGGAACATGTAAGGGAAAGTCAGTGGGCTTTACTGTTTCACTGTAGGAACACTGCATTACTCTCCTATGGAGATCGAGACCAAATGGGGTAGTTTCAGTTCCCTAGGGCCTACAAATTCCAGACATGCACCAAAGTACACTGTAAGTGGTGTAAAAAGAAGTATTCTGCTGAGTCCAAAGCCATATCTGTACTGCTTATGGGTCATCCAGAAATGTCATATTCCTCTGACTCAGCTCATAACCAGAGCCTGGCCGGATGTGACCCTGCCAGGCTGGATTAATTACCTTCCTCTCCAAGCTGTAGCATCAGAGGCCTAGCCCTTCACTGCAAGCATTTCCAAGGGCGAATGTCTTCTCTCCAGGAGGGAGAGATGGGGGTGAAGCTGCAGGTTATCCATCAGCAGCTGTCACCCAGTGCCAGGCACCAGGCCTGCTCCGGGCTCGGGCCTAGAAGTCAGCAAGGGGGAAGGGGGCTTTTCAGAGACCATGTGGCATGAGACCCCCTGGACGATGCCATTTTGAAGTATCCTGAAGGCCTCTGCAGGAAGGAGGGAGCAGGGGCAGAGAGGTGATGTGTCACTGCAGGATAGGGCAGAAGTGACTTCCTGCCAGCCCCCTCTAATTTCTTTTAAAAGGTCTTACACAGGAAGAGGGGCTCTCTCTGGGGTGTGGTCTTGCTGAGGAAGACTGGTGCTGGAGCCTGGCGCCATGGGCAGTTGGAAGGAGGAACACCCTGACTGTCCCAGGACTCTGGACTGTGTTTTTGAGGGAGTCCAGGGCCAGTGAGGAGAAGCCTGGGCCTCTGCGCAAAGAGAAGAGAGGCCCAGAAGGAGAGCCAGGTGAAAGGCTGGTGCAGGGAGCCAGTGAAGACAGCTCCTTGCAGAGTCACCCTCTTGGGTCAAGAAGGGTGGTGAAAAGTGCTCCAGGTGGCCAGGGTTGGCCACCAGGATTGTGAAAGTCGGTCCCCTGGGGGCTGAGACATGCCCCCAAGAAGGTAGGCGACCTTTGACCTCTGATCAGACCGACGAAGAAGCGTGTGGTGCTCCGCCGCCGGTCTTGGGTTTGACGCCGGGGTGGATTAGGTCCTGGGGGCTGCCCCCAGAAGAAAGTGAAGCCAGTGAACACCATTGCATCCCCCATGAAGGTGCCACGGGGCCCAGGCTCTCCACCCTGGGCCCCCTTGGAAGTAAAGTTGGGGAGCGCGTCGTGCTCCCTGTGAAATGGCCCCCAGGGGTCCAGGAGCATACCTTGGCCCCCCAACACAAACCGGAAGTCGGGGGTGCCGTCGCGCACCCCGTGAAGTCATGCCAGGGGTCCGGGACCCACAACTCCGGGCCCTTCCAAAAGCAGAAGTCGGGGAGCGCCGTCGCGCCCCCGTGAAATGGTGCCAGGGGCCAGGGGCCCGGGACCCCCAACTCCAGGCCCCGCAGAAGTCAGGGAGCACCGTTGCACCCCCCGTGATGAGTGAAGAGTTTCCTGGGGCCCGGGACACCCAACTCCGGGCCCCATTGAAGAGGAAGTCAGGGAGCGCCGTCACACTCCCCGTGAAGGTGAGATGGGGCCCAGGACCCTTTCCTGGGCCCCGGTGCCGGAGAGAAGAGGGGGGAGTGCCGCCGCACCCCCTGCTGCAAGAGCAAGGAGAGTGGAGTGCCGTCGCACTCTCCCGAGGCCCAGCCCGACCGGCTGCAGCCTCCGAGTTTGCCCGACCGAATGGAAGGCCGGCTCCTGCAGCAGCACACGAGGTTCCTGGCCAATCAGGGAGCCGGCAAGAGCAGCCAGAGGTGGGCTCCCCGACCTACACAAGGGGTGCCTGGGAGGGACCGCGACCCCGAATATGGGCAGATGCGGCATGAGGCCACCAACAAAGGTAACACGGCTCTCCCGGCGGAGCCACTGCTCAGAGATGCACGAGTTGGGGAAAGAGTGCCCCATAATACTTTGCAGGGCCTGGGAAGGCCTGCCTAAAAACCTGCTTGTTGGTGGCATGTGGTGACCCCAGGAGGACTGGGTCACCACCATTTGGTGGCAAAAGGTGCAAGGGAAGCTGCAGGAGCAACGCAGACTCCCCCAGCACAAAAGAGGAAAGTCCCTAAGTCTCTGGTGACCTACAGGAAACAACCCCTCCAGGGTTCAGCCATGCTTCAAAACCAACCTTTGGCTGGATTTTTTGTTCTGCATCTGGGTGTGAGTGCTTGGGACTGCACCAAGGTGTGAAGAGTTGAACTTGGGACATCTTTGGAGCGTCATCTCCTAGAGGTGAAGAGGTGCAATTGCACAAGTGGTGCATTTACATGATGTTGTTCCTAATGGGGACTGGTAGTCACATTTAATATGAAATGCTAAGTAAATTGGAATTTTTTTGCTAGGCATTCCTGCCAGGGTGCCTGGTTGTAATTGCATAATTCTGTGATTATAAATGTGATGCCTTTTAGGGGCTGTGATTGACTTGCATTATACCTGTTACCAGATATGATAAGTACTGTCATTCTAAGTGATGCCTAGACATGTATTCTTGCTACTGAGTTAGTTGAACACCCCAACTGTCAGCCACTGTGATTTAAGTGGATATACTGTAGGGTCAGTATGAGATGCTCAGTCAGGGTTATATGTCACTATGGCAGGTGTTCCCATTATAAATGCTTGTTGAGATAATGGGGCGGGCCGCCAGTGGGAAGGGCCCTCGCTGCAGGTTATGGTCAACCCACTGCATTTGGGGGCAAGATGATCTGCATACATGTGAGTGGTGGTACTAGACCCTGCTTCGGGAGGGGTGGGGATGTTATGCAATGTCAAGAAGTATTTCCAACAGCTTATGTATATTTGGAAATTGATGCATAGTATTGAGTAGTGTGTGCGTGTAATAAATGTACTCTTCCTTTTTATATAGCAAAGTACAGACTGGACAATCAATTATTGAATGTTATTTCTGTGTACCTGTAAATGGCGATTACTAGCCCACACCACCTCCCTTGAGTAAGCCTTAGACTGCTCTGCAACGCTACCCTTTGAGAGTCAATCGCTACAATGGGGTGTTTGGTTTCCAGTGAAGGGCAAATGTAGACAAATTGTTTGTGCAAGCCTCACAAATAATGCCTCGTTTTCCAACAATGTCCTTCAAAATGAAAGGTTCCAAGGTGGAACTTTATCTCAAATCTTGCTGCACTATAGTTGCACAATCAAGTGCTAGTATTGGTTACTGAAGGAGAGCAGTATGGAATCCATCTAGCTCACAACAGACAAATAAAACCTTGGTCAAGTTAAGGACGATCTGTGCCTCACTACTCAGTGGGTCACTTTTAAGGTGGTTAAGAACAGAATATCTGCCATTGTCACTTGTACTTCTGCTTTTCAAAGTGTTCATTTGAGTGCAAAAGTTGCAATGTTATCCATGAAGGAAACACACACATCAGCCAACATCCTGGAAGAATACAATGCCAAAGTGTAAGAATGTGAATTCCTTGTTCCAGAACTTGGATTCATTGTCACTAACAACAGCAGTAACATATTTATTTATTTACGAAATCTTATAGAGCTCATGGCTACCCAACAGAGGGCTTCCCAGTGCTAATAGGAAATGTAAAGAATGACATACTGTTCTGGTGAACACATTAGTTTTTAGTTGCTTCCTGAAACTGAGCAGATTGTTATTGGCTCTTAGGCCAATCACCAGAGAATTCCAAGCTTGGGTGCCTAATAAGCAAAGGATCGCCCTCCGCTTCTGGCCCTTTTTATTCTGGGACTAGTCAGAAGAAATTGACTATTTTACCTTAAGTCATGTGCTTTATTATGGGGAACAATAAATTGCCTCAGAATATGTGGTCTCTTGGCATGCTTTACTTTGTGTACAATATAAAGAGTTTTAAATTCAATTCTCTTCCTTACTGGCAACCAATGAAGACAGACCAGATCCGGGCACGTTGATTGCGATTTGGGAATGTTCAGCAAAATTCTAGCTGCAGCGTTCAGTATAACCTGCAGCTTTCTGGTGACATATACAGGGTTGGCAAGATGAAGTGAGTTGCCCTAATCCAAGCGCAACAAAATGAGCCCTTGTATCACTATCCTACGGCTTTCAATAGGAAGCCATTTAATTGTCTCCCTGAGAGCTCTTAAAAGGCTAAAACACGTTCCTGCCAATTTCTTGGCCTGCGATGCCATGGTATGGTTCTTATCAAGGAATACTCCCAGGCTCTTAACTTCCTCTTTTGGAGAAGGACGATCACCAAGGCATGGGGACTAGGAAAGATTATTGCAAAGGGAGGGATTATTCCCAGCCACCATAAACTCTGTTTTGTCACCATTTAATTTAAGGCGACTATTGTACATCGAGGTATTTGCCTCTTCCATGCAGTCGGCTAAATTGGCCTTAGTTTGACTGATGTTAGACGTGAGAGAAATGACAATCTGAGTATCATCAGCATATGAGACCATCGTGAAACCTGCTGACGAAATAAGGTATGCTAGGGGGCGCAGATATACATTAAAAAGATTAGCGCTTAAGGACAAGCACTGGAGTACTCCGCATTTGAGATGATGGACCTTCGACAGACAGGGTCCCTTCCTGATCTGGAAGCTTCTGTTTTCCAGAAAGGATTTCAGCCAATTTAGCACATTGCCTGTAATTTCTAGCGCCTCCATCCTGCTACGAAGAATAGGGTGGGAGACTGCTGAAAGCTGCGCTTTCATCCAAAAGGATGAGCGCAGCAGAACCACCTTGATTCAGTATTCTCCTAAGGTCTTCTGTTTCTAGCAGGAGAGCCATCTCGGTACCGTACTCTGGTTTAAAACCGGTTTCAGTTGGATGTAAGAGAATATGAGATTCCAAGATACTAGTCAGTTAGCTATTGACCACTTTCTCTAAAATCTTACTTACAGCAGGGAGCAGAGATATAGGCCTATAATTCTCTGCCTTGTCAGGATCCAAGGAGGGGTTCTTCAGCAATGGACTAACAACCGCGTCTTTCCAGAGGTCAGGGGCTTGTCTTTTTTCAAATGAGAGATTATAAAGGTTGGTGAAGGGTGATAAAATAGTATCTCCTCCTTTCAGCAAAATATCTATGAAGGCAGGGTCTAAATGGGATCCAGATTTAACTTTCTTCGCTACTTCCCCAATAGCATTGCTGTTTAACTGAGGAAATATTGAAAAGGTAGGAGTATCTTTACTAACTGTGTTACAGCAATTAGTGACTGGATAGGGATACTGCTCAGAGTCACTTCCCAGGGAGTCATAAATATGTCTTGAATTTATTATCATTTAACCAGCCTGACACTGATTGTAGAAAAGAAAATCCTCCCGCTCCACACAGAGGACAATCAAACATTGAAAAATGGAAGAAAGAGAATAGTGCAGAATGAGAAAATATCAGGGAAAAAGATACAAACAAAAGGAAGGTAAAAGGAAAAAGAGGTATGTGGAGCCAGCACACCAAAATAAATTGAATTGTAGGATAATAAAAAACAAACAAATAAAGTATAGAAGGAAAATCAAGGCAAAAGGAGCAAAAATGCAGTAAAGAGTAAAAGAAGCATGAAAAAGTTAATTAAAAAATGTACGTAAAACTATTCGGAAGTAACACTAACAAGTAAATAAATCTACTAGTGTAGTAACACACAACCGTTGTACTTCCCCCTTCTCCTTTTCCTATAAACAGTTCCATCCATAACCAATTAAAATTATCTTCCTTCACTACTGCTGTCATATAAATCTCACTCTAAGGGTATATGCTGCAAAATTCCTAAATTTGGCCACGCATCACAATGATTTCCAAAGTTTTCTGAGTAGTAAGCCTGAAGCAATCATGCATTTAATTCCCCTATGTGGAATCTCATTTTTTGTGGATTTTTTAGGCAGTCATGTGGCTTTTGGTACTTGTGCTTTGTGACGTGATATGTTTATCCCCAGGGGCCATGCTATAGCAATGTAATGTTTCTTCTTCGTGTGTCAATACCCCCAAAAATATATTTGTCAAAAAAAGAAATGTGGGTGATCATTTAGGAATAAAAGGTGGTGGTGTGTTACTGTTAATGCGATAATTAACTAATTAAGAAAGAAGATGTCGGGGGCGTGGCCAGGAGGTCCGACATGGCGGACGCTTCTTAGCCGAGCTCCGTGGGCTCGTGCTATATCCTTCACTTATCCTGTTCATCCATGTTGGCTGTACACTCTCCAGTCCTCCCTCAACATACCTGGACGCACTGCAGCGGAGGGTCCGGATCGCGGTGATCATGTTCGGCGGCCCAGAGATCAATATCCCTGTGTTGCACGCTGCGGAGCTGCTGCGGCCCTGGGCCTCGCCTTCACTGGCACCCGCCTGCCGTCTTGGGGGATCGTGGTGAGTGGCGCGGGGACCCCTGTTGCCCCGGGTGCCCACTGAGGGTGTCTCCGCGGCGTTGGCCGCTCAGATCGGCGCTGGTGGTGTGCCTCGGTCGGGGGATCCCGCAGCATCCGGAACGGACCGGGTCGCGGTCCCTCGGCTTGGTGGCCATCTTGGAGGCCTGGTGAATGCAGTGCGGCAGAGCTGCGGGGACCTAGCTGGAGCCAACGCTGGGTCCCCCCTTGTGTGCAGAGCGATCCTGCACCCGGCCGGCGGCCCCGTGGGACCTCGATTGCTGTGCGGACCCCCTGCGGTGGGGGCGGAGACCGTGCGGTGGAGGCTGGTTGCTGGCTCCGACCAGGAGGTGGTGAGTGATCTGTGCCCCCCAGGAGACATTGGAGGTGTGCGGGGTGCGATTGGGGTCAGCTTGGGGTGGAGATTGTGGTGGGAGCTCCCCCCCACCAGACACTTGCCCCTGGACTCCGGTGGCACCCCATACTGCCGCCGCTCCTCGTGTTGGCCGGCTGGCTTCGGACACTGTGTGGTGAGAGGCTCAGGATTAAGCTGCTTGTGACAGCGGATGGGTTTCCCAGGGTGGGGCCCTCCCTCCCCTTGTGTAAATCCCGGGACTGTGCGGCTGGGAGCGGCCTCCTGCTGGGCTGAAGACCCCCGGTGGCCCTGGCGGGCGTCTCTTGAGTGTGTGGGCCAGCGGAACGATCCTTGGGGTGCGGCATTCCCCGGGGGCCGGCGTGCAGACCAGACGGATGGGTGACACCCACTAGGGGGGCGCAGCGGCACCAGAACGTGGAAGCGGCTAGGCTAGGCCGGGTGCGGCTTGGGTGTGGGTTGCCTCTGTGCCTCTCTTCCTGCCCAGCAGCTACGGACTGCGGGATCGGACGTCCTGTTGTGTATCTACTGGGCCTGTGGATCTGTGGCCGGCCCTGCCCAGTGGCACCTACCCACCCACCGGCAACACAATGACCAGGGACAAAGTTGCGAAGCAGAGTACTCTGGATCGCTATGTGGGCCCTGGGGCCCACGCGCCGGAGACGTCGAGCCAGGCCCCGGACATTGCAGCCTTGCTGGCGGCAATAACCCAGTCCCGCAAGGCACTTGAGGCTAAGATTGGAGAGGTGGGATCGGACGTTGCCCTTATCCGCCAGGACCTGCGTAAAGCAGTGGATAGAATTACTGAGGCCGAAACACGTATTTACACCGTGGAGGACACCACCGCATCCCTCAAGGCGCGAGTGACCTCGCTGGAATCTGTCACAAAGGGGCTGGCAATTAGGGCGGAGGATGCCGAGAGTAGGGGGCAACGCAATAACCTTCGTTTCATGGGTTTCCCGGAGGGATGCGAAGGCAACAATATGGAGCAGTTTCTTGCGGGCTGGATTGCGAGCTGGATCCCCAAGACAGCACTGTCGCAGTGCTTCATTATTGAGCGTGCGCACCGTGCCCTGATGCAAAAACCACCGCCCGGGGCCCTGCTGCGGCTCGTCATTGCGAGACTCTTGAACTTCCACGACCGCGATGCCGTCCTTGCACAGGCCAGTTTGGCCGGCATACTCCACTTCGAGTCTCACCACATCCTAATCTTCCCAGACTATACGCGCCTGGTGCAACAACGACGCCAGTCTTTTACGGCTGCTAAAGCCAGATTGCGGGACCTAAAGATCAAATATGCCTTGCTTTTCCAGGGTCAGCTGAGAGTCTTTTACAAGTCCCGTACTCACTTCTTCGATACCCCGGAGGAGGTCTTCGCATAGACGGATTAGAAACAGAGCCACAGGCCGCATACTCCACCACGATTGGATTCCGAGTCCTCATCCGGAGAGACCACGTGGCAGACGGTCAAGCCTAACCAAAATCACTTTGCAGATCGCAACGCCGCTCCAAATCCAGGAGTGTCTCCAAATCAAGAATAGCAGAGGGTCGGCGAGATCTGTCCCCAACATGAATGGCGGCTGGAGAACTTTCATCGTAATGGCTGCAGTGCGGAGGATATTTGCCTTGTTACGGGCCTATGTGAGGTCTACCCCCATAACTCTTCTCTCAGTATCTGAGAACTTAATCTATGTTTGGGGACAGTTTTTTTGGGACTTCTTGGTATGGGGTTTGGCCCTACTCCCATTGGGGTAGCGGCACGACACCTACCGCAACAGATGCTTCAGCTGTTATGAGGTATTGGGTGGGGGTGGGATTGGGTTTGTAAAGTATTGTTGTATGCACTGTGTCTTGTTCGCTCCTTACTGTGGTCTGTATGCCCCGTGACAGCCCGAAATTCTTACATTTCATTAGATGCCCTGCCCTGTAATAGACCCGGCAGGTAGGCTCCAGGTGGTTAGTTGGAATGTACGGGGGCGCTGAATAAGATCAAATGGGGTGCGGTCTTACAACAGGCTAAACGTGCCTCGGCCGATGTTCTTCTACTGCAGGAGACCCATCTTATGGGCACTAAGGCGTTGTGCCTCGCTCGCTTTGGCTATGTACCGGTCTATCATTCGGGATTCACTCGGGGCTCCAGAAGTGTGGCCATCCTCATTCATCGCCGAGTTCCCTATCTTCATTCTAAAACGTGGACTGACCCCCCAGGGTAGATACATTTTCGTACTGGGGACTCTACACGGCGAGGCCATTCTCCTGGGCAGCGTATATGCACTCCCCGCTCTCAGACTCGTTTGTGGAGCGATTGACGACATTACTGGTAGAGGTGCCTTTAGGCCTCTCCATTATAGGGGGAGATTGGAATGATGTGGCACATGTGGCGCAGGACAGGTGGAGGTCGCTTATGGCACCTGAGATACTTAGGAAAACGCGTCTGCATACACTAGTGGGGGATATGGGGTGGTTGGACACATGGAGGCACCTGCATCCAGGCACACAGGGCCACACATATTATTCGGCCATTCATGACTCTTTCTCCAGGATAGACTACATATTTATACCACACTCCTATTATTCCCGAATTGCTGTGACTGATATCCTGCCCCGGGGACTGTCGGACCATTCTCCTGTGACTTTAACACTGCGCTTAGAGGTAGCACGCCCTCCTTTTCGATGGCGCCTGTCTCCGAGGCATCTTCAGGTTCCGCAATACACGTCTCACCTACATCAGGCTCTCACAACATATTTCACTGAAAACTCAGGTACGGTGGATTCTCCGGCTATGCTCTGGGAGGCTATGAAGCCCACCATCAGGGGGGTGGACATTGCCTACTGTGCCGCTCAGCGGAAGAAACGTAGGGAGGCCCTGCTCCAGACTGAGGCCCAGATTGTACAATTAGACCAGATATGTAGAGGCGATCACGGTGGACCCACCCGCTGCCAGCTGCTTCTGCTTCAACAAACCTATGCGGACACTCTGCGCGACGAGGCCAGACAGGCTTGGCTGGCATCCCACAGTAGAATTTATCAATGGGGGGACAAATCTAGCTATCTCCTGCACCGCTTGTGCCAGCGCGCTCTCCGCCCAGTGAGCGTACCGGGGATCCTAGATGGGGAGGGCTTAACCCTTACCGACCCTACGCAAATTGCTGCTAGTTTTGCGACATATTATGCAGAGCTCTATGCACCCAGAGATGCCCTCCCGGAACCCTTGATCCGGTAATACCTCGATGACCTACCTCCCAGGGCTATCTCGGACGCCGTGCGGGGGGACCTGGATGCCCCGCTGACGGTAGACGAGTTGAGTGCGGCACTGGTCGACCTATGGTCCGGGAAGGCACCGGGCCCAAACGGCTTCCTCTGTGAATTTTTTTAATCGTTTCAGACTCAATTCCTCCCTCACTATTTGGGAGCGCTTCACGTGGCCCTTGACGATGGGAAGCTTCCTCCGGATTGGCGGCATGCTGAAATTGCTGTCTTCCCCCAGCCGGGCCGGCCCCCAAACCAATACTCCTTGTACCGCCTTATCTCATTGTTAAATATTGAGGCTAAACTATTGGCCAAAGCATTGGCCAACCGTATTCTCCCACACATGCCAGAACTGGTTCACCCAGACCAGGCTGGCTTTATGCCTCAGCGAGCTACCCGCCACAACATCAGACGGGTACATAATGCGATTGCGGCTATTGATAATCTTGAGGGCCCGGCGGCGCTGCTCTTAGCTGATATCGACAGGGCATTCGACTCGTTGGGATGGACGTACCTGTTTGCTCTCTTGCAACGTTTACATTTTGGCCCCCGACTCCTGTCATATATTAAACTCCTATATACTGACCTCTCGGCCTCGGTCCGCATAGCGGGTGCAGTCTCGGCTCCTTTCTCCATAGGACGCGGTACCCGTCAAGGGTGCCCCCTTTCCCTGTATTTATTTGCCTTAGCTATGGAGCCGTTGGCCACCTGGGTTCGTATCGATGCCCAGGTTAGGGGCTTTGAGTGGCCTGGGGGATTCTTGGATCGGATCGCTTTCTATGCTGATGACGTTTTATTTTTTCTTACGGATCCGCATCGGTCGTGACCGCGTATACTCCGCATAATGCAGATATTCGGCCAGCATACTGGCTTATATATGAATGCTAAGAAATCTATACTGTGGCCGGTACGTGGGGGCCCGGATATGGGCGCCTGGACGGCAGAGGTGACGTTGGCTACCACGGGCTTGAAGTACCTTGGGGTGTACATTTCGGACACCCAATCAATTTCATGGGAAAGGAACATTGCCCCCATTTGGACGCATACTCAGGCTGAGATGGAGTCGTGGTCGCATATGCCCCTCTCTATACTGGGCAGGTCAGCCAATTTTAAAATGGTATCTCTTCCTCGCCTCCTATGCCAACTACAGAATCTCCCCTTTCAGATAGCGCCCTCCTGGTTTCGTCAGCTGAACTCCCGACTCAGTCGCTTTTTGTGGCATGATCAAGCGGCTAGGGTGTCCCTTAAGACGTGCTTTCAGTCGACCTATTGCGGGGGTATCGCGACCACTGATATCCAATCATATCACGCAGCCTCCCACCTTTTAGTCTTAAACGACTGGTGGTACGGTATTAGCAATGATCCGGCGTATCGGGTAGAGAAATGGTTGATGGGGGACATGCTACTGCACCGGTTGCTAAATACGCAGAGGGAGAAACGCAGGCTGCCGCCGGCCACTCGAGTTGTCTTTGGTGTGTGGACCGACTCGCTGCGTCGGGTGGGGTGGTTGTGACACTTGACGAGAGAGACCCCTCTCTGGCAGAGTGGCCTCATGCCGCAGGTAACCGCACTGGTAGGATTTAAGCAGTGGGACGCCATAGGTATTTCTACCTTGGGAGACGTGATGCATGGTATCACGTTGAAATCGTTTCAAGACCTTCATCAGGAATACGACATGCCACACACTCAATTTTACAAATATTTACAGCTGAGACATGCCTTATCCCCATATATTGCCCACTTAGATTCGCTTCCCGAATTCAACCCTATTGAGGCTAAAGTGTTCATGGGGGAGTTGGGGGATTATAAGACCGCAAAGATTTACCAGACGCTAGTGACAAATCTTTCCACGACATTGGAACCCCTTAGCGATAAATGGCAGACGGACTTGGGCTCCCTGGACAGTGACGACTGGCGGGAAGCCTTGGAGTCCCCGAGATATGCAGCGATTGCCTCCCGTCTGAGGCTTATTCAATTCAAGTATTTACACCGCACCTATTTCACAAGATACCGGCTGTGGAGGGCGGGACTGATCGATTACCC
The DNA here is from genome assembly GCA_963921515.1 of Calotriton arnoldi. Lineage (NCBI taxonomy): Eukaryota > Metazoa > Chordata > Amphibia > Caudata > Salamandridae > Calotriton > Calotriton arnoldi. The sequence continues at coordinate 336,684 of CAWUFW010008810.1, read as the reverse complement.
CAGGTGCCTAAGATGTGATGGCGAGGAAGGTACACTATTGCATACTGTTTGGAGCTGTGATTCCCTGGGTCGGTTTTGGAGGGGGGTTCTTCGTTGTCTATCTGATGTGCTCGGTTGGGTTATACCGCATTCGCCTAGGCTTGTTCTCCTTCATATTACGGATGAAATTGGGGGTAACATCTATAAAAGACATTTACTGTTCTTGGGTCTCACCTTGGCAGAGAGGGATATTGCGAAGGCTTGGAGGAATCTGTTCCCACCCAAAGTGAGTGTTTGGAGGGTGGGTCTTTACTGGTGTATGGGGCAGGAACAACCCATTTTTAAAGCGCTGGGGTGCCCTCAGAAGCACTTTAAAATATGGAAACGTTGGGCGGACTATAGGGGCCTTGTATTGGAACCACCTCTGCCACACCCTGCCGAAATCGAAAATGTATAGTGTTGCAGCGTGGGGCAGTTTGGATGTACGGTTGGATATGATGTGGATGGAAGGGCTGGAGGGACATGACAGGGATATTGATTTGCAGTATACGACACAGTGTTGTGTGTTGTTTAGGGCTGTGGTTCTTGGGCCCAAATGTTTTTTTGTTGTTTTTTTTTCTTGTTTCATAGCACGTATGTAATATTCACCTGCTCAATATTCAATATCTGGATACTGGTATACTGTAACAATTTTGCAATATCTGCAATTAATATATCTGTTGACTCAATAAAAAGAGTTTTGGAAAGAAAAAAAAAAGAAAGAAAGAAGATGTCAGCATCAATGTCTCAGTAGTAAATGAAAATCAAATAATGTAATAGGATCAACTTCAGGGGTCAGTCTCCAAAGCAAGTAAGCAGCCAGAACTAAGTTCAGCAAGAGGTCCGACATAGAGTCTGCCTCCAAAGAAATATGTCAAAAGGCTCTAAGTATAAATCTAATAGACAGATCGACACAGAGCCTGCTCAGTTATAAGATCAGGAAAGCTCTTGATCATCTCCAAAACACAGAAGGTTTTATAAGGTTTTTGGACAATAGAAAAACACAAATTCATAGAATCACATTATAAATAGGCTGTACTAATATGATAATTTTGAATAGATATCAATAAAATAATAACTTGCAATCGCTAAAGACATTGCCTACTTCCAAATGAGTGTTACTGGTTAAGGTAATATATGATCTAATAGCCAAGAGGAATTAACATGATATTAAAGATGGCAGAATGAGCTTCTTCTGCACATTCATAACAGTTCATTCTACAGAAAGGAAGACAGCAAATTGTTATTTAACAAGTGCACACACACAGATCGTGATTTGCCTCGGAATTAAAATGATTTTCTGAAAAAGAACAAACACATGCACAGCCAATGTTATGTAACGCAACATTACAATGGTCTGTTCAGCTAATGAATAAGTATACAAGACACCAGCAGGAGATCTTGAAAGTTAAAGAATAAAGAAGCATCTTGGACATTGTTTATGGACAGAACATAAATATTACATTACAGACACCACTGTTGAATCTGTTTTTCGATGATTTTACTGAAATGTAAAAACACAGAAGCATACACAGAAAGAGAAAGGTCTCGCTCATGTAAAATAAACATTTAGATTTCTTTCTGCTTATGTGATACATTTTCAATGCAAACTAACTGAGCCCTAGTCAGGGTAACTAAGTCATATCTAAATTAGATATAGTTTCGAATTAGTAAAAAAGCTCCCACATTACCAAAATGATGTAAATATATGGCATGGGTGTAAAGGATAAATGGTGCCCCATGACTTGTTTCTCTTCCACATAGCTATATATAAATATTACTGCAACATCAAACTACCCATTCAGCATCCTGATGCTATAGAAACTATGGGGCATATGTACAAGCCCCTATCGCCACGGGAACACCACTTTTTGTGACGTTCCCGTGGCGATAGGGGCCTTGCTTTATGTACAAGGCAGCGTTAAGCCACTTATCGTGGCTTAACGCTACCTTGTACATAAGGCACCCTTTCACGCTATGTTTAGCGTGAAAGGGGCGTGCAGTGGGTGTTGTGATGGGCGTTCCACCGCAACTCCCATTGTATTTGACGCTGCCCCCTATGTACAAGGGTGGCGTACATAGGAGGTAGCGCCAAAATTAAGACCAGGATAACACTGGTCTTAAGGTGGCGAAACGAGGAGAAATGCATTATTTCTCCTCGTTTTTGCTTTTTCAATGTGTGCTGCCTTGTGCAGCACACATGGAAAAAGCAAAATGCCATGATTTGTTTATGTACAGGAAGGTGTCCCTTCCTGTACATAAACAAACCTTTTCAAAAAATGCCATTTTGTAACTTTCATGTGTGCTGCATGAAGCAGCACACATGAAAGTTACAAAATGGCATTTTAGGATTGTTTATGTGCAGGAAGGGACACCTTCCCACACATAACCAATGCTCCCTTGCACACAGACACCCTTGTTGCACTCTGGTGCAAGGGTGCCTGCGTTGGCGTTAAGTTGTTAAACTTAGCACCATCGCAGGGGGAAATGCAAGGCTGCACCACATTCTTGTAAATATGGTGCAGCCTTGCGTTTCCGAAGTGGCGGAGCGTGTCGTTAAGCCAAGGAGGCTAACGACACGCTCCGCCACTTCTATTGTACATATCCCCCTATATCTCTCTCCAGCACTGCTACGCCTTAATGACAGAGCAAGAAAAAGACTCCCTCTTGTCCCTGGAAACCGCCCAGGCTATGAGGAGAATGCTGCAGTAATCAGCTCTGTAAGCAGTGCCCCTCAAACCTCCTCAGTCATTTCAACATACTGTTGACCTGACAATGGAGAGCGATATCCTCAGATATCCTCTAGTTCTAGTCTACCAAGTGGGTCTTGTGGTCATACCATATGGTTAGCTCTGTGTTGTATGATGGTAAAAAACATAGGCTGACCACATGAGAAAAAAATATCTAAAAAGCATGATAAACTGTAACCGTGAAGCATTGTAAATCTTTATTTGTGATCGGGGGACACAGCCCTCTCAAAACATATTGTCGACTCTTCTTAAGAACAAACTTGGTTCAAGAGATTGATATTTGTATGGAACCTGTCATCTTGCTTGACTAAATAAAATAGGTAACAATAAAGAAGTAGTTTGTGCTCAAATTAACTACTTTACTTAGCTGAAAGGCAGTCTGATTCGGTAACATGAAAAAATGACTTTTCAATATTTAGTTATGTATTGTGCAGGCGCGGACGGTACAGGTAAGAGCGATGGGGCGGTGAGGAGGGGTGGAGCGGGGTGGTGGAGAAGTCGACAAACGAAGGGAAATAGTAGTACCTCTTGCATTGACCATATTTTAATTTCAGCAAACAAAATGGATTTATTTAGTACACTAGCTATTGATGCCACCTATTTTAGCGACCACTTTCCACTTACACTTAAAGTAGAGTTACCAATTCAGACGCAAGAAGTATTTCAAATGTCCACTTTGGTTGCTATCGCCCCAAAAAATGGTTTTAGCCTAAAATGGTCAGGAGTGAATGCACCATTGTTTTTGTAAGAGTTGGTAAAAGGTAACCTAGAAGACTTCTTCACTTGTGCGGAATTTGAACCCCCACCTGATGAAGTTGGTTTATCTTTCAATAGGATTACCTCAGCTATAGCAGATAAATTAAAAAAAGAAGAGCTCCAGCAAACAGGTACGACTTACTGGGTAGTTTGACCGACATTGTAGTCAGACAAATTATAAACTGAGAAAGGCTCTGAATAAATCCCCCAGGGAGAGAGAAGAAATTAAACTTCTTAGGTCCAATTATAAGCAGGCTCTAAGGCGATGTAAGGTTGAGATGCAAGAACAAGTGTGGGCAGGTTTAGAACAGGGAACAGTAGCTTATTTTTGAAATTTATAAATTCACCTTTAGATAATGCAGATAATGCAGATCCCAAAATAGAAGTTTTGGTTGCTTCATCTATTTGTGTCGAACATTTTGAAGGCATTTTTCCTTGTATGGATTATCTTGCATTAAAACAGAATGATATAAGTGACCCGCTCCCAATTCCACTAAAACTGATCACAGTAGAAGAAGTCACTGCAGCTGACTTATGGGCACCAATTCTAGCTAATGTTTTTAATTATGCAACTAGGGAGAACACCCCTTGTACCTGGGATGAATCCATTACTGTACCCATATATAAAAAAGGAGACGGGGGACCCTACCGGCCGATATTCCTCCTGGACTCCTTGGCCAAAATTTTGGGGATAACTATTTTAGAGCGATTGGATGATTGATGGTTGATAATCATGTGTTGACAGATGTTCAATATGGTTTCAGGAAGAATATAGGGATCATGGAACAATGCATAAACCTTCACCTTACAGTGAGTAAATATACATTAGCGAAGCAGGGTTCTATTTTCCTCTTCTTTGCTGATCTCTCTAGTGCTTTTGACCTAGTTAACCACACAACCCTTTGGAAAACTTTGTCTGACATGGGCGCTCCTATGGATATTGTCTCTCATCTCTCTCAGATGTACTCTTCAATTACTTCACGTGTAAGATTCGGGTTGGAGGGAGAATGCACATCTAGATTTAATGTTTAAAGAGGGGTAAGAGAAGGGTGCAATATGGCTCCTACTCTTTTCTCTATCGATGTGAATGGGATTGATAAGGAGCTACAGTTGATAGATGCTGATGCACTCAAAATTGGACCTTGCTGTACACCTGTGCTCCTATATGCCGACGATCCAGTGCTAATGTCTAGAACCGCAAATGGGCTACAAAAATTAATTGATGATTTCATCGGATATATGGAGCAAAAATATCTTAAATTAATTCTGGCTACACTATGGTGTACAGAAGAGGCAGACCCAAAAAGAAAACATTCCTTGTTAGAGGACACAAATTAACAAAGGTAAAGAATTTCTCTTACTTGGGCGAACTGTTTTCAAGCTCCGGTTCCTGGACTCGGCATTTGGAATCAGCAAAGTCCCGCTTTCTAAGATCGACGAGGCTTTGTTTAGGTTTGCCAACAAAGTTGGCAATAAACCCATTCGAGACAAATTGCATCTTTACAGGAGCAAATGTATACCTTTAGCCCTATATAGAGCAATCATCTAGGGTGCGAGGGAGCAAAATATCCTGCAAACACAGGAGAATTTATTCTTAGCCAGGCTTCTTGCTTTACCATGTTCAACCCCTACATTTATCACTCCCAGGGAACTAGGTGTAATGTATGTGGGGATAAAATCGATATGTCTGTAATTACTGGCTGGCATAACATCTGAATTAATGACTGCCTTTCCCTGGAGCATTGCCATAAAATTCCTTGGCTGATGTACTTAAATAGGCTTTTGAAGGAACTTGATATAGAATTTCAAATTAAGAATTCAGTGAACATCTTACAGTATAGCAAGAAAGAACTAAAAGCCATTTTATCAGTAAACATTCAAACAAGAGAGAACTTAAAGAAATGTAGAAAACTTTAGTAAACAATTACCTGGAAGGGCCCTTGGATTGCAGGGCTACCTTGTTATGGTCACAGATATTTAGAAAAGATTCTATCTTACCAGGTTCCGTCCGGCATTGCACATCGCCTTGGAACAATCCCAAAGAGAGACACATGGTCTAATAAGCTACCCAGATGCCCTTGCGATGGAGTGTCAGTCCAAACTTCAATGCACTATTAGTATTTTATGGTTTTTACTGCCAAATTAGGAAAAGTGTTTTACACCCTGTCCTTTTATCGAGGAATTTTATAATGCACCAGGAAGCCTATAAGTTTCTATGTAGTCTTGAGACTGATTACATTTTTCATACTGTCTCTCTTTTTATTAGTGGTGCTATAAAAGTAAGGAAGACTCTTACCTTGTATGATAAACTGGTGTATGAATATGATTATTTATGCGCTTAACTTTTGTCTGATATTAGGGATGAATCATATCATTTTAAAAATGTTATCATTTTTTCCTGTGGTTTTATGACACAATGATAGATGTATTCAATTATGTGTGCGTTTATGATTATATAATCGAATAAAGCTGTTTTGATTTGATTTGACAGACAAAGGGATAGAGACAATAAAATAAATAAATAAACAAAGCCACTTACCTTGCGCTCTGCCATTGCGGCGAGCGCAAGGTAAGTGGTTTTATTTATTTTATTTTCCCTATCCCGTTGTTTGTCAACCTCCCCCTGCCCCGCCCCGCCCCACTGCCGCACCGCTCTTACCTGTACAGGCAGTGCCTGGTATTGTGCTGACTGAATGAATGAATGAATGAAAGCTTTCTTGTATGATTAATCATATTTAGGCTTTCCTGTTTTCAGTTTCTATTTTTGGTAAATTCTGGTGGGGTTTTTTCAGTGTTTTCAAGATCTTAAAAAAACAGTGGTTATCAGTGGTTACACATTTTTGTGCCATTAAAAACCACAGAAACAGTGTTTTTCCGGTGTTTATGGAACTTTTGCTTTTATTATTGCTGGCTCTCTGCACTGATAGCGCATGGTATATAGACAGTGTAAGTATAGTGTATATGAGGTCCAAATTGATTTTTGCAAATTAAACTTATTGTAGTACACCATACAATACTTCTTCAGTGAGTCTTTGGTCATGTGCGCTCGCTCTTTCCTTCCCATGTAAACTTCTGTGAAAAGGCCCTCTCAACATTGGCACTTGAGATGGGCAACCCCAAAACAGCCAGTACACAATTTGTTAACTCTGGCCACTGACATAGCTTTCCATGCCAATACTGGTTCACTTGAAGATTGCGATTCTCAGGGCAGGTTCTGCAACATTTGCGCTGATCTGGGCGCTTGTGCCCTCAGAGATATTGAAGCGGTCAAAAATGAAGCAGCACTTTTGAAACTACGGAAGAAATTCCCCTTTACGGAAGGGATCTAGAACAGAGTACCACAGTGAGGTTTCATTGACTTCAAATGCCATTGGTGGTGAGGGACATTTCTATGCATCACTGTAAGCCATTTGTCATACATTGTAAAATAAAAGTTCCTGAATTGCTCTTCACCATTGCTTTGCTTACCAAGTGGCAAGCACTCTAACATGAAACATGTTGCAGTGCCAAAGTCACTAAAGGTGAAGCCCAGCCTACTCTCAAGGAGATGTTTCACATCTACACCAATTATGCTGAGCACTTGGCAGACAAGGGTGTTTTCAGACTCTAGTTTTTTTATTATGTCCCCTACAGCAGTTATGTTTTCCTGTAAAAATCTAAGAATGCAGTAGAGTGTACCTTTTTTCACATCACTATCAATATGTGGCCAAAGATCCTCACATTTCTTGCCTTTGGCATCATCACTCAGCAAACATTCTGTAAACGGTTGCCACATGGATAATATAGCATTCATAGCCCCTTGGACTGAGAACCATCAGCTAAGGGACACAGTTGGGATGACTCTTTTTTTGATGCCACACAAAGCACGAAATGATAAATATTTGTGTTTTAGTTTCTGTGCATAAGAAAACAGTGCACCAGAATGGACTAAAAAGTCAATAGCATTCTTCATTAACTCTGAAGATTGTAAAGATGCTTTCAGCATACCATCTAGCAAGTGCCAAGGATCTCTTACAGGGAAGCACTTCAGCTCAGGTATCGATTTTGACAAGTCATCACACAATCTTTTCATATACGTAGCTGAATCACTGCAAATACAAACAATATCACTCCAATCTTTGTTGAACTTGGAAAGAACCTTTTTTGCAGAGCATTCCAAGTGACACTGCGTTCCAGTTCCATGTTTTCTAAAAGTCTGGTGTCATGTTTTAACCACTATCCCAGATGCTTGGTGATAGCGCTCTTTTCATATATTCTTGTCACTATACCTTGCATTGAATGTTTAAAGCCTGAGGTGTTGGCAATTCACCTACTATCAATTCTGACTCACTAGAAATTTGGGGCTGATTTATTAAGGGTTTTTACCCATTCTCTGTGGGTAAATGTGATGACACGTATTAGGAAAGATTCTTATGAACCAGCCATTTTACCTATCAGTGAAAGAATCAAACGCAGCCAAAATATCAAATCTGATTTTGATATTTCCTGATTCTCTACAGTTTATAAAATAATTAAACAAGACCTAAAACATGCTTCTAAACCCTGCATCTTTAGACCAAAGACCACAAAACTGAAAAAAACAAAAGGAAGAAGAAACAATATTGTAGTGGCATCCCTAAACAACAAAACTCAAGCAGAATAATGTTAGCCCAGACTTTCTTACTGATAGCTTGTATAACACAGTTACATTGTATTGGCCCCTTCAGGAAGAAAAAAATTACTCTTTCACTCTCTTTTTCCTTTCTTTGAATGGCATTTAGTTTGTGGTTGTGCAGGTGTTTTTTCAGTGTTTATATGTTTTCACTGGTGAGGGCTATTTCTCTTTCAGTGGGGTTTTATCAGTTATTATAGGTTTAAACCTAAAACCGGACAGCCTAATCATATTCATTACAATTCTTATAAAACCCAAAAGACTTGAAATCCAACTTGTATGAGCAATTGCAGAACAGTTTAAAACAAATATTGTGTCAAATATAGGCTACAGGTGTTTACGAGGGTTTGCATTGGAAGTTTATACAATGTATTAAAAAGAGTGTACCACTACTGCATAATATCCTTTTGCCTAGACCTATATACTAATCATAAACCTACACCATTGTGATTGAGATTCTAGTTGCCAGGGGAAGAGGCAGGCAAGGCCACCCCGGCCCCAGGTGAACAGGTGTCATCTAAGTCCAGTGCCTCGCAAGAGGTGAGGTCACATGATTAGCAGCGTGATGAGGTCCTCTCCACTCTTCCAAATGGAGGAGATCAGTGATGTCAACCTATCAAAAATGCAGGGATAGGTGACTAGATGAATGGCCGCACACCGTTGATATCGACTCATGTCTCTGACAGAGCCCCCCACAATGCCAGTAAGCGAGGAAGCCCACTGAGAGATTGTCATCAGCACCTTCATCAGAGAAGGGGGTATTGGCAGCAGTCCATATCTGTGGGGAATGCTGAAGTCTGGCTCTCCAGGTAAGAAAAGAACTACAAACCCTGATTAGGAAGCGAAGCAGCCAGGAAAATGTGGACTGCACTGTGCAGGTTCATCACTGCAGCCGTGAAGCCGCCGTTGCACCTTCAGGGCCCACCCTCCAAAGCATGCTGCTGCCTTCTGTACTCATAAGGACCCCCTGGTTGCTGAGGGAGGCACATGGGATCCCACCAGAACCACACTGGTCATAGACGCAATGTGGCCCCCACAATGGTTCCTCTCCAGTGGTGCAATCTGCTCTCTGTACACTCTTTGGCCATTAAGAATAGAGGGAATGGGGGTAAGAGGGATAGTAAGGAGTGTCATGAAGAAAGACATGGCTGGAAGAAGCAAAAGAGGGTGGGGGTTTGGTTCAGTGCAGGCTTTTCCTCAGTTCCAGAAGCAGCAAAGCAGGAAGCAGAATCTATGGAACCTGTATATATGACTTGGAAAGTGTGAAATGGCTATGGAGAGCCATTGGGAATGTGCCAGACTGATCAATGTAAAGGAGGTCACCAGCTGCTCATCTACAGGTAGACAGCATAGCCTCCTGAAATGGATTGACCTGTGAAGGTAATAAAATGGATTGAGCTAATGGCTTGTGACAATAACCATACTCTACCAAAAGCTAAGTATGAATTACATGTGTGGCAGAGAAGTTGAAGTTTGAATTGGTGGCAGGTGCTGGAGCCCTCCACCTTATGGGTACATTGTCTGAAATCACCCAGAGAACAGAAGTGCCTTTCTGGGAACAGACAAAGAGGTTGTGGGAGACCATTTGGGGAGGACAACTGCAGAGACAAGCTAGCGTGTGAAAGAGCTTCACATCATCAGCAAGTGGTTGCAGTAACCAGGGTATGTGTGTGTGAGGGGGTTATTGCCTTCATTCTGTGATGGTCTCAAGTATGGCATGGTAGGAAGTGGAAGGGAATCGTGGATGTGGATGCTAGTGTTAATATTGTGTTTAGTGGCCATGATGAACCACGGTAGGCAGATGAAACTCATGGAGCCTTGTTGGGTTGATTCACTGTGCTGTGCAGGCCCACTGATTCACAGGTGTCCTAGGTTTCCACATCCAGTCGGTCCAGGTCCCAGTTTCAATATCTGCAAAAATCCAGCAGGGATGTGCTGGGGTCTGTTCTCCAAAAGGGAGTCACAGGTAAAGAACGAGGGTGATGTCTCAGGCCGGCACATCATCTGGAAGCCACACTGCATGGTCTCCTGAGCTTGCCGACAGGAACACAGGACCCCAGTAGTGGGCCTAAGACTAGTTAGCGCTCCATAAGTGCCGGGATTAGTAGGCCCAAGAAGTGCCAGACAGGTGCCTAGGGTCCAGAATCACTTCCCTTACAACAATTCAGCTTCATGGGCATGGATTGTCTCCCAGTCTGCAGCCATGATCAGAGCTCCAAGGAGCGGCGGTCTTCTTGTTCATGGTCATGCTATGTCTCAAATCAATGGAATTTGATTTTCCTGAAAGCACCATAAAAAATTAAATCCACTGACCAGAATTCATGAACCAGATTAATCTTTCTCTGTAGCTCACATTGCACTAAGCCTGGGACGCTGAACAAACTTTCTGTTTCATAAAGGCAACCAATCAGGTTGATATGAATATAGAAGCCAATCAGATTGGTCACAGAATGGTGAATCACAATAGCTGAAACATCTACAGGTTGACTCTTTCTTTCCTTAGGCGATAATCAGATCCTTCCATGCATTCTGTCTAATTTGATTAGCTGAAATGCACTATAGTTTCCCTAAATAGGCTGTGCTGACTAGGAAAACTACGGCTAATCCGATTTGGGGAAATGGCAAAGGGCAAGCTGTAGCTTTATGTGCCCAATGATGGGTCTCTAACTCCAGTCCAAAAAACAGTATTCAACAAGGTGGAAACAATGTGCATGGGTAGAATGAAATGTGGCTCATTGCAGAGTAGTGCTGGGACATTTTGTCCAAACCTATCCAAGAGATCGTAACAGGAATATACTTGTAAGGTCATTCATAGCCTGGTGGGCAGACTGCCAGCCCTCAAGGTCAATGGAGACCATGGCCTCTGCTCTATTAGCAGAGTTCTGCCTGTCAAATTTAGAGATTCATGCAAAGCAGAAGGGGATCTCTGTGCCTTCAGGAGAGCTGCTTGGCTTCAAAGCCGCAAAAGGTACTGAAGCTTTGCTGAGTGGGTGCTATGTTTGTTGGACCTGCCCGGAAAGAGTTTTTGTATTCAATAAAATAACATCCAAAGCAGTAATGTTCTTTAAAACAAATAATAGACTTGACACACAGAAAACGTACTCTTGCCTTGCATGGTGGTTCAAGGTATGGAAAAGAAGCAATAGTCACGCCACCCTAATAGGGTAGAGCAACTATCATTGCGCCATGTGGCAGACAGGATGTCTACATAGAGTGTGAACTGCCTGTTTTTTCAAGTCACGAGCATGGTGGTACTTCCACTTTTCCACTCTCTAAATGACTCAATGGTGTTATTAAAAGAACATAGTGGCCTTTTCTTAGGTTGTTTTCACAGTACTAGACTTTGATCTTATTGATTGATACTAAAGTGGGTACACTGCATTTCTTGACAAATAATGTTGATTTTCTACCAGGCTAGGACACTATTTAACAAGATGTTTCCATGCACTGTAGAAATGTAGTACACAAAATCTACGGAAGTGATACTGTTTCTGTGTTCTAAACTAAGGGGGTCTTGTAGATTCTGGCAGGTAGTCTGACACAGCCATATTGAGGTATTTCTGGAGGGGAACTTTATCTGACCTTCTGTAACAGAGGAGATTTATTGCTGGGCAGGCTGGTAGAACTTCAGTAAAATGGTCATTTCAGTCTCAACGCGAGTCACACTCTACGGGACACCCCTCCAGTGCCGTCATGGCGATCTAATTTCCCCTGACGAAGGTTTCACCCGAAATGCATTGGGTTGAACAACTTGGGCTGAATAACATGTCTATGATGACACTGTTCTCTGAAGGAATTTGAAATTGATTTTCAACATCATGTAGAATAAACATTATTTGACTCCTACCAATTGTTTATTCACTGATCAACATTGGATGAACCTCCTTCGGGAGTTTGGCTGTGCATACAGGGGACGTTACCCGGTGGGATAACGCTTTCTCAGTTAATTTCTATTACGCTGGTGATCAGTCTAGCGATACCCTGGTTGCACGCAGAATTTCAACTTAAATGTTTTAAACACAGTTTACGCCTCAGGTGTGCATCTACCAACACCCCTCGATTCTCCCAACCTGCCAAGCTTGAACTACTGATTCACCATCAGGGGAGCCCCTTGTACATAAAGTAGAAAAAAATCTATGCTACATAGACTGCATGTAATGTATTGAGTACTGATGTAGGTTGAAGTGTGTATTTACACGATTTTCGACCATTGATGTAGCATAGGATACATATGGGATAGTGTTTTTGTACTTGCTGATTGGTGTAAACCGGCAAGAGCAAAGGATTGAGTTAAACAGTGTAAACACAATAAATATGATGACGTCTGCAGCTGGTGCATCACTCACTCACATATTTGTTGAGGGTTGGAACCTGTGACCTGCAGGTTGCACAAGGATTTCTGCACAAAACCTTAGGGACTGATTTAAATTTTGGTGGCATAGATACTCCGTTGCAATGGCGGCAAAGTCTCAATATCGCCAAGTCTGTGGTCCGCACGCAAAATGTATATGTGTGTGGACCTTAGATTTAATCACAGTAGAGACTACTCTGTCTCAGCCATGAGTAAACCCTTCTTATGGCCCCATGGAGGAAGTCCTCTAATTCTGCCCGCCTAATTTAGATGGGTGGTATTAGAGGACAGTTTTCCTTGTCTGTCACCTACAGGAAAACCCTAGTGATAAGGGGCAGTGAAAATGGCTAAATGCCCCTCTCACCATGGGAGGGGACTCTCATGGCAAAGGGAGCATTTTCTTTTTTAATTTAAAAAAGAAGATCCTGCTTTGGGAATCATGTTGATGGAGCCGTGCACCAAACTGTAAAGCGCATTGACAGGAACCACCATGACACCGGTTCCTGCCAATGCTTTCGAAATGATCACCAGCTTGGTGGCTATTTCTAAATTTGGCGGGTGGCACATTTGTCAAGGAGTAATTTACTCCCTCTCCCTGACGGAGAAGTGGCCCGCCCACGAAAAAAGAAATCATGCCCTAAATTTCCAATGATAAATCTTACAAGGATATGAAATTGCAAGTTGTGATCTGCAGCAGGTACATTAACCCTTTTTCTTATTCTGTGATGATACAAGCCTATGACAGCGGTATACCTTCAGACCTCTACAGCAATTGCATTTGCTACTTAAGTCCGCCTACCAATGTTATAAACAAATCAAAGAATTTGCAAGGTGCCATAAACCCCATGGTATCCACCTGCTAGCACAATCCCAGTTACACAACAATGAACCTATACATGACCTAAAAAGAAAAGTTTTTAGGCCATTTCTAAACTTATCAAAACGTGAAGCTCTCCTACGTTCATTTGGGAGATCACTCCAGCATATTCCACCATTGGTTTGCAACAATCTTCTCCCCAATGGTAGTTCTTTTAAATTTGAGGGGCATAATGCACTATCTTATAATTGGATCACAAAAGGTGTCCTGTGGTACAAAGTTTCAGCATGAATCTCCAAAGATCCATTTAAAGCAATAATCAATTCTGAAGCCAAAAATGTCTCACATTAAAGTAAGTTTGGTGTTTTCGGACAAAATTAGTTTGAGGTTTGTTACCAAATTGAGGAAGTGCTCATAGGTCTGAGATGAAACATTAGAATAATCTTCTATTGAGAGGTAGCCTTCAAATACAACCCCCAATGTTTGGCCTTCTTAGAGAGGTTAATTTCAACACAACCCACCATCTCGTTCTGATGAGAAAATGCTCAGTTCTTTCACAAGAGCCCTGGAACCTACCGGCACCAACTCCATTTTTCTCACATTGAGGGTCAACCACTTCCTTGCATTTAACTTTGCAATTGAACCATAAACTGGATACAAAATGAGACTCTTGTGTAAAATCCCCAGCTGGGGTGGGGGCAGAGGCCGATGAGTATCATCTGTATAAATATGAGACCTGTTTCCCCACACTTCTAACAGTTTATGAAGTGTCTGCTTAGTCACATTATCGTGTCTTGCTTCCGAACATTGTTCATACCTCCCAACTGGAGTAGACGCTCGCCCAAATGAACTAATAGGTAAGTAACGAGAGTATGATTTGTTTAAGGTAGGAGGAGAGCTTGAATATTAATTTGTGTTACATTTTTGGAGGTGAGTAGCCAATCAAAAGGCTGTATCCCTTTAACTCCATGAAAGCTTAAACCCGTTGCTTCTCCCACAGGGCCTCCAAATACCTCAACAAAAAAGAAATATCCAGATCCTCGCTTTTCTTAGCCCAAAGGTTAAAGTTTTCATTATGACTACTAGACAGGAGAGGCTCCTCCACTAGGGCGGAAGTGCGCCTCCCCACTGCTTTCTCGCAGTGCGAGAAAGCCAAAACATAAAATGGTAATAACTTTTTGTTATTATCATTTTATGTTTGCTTTGCACATTGCGGGGCTGCTCTGCTCTTTGAGCAGGGCAAGGGAGGAGTGGTTTGCCCACTCCTGAGTGCGCAAAGACTGTTTGGTCGGCTCTCTCGGGCCACCCAAACCTGTCACGCGCACTCTGCCTTTCTCCATGCAGGCTGCTTTGCAGCCTGCATGGGGAACATGCCCACCCCACTAGCCCCTGGCTGAGCGCCATCCCGAACAATCACAACGCTGACATTGGAGCGTTGTGATTGGCTTAGGGGAGGGAGCCTGGCTGCCTGCTTCCTCTTTCTGTCAGAGGCAGGAGAGCAGGCAAAGAAGACGTGGGACCCGACGGAAAGGTAAGTTTAATTTTAATTTTTTTGATTCTCCCGAGACACCCCCGCGATCCCCCCCAAGACACCCCCGCGAATTCCCCCCTTTGACCCCTCACAAAGCACCCCCACCCACAAGCAATTAAGGCCGCTACTGCTACTGGATAAGTGGATAAGCTGGAATTACTTAATAAGCATAGTTCTCTAGAACAAGTGCCTTAACCCAGTAAAGTCTCTTTAAATGTGAACTGTTTGTGACTAATAAGTTGAGCCAGAACAGCATTTTTGCCACACAGCGAGCTAGATCACAGACAGTATATGATGTAGACATGTTTCAACATCATGCTTAAAAAGTTAATTTGAGGCAGCAGTAATGTGAGCAGCAGTATTTTGACATATGTTTGGGCATGTTTCAGCAGACAGATTGAAGATGTGGTACAAGAGAAACAACGCAAAGCAGTAGCACAGCAACACACTACATCACCATTTTTCATTGCTGCATATAACGAAACAAAAATACAATACAGCACTACTCGCAACACCTACACGAGAAAGCAAACAAACACAGGAATAAAACACAATGACAAAACACCCCAATGCAAGATATCACAAAAACATGACAACACAAGGCAACTATGAAATTCAACTACCTCACAACAAAACCTGAACACAACATAACAGCAAGGCAACACAAAAGCGCAAAGAAGCACAGCACCTCAAAACCACAACACAACACAATATAATAACTCTTTAATTATGTAATCCCAAAAAAGCACATCGCTAGCTAGAGTATTGTGTTGTGTCATTTTGGGGACAGGATATGGAGTAACAACCAGAGCTGCCAACTTTGGAACTGGGGAAACAGGTTCCAGTCTCTGCGTCCGCTGAACATCCTGTCACCTCTTCTCCGCGTGCCTACAAAAAATGACTGTGACCTTGTGTAATTTAACTGGTGCTCATGTAAAGGTCGAGTTCATGTTATATAAAACTTTTTTTAAAAACCAATACAATGCAAACAGTGCAGTTTAACAACTTAATACCGGTAAAAACACATAACTCAACACAACCACATAAAACAAGAATTATAACAAAGCACAACATGTTGCAACATAATCAAATATAAAAGTACACCAACACAACATTATTGTCATTACCAGCACAGCAATGTAGCAACAACAGCAAGAAAACCTCAACTCAACTCAACACACTGAGTAGACTACAAAAGAAAATCCAGACATAACAATACACATTACATTAGTAAAGCACAACCGTAACTCCATAACACAAATAACAATGACCATAAAACCAACAGAACACACCAAAAGATCCCAAAACATGACACAACACATAAATGTAACACTATGCACCAGTGCACACGCAATTAAAAAACAGACCAGCACAACATATTGAAATACAACTCTATACTAACAAAACAACAAAAACTTCAAAGAAACACAACAATGAGACAGCACAACAAAACAAAATACAACAGCCCAGTACACAAACTCAATACACCAGAACATCACACCAACCTAACATCAATGCAGCCCACCAACCCAACACACATTAAAAATAAATCAACACAACATAAAAACAAAAAATAACACCCCAACACAACACATCAACCCAACACAGCGTCAACATCCCAACAAACACAATAACACGTAAGCACTCTAATGCATCAGTACAGCAATACAATTTTGTTTGTACTTTTGTGTTAGCTTGTGCTGATGAGATGTGTTCATGTTGTCTCATGTTGATGTATTTTTTCCTTTTTGGGCTACATTGTATTTCTATTGTATTCTTATGTGTTATTGTGGTGTTTTATTGAATTGTTTTGATCATGTTGTTTTAGTGTAGTGTTGTGCAGTGATTGTAGTATAGGGTGTGAACATGTGCATGTATGAGCTACATGAGGCGGCCATGGTGCTGCCATTGTTAAAACGGTTTAGAGCCACTGCTGTCAGCACACAACAGTTTTTCATCTCTGTTTTCCTCGCATCTGGAAACGGTTCAATGAATGCATTTGTTAATTTTAGTAGCAATCCATGTGATTGGCTCACCACCATTGCAATTTTTAGACTATCTAACTTGGTGGGTGTGTCTTTCGAGGGGTGGATGGAAGTTCGGTTTCATTTCTTGGTATTTACATGTACTAAATGTTATACACTCACAAAGCATCATGTCACCAACTAACCTAGTGCATCTGCTTTTAATTTCAATCATTGACCTTTCTTAAATACTACCATTAAACTTCTTGTACCTATCTTAACTGAAACAATACTCCGCAGTAAGTCTGCCAAAAGAATTACAGTGCAGTAACACTCGATAGGACACCCTATTGGGTTGCAATGGAGTTACTGCTGTTTAATACATGAGGCTCGAGGTCATGAATTAAAAGACTCTTCCTTGCCACTTAAGGAAGAAGACTGCCCTAATTCTTGGGATGTGAGTAGTTTTATACATGACTCTTTGTAAAGTTTTTTTACTGCTCCCTTGTAAACTCCTCTTATAGGTATTCCTAACAATCAAAGTGCAATAAATACCACCTTCTGCCTGTTTTGGTGTCAAATTATTCAAACTGCACAGAAATAAGTCATTAAAAGCACAGCACGTTCAATGCAGCTTAATGATATGCAAATTAGATGATTACCAATAAGGGGAAGGAGTGCCAGTACTACCATAAAATTCAGGTTAACAAAATTCTTTGTTATTACTGATTGTAAAATGTGCATCCTTTGAAATGTCTGTATAGGTTTAGGCAATCCTTACCAGTGGCTTGATAGAGATGCGATAAAATCAGATTGCAAGGGGGCTGGAATTTAATAAATGCGATAATTACACCAATTCCAAGGCCACCCCTTCAAAATGGAGAAACATGCGAGTTTTGGTGCTTTCTCCACCCAAATCTCCATGTTTCAGTATTTTCTAGCCATTTTTTCCTCTGTAAATTTTGTAATATTTGACATGCTGAAATTTACCAAAGGAAAATTGCGGGCGCGCTGTTCTCACGCATACTGGAATTTTTAAGGCCATTTATATTAAGGGCCTCATTGATTAAGAAAACGTTTCGGTGAAAGGGCAGCATTGTTTGTCCCATTGAATGGTGAAAGGAAGTGCCCAACATTATTGCTACAAATTTATTAGGGATTAAATCAATGAAACTGTTTGAGGTAACATTGAGTAAGATTTGCAAAATAACATCCTTTGTGAGTGCAAAACACCTTCTTGCATTGTACAACAGGTACATTGTTTTTCTGGAGAGTTTGTGAATCGAAAGGGGGACGGGGCAGGAAAAGGGTGTCTGCCATCTCCTTCCGAATTGCAGTGCTATCTATCCAGTGGTGACTCATCCACAGGAGTTTTGAAGCATTGCCCCCATTCTCCCACGAGCCACCGTGTAGCAGATACACGTTCACTGAGATTTCATTTTTTAAATTTAAATGGTGTGCCACCGTGTCACCATTCATTAGTCTTCGTAAAGCGGCAAAGCCATGAAACTGTCATGTGGTGTTGAGTAGGGCGTGTCCAATCAAGGCGATTGGTTAAGATGAGGTGGCCCTTTAACTTAAGCTCATTGCGCATGTCAGGCTGGCCGGTGTGTTGTCCGTGTCTAGCTGCCATGCGTAGGTCAGGCCTCAGCTATTCGCTGTGTGTCAGGGAGCCGGGGGATGCACAGCCTCCGCTGGAGCGCTATGCTCACCTGCTCCTGCTAGTCCTGGTGCTGCGTTCGGGCTGTTTACTGTTATAAACAGCATGAGAGCAGTGAGTGGCTTGGCTGCTACAGGTGGTGAATAGACTCATGGTCCTGCGTGCATTAACAAAGACTGGCAGCGTGGGGGTGGGTGGACTGCAGACACCTCTGACTGTTTGCCAACTTCCAAGCATTTCTGGACATAGGCTGCACAAGTGGTGTGTGGTATGTGAATGGCAAAAAATGTCATACTTTTTCTACTGATCTGAATTTGGCCAGGAGGTACGTGTGATTTTTTTGTTTTTGGTTAACCAAATCCCAGCTGTTCTGAATCATGCAATGCCACCCTGCCGCTAAGTGTCTATTCCACCTGTATTCACTTATGGGTTGGAATTATCAGGTTTTCCAAGGTTATTGTAGCTTACTCCTTAATATTCAGTCCCTGACATGCAATACATAGCCACAATCTATTTTTGGGCTTTAAAGTAAAAGATAAGGTTCGAGTGGAGAAAGGTAATTTGTTTGCCTTGTCAGATGAAAAAATGATAATGCTTTCCTCTTCTTGATAGTGTTTTAATCAGCTGACCTGCTCTTGCCCCTACCTATGTGGCAGTTTGTGCGTCCTATGTCCCAGTGTGATCCCCTTCCTCTACCCCTTCTGTGTTGGGGTGTGTGATGGTGACAAGCTTTCATGAAGATGGAGGGGGTATGGATTCACCCAGGCAGCATGTATGGATCACTAATAGCAAAAGACAACCTTCAACTATAATTGTAAAAAATTGGGTTACAGGTTGAGGGTGGCGAAACCCTGTTCAGGCAGCAACTACAATCCTTGTTAGGGTGAAGCTGCAAGCAGACCCCAAATTAACCTGTGCTAAATCCTCTGGTAATTTGGTACAGAACAATCAGGCTTAACTTAGAAGTTGTAAAGTAAAGTATTTTGTGCAGCACTTCTAACAGAAAATAAAGTTAAAACACAACACAAGGAAAATCCAACACCAAATTAGGAAAATAGAGTTTTAATAAATAAAACCAGACCGGGATGTCAAAAATCCAATCAGTAGAAGTAAAGATGTGCAATTTTAAAGAATTCTTTGAATATAGCGGCAGAAAGCACAAAGTGCTGATTGTGGTTATCTGGTTGAGATGCATCATGCTGGGTTGGGCTGGCGGAGTCATTGAGGCGATGCCTGGTCCTGTGTCAGAGCTGCGAGGAGCTGTGGGATGGTAGGCCGCTTGTCAGCATTGAAGTGTGTTGCACTGAACCAAGCTTGCAGAGCTGCCATTGCCTGTTGATGGTGACCCACTGCCCATACTCAGAAGTATTGGGAGGCATATGGGCTTCTGACACCATCTCCTTATCCCTAAGGTAGCCTCTGTCTTCTCCCCCAAGCTAACTGGGGCCATCTCCTCCTCAAGTGCTACACTCGCCAACCCAAGCATCTACCCACCGGTGGGGTACTGCGCCCTCTTGGGACATTTGGTGTCTCCCTTGGAGTATCCATACTAGTAGCACTTAGTACAGTGGGGGGACAAACCTCCATGTCTGCTTGTCAAAGAAAGCTTTCTTCTTTGACTCAGGCTGGGACTGGTTACTGTTGTTCCTATGTGATTATTTCGGGGGGCTTTTTGAGAGCTCCTTTTGTTTAAGTTTCTCTCCCTCCTCTGTCTTCTGGTGGGACTCCTGACCACCCTTATGGGAGTCCCCTCTAGATGCTTTTTTGGGCACTCTAGTACTAGCCCAGAAGTCTGCCTCCTCAGCAAGCTTCCTAGGGTCAGTCAGCTTGCTGTCCACTAGGGGCTGGCACAGCTCTGTAAAACAAATATTGAGCATTTGCTCCCTCAGAATCAAGTTATACATCCCATTATAATCATTAACTTTGCTGCCCCTCACCCAGCCAGTCAGTGCCTTGCTGACATAGTCCAGTAAGTCAACCAAGTCTGATTTGGGAGTTGTTGGCTGTCCCTGAATCTCTGACTCTATGTCTCATGGGTCAGCCCAAATTTAGCAACAAGTATGGCTTTCAGGCTTTCATGGGGGCATCTCAGGTTTGGTCCCCCACCTCTAATGTGAGAAGTGTGTCCCTCCCCAGTGGAGGCATATGTTTCCACAAGCCACCCCGCCCCCCAGTGCTCCTCTGGGATTTTGTGTACCCCCAGGGTCACCTCATAAGCTGAAAACATTTATCTATGTCATGTCCCACCACATAATTGGGCACCAGATATTTAGGGATGCAGACCTTCAGACATTGTGTGTGTGATGCCACCATTGATTCTGGACTCTTCTTATTTGGCTTTAAGTTCCAGCTCTCTGAGGCTCCTCTCATGAGCCAATCCTTTCTCCTCCATGGCCAGCTTCTCCTCCATTTTAAGCTTGGCCATTTGTAGCCTGAACTCCCTCTCTAACTCCCTGTCTGCCAGCTCCTCTGGGGACAGGTCATGCGAGGATACAGTGCTTCCTGCTCTGGCAGGGAGTTCTATCTCAGGAGACGAGTCATCCACCTCCCGTGAAGGCTGTATTTTTAGGGCTGATATCTAGTTCCTGATCCTGCTCATCCATATCCTTCTCCTCATCC
The DNA here is from genome assembly GCA_963921515.1 of Calotriton arnoldi. Classification (NCBI taxonomy): domain Eukaryota; kingdom Metazoa; phylum Chordata; class Amphibia; order Caudata; family Salamandridae; genus Calotriton; species Calotriton arnoldi. The sequence goes on along the minus strand of CAWUFW010008810.1, from coordinate 315,567 downwards.
TGCTCCTCTGTTGCAGTTAGAGACTGGTGAACCTCCCACCATGCTCGCAGAGCTTTCTGAAGCTCCAGCGTCTTGGTATCCTTCTTGGTGGGGAGCCCCCTTTCCTTACAGAATTGTGAGCTCAACCATGTGTAACTTTTCCAAGATGGCCAGCTCAAATTCCATTACTGCAGGTATGTCCATAGATAGTCAGGTATCAAATGAGACTAGATTTAGAAAAAAAACAAAAGTTGTGCAATTTTAAAGATTTCAGTAAATATAGAACCACAAAGTGCCATTTGTGGTTATCTGGTCGCTCCAGACAAGGACAAAATCACAAGTTCAGGCTGACCGTGATGGAGTGCGGGCCAGCTACAGTGATCCAGTTAGGCCCAGTGAGCAAGAGTACCGTAAATCCTGGTTTTAGAGTGATGCAAAGTCCTTGGGTTGAGTTGCGATGGGCGGCATTGAGAAACTACTGACATGGAGCTTGCGATGCGAGGTCCTGTGCCAAGATGCATTATGCAGTGAAGTTAGTGACCTTCAATGGGAGCTTGCGATGCAAGGTCCTGTGTCGTCGTTGAGGAAGCAGCTGGGGATTGTGAAGACTTGAGTAGTGATGCGTCGGTGCTGAGGTTCGAGGTGCGTCATGCTGGGCTGGACTTGTGTCTACATGCGCCCCACTGCGTCGAGGTGGGCCTGTTGCTGGCGTCAAAATGCGTCGCACTGGGTCAGGCTGGCGGAGTCGTTGAGGTAATGGGCGGTACTGAATCAGAGCTGTGAGGAGCTGCGGAGCGCTTGGGCGGTTTTCGGCATCAAGATGCTTTGCGCTGGACCAAGCTTGTGAAGCTGTCGAGACGATACACGGTCTTGCGTCTAATATGCATGGTGCAGACAGGCCTGTGGTGTCCCTGTGGCTTGAAAACAGGAGGTCAGCCGATTGACGACTGGAGATCTTGGAGTCCTGGGACACACAGACAGGCTGGTTTCAGCAGAGCATCTCAAAGCAGAAAAGCCCGGGTAGCAACAGCAGTCCTTGCACAGCAGAGCAGTCCTTGGGCAGCAAAGCAGGTCAGCAGGGCATACTTCACAGCTGGACAGTACTCCTTCCACAGGTCCAGAAGTGATCTGAAGAGTTGGTGCCTGAGTTCCAATATTTATACCTGATGCCTTCTTTGAAGTGGGAGAAGCTTCTAGACAATTCCCTTTGGCGTGCACATGTGTCCTGCCTCCCTTGCCCTTGCTCCAGACTAACCATAGGGGGTATGCAATCCTTTTTATGAAGGCAGGACATTGTCTATTCAGGTGTAAGTGGAGCTGTGCCCAGCTCCGCCCCCCCCACCCTGTCTCTCTATTGTGTGTGGCTGCCGGGGAGGAAGACACAAAGACCAACTGCCAACTACACATAGTCATGTGACCCAGAGACAGGCTGCAGGCACTAAATGGCTAAGTCAGGAAAATGCCAAATTTATAAAAGTGTCATTTTCATAATTGTAACTTGAAATCCAACTTTACCATAAAAGAGGATTTTTCATTACAATTCCAAAAACACCAAACATAAACTGTTTACCTCTTCCAATTTGGAAGGTATCCTTATTAAATGTAATATGGAAATACCAAATTTAAGAGTTTTTCACTATCAGGACATGCAAAACTGAAAAGTACATGTCCTACTTTTTAAATACATTGCACCATGCCTTGTGGACTGTTTAGGGCCTACACTAGGGATGACCTATATGTATTAACATAGAAGGTTTAGGCTTGGCAAAAGGTTGATTTTGCCAGGTTGGAATGGCAGTTTAAAACCTGAGACAGGTTTTCAAGACTACTTAAATGGGTGGCACTAGTCATATTTATTTACAGGACCTCAGTACCTGTGGTACCACTTTACTAGGGACTTATAAGTAAATTAAATATGCCAATTGTGGATAGGCTAATGTTTCCATGTTTTAAGGAGTGAGCACACACACTTTAGCACTGGTTAGCAGTGGTAAAGTGCACAGAGTCCTAAGACAAACAAAAACGAGATCAGAAAAATGTGAAGGAGTAAGGCAAAGAGTTTGGGTGAAGACCACCCCAAGGATGACAGGTCTAAAAATAGCCCTATGTGAAGAGCCATTCTTTGTGTCCCGTAACTGGCACCAATTCTCAAATGCACTCGTGGACTGACACCACACTCTTGTAGACATTGCCTTTCATCAGCATAACATACTATTCCCATAAGTGGCTCATTTTCCCAGCCGTGGACATAAAACGCTTTTGTAGAATTCAAACAATACACCCTTTGATTTGAGTGTCTACAGGCTTCATTAGTCTGTATAAAAGGTGTATTACTTCTATACATTGCATTGCGTCCTCTAGATGCACGCCTCGAGCATAGGCAACCATGATGCAGGGGGCACCATCTCCTGATCCAAGGTGTCAGGACCCAGCAATTTGTCCTACTGAGGGCTTTTGAATCCTGGCCTGACATGTCTGACTCTAAGACGGAAGCAGAAAAGGAGTGAAGCGTTATTGTCAGGGTTCACAGGAGGTTTCCTCCTCGCGAACCCTTGGTAGCCTGTACCTTATCCACAAGACGCTGTAGGTCGCTGTAGGTCTGCGTCTTGTAACACTTCCAGCTGGAGTGCGAGTTGGCGTCGCTGGAACTTCAAGAGAGCTGCCAACCCGTTTACTGATTAGCGTTCCAGTCTCTTTGGAATTCTCCCGTTTGGTGAAGCGCGCGGCAAAGTTCCACTGCGCACTTCACCGGAGAACTTTCAGAGATAGGAGCTTACCTCATTGTCTCCGTCATGTTAGTTCAGAGAGGGTAGAGGCGGCGGGCGTTGTCTAGCTTCGCCGGTTCCCAGAGACGCTACATTAGCCCTATTTCTTCCGAGGTCAGTGTAATTTGCGCATGTCCACATTCAGAGCACTATTATAGATACGCGCATGCCGCATACCAAGTACTAATTAAATACGCGCATGCCCGCATTCCGAGCACTAGTTAAAAGCGAGCTTGCCCGCCTAGAGTTTCGTCTAAATTACACGCATGCTTGCCAAAGAACAGCGTTCTGGGCTCGAGTATGGCATTAAAGGAGTTTGAGGAAACATGCGGACGTTCACTCTAGTCCCGTTGCAACTCCCCAACTTGAAGATAAGGAACATTTAACTGTGTCTCAGACATTAATATTCCAGACAGTCATAGCGATATGCCTCCTAGCATACCAAGTTGGGAAAAGCCTTCCTTGGGAGTTAAAGAAGTAAATAGCAGTATTTAAACTACCAGACTTCACAGGTCGCTAAACTTAAATAAAAAAGGTTCCAATTGAAAACGTTTAAAAACTCGTGTTGCTCAATTCTCAATTAATATTAAGAAGAGTATCGGCACTGACCTGAGTTCTCCTGGTTGAAGCACTACGCTGTAGGGCTTCAGCTCTCGCTCTACCTGCAAGACACAAGAAAGGTAGTCAACAGCAGCTTACCATATGCACATTTAAAGAACAGCAGTAATTCAGCAAGAAAAGAATAGAAGAGAGGCAAAGGCCAAAGACAATTCTGATAAGAACGAGTTGTAAGGTGTTAATGTTTAAAGATGCTAATTATAGAACATGTTTTGAGTATTGGAATCTATTTTAGCTATCCAAGAAGAAAAGAAGAACACGAAACAAGAACAAGCAGAATACCAAAGAATTGGCAGTCTCTTCTTATCCCCATCCCCTTTCCCCCCTTGGTACTTACCTGTGAAGGAAAACTAAAAACCTAGCAGGGACGTTCCGAAAGGGGCATTGGGAACTTAGCGTCATTCTGCTCCTGTGCAATTGAGAACGAAGAGATTAGCCCTGACAGAGTGAAGTGCCCACGTTCGTACTTGCACCTGAGCAGAATGGCGGAGGGATATGATTTAAAAAACTTAGGTGACATATTGGGAAGTATTCAAAGAGATTTAGAAGCAGTCAGAGAAGAGAACAAGATTTTGAGACAATAAATAATTAGTTCTAGGAGGGAAATACAGAACTAGCTAATAGGATGGGAGAATCAGCTTCAGGAACTAGTCAAAAAACTCCGACCTTTGAAACCCAGAGATCAAGCACGAGTCCCTTATCCTTCGCTCCCACCTAAGTTATCGATTCACTATCTCCAATGATACCCTTAGCCCCTCCAGAGCGTTTTAACGGAGACCCACAAAAGGCCCAAATCTTTTTGACGCAATGTTCCCTCCACTTTATGTGCCGCCCAACGATTTTCCCCGATGCTCAATCTCGAGTGGCGTTTGTCTTGCCTTATCTCAGCGGAGATGCTGCCTCGTGGTCCATGCCCCTAGTGTCTAAAGACGATCCTATTCTGTACAATTTTAAAGATTTCAAGAAAGAATTCCTTTGAATTTTTGACAGAAGAAAAGCGTCACAGGCTACGGACAATGAACTGCTAGAGTTAAGACAAGGGAATCGGGAATTGGTCTCCTACCTGGATCAATTCAACAAGCTGGTGGTGGAGACGGATTGGCCAGAAAATAAGAGGGCAGCAGTTTTCTATCGAGGGTTGAAGGAAGAGTTAAAAGACGCCCTAGCACAGATTCCGAACCGTCCTACAGAGATCTCAGCACTGGTGGACTTAGTTTTAGAAATTGATTTCCGGTTAAACGAAAGGAAGGGCGAGAGGAAGAGAGAATTTTGACCGAGTGTGCCCCGATTTGACCGAGTTAAGTCAGACGCTGCGCGAGCAGCCAAGGGTTCCACAGGTGTGGAACCAATGCAAATTGGTGCCATCAGAGGTCAGTTGTCAAAGGAGGAGAAAGAGAAAAGACGACAGAACAAACTGTGCCTGTATTGCGGAAGTGGAGGACATTTTGTAAAGGCTTGTCCGAAGAGACCTAAGACGCCAGCGAAGAAAAAGGAAAACTTGCAGCACCACCAGTAAATGGAGTTGGGCTGGTGGATGCAAGTAAAGAAACAACTCCAACAAATCATCAAGTTGCAAATACGCTGCAGGTATCCTCCCCCCACTTAATCCTGACCATGACGCTAAAGTTCCAAGATGTAATTTTGAAAGAAATCACAGTTATGATAGATTCTGGAGCAATCGGATACTTCTGCGACTTAAAATTCGCTGCACACATTGGATTACGGGCCATCAAAAAAGAGAGGGGCGAAACCATCAGAGCAGTAGACGGAACCAATCTGACATCCGTACCAATAACTAGTCATACAGAATCTGTGCAAATGATCACTACTGAAGGTCATCAAGAGGTACTGCAGTTCAATTTAATCGATGCACCTCAGTTCCAACTTATCCTAGGGCTTCCGTGGTTAACAAAACACAATCCGTCCATTCATTGGTGGGCTCGAACAGTCAAGCTAAATTCGGAATATTGTAAGGAACACTGTTTTACAGAAAGAGAAATTCAGTCAGAACCTAGTGTGGCTGCTCAGCTTTGCGAGAATGGTGTGTCAGTGTGCGTTATACAGACATCCGAAATTCCAATGGATTATGAAGATTACGCTGACGTATTAGACGAAACCGAAGCAGAGAAGTTACCACCTCACCGGTCCTACGACTGCAAAATTGATTTGGAGCCAGGGGCGAACCTGCCATGCAGCCGTATTTACGCATTGACCGAAAAAGAAGACCTACATTTGGACTACTTGAAGATACACCTGGAGAACGGATTTATCAGACCATCCCAGTCCCCCGTCTCTTCTCCTCTCTTCTTCGTGCCAAAGAAGAGTGGCGATCTACGAAGGTGTATAGACTATAGAGCAATAAACAGGATAACAGTTAAAAACCGCTACCCACTACCCCTCATTTCGGTTCTTTTAGACCAAGTGAAGGAGGCTAAGATCTACACCAGATTGGACCTGCGAGGAGCCTACCACCTGATCAGACTACAGGAAGGTGACGAGTGGAAGACGGCGATCAGAACGAAGTACGGGTTGTATGAATACCTAGTGATGCCGTATGGTCTGTGCAATGCTCCTGCAGCGTTCCAATACTTCATCAACGATGTATTGAGCGATTTCATAGACAAATGTGCGATTGTTTACATCGACGACATCCTGATTTACTCGAACACGGAAGAAGAGCACCGAGAACAAGTTCGAGCAGTCCTACAGCGCTTGAGGGAAAACTCACTGTATGTCAAGTTGGAGAAGTGTTTGTTCAACACCACCACTGTGGAATTCTTAGGATTCGTGTTATCGCCTTCTGGTATAACTATGGATGAAGAGAATGTGAAGGCGGTAACTGAATGGAAATCTCCCACGACCATAAAAGAAGTTCAAAGCTTCACCAGGTTTGCGAACTTCTATAGAAGGTTTATACATGAATACTCCCAAAAGATCCTGCCCTTAACACGGTTATTGAAAAAAGGAGTGATCTTCAACTGGTCGGAAGAGGCCGAGGAAGCCTTTAATTTATTAAAGAAGAGTTTCACCACAGCACCAATACTATTCCATGCAGACCCCACCGAGCCCTTTTATTTAGAAACCGACGCTTCAGAGCAGGCCATCGGGGGAATTATCTCTCAAAGACATAAGGAAACAGGACAGTCACATCCGATAGCATATCGTTCTCGTAAACTCAATCCAGCAGAAAGAAATTACACAATCACAGAGAAGGAACTCTTGGCCATAAAGGATGCCTTTAAGGATTGGAGACACTACTTGATGGGTGCGAAACATACGGTGACGGTGTTCACCGACCATAGAAACCTGAAGTTTTTTAGGTCAGCCCGAACCCTCACACCTCGTCAACTCCGTTGGTCACTTTACTTCGCAGATTATGATTTTGTTATCACCTACAGGCCAGGGTCAATGAATGGTAAGGCTGATGCATTGTCAAAATTGGACACGGAAGGCCAGAAGAACACTGTGGAAAACCAACAGATAATTCCAAGCGACAAAATTGTTGGACTAATCTCTCAAGAAACACTGGAAGAGCAACTCCTAAATACGGTCAACATGGAGGAACTGAGAGAATGGCAAAAGAGGACCCGAAGAAAGAGATTCAAGATGGACTGCCCTATCAAGAACAGACGTTATACTTTCCCACGAAAGAACTCCAAAACCAAGCAATGTACGAGTGTCATGACAATCCGATGGTTGGTCATAAAGGAATACAAAAAACTGAACACCTCATTAAACGAAAGTTCTGGTGGCCACGCATGAATCAAGACATACGCCAATACGTTCCAGGATGTGAGATCTGTGCACGGTGAAAGTCGGAAAGGCAGGCCCCTAAGGGATTGTTACAGCCACTCCCTACACCACCGTACCCATGGCATACGGTTTCCTTAGATCTAATCGTAGATTTGCCCTCCTCCCTTGGTTTAAATACAATTCTTGTTTTTGTAGACACTTTTAGTAAAATGACTCACTTTGTGCCCTTCAAAGGAATACCCACAGCAAAACAATTGTCTCAATTATTTAACCAAAATGTAATCCGGATTCATGGTGTCCCTAAGATCTTAATTAACGATAGAGGTTCCCAGTTTATCTCGAAATTTTGGAAGGCTTACACCAAAGGGTTGCATATTGAACACCGGTACTCCACCAGTTTCCATCCAGAAACTGATGGACAAACTGAGAGGACCAACCAGGAATTGGAGCAGTACCTCCGGCTCTACTTACTGGATGAGGAAGGAGATTGGCCTAATTTCTTGTGGACGGCTGAGTTTGCCCATAATAGCGCTCTAAACGTGTCCACAGGTTATTCTCCCTTTTTCCTGAATTACGGTAGGCACCCTAATTCCCTGATAGACTTTGGAACGGTTGAGGTACCAGCAGTACAAGACCTAGCTCAGCACGTAGATAAAATTTACCAATCAGCAACCCAAAATTTAACACTAACTAAAAGTCGCTATAAGCACTTCGCTGATCGGAAGAGAGGAAAAGAACCCAGTCTTCAAATAGGAGACCAAGTCTGGCTCAGTACCAAGAATCTCAGATTAAACGGTGACCGCAAGTTTCAACAACGCTTTGTAGGACCCTATCCTATAGAAAAGATTGTTAGCCCAGTGACTAATCGTTTAACACTTCCTGGGGTTACCAAAATCCATACTGTTTTTCACATATCTTTACTAAAGAAGGTCCAACCCGTTTTAAGACACAAGACCCCTCCGTTCTCTCTAGTTGTTGATGGTGAGGTTGAATACGAAGTTAAACGAATCAAAATGGGTTAACAACGACCTCTACTACTTAATTGACTGGAAAGGTTATGGACCGGAGGAAATATCATGGGAAAAAAGTACTGACGTCCATGCTCCGCGTTTGATCAGAGCCCATCATAAAAGATTTCCTGCTAAACCACGATCGGAGGAAACCCAGTTGAGAGGGGGTACTGTCAAGGTTCACAGGAGGTTTCCTCCTCGCGAACCCTTGGTAGCCTGTACCTTGTCCACTAGATGCTGTAGGTTAAGTCCTGCATCTTGTAACACTTCCAGCTGGAGTGCGAGTTGGCGGCGCTGGAACTTCAAGAGGGCCGCCAACCCGTTTACTGATTAGCGTTCCAGTCTCTTTGGAATTCTCCCGTTTGGTGAAGCGCGCGCCAACGTTCCACTGCGCACTTCACCGGAGAACTTCCAGAGATAGGAGCTTACCGCATTGTCTCCGTCGTGTCAGTTCAGAGAGGGTAGAGGCGGTGGGCGTCGTCTAGCTTTGCCAGTTCCCAGAGACGCTACATTAGCCCTATTTCTTCCGAGGTCAGTGTAATTTGCGCATGTCCACATTCAGAGCACTATTAAAGATACGCGCATGCCGCATACCAAGTACTAATTAAATACGTGCATGCCCGCATTCCGATCACTAGTTAAAAGCGCGCTTGCCTGCCTAGAGTTTTGTGTAAATTACACGCATGCTCGCCAAAGAACAGCGTTCTGGGCTCGAGTATGGCGTCAAAGGAGTTTGAGGAAACTTGCGGACGTTCACTCTAGTCATGTCGCAACTCCCCAATTCGAAGATAAAGAACATTTAACTGTGTCTCAGACATGAATCTTCCAGACAGTCATAGCGATATGCCTCCTAGCATACCAAGTTGGGAAAAGCCTTCCTTGGGAGTAAAAGAAGTGAATAGCAGTATTTTAAACTACCAGACTCCACAGGTCGCTACACTTAAATAAAAAAGGTTCCAATTGAAAACGTTTAAAAACTCGTGTTGCTCAATTCTCAATTAATATTAGGAAGAGTATCAGCACTTACCTGAGTTCTACTGGTTGAAGCACTACGCTGTAGGGCTTCAGCTTTCACTCTACCTGCAAGACACAAGAAAGGTAGTCAACAGCAGCTTACCATACGCACATTTAAAGAACAGCAGTAATTCAGCAAGATAAGAATAGAAGAGAGGCAAAGGTCAAAGACAATTCTGGTAAGAACGAGTTGTACGGTGTTAATGTTTAAAGATGCTAATTATATAACATGTTTTGAGTATTGTAATCTATTTTAGCTATCCAAGAAGAAAAGAAGAACACGAAACAAGAACAAGCAGAATACCAAAGAATTGGCAGTCTCTTCTTATCCCCATCCTCTTTCCCCCCTTGGTACTTACCTGTGAAGGAAAACTAAAAACCTAGCAGGGACGTTCCGAAAGGGGCATTGGGAACTTAGCGTCGTTCTGCTCCTGTGCAATTGAGAACGAAGAGATTAGTCCTGACAGTTATCCCTACCCCAGTGCCTCATGTGTTTTCCCATTTGCTCAGAAATCCTCCAGTTTGTCCTCTAATTTTCAAAAATGTCTTGTATAAAGACCCCTCCCAAAACACCCTTATGACAGATAGGCTTGGTTGCCTATCTCGTTACGGCAACATCATAACCAACATTTACGCCGCACCACTTTCAAGTGTCACCAGCCGCCACTGCATGTGACGGCTAATGCTGTCAGAATCCATTGCTCAGGCAGGGAGTCCCATGAGGGGGTGGCATCCATTCAAAATGTGGATCTGTACTCTAGTGACAGTTTCCGCCTTGTGAATGTGGGTGCTCTGTATTAAAAAAAGCAGACAGTGGTCTAGGGGCCTGCTGCCATGTCATTCCCAGAACAGCTACCTCAAACTTGTTTTGTCCTCCCTATGAGGCGATAAATGGTTCCTTCCTCACTCTCTCATTGGAAAAACATTGTTTCAAGGATGAAAAGGATTCTAGATATACTACTGGGTAATGGTGCAACTGCTCGCACTTGATGTCCTCCCTGCTTTGCATGGGAAGTGGTTCAGGGAGCAACTAGCGGCATAGCAGGAGGTCTGTAAGATTAAAGGCTGGACTGCCATCAGAGAGAGAAAGAAAGCATCAGTCCAAGGAACCCTGAGCCACATAGCAAAGGGGCAGGGGACACAATGTAATCTGGTGCAGCACAACCACATTCCCTTCTAGACCAGGTGTTTTCCTTGGGTCAGTGGATAGAAGAGCACACCTTCTCTCTCTGACTTGTGCAGACCAGATATGTCTCTCAGGTTTTGACCTTGTTTTGAGCCAAATGGTGTTTAAAAAGAGATGTTGGATGGTTATGATGCTAAATATAGGCTTATTCTCTTCCAGAGAGACATTCTTCTCTCCAGAGGATTGGATTTTCTTTCTGGAGTAAGGTGCCTGGGGCATAGACACTAAGGGCCTCATTTATGGGACCCCTATCACTGCCAGAACGTCACTTTTAGTGACGTTCCGTGGGGCAGGAGCCTGCTCCAAATTTACGAGGCAGCACTAAGCCATTTTTGTTGGCTTAATGCTGCCTCGAAAATATTGTTTCCTTGAACGCATTTTTCTGCGTTAAAGGGGTGTGCAATGGGTGTTGCTGGGGCGTTCCCAGCATCATCCATGGCTTTTTGACACTGCCCCATATTTGCGAGAAATAGTAAACCTGAGGTAGCGCCAAAAACTTACGCCACCCCAGGGGAGGTGTAAGGGAGGCACAACGAGGAGAAGTATCTTTATTTCTCCTAGTTTTTCCTTTTTCTATGTGGGCTGCATTCTGCAGACCACATAGAGAGAGGAAAAAGCCTCTTGTGATTGCTTTTGTGCAGGAAGGTTTCCTTCCTGCACAAAAACAATCACCCCCACAACACAGGCATCCTTACACCATGGTGCAAAGTTGCCTGCATTAGCGCACAACAGCCCATTGTGCGCCGGCACAGGGGAAAAGGAGAGGAATGCGCCATATCTGATAGATACGGCCCATTCCTGTCCTTTTCTTTTGCCATAGGGCAGCACAGCAGGAAGGCCTGAGACGCTGCCCTACGGCAAAACCTCATAAATGAGGCCCCAAGTGATTGACTTAGCCAAAATGACTCTTCCATGCCTTCCCACCCATTTTCCCTATTCCTTGGGTACACCTTAAGAACATTAAGATCATTGCCATCAGAGGTAGTGCTCATGATCCCATATTAGCCAGATAGAAGACAATTTTACATTTTATGTCAGCTGACAATGACCCCATTGTGTAAATTACTGCTTGTCTCCCTTCCCCTTGTCCTCTGTAGTATTTGGGTCATTGTTCATCCAGAGAATGCAGTTATTGTACTAAAGGCTTAGCGATAGGGTCTACAGAAAGGGGGTATACTTGGGAAATAGCATAGGACTTGCAGCAGTCCTGGACAACACCCATAATTATATTCTGTATTAAGCACATGAAGGCCATTCACTATTGGTGTTTGAAGATATACATCCAATGTCATACCAATTACTTGCTTTCCTGTAGTTTCTTCAGGGTGTCAGTTTCTAGTGTTTCTTTTACATCTCTAATGTTTTACTGGTAGGTGCAATGAGCAGTGAGTTGGTTGGCTGTTCGGGAGAATGTGGTGGTTCGTCCTGTAAATAGATGTTTGTTTCCAGCCCGAGACCTACCTTTTAGTTTTGATACATTAAGAAGCTATCCATTTAAACCCTTAAATTCTATAGATTTAAGATTCTTCAGCATAAAGGTAGTATTCCTGGTGCAGATGCCTTGGAAAGAAGGTAGGGTGGGATTGGGGCTCTACTAGAGGGATAGCAATTTTTGGTGGTCAGGGCTGGGGCAGGTGTTGCTGAGGCACCATACATCTCTGGAGATTGTTTTCTTACACTCTGTTCACCCTAGAAGACACTCTACTAGAGCTTTATGGAGATGTTATGTTTTGCAAGGCATTATCTTCCTTTAGACATTAACACCACCTTTGTGTTAACTTTGGCGACTCAGGACAGGGCAGGGATGTTTTTATAATCATTTTTACCAGATGGATATGCTTTAAAAGGTCTTTGTCTTATTTCTTACATAGGAGTCTCTTCAAGCTGAATTTAGCTAGAGATTTACTAGAGCTATATTTACTTCTTAGCCAGAAGCAAAAGGAATTCTACTAGCAGACACCTGTGAATCTGTTACATAGACTTCTCACACATTTTCGAGGCAGTAGGGGCTCCAACTGGTAGGTTCTTTGGATGTTTAGTTTGGTGTTAATCTTCTGAAGGCTGGTTAGAAGTGAAGTTAGTTCATGATACTGGCAGGAAATCTAAATTGGAAAATCCTAGGGCAACTCAAATTTAATTAAAAAATGTGACAGTGGTACATGCATGAACATAAAGGGACAACAACATCACCCTATAAACATGTACAAAAGTTAATTTTATTAAAGTGGTACAATAAATATGAATAATAAAAAACATCCACAGGCATACTTCATTCGTATCAACATTCACTCTGATAACATTTTATACAAGAGAGACAAAAAATACATAATCATTGCCAGTAACACAATCCACAAAAGAGTCTCTATTGATTTCTCCTTACTAATGATGTATGGTGCTGATGACCTATTCTCTCTATATCGCACGTGATATCGTCTTGAATGGCTAGTAGCCTAGTGGTATTTTAACAACATTCAGAGTCTGATAAATATTATTTCATTTAGACTACAATCAGTGGTGGAACCCAGATAATATCTACGCGCGTTTTTGGCACGAGGGTGCCTTCCTCAGGAAAAGCCACATATAATTGTCTTGTGATACCCGAATGGGCGGACGTCCCATATGTCCGGTGATAGAGGCAAAAGGGAGTCCCATGGTTCACTATTTATGCGAATGTATCTTACACATCTCTAGGATGGTCGATGCACAGATGTGTGGAGATAGATTATGCCCAACTATGGCGAAATTCGGTCCCAAGAACAAGGGTAATCAGCGCACTCGTGATATGGTGCGATCTCATTTTTTCAAAGATTCGGAAACTATTGGAAAAGATGTCCACACTGTAATCAAAACTCAGGGGAAGTCAGCAGCTGGACGCCATCTGAACAACCAGAAATCTGCCTTTTATGTGTGGTAAGCCCTGATCTTTTGCCTTTCGCTGAACCCTATTTTATTTCTGGTTGTTACCGTCTGATGTCCAGTGGCCAGTGTATGTCCTCTGGTCTCTAAAACATTGACAAATTGGCTAATCCTTGATTGGCATATTTAACGTTTCTATAAGGCCCTCGTATAGGGTGTGGAAATACACCCCTAGTATGAAAAGTTAACTATCACCTGTGGACTGCAGCACTTATTGCGCCAACTAGCAGGCAATAAGAAAACATGGCATCAGGCCTACCATTGTCACCTGACTGCTGCAGTGTAAAACCTACAATGTATTATGTTAAAGGTAAAAACCTCTCTTTTAAATTTTAGTAAGCCACCCCTATGTAGGCCTCCTAGCCAACGAGGTAAGATGCATGGTACTTACAAGTGAAACATGTTTAATATTGATATTACCATGCCTCTACAGTGACTAGGTCCAAAAAGCTATTTTCAATGTGGCAGGCCTAAAATTTTAAATACTAATGCTGTGTCTTGAAATGGGACCAGCTGGAAAAATGATTAAACCACTGTTTTAAACAGTTATTAAAAATAAAATTCAATGGAGAAGCTGGATTTTAATAAATATTTTTAAAATTTTAACTTTAAAAAGTTATTCTTTTCCTGTCTGAACTGTCAGAGGGCTAATTAGCATAAGCCTCTGCCAGCTCTCAGCCTGTGCTCAGTCTTGAATAGGTGTGAACAAGGTGTAAAATCCCCTCCTGGAGCCAACAATAGTCTGACCTGAATGGGCAGAGATGACTCCTGTGAACTCCACAGAATTTTCAGAGTGGGGGCGGCTTTGTGCATCCTGTGTCACCACACTATCAAATCCTGCTTGATAGGTCCGTTGAGCCATTTATAACACTTGGGGTACACTTTAAAGGGAGAGAACAAGATAATTTGTGTGGATCTTCTGATTACTGAAGGACCCTGCTTTTGTCCTACCAGACTTCTGTCTCTGGGTTTGTTGTGGGTATAATACCTGCTTTAAACTGGAGTTTAGTATTAGATGTGGGAAGGCCCTCAGAGCCCACGTTTAGTGTGGCCGTAGACTTTAGGCATCTTGAAAATGTCCTGAAAAATCAGATTATGGACTTGTTCACATAAGGCAAACAGGAACTGCAGCAAGGGTGAGTAGGGGTACTCCAGGCAGCTTTTTCCCCATTGGGTAGGTAGGAGCCAGGAGTCACCACCACCCACTAGCTGGTGACAGGCATAAATGTGGCATCGCCATGAACCCACTTTAGAACACATTCTGAAGCACTGAAGGACTGGACCTGCTCCATCTTGTAGCCAGGACAAGGCAGTGGACTCCAATCATCAGTTGGCTGACCTGCTGTGTGGCTACAGGAAGACAGCAAGCTCCAAGAGGCCTTTTCCTGAAAGTACCCTGCTGACGAGTGGCAACTGGACCTGAACCGGGCACTGCTGTTGGTCTCTGCCTGACACCCTGTGAGTCTCTAAGTGCCTCCCCTAAGGTCCTGGGAGCTAGAGAAATGAACTTCTGTGGCTGATTGGGACTTAAAAGATTAAGGGCCTGATTGAGGGCTTGATAACGAGTCTGGTGGTCCACGGACTGCCAGACTCGTGGGGACGCATTGTGGCGGTCTTCTGACTGCCTTATTACATCCGCCAATGCACAGCCACAACCCCCAGGAATCAGAGAACCCAGGCGATGGCGCGGCAATCTTGAGGCCACAATATGCTTGGCAGGACCGCCGCGGTCCTGCCAAACATATTGTGAGTTTCCTCTCCACCACGGTTTTCATGAAAACCATGCCAGAGAGGAAACAAAGGGGGCCCCTCTGGGCCATGGGGTGCATGCAGGGGGGCACATGTTGTGCCCCCTGTGTGCATGCATCCCAGTAACTGCATGGAATGGACTGCACCATTCCATGCCGTGCAGGTACTGCCTTTGACGTTCCCACTGCGGTGCCTATTTCATAGGCACTGCTTTGGGTACACCAAAGAACCGCGGCCTGTGACTGAAAAAGTCAGTCAGTCAAGACTGAAAAAGTCATAACCTGGCATGCGCCATGGGTTTGGTGGTGCGGTGGCGGGCCGCTCCCGCTCCCACACTGCCAAACTCGTAATCAGGCCCTTAGATCTTGGCGAAGAGGGAACTTCATTGCAATGGCCTCCATCCCAAAACTATGGTCCCCCTCCCATTTTAAATGCAGATGAACCATAGTTTGACGATGGCGGAGACTGCTCTGTCTCTGCCATGGTCAAACTGCTACGATGGCCCGATGAAGTAAGGGCCATCGAATAAGTGGTTATATGTCCATACACCTAATTTAGATGGGCAGACATATAGCCGTTTTTCAATGCCTGTCACCACCAGGAAAAACCTGGCAGTAAGGATCACTGAAAAGTGCTGAATTCTTCCCTCGCCATGGGAGGAAACTTCCATGGTGATGGTGGCATTGTTTTTTTATTTTCAAAAAGAAAATCCCACTTTGGGATTTTCTTTTTGGAAAAAAAAATATATATATCTTTGCCATACATATTGGTCATGTTTGCCAGGCTGGCGGACAATTCAAAATTTGCCGGTTGACAGACTAACTCCTGGCAGAGTACAGGCAAACCTCCCAAATTTGATTCATCCCTAAGTCAGAATCTTAAATCTTTGGCCGCGAAAAACATGGTTGGTGTATCTGACTTGCTGTCCGTCACAGTCAGCCTGAAATTATGCCTAGGTCCCGGTCTACTATGACCATAGGCTATCATTGGCTATCGCTATTTCTAATTAAAACTTAAAAACTGTATAAATCCAGTACCCTTTGTAGAATTTGTCATTTTGGTGCCATTTTGTTTAGGACATTTTACCCAATTTTTCTAATTTTGTTACGGGATTTTTATTATTTTAGATTTTGACTTTATTACTGTTTCGGTACTGCAGAAATTCTTTACAAGTTTCCCTAAGATAGGCCTTTCTGCTCTGTGACATAGCTACCAGGGTGTTGAGCTCAGTGACACAGACTGCACACATATGAATGAACAAATAAATGAAAGAACGAATGACAAACTTGTAAATCACAACAGATATCCTAGTAAAAAGGGTGCCCTTGTGCTGGTCACCCCACAGGAGGGAAAGAATGACGCTAGTTCGAAGCAAATAAGCAGGTTTTTAGTTTCTTGTAAAAGAAGGATACAGTTGGGACTTGTGTATTTCCATTGTCAATGTGTTCCACATATTTGATGACTAGGTAGGAGAAGGATCTGCCTCCATCCATACATCGATGTATGTATGGGAGTCTAAGCAAATGTGCTGTTTTCGATCTCAAGAACCTGATATGGGTGTAAGACTGTACTAGTCCAAGAAGATATTTAAGGCTAGTTTTGAAAGGACTCTATAAGTGACCAGAAGGGCTTTGAATGTTAATCTGCATTGCACTGGCAGCCAATGTAGAGATTTAAGATGTGAAGTGATCGAAAGTCTTTGAAGTTTAAGGACCAATCATGCAGCTGCATTCTGCACTGTCAGTAAATCATATAATGATGAACAAATGTTCTTACTCCAACACCTCCTATGAGATTAACTGTCACTTTTGTGTCTTTAAGGTCCTGCCCAATTATCATTAACACTCATCTCAAGCCACGAACAAAAGTCTGATCTAAATCATCTGTTATTAAAGATAAATATCTCTGAAACCTCAAACAAACAGGACTACTTGTTGTTTTGACTGCCAGCTAAGGCCCTGATTATCAATGCCCCTGAGAATAGGTGGGGTGTTTACCATACCTGATAAATATCTTTACCCTAAGGAGAGTTATTAACTATTTTCAGGAAAAGCCTCTTATTCCAAGTATTCCCCAGACAACTGTAGAATTAGATGTGGAGTTTGGTGCATTCGACACCAAATTTCACATGCAAAATGTATCCCACATTCCCCAGTACATTTGAAAAGATTTGACCTGCTAGAATTTTCCTGTTGAACATTTTAGGGGTGGGGTGTCCAGAGCAAAACTCAGAATTCAAATATGTGTGATCACAGGTATTACTGCACATATCATGTTTCAGCCCAATACTCATACTCAGGGCCTTAGAATCATCCGCATTAACATTCTCCTCATGCTGGTCCACCTCCGCGGGAACTGTAATGTCAGCCACTATAAGGCTCAAGCTGATTTATGTGGATGCATAGAAATGTGTGTTATACTATTGACTCTCTCCTCCCTCTGATTGGACAAACTACTTTCTGTTGTGCAGAGACCCTTCAATTGGTTGGGTCCTGCCTATTTAAATTTCTGACAGTATAAGCTTACAGGGTTCTGTCTAAATTCTTTTTTTTTTTTTACATATTTGGGGGAGAGCATCAATCTTATCTTCCATATCGAATACATTGAATAAAGACCACAAAGCTCAATGTGTGTAATGGCCAATTCATTCAAACAATTCTGTCATTAATATAACTAAGACATTTTGCAACAATACTTCATGGAATCAAGATGTGCTGTTTTTTTAAATAATACAGACTGATCCACATGTGTTTATACTGATTGTTTACCCATGTTCTGAGGAACACAGGGTCTCCCCATCAGCTGTTACGTATTTAAATTTCTTAGCATACACCTCTAACCACCACTTATGATAGATGAACTCTACCTTGTAATAGTTTGGTCAGCACATTACACCTGTAAATGCTACATGGCTTTCTCCAAGAGGACTGAGCGTGATCCCTCCCCTAAGGACAACTGTATGGATCAGAGATCCATAGTGCATTCCCAAAACCCTTAACGTATGGTTGGTGCATCAAAAATCTAGGGTTATATATCTAACTGATTTTTTTCTGTGCTACAAGTGAATCAGCTTGCAGGATGTACATTATAGGTAAACAAAGCAATTTGCGCTCTTTAATCACTGCATTTTACGGTCCCTTGCTCCATCAGGGTGTCTATGTGGTACACTACTAATCTATTGTTCTGGTAAAGAGAGAAATGTCTTTCTAGATTGCAAACTCGGATGCAAAGTCTGATTGGGTAATATAGGTATGAGGCAGGTATAAATTTGCATTTTATGGATGACTTCTTTAAATCCTGGAAGGTGGTCTACAACATGTTTTTAAAATATTCACTCTTGGTATTTGTCCCAGCGTGCCCCTCGCATGAATGTTCTGAGATAATTAACCACCATACTTATATATTTTTTTTTTCTAAATATTTCTTTGTGGAGAACGACTCAGAAGGGTGTAGATATTCAGTAAGGTTTGTAGATCTTTTAATTTAGGAGGAGCGTACAAATGTAAGGTGGTGGGTGTAGGGTGTCTTTTGAGATGATTTTCTTTGCCAGATAAGCTTTTTTACCTTTTAACTTAGAGCTGGATGTGGTTATTCATGGAAGTAAATTGCATCAAGCGAATCACATTTTAACTTGTTCTTTCTGAACTGGCTCAGTGGAATGGAGGTACTTTTTAGACTAAAGAGGAAACCCCATTAACCACAGTCCGCAAGCACTCTTAAGATGAGAGTGCACAAGCACCTACAGTACCTATAGTTCCAGCTCAAATGAACAGAGCAGGAAGTGCCTCTTCAGATTCACATATTATTTATGAGGTGGGACACATAGCTGTGGGTTCTGTGTTTAGTGATTCCGCCTGGAATGTTGATTTCACAGTAACGTCCAAATATGACTTAGGTTGCTGCCAAGTGGCCTCATGCTGTGTGTCATACTTTCTAGAAGCGCTCATTTCATTATTATTCAGTAATCTCCATTACTCTCAGTCTGCACTTCCTTTACGGAGGCCTTACTTTATGAGGAAGACAGCTCCCACCAAACAGAAAAACAATATAATTATTTAATAATGCATAAAATGACCCCACCTTGCCCAGAAGGAGGAAAAGATGGTGACTTGCTCATCAACCAATTTGAAAAGGATCCAAGGTATATTTGGGCTGATTCCCTGTTAGACTTGGCATCTTTTGGCGTGTTTCCCCTGACTTTTTGCTTTCTGACCTCCCGGTTTTGACTCTGTTTTTGCTGGTGTAATGATTCTGCGCCCTTTCCTCACTGCTGTCCAGTGGGAAAGTGCAAGTGCTCCTGTATAAAATGCGTTATGGATTGGTGTTTCCATGATTGGCCTATTTGGTTTATGTGTCAGTCCCTTGTAAAGTGCACTGCGAGTGCCAGGGCCTATAGACCAAATGCTGTTGGTGGGCTGCAGCACTGGATTGTGCCACCCACGCAAACAGCCCGTAAAGTGTAACTCGGGCCTGCCAACGCGGAGCCTGTGCGCAGCCTGGGGCTGCCATGTCGACTTGGCAAGTGCACACACTTGCAAGTCCCTAAACCTTCCCTTTGCTACATGTTAGTCACCCCTAAGGTAGGCCCAAGGTACCCCTGTGGGCAGGGTGCAGTGTATGCGAAAGGTAGGACATGCCCGGGTGTGTGCGGCATGTCCTGATAGTGAATTACAGCCTAGTTCGTTTTTCACTATTGCAAGGCTACCTGTTCCCCCTAGGCCAGAACGGGCAGTTTTGATTATTACAGCTTATAATCCTAACTGACCCCGGGAACATGGTAGAAATTCGAGTTTAGTATGCCTGGACTCAGAATGATAAAATGCAGCTTTTAGTGAAGTTGGTTTTAACATTCTGTGTTTGAAAATACCACTTTTAGAAAGTGGGTATTTTCTTGTCTCACCATCCAAGCCTGCCTCTGCGAGGTTGTGTATTCCTTGTCTTGAATGTGAGTGACAGGGGCTGGGGGATGCCAGGAGACAGGGTGAGTCAGCACAGGGCTGAATAGCAAGATCTACATGTAGATGGGTGGGAGGGGTCGCACCTGGGCGCTGAATAGGACAGTGCCTTCCCTCCACAATGCTGGCTCCACCTCCTGTGGTGCGTCTGATGTCCCTGGCCTGCTCACTGAAAGAAGGGACGGAGACTTGTCAACAAAGTGCTCCAGAACTGGTTTGGACTAGGCGAAGGCCTCTCTGCCTTCAGAGAACAAAGGAATTTGGGATATAAATATTGGGGCCCTGACCCCATGAATTTAGATCTCGCTGGAATCAAGGAACCTGCCAAGACGAAGAGCTGGAAGAGCTGCCAGGAGGAGTACTGCCCCTTTGCTGTGTTGTTGCTTTGTTGGGTGGGCCTGCAGCTGCTGCTTCTGCCTTGGGCAGTGAAAGGACTGGACTGAACTTTCTACAATCTTGTGCTGAGTATCTCCAAGGGCCTGGAACCGAGCTGGCCTCCTGTTAAGAAGTCTCAGGGACTACAAAGACTTCACAAGCCTCTGGGTACCGCTTCTGGAACGCTGTTTCAGTCGCCACAGAGGAAGGGAACTGCAACCAACTCCGTCAACCGAATCCATCCCTGGCCGGTGACCTGTTTGCACCGCAGACCGCATCGCCCCGCTTCGCATCGCAACCTTGGTCTCACCGTGGGCGACGTCCGACGCCGCCCACATCGAGCCGCTGCTTGCACCGTGACCTGTGGGCACCGCAGTACGCATCGCATCGCTTCACTGAACCAACCGGACCCGACCGACGCGGTCGCTGCAACTGGCTCAAGAGTCGTGACCGCACCGCACTTGGGGCACCGCTCGCACGTCTGCGACGCACCGCTCCGACTCACACCGCTGTCCGACGCCAGCTCCCGCACTCCGGCTTGGTCGCCTGCATCGCAACCTGTCAGCACCGCATTGAGAATCGTCTCACCCTGCATCGCACGCCTTGGACTCACCGACTCCGTCTGCACGACGCTCATCGAGCCGCTGCCTGCACCGCATCGAGGGACACCGCACCTTGCATCGCTCCGTCTTGCACCGCAACCGCGACGAACGCCGACCGGCTCGTACACTCCGTACCAGCCACAACGAGAAAGGTACTGTTACCGAGTCTGTTCATGACTCTGCTGGCCCGTATCGACGCGGTCAGCTGGAACTGTTAGACTCTGTGGTCTTCAGCATCGCGGTAGGCTCGGACGGAGCTACCGACTCGTACGAACTTTGCTTTTGTGCTATTCCTGCAAAGAAGAAGTTACCGTATCAAGCATTCATTTTTAAAGTATAGTATTGTGGATTTTTGTCGTAATTGGTCTTGTCTTGAGTATATAAAATATTGGTTATTTTTCTAAACTGGTGTGGTGTCAGTTTGTAGTGCTTACACTGTATTACTGTTGGTTATGTGCAAATGCTTTACACACTGCCTCTGAATTAAGCCCGACTGCTCGTGCCAAGCTTCCACGAGGGTGAGCAGGGGTTACTTCACGAGTGTAACACCCTTACCCTGACTAGGAAGAAGGGTCCCTATTTGGACAAAGGTGCAAGCCCTTGCCAACTAGAGATCCCATTTCTAACATTGGTTGTCAGCGGTGAGGATAGGACTTGTGTTTGCACTTGACTTACAGTGATTGGTGTGCACTACTACCATATCGCAGACCATTACGTACCACATACTGGTTCTTTTTCTTTTGGCCTATTTTTGATCTTGCCAGTTTTCAACTCACTACTTTTGTGATGCCTGAATCAATTGCATCATCCGTTGCATCTCTGGAAGTTATCTTTGAGGAGGATAGGTTGGAATCCTACGCCGTAAAGGAGCTACGAGCGATTTGTAAAAACCTGAAAGTCCAAATTAAAGGCCTCACAAGGAAGGAGGAGCTACAGAAGGCGCTGAGGGCCTGGGTAGCAGCCAGACATGCCAATGGGCAGCCTGGTAATCTCAGTGAGGAGGTGGAGGAACCTATTTCCAGGGTGGATGTGCTTTTGGGTAGGGGGGAACCCGCCAGGTCAGGCAGCAGCAGTCTGTCCCCAGAGGAGCTGGAGGACAGGCGGGAGGCAAGGCAGTTTGAGCTGCAGAAGCTCAGGCTGGAGAGTGAGCGGGAGGAGAAGAGATTGGCCATAGAGGAGAGGAAGATGCTCTTAGAGCATGAGAGAGAACTGAAGGAGCTAGAACTTAGGAGTAAGTCAGGCTCAGATGGTGGCAGCAATTCGTCCAGAAAGGCAGACAGGATTGTGCACATTCCCAAGAATGTAGGCAAGGAGTTCAAGAAGGGGGATGACATACAAAGGTGGTTTCAGGGTTATGAGGCAGCCATACACATGAATGGGGTACCTGAGGAGAATTGGGGAGCAGGATTGTGGCCACTTTTCCCTGAAGAAGCAAGGGATGCTCTGATAGCTTTGGGTAAGGGGTATCACCTCACCTATGCTGACATGAAGGATGCCCTCCTCACGAAGTATGGTCTTACTCCTGAAAAGTACAGGGATCAGTTCAGGTCCAGTAAGAAGTCTGATGCCAACACTTGGTTGGAATGTGTGGATGTGTTCTGCAGGTCTCTGGATGGTTGGGTGAAGGGCAGTAGTGTAACAGATTTTCAGGGGCTCTACAACTTGATTGCATGGGAGCACTTGTCTAGTCTATGTTTTGCAGATCTGCGCCAGCACCTAGTTGATAGTAAGCTAACTGACCCCAGGAAGCTTGCTATGGAAGCGGACCGCTGGGTGAGTACCAGGGTCCACAAGAAAGCGTTTGGGGAGACTCAGCCAAAAGTGGGCAGGGTCCCCAGCAGAAAGGTGGGGGGACAAGGGTAAAGCACAGGAGTTCTCTAAAGGGCCCCAAACTAGTACCCAGGGTAAAGGTTCCCAGCCCCCGGTGATAAGAAGAAAGGGGTCTCTACAGGGAAGCCTGTTGAGACCGGCCCCCGCAAGTGTTATGCATGTGACCAGGTAGGTCACTTTAAGGGGGACCCCAAGTGCCCAAAGGGGACACAGCCACCCACCGGTGGACAATCCAAAGTGTTGGCTAGTGTAGCGCTTGGGGAGGAGGGGTGCCCACAGGAGGGTGGGGATCCCGCAGAAATGACCCTTGTCTCACTAGGGGACAGTGAGATGGTCCCAGGAAACCAGGTGCCCCCTAACACAAAGAAATATAGCACCTGGGTGACCATTAATGGGAACAGGGTAGAGGCTCTCAGAGACACTGGAGCCAGTGTGACCTCAGTCCGGTGTCACCTGGTGTCTGAGAAGCAAGTAGTCCCCGGGGCATTCCACCAAGTAGTTGCTGTAGACAACTCAGAGCGCCAATGTATGGTGGCGCAGGTTCCCTTTGAATGGGGGGGGTCTCAGGTCCCTTGAGGGTGGTTGTGAGCCCTACCATGCCTGTAAATTGTCTGCTAGGAAACGACCTGGAGCAGTCCTTATGGAAGGAGGTTGAGCTCAGGTCTCACTTGGAGATGCTTGGGTTGCCAGAGTGGGCATGCGTGTCTACTCGGTCAATGGCAGCCAGAAAGGGTGATCAAGAGGACTTGGAGCCTGAAACCGTTGCCCAAGTCCCTGCCAAGAGAAAGGGCAGGGGGCGCGGGAAACCGGCCCCCGAAGTTCCCACGGACCGGGAGGAGGCGGACCTCGAGGGGGACGCCCCGGTGCCTACAGGGGAGCAGGTAGCCGAACTGGGAGACATCTCTGAGCTGACCCAATGGCAGCAAGAAGGGGGTCCCACCAGGGAGGAGTTCTGCAGGGAGCAGAACGAGTGCCCTACTCTGGAGGGTCTGCGGCGGCAGGCTGCAGACCAGGCAGCTGGTAATCAGTCCGGGTCACATCTGATCTACTGGGAGAGTGGTCTCCTATACAGTGAGCCTAAGGTTGCTGAGACTGGGTCAGCCCGTGCTGGTGGTACCCCAGCACTTCAGGACCTTCCTACTGGGTCTGGCTCATGACGTGCCTTTGGCAGGACATTTGGGGCAGGACAAGACCTTTGACAGGCTTGTCACCCACTTCTTTTGGCCCCAAATGCGAAGGCAGTCAGATGCACACTGTAGGTCTTGCCAAACTTGCCAGGCAAGTGGTAAGAGTGGGAGGAAGGTCAAAGCTCCTCTCCAACCTTTTCCTGTTGTTGGAACACCCTTTGAAAGGGTAGGGATGGATATTGTGGGGCCACTGGATCCCAAGACAGCCATGGGCAACAGGTACATCCTGGTCTTGGTGGACCATGCCACCCGGTACCCGGAGGCAATCCCTCTCAGGACAACGACGGCGCCAGTGGTGGGCCGGGCGTTAATGGGGATCTTTTCCCGTGTGGGATTCCCCAGAGAGGTGGTTTCTGATAGGGGGACCAATTTCATATCCAAGTATATGACATCCCTGTGGAAGGAGTGTGGGGTAACCTACAAGTTCACCACTCCTTACCACCCACAAGGAAACGGTCTGGTGGAGAGATTCAACCAGACCTTGAAAGGCATGATCAAGGGTCTAACAGAACCCATGAGGCGTAAGTGGGACGTCCTCTTGCCATGCCTACTCTTTGCATACAGGGAGGTGCCTCAGAAGTCTCTTGGGTACAGCCCTTTGAGCTCCTGTATGGCCACCCTGTCAGAGGACCTCTGAGTTTGGTAAAGGAAGGCTGGGAGGCAGCTCCGAGGAATACTCCCCAGGATGTATTTAGCTACATGCTGGCCTTTAGAAACCAAACTGCCCGCTTCAGGAAACTCGCTCAGGCGAACCTAGAAGCAAGCCAGGAAGAAATGAAGAGATGGTATGACCAGAATGCCACTCTGGTCGTATTTCAACCTGGGCAAAAAGTGTGGGTCATGGCCCCAGTGGCACCTTGTGCCTTGCAGGACAAGTGGACTGGGCCATATGAGGTAAAGGAGCGCAAAAGTGACGTCACCTACCTGGTGGATTTGCAGGCTCCAAGGAACCCTTTGAGGGTCCTTCACGTGAACCGCCTCAAGCCCCACTTTGAGAGGTCCAAAGTGAGTATGCTCTTGGCGACAGATGATGGGGTGGAAGAGGAGAGTGAGCCTCTCCCTGACCTCCTGTCTACCAAGGAGCATGATGGGTCAGTAGAGGGTGTGATCCTCTCCCCTACTCTGACTCAGGAGCAGCAGGGGGACTGTCACCAGTTGTTGGGACAGTTCGCCCCACTGTTCTCTCTGACCCCCGGTGTTACTCACTGGTGTACCCATGACGTGGACACCGGTGACAGCCCTCCTGTGAAGCACAAGATTTACAGGTTGACTGACCGGGTCAGAGCCAGCATCAAGGAGGAGGTCTCTAAGATGTTGGCGTTAGGGGTGATTGAGCCCTCCCACAGTCCTTGGGCCAGCCCAGTGGTCTTGGTCCCAAAGGCTGCGGCGCCCGGTGCCACTCCAGAACTCCGGTTTTGTGTGGACTACCGTGGGCTCAATGCCATCACCAGGACTGACGCGCACCCCATCCCCAGAGCTGATGAGCTCATTGATCGGTTGGGAGCTGCCCGGTTCCTCAGCACGTTTGATTTGACGTCTGGGTACTGGCAGATTGCCTTAACCGATGGGGCCAAGGAGAGATCAGCATTCTCAACCCCAGAAGGTCATTACCAATTCCGGGTGATGCCCTTTGGGTTGAAGAATGCCCCTGCCACCTTTCAGAGGTTGGTCAATCAGGTGTTGGCCGGGCTGGAGGATTTCAGTGCCGCCTACCTGGATGACATTGCTGTGTTCAGTTCCAACTGGGAAGAACATTTACAGCACCTTGAGAAAGTGTTGAGGGCTCTGCAAGGTGCAGGCCTCACGATCAAGGCCAGTAAGTGCCAGATCGGGCAGGGTTCTGTGGTGTACTTGGGACACCAGGTAGGAAGCGGCCAGGTGGCGCTCCTACAACCCAAGATTGACACCATTCTGGCTTGGGAACCCCCCAAGACCCAGACAGAGGTGA
Organism: Calotriton arnoldi; assembly: GCA_963921515.1. Lineage (NCBI taxonomy): Eukaryota > Metazoa > Chordata > Amphibia > Caudata > Salamandridae > Calotriton > Calotriton arnoldi. Next base: position 289,680 of record CAWUFW010008810.1, on the reverse strand, counting down.
GAGCCTTCTTAGGTCTCACCGGTTACTATAGGAGATTTGTTAAGGGCTATGGCACCATCGTGGCCCCCTTAACAGAGCTTACCTCTAAAAGGCAGCCCAGGAAAGTGATCTGGACTGAGTCCTGCCAGAAAGCTTTTGATGCCCTGAAGGCAGCCATGTGCACGGCGCCCGTGCTCAAGGCACCTGACTTCTCCAAAGAATTTGTCGTGCAGACTGACGCTTCAGAGCATGGTGTGGGAGCGGTGCTCTCACAACTGAACGAAGAGGGCCTGGATCAGCCTGTAGTCTTCCTTAGCAGGAGACTACTTCCCAGGGAACAGAGGTGGAGTGCCATAGAAAGGGAAGCTTTTGCTGTGGTCTGGGCACTGAAGAAGTTGAGACCATACCTGTTTGGGACTCACTTCCGGGTTCAGACAGACCACAGGCCCCTCAGATGGTTGATGCAAATGAGGGGTGAGAATCCAAAACTGCTGAGGTGGTCCATCTCCCTACAGGGAATGGACTTTACGGTGGAACACCGTCCTGGTACAGAACACGCCAACGCAGATGGTCTGTCCAGGTTCTTCCGCCTTAGTGAAGAGAACTCCAATGGGGTTGGGTAGTTCTCCCTACTTTCAGCTGGAGGGGACATGTGTTAGACTTGGCATCTTTTGGCGTGTTTCCCCTGACTTTTGCTTTCTGACCTCCCGGTTTTGACTCTGTTTTTGCTGGTGTAATGATTCTGCGCACTTTCCTCACTGCTGTCCAGTGGGAAAGTGCAAGTGCTCCTGTATAAAATGCGTTATGGATTGGTGTTTCCATGATTGGCCTATTTGGTTTATATGTCAGAACCTTGTAAAGTGCACTGCGAGTGCCAGGGCCTATAGACCAAATGCTGTTGGTGGGCTGCAGCACTGGATTGTGCCACCCACGCAAACAGCCCGTAAAGTGTAACTCGGGCCTGCCAACGCGGAGCCTGTGCGCAGCCTGGGGCTGCCATGTCGACTTGGCAAGTGCACACACTTGCAAGTCCCTAAACCTTTCCTTTGCTACATGTTAGTCACCCCTAAGGTAGGCCCAAGGTACCCCTGTGGGCAGGGTGCGGTGTATGCGAAAGGTAGGACATGCCCGGGTGTGTGCGGCATGTCCTGATAGTGAATTACAGCCTAGTTCGTTTTTCACTATTGCAAGGCTACCTGTTCCCCCTAGGCCAGAATGGGCAGTTTTGATTATTACAGCTTATAATCCTAACTGACCCCGGGAACATGGTAGAAATTCGAGTTTAGTATGCCTGGACTCAGAATGATAAAATGCAGCTTTTAGTGAAGTTGGTTTTAACATTCTGTGTTTGAAAATACCACTTTTAGAAAGTGGGTATTTTCTTGTCTAACCATCGAAGCCTGCCTCTGCGAGGTTGTGTATTCCTTGTCTGGAATGTGAGTGACAGGGGCTGGGGGATGCCAGGAGACAGGGTGAGTCAGCACAGGGCTGAATAGCAAGATCTACATGTAGATGGGTGGGAGGGGTCGCACCTGGGCCCTGAATAGGACAGTGCCTTCCCTCCACAATGCTGGCTCCACCTCCTGTGGTGCGTCTGATGTCCCTGGCCTGCTCACTGAAAGAAGGGACGGAGACTTGTCAACAAAGTGCTCCAGAACTGGTTTGGACTAGGCGAAGGCCTCTCTGCCTCCAGAGAACAAAGGAATTTGGGATATAAATATTGGGGCCCTGACCCCATGAATTTAGATCTCGCTGGAATCAAGGAACCTGCCAAGACGAAGAGCTGGAAGAGCTGCCAGGAGGAGTACTGCCCCTTTGCTGTGTTGTTGCTTTGTTGGGTGGGCCTGCAGCTGCTGCTTCTGCCTTGGGCAGTGAAAGGACTGGACTGAACTTTCTACAATCTTGTGCTGAGTATCTCCAAGGGCCTGGAACCGAGCTGGCCTCCTGTTAAGAAGTCTCAGGGACTACAAAGACTTCACAAGCCTCTGGGTACCGCTTCTGGAACGCTGTTTCAGTCGCCACAGAGGAAGGGAACTGCAACCGACTCCGTCAACCGAATCCATCCCTGGCCGGTGACCTGTTTGCACCGCAGACCGCATCGCCCCGCTTCGCATCGCAACCCTGGTCTCACCGTGGGCGACGTCCGACGCCGCCCACATCGAGCCACTGCTTGCACCGTGACCTGTGGGCACCGCAGTTCGCATCGCATCGCTTCACTGAACCAACCGGACCCGACCGACGCGGTCGCTGCAACTGGCTCAAGAGTCGTGATCGCACCGCACTTGGGGCACCGCTCGCACGTCTGCGACGCACCGCTCCAACTCGCACCGCTGTCCGACGCCAGCTCCCGCACTCCGGCTTGGTCGCCTGCATCGCAACCTGTCAGCACCGCATTGAGCATCGTCTCACCCTGCATCGCACGCCTTGGACTCACCGACTCCGTCTGCACGACGCTCATCGAGCCGCTGCCTGCACCGCATCGAGGGACACCGCACCTTGCATCGCTCCGTCTTGCACCGCAACCGTGACGAACGCCGACCGGCTCGTACACTCCGTACCAGCCACAACGAGAAAGGTACTGTTACCGATTCTGTTCATGACTCTGCTGGCCCGTATCGACGCGGTCGGCTGGAACTGTTAGACTCTGTGGTCTTCAGCATCGCGGTAGGCTCGGACGGAGCTACCGACTCGTACGAACTTTGCTTTTGTGCTATTCCTGCAAAGAAGAAGTTACCGTATCAAGCATTCATTTTTAAAGTATAGTATTGTGGATTTTTGTCGTAATTGGTCTTGTCTTGAGTATATAAAATATTGGTTATTTTTCTAAACTGGTGTGGTGTCAGTTTGTAGTGCTTACACTGTATTACTGTTGGTTATGTGCAAATGCTTTACACACTGCCTCTGAATTAAGCCCGACTGCTCGTGCCAAGCTACCACGAGGGTGAGCAGGGGTTACTTCACGAGTGTAACACCCTTACCCTGACTAGGAAGAAGGGTCCCTATTTGGACAAAGGTGCAAGCCCTTGCCAACTAGAGATCCCATTTCTAACATTCCCCTATTTCATGAGTGAAAGGGAAGGCACAGGGACTGGTACGAAGAACAGTATAACTGGTAGGATAACTGGTAATTTATAAAGCATAACCCCTTTATACTTTTCCTTTAACCTTGTCCATCCTTTATGAGGAATACCAAATCACCCTCTTGATTCAACAAAGGGTCTAGAATAATTAAACATCTGACCAATTTGAATTTTAATATTGTAAGAAAGTGGATTATTTGTGTGTGCAGTCTGAGTCGGTCGGAAACCATTTCCAAACCGATTTGATCGGGAAGATTTCGTAACCGCATCAGAATCGGGACCTTAATGTCAAACCTCTGCTACAAATGTTGTAAAGTACGTAAAAAGGACAGCTATCTCATACATACTTCTCAAATGGGAAACAAATAAAAAAATGCATTCACATAATACATTTACACATTCATTCAACACTGACAAACATCAACGGCCGGAATCACCCACCAGATTAAGACCTTAAGTTTGAAACTAAATTCCGTAAGATTTATAAGTGAGAAACCTAATTTAATTACACTGGGACATGATTCGAATTTTCTGTAAATTCTTTTAAACAGTGGGAAAGCTGAACAGCATTAAGATATCCTTCTGTAGTTAATATTCAATAAAGAAATGAAATATGAATGCTTCACTATGTTATTGAAAATGAACACTGTCTCATAATATTTGATAATTTTACATGATATTAAAAATGACTTTCTCAACTATGCTGCACGCTGCTAAACTTAGAGATCAGAGGAACATTGGTGGGAAATGTGGTGCAGTCTCGAGATATCCCTTTAACAATGGGCATGGCAAAACTTTAAAACATACAGAGAAATGCTACAGAGGGGAATGAAAAGCAAAGGCTAAATTCACAGACTCATCTACGCTGGTAAATCTTATTTACGAGTGCAAATGTCTGGTTTATTCTACAACTGCAAGTAGTTCACAGAAGTTAACTCTACAGTCATGAATCCTTTTATTCCATTAATCCATGTAAAATTAACCAACATTGGAATATTATGATGCATGAGTACATCCTGCACAAAGGGTGGTCATTCTCAAACTCTTTACCAACCCCTCCAACCCTGGAAATGGTTGAATATTTATTGCAGTCAAGGACTGGGGAGCATCCCTTTCAGTGGCGGGAAGCAGCATGAAACACCCCAAAATTTATGGAGTTGTATTCGGTGTGGTTCTTCAATTGAGAACATATTTTCCATACAGAGAAAAAAGCAAGAAAAGAACAACATTTTATATTGGTGGCAGGCGCTGCCTATTTACAATACAGAATTATACGATATCTATAGTTTTGTTTTAGGGAAATTCCAGTGGTAAAATAAAACCAATGCATTGAGTTTCACCTTTCCCAACACTGGGGTCGATTCCGATTCGGGCCGGAAAAAGCACCGACCGACTCGGATCCGGAAATTATACCGACCGACACGTACCTGTGGCGCCCGACACGCCAAGTACGATGCAAGGCGTGCAAAATCCGACCGACACGTACCGAACCCAAGTCGACCGACCGAGCCGCACGGAAAACAGCAATCCGGTCGGAAAAACACGCGAATCCAACCGACCGACACGCACCCGGAACAAATCCGACCGAAACGTACACGCAAACTCCAAACCGCAAAGTACGATGCAAGGCGCGAAAACCACGAGCGAGTCGGACGGAGGCCAAGCCGTACGACCGACACGCATACAAAACCGAGCCGAAGCAACACAAAACACCGCGACCGACGCGTACGCAGCATAGGAAACTGCACAAACACAGCGTGAACGAAACGGAGAAGACCGTACGAGACAAATGCAGGGTCCGACTCGGTCACAAGAACGTTTCCAACATACACAGACAGTACAAAGGAAAAATCACACAAAAAAAGGCCAAACAAGCAATTACTAAGCCAATAAATACTGGGGAGGGTGGGGACAGAGAACAAAGACACACCCACAACTCCACCCATATAAAGGACACAAATCACAACCATGATCCTTTGCAAATGCCATTCCACTGCCAGCACCCAAGAGAAAGCAACAACACACCCACAGCTCATCCCTCACACAAGCCACACACCATCAGCACACCAACAAATACCTACCTCACATACACCCAGCAAAACACACACTCACACACCCTCACCTGCACACCAACACACACATCACTCACCATCACCACCCATCACCATGCCCCCCAAGAATTCCAAGTTCCTAGATTGTGAATTGGAAGTCATGGTAGACGAGATCCTCAGGGTAGAGCCACAGCTGTTTGGCACACTGGTCCAACAGACCCCCATCTCCCAGAAAACCAAGATGTGGGAGAGGATCATCAACAGGGTGAATGCACAATCACCATGTCGGCGCACAAAGAGCGACATCCAGAACAGGTGGTATGACGTGCGCAGGAGGGTACGGGACCTGCTCAAGAAAGACTACATCAACAGCCAATACACCGGCAGTGGCCCTCCTGCCAAGCCAATATACCTCAGGCCCTGGGAGGAGAAGGTGCGGGCCATCCTTCCGCCAGTGAGCGTATATGGACTAGAGGACATCCCAGAGCCTGGTGAGTACACAACAAATGTACACAATATACTGCCACAAAACACACACACATCACTGTCAAGGGGAGAGTCAAACCATGCACTCATAGCAATTACACAGCAACCAGAACAGAATCATCCCAAAATGTGTATGTCAGTCAGATAAACACAACACATGCCATCAAAAAAGTCACATCCAACTGTGCCATCACATGTACAAACACAACTACAACTACAGCTAGGTGGTGGCACAAATAGAACTAACAAACACATCCAGACATGTAGCCACCACAACAACACCAACACACAGTGAAGACCACTCAAAGGAAGGAATTCTGTGTATGCTGGCCAAGTCAGTGTAGCCAATAGCATTATGGGAGTCGCAGTCACACATATTGCCCCCCCACAACTGTCCCATCAACACCACCATGAACCATGCGCACATCACAGGGAGTGGAGAAGGACTCACAAGATGGCTGACACTGGCAACTGCTGTGGGAGCACAAGGCCCTGCTGGCAACTGTGCACCAACAAACAGCAGGACACCACTGACTGACATCCTGAGAGACAACTTCCACTCCCTGCAATGCAAGCACGTTCCATGGTGGGATATCTGGCTGGCTGGGTGGGAAGGAGGACTTGCAGCACTGACCATAGTCACAAGCACCTCCCCTCACACACCCCCAACACAAACTCCACAGAACCCACCTGGTAGAATGCAATGCCCCCCATCCTAACACAATATCCCACAAAGAACCACCACCCTGGGTTATGTTGTGTGAAGCACAGGGACACTCTTGGGACTTTTAGCCATACAACTGCCAGAACAACACTCCCAGCCATCCTGTCAGCACAGCCAGCCCACCCCACAGGGAAGCAGAGTCAAAAGGAAGGAAGCATGGGCATGCTGGGAAGGGGGTGGAGGCAATAGCATGATGGGAGTCGTAGTCACAGCTCTACATCCCCCACCACATGGCCCAGCAAGCTCACACTCACGCATGCACATCCCACAGAGAGTGGAAAGGCCCATCAAAGATGTCTGACACTGTTGCTGTGTCGTGGGGAGCACAAGGGCATGCTGGGAACTGCACACCAACCAACAGCAGGACACCACTGTCAGCCATCTTGCCATTGCTCTCACACCCACACACACTGAACTCCCCACAAAAGCAAGTAAGTATGGGAATGCTGGGAAGTGGGGTGGAGGCAATAGCATGATGGGAGTCGTAGTCACAGACATAGCTCACCCCCACAACTGTCCCATCAACACCACCCTGAACCATGCTCACATCACAGGGAGTGGAGAAGGACTCACAAGATGGCTGACACTGGCTACTGCTGTGGGGAGCACAAGGCCCTGATGGCAACTGTGCACCAACAAACAGCAGGACACCACTGACTGACATCCTGAGAGACAACTTCCACTCCCTGCAATGCAAGCACAGTCCATGGTGGGATAACTGACTGGCTGGGTGGGTGGGAAGGAGGGCCGGCTGTCAACCAAACACAACCAATGCAGACCATGTTCACACCCCAAAAAATACATAGAAATGCCCAAATAATGCAGGACAATGTGCCACACCAATATCAACCCCTGACTGTGACGACTTAGGACAATGCAATGTACAGGCCCGCACCCAGAGGCACAGTCAGGTTGTGGAGCATGCAGCAGACGATGATAATCTTGCACACTTTCGCAGAGGCATATGGGAGGGACCCTCCGGTCTTGTCCAGGCAGCGGAAGCGGCTCTTCAGGAGACCAAATGTCCGCTCAATCACTCTCCTGGTCCGACCATGTGCCTCATTGTAGCGCATCTGGGCTGGTGTCACAGGGTTCCTGAGGGGTGTCAGCAACCACGGCATGTTGGGGTATCCCGAGTCACCTACGGACAGACAAGTGCACATTAGCTGACTTGGAAAAGTGGGCGGAATACTACAGATCAGATCACACACAATGGCACAAAGTCAGTACACACCGACAAGCCAGGCACGCTGGTTCTGCATCTGTGCCATCATCCTGGGGATGCGACTACTCCTCATCACAAAGGCATCGTGTGCTGAACCAGGGAAACGGGCACACACGTGTGTGATGGTCATGTCTGCAAGACACACCACCAGTGCATTGACCGAGTGGTAGTGCTTGCGGTTCCTGTAGGCCTGCTCCTGGGCCTGTGGTGGTACCAAAGCCACATGTGTCCCATCAATGGAGCCAATGACATGCGGCATCCTCCCCAGGGCATAAAAGTCACTCTTCACGTCAGTGAGTCGTCGCAGTCTAGGGAAATAGATGTACGGGTTCAGGAATAGCAACATTGCCGCCAAAACATCGCGGAGCACACGGCTCAACATGGTCTGTGACATCCCACCAGCAGTCGCCACAGTATGCTGGAAGGTACCGGTGGCAAAGAAGTGTAGGGCTGCCATCACCTTCACCTTGGGGGTCAGCGCTGTAGGATACGGCCGGCCAGGCTGCAAATGTGGGGACAACTGCACTGCCAAATCCTCAATCAGCTGCCTGGTGAAGCGGTACCGTCGGATGCTGTCCCGTTCCACCATCGTTGCCAGGTCTGGGAATGGTCGATGGACAGCAGGAGCCCTGCAGTGCAGAGGAGAAGTAAGCAAGATTGTCAGTCACCCCACATATGCGGCATTGAACACACTCAATATCCCAACATACATCATTATGAGGCACAACTACATGAAGTGTGCAGTTCCGTAAGGACATGTATGGTACATACATGGCCAACATCTGTCAACACGGTCCAACAGGTGGCATCAATTAGTCCCAGGTTGGCCCATTGGATATCATGAGGCCATGTCACAGTTCCCATCTCCTGCTGCCGTGTCACAATCACCCCCCACAGTGACATGTGAGGACAGATGTGCCCCAGGCACCACAGCTCAACGACAGGTACATTCCCAGGGACCCTGTATTGCCACATGGACACTGGCATTACATGGAGTATCATGTATACACCACAGCAAAACAACCATGACCCCCACAGGTAGTGGTCCCACTTGCCACGGCACTACAGACATGGACGTCTGTGACACACACACGCACAACATCAAAGTCCATGCACACACAACGTGGATGTGGAGACTGTCTCCCATTGCGCACATGAAATCAGAGACATTGTAAACACTACATGCACAAAGACTGTGGAGGACCATCACTATTGTGCCACTGGGACACCCTGGCTCAAACATACCATCCCACATGGGACTCACGGGGTATGTGACATGACATACACATACACCACCGTGAAATGTGACCATGGCACATGCACAGATATGAACAGTTGCACATCACAGTGGTCATGTACACGTAACACCCAGGATCCTGTCCCCATTAACACGTGCACAGCCTGGGGGTGGCTGCCCACAGGTGACACCCACAGGACAACATGTACACCAACATACACACAATAGGAAATGCAGCCTTACATGCCTTATGATAAAGTTTGGACAGGCTGTCATGATGTAGGTGTGCCCCTCACTCCCTGGGAGCTATCTGTGGCTGGCATATGTCCATCTGAGACAGGCATGCTGACATATGCCAGTCACATGTACAGTGATGCGTTGAACAGCAATGGACCGATCGGTGCCCCCGGCCGGCCCATTGCATTCAATGTGTGCGGGTACGCGTTGTACCCCTGTACGCGTTGAACTGCAATGGACCGATCGGTGCCCCGGCCGGCCCATTGCATTCAATGTGTGCGGGTACGCGTTGTACCCATGTACGCGTTGAACTGCAATGGACCGATCGATGCCCCGGCCGGCCCATTGCATTCAATGTGTGCGGGTACGCGTTGTACCCCTGTACGCGTTGTACCGCAATGGACCGATCGGTGCCCCCGGCCGGCCCATTGCATTCAATGTGTGCGGGTACGCGTTGTACCCCTGTATGCGTTGAACTGCAATGGACCGATCGGTGCCCCCGGCCGGCCCATTGCATTCAATGTGTGCAGGTACGCGTTGTACCCTGTACGCGTTGTACCGCAATGGACCGATCGGTGCGCACCCATTGACAATGGCCTTGCCTGGCAACGGACGCGTTTTCGAATTTCGAACGAGTCGGTTGCTGGAAAATCAGTTGGTCACCCACAACAATGTTGCAAAATCATGTATGTCATGAAGTTGAAGATTTGAAGGATGCTGTGGGCGTGTTTTGGTGCTGCTATTCCATGGATTGGCCAGATTCAGAAGATGCAAACGACTTGGACCTATCACTTTGGACACAAGGGACAGTATCTGCCTCTCCAGCACATATATATTGCTGGCTGTTCCCCTGAGAGCTCACTTGCCTGCACTACATGCTCCAGGACGACATCTGCCACTGCACTGCTGCTGTCTCTGCCCCTCTGGACCCTGCAATGGCACGTACTGTGGAGAGAGCCCCAGCCTTCAGCCTTGAGGAGAACCAGGCCCTGCTGGACAGCCTACTTCCACAGTACAGCAAGCTGTATGGGACACCAGGGGAGCAGGTGAGTGTTCTGTGCACTGCCTTTCTGAATGTGCATATTGTCTGACTAGCAAGGCTGAAAGTCTGCACGCCACTGGCTAGCAGGCTCACTGAGTAGTTGTCACCCCCATAGTGTGTAGTGACATGCATTGGACAGGTATGGTGCAGTGACAGTGCATTTGAACAAGGTTTTACTTCCCATGCAATGATACCATGTAGTGACGTCTGGCAAACTGTCCATGGGCAGCTTTGCGCTGCCTGTGTACATCATGTGCCCCTGTGATTGAGACATGTATATACAACTGTGTCATGCACGGATATGTTGCATGTGTAGTAATGGCCTTTTCACTTTGTCATCCTGACAGGTTAATGCCCATCGGAAGCAGGAGATCTGGAAGGACATCGTCCGGGCTGTCCGGTCTGTGGGGGTCTACAAGCGCCGGATCCGCAACTGCCAGAAGAGGTGGCAGGACCTTCGGGGCTGGACCCGGAGGATTACACGGGTCCAGCTGAAGCTGTCGCCTCCTCGCAGGAGGGGCGGAACACGGACCCTGACCCCCCACATGCTCCAGATCCTGGCGGTGGTGTTTCCAGACCTGGATGGGCAGCTGAAGGCCAGACAGCAGCAAGGAGGGGGTTAGTCAAAGACTGCACTGTGAACTCTGTATTACTTGCTTTGCGCCCTCCTCTGGCCTGGTTCAACTGCCACAGTGCAGCAGTCATGTTGTCCAGGAGCCATGTCCCTCTATTGTGCACTTCCCACTGCTCATCTGATACCCAGGTGTGGCCCTTACATTCAGGGAATTGTGTCACTTGGGACTGTGTCCTTGCAGTTTGCTTCACTAAAGGTGGGGGACAGCATCTGTTTCCCTAACTCTGTTGTGGGCATCATGGGTGGGTCCATTGTTCACACAACGCCTGTGTTCGGACATGTAATCTGCGTGTTGCTTTGATATGCGGTCCACTTGCTGAGCTGAGCCACCACATGTGCCTGGGGTATGTGGCACACGCCCATGCAGCGGGTGGGAACAATGTTTGGGCCCCAGGAGTGTGCAGATTATGTGTGTCACACATACATAGCCAGCTATCCACTGTCCAGGGCTCATCCCTCATTCATGTGGAGCAGGACAGTCATGCCTATTCCAGGCCATGCAATGCACTCTGTACTCCCACTCCCGTGTATCAGCTGACACATTGTGCGCAGTGATTTGACCCCTCAGGTGTCTGCCTCTGTGTCAGTGTGCTGTGGATTAGTTGCCAGGACTGCTGGGGTGTTTCTTGGTAGGGGCTCAGCATGCCCCTGGAGATGTGCCAATAGGAGACGATACTTGTGTGTCACATAGGTGTTTGATCAGCTGCCCGTGCAGACTGGGGTATGCGAATGTGAAGTTCAGGCAGCTGTTCCCCATTCACAGCAGATTGTGAGGGGCTCAGGTTCAGAGGGTAGTGTCACAGGTCTCCCATATGTCCAATAGGTATGACCTGGACAGATGAGGGTTAAGATGATGTGTTGTGTGGGGGATGTACATGTGCACTTGTGCAGCTCCAGGACTTGCATTCCCCATGACCTACTATTGTGACACAGTGCATAGTGTTGTTGTCTGGCTGCCAAGTCATACATCACTGAGACAGTGATGTATGACTTAGCAGTCATGCCTCTGCCATGGCATGTGTCAACTTATTGGTGGTCCTGCAGGGGAGTGACATGTGCTACATGCACACCATTGTGGCGATGGCTATCAGGACATGGGTGCATCATGGTGTCTGTCGCTGGTATGCATCACATGCATTTCCTATTTGACTCTGGGCATCCCTTTCATCCGGAAACCTGTACTGACTCAGTGGCAAGAGCTGTGATGTGTGCATGTCCACATGCCACACCGTGTCCTCTGCACTGTCCAACTACTGTGTACTTGGTGCATGTGTCCACACTGGGGTGTTGCAATCCAACAGACACCAGACAGATGGGTGCAAGGCCATGTGGGATGTGAGTGCCATGCTTGGCATCAGACTGACAATTGGCTTCTCCTGTTCAGTTAGGGCACTTTTAGCAATGTACAACTAATGATGCCAGGGCTTGCTCTGTAATGTGCTGTGCTCACAGTGGTGTGTGCGTTTGGTGCAGGTGACTGATGTCTGTCTGTTTCCCCATTGTTTGCAGATACATCCACGGCCACGGAAGGGGACAGCTCCACGGACCAGGAGGAGCCAGAGAGCCAGACTGGGTCAGCAGCCGAGGAGTGGTCGGAGGGACCCAGTGGCACGGAGGGCGAGGGGAGCCACACCGAGGAGTCCTCAGCACCATCCACCTCAGCTGAGGACCAGAGCAACTCGGAGGATGACTCCCTTATGGAGGCGGGTGTCAGCAGCCACCACACCCCAGCTAGTGTTGCTGTCCCCGCCACCACCAGCACCACCACCGCCCTCCCATCGGCTCCCATTCCCCAGGTCCGTGGAGGCTCCCATGTTCGGGAGCGTGTCTCCTTTGGGCCAGGCACCGCACCCCCTGCCCCTGTGTCCCCTGCTGCCCTGAGTGAGGAGTCTGTGTACCTCCTTCACCAGCTCCATGTAGGGCAGACAGCCATGCTGAGTGTCCTCCATGCGCACACCGCTCTGTTGACTCAGCTGGTGTCGTTCATGGAGGGCATCTCATCGGGCATGTCTGACCTACAGAGGGGCAATAGGTCCATGGACTCCTCCCTGACGGCAGCAGTGTCCCTCCTCAGACAGTCCCTCACCCCTCCTGCCTCTGCTCCATCCACACTCCCCAGCACCTTACCCGTCCCAAGCACACACACACCGGCACAGGCACACACCAGCACACACACGTCCAGCACACAGACACACACGCCACAAACAAAACGCACACGCACGCACAGTCAGGGGACTGAAACCAGACTCACAGGGGATGGGGCCCTGGTACACACACATCCACGGTCACTGCGCAGTCCTCAGTTGCCTCTCCCTCCAAAACACCCTCCCTTGCCTCACCTGCAACCCCAAAGACCCAGCTCCTCTTCCTCAGTGACCTCGGCCTCTTCCCCTCCGATCCAGCTGCTCCAGCATCCAGGGGAAGAGGAAGCCCCCACACGGAGCAGAGTGCCCCTCGCCCCGGACATCCTCCCCCAGGCGCAGACAGACTGAGGCCCCCACCCGCAAGTCCCCCGGAGTGGTAAGAGCAAGACCCCGCCGCCGCCCTGCAGCTCAAGCACCAGGTCTCCTTCCTCCATCCCTCAGGCCCCCACTCCACAGGTGCCCCCACCACACCCTGCCCCAGGTTCCCCCACCCACAGATATACCATCCCCAAGAGGATCCGGCCTTCTCCACCTGCCACTTGCTCTCCCGGCACCACACCCCCGCTGCGCTTGTCTGTGCCACTGATGTGGTGAGGGTGTCCTCCCCTCTGTCCAGCCCACCTTGCCTGTTCCCCATTCTCCTCCCCTGGTGGTAGGCACTGCAGTGGAGTCCACTACCACCCTGTCTGACTTGGGCACTGCAGTGGCGGACCTGTCCACTCCATCTGCAGGGTCCACTGCAGTCGTGCCGGCACCCACAACATCTGAGCCATGCCCCCCAGTTGTGCCGGCACACACCATGTCAGACACCTCCACTGCAGTTGTCAGTGGCTCTCCAGCACCCACCACCCCTTCCCTGCTTCCTCCTGGTGAGCCCTGATCCTGTCCCTGCGGTGCCTGGCCTACCCCCGGTTGCCCCTCCTAGTGGATTGTCCCTGGTTTTGTGCAGGCATGTGTAGGGTGGCATCTGCCACTGTCACCCACTTGTGACTTTGTTGATGGACTGGCCATTGGCCTTTGTTTATTTTCTACCGGATTTCTACTTTTAATGCCACATATGCTGAATAAAGCAACTTTCTGTTCTCTAGTGCTTTTGCTTCTGATGTACATGATGTTGATGATGCTAACCATGCCCTTGCTGCAGTGATGGTGATATTTGGTCTCATGATAATGAAGTGTTACTGTGCAGGAACCCATGTGGTCCAGGGGGAATGTGTCCTATCCTGTGGTGTATCCATGTCATCCATAGCAGCATCTGAGGGTGTCATGTGTTCAGTATTTGGCAATGGGATTTCCTACTTAGATTGCCTATTTCACATCTGTGGCTTCCACCCCTGCACATCTGTTGTGCCTGCCATTGTTCAATTCGTCTACTTCCCTGACCGTGTGGCCATCTCCAGTGGACATGCAGGTTTGGGCATCAATGGGGAAGGACTCATCTGTGTTGTCAGTGCAACATTGCTATACAAGTGTGTTGGATCTGTGCTGATGATTCCGTTGGCACTTCCATGACCAGGCTGATGTTACGGGAGCCCTCATTTGGTGCTAATTGTTGATTGTGTGACCAAGTGCTCAGCTGACATGATGGGGCCCTACTGAGGCAACATATAGCACAGCTTTCCTCACACAGGAGTGGAGTCCCCTCATGGCAGTGTGTACTCCTGTGACATTGCCTGCGCCCAAGGTGTGTGTTGTATGTGCATGTCTGTGTGTTCACTTCCGTTTAGCTGTGCATGCTGTGATCCCTAGTGTTGTACCTGTTTGTGATGCTAGCTGAGTTGACCTATGTTCCCCCAAAGTCTTCGCCCTGGGTTCTCTGTGATGTGGGTGCATGGCACATTACTGGTCATCAGGGTGTCACCCATAGGTGTGTTTGCTGTCAGGGCTGAGTTTGTGTGCAGACGCAGATGGGTCACAGTCAGGTTTCCCCTTGGCACTTGTTGTTTGCCCCTGTCATGTGATTTCCAGTTTGTGTTATCTTTCAGTGATTGTGACACGTTGTGTGTGTGACTGCTGGCACTCCTCAGGGTCCGGGCTGCAATGTTGGTTGTTGTCTATGTGTGTTCTTTGTGGGTGACCTTGGCTTCTTCATTGGTGTGTGACTGTGGATGGGATCCCATTGGTTGGTGTGGTATTGCCATCATGTCCATGTACAGCGTAGTGTGCAGTGTGTCAGACATTCAGGAGTCTTGTTGAGTGGCCATGTGTGATGTGTTTCTGCACCTTGGTTCCCACCCACCACCCTGGAATAGTCATGGGTGCATGTGCAATGTCACCAGTGCATGTGTGCTTCACTGCTGCACATTGTTGGAGGTCGAGGGTGTGGTGTTGAGTGTGTGCAGATGAGAGTTGTTGCCCGGCTAGGCCCCTGCCTCCATGTTGGCCTTGGCTTACTGGCCATGCTGTTTGATTTGTGCTTGTGTAGGTGTGATGGTAGTTAGTTGCTCAGGACACATGACTGTGGTTCACAGTGTGAACCACATTTAGCTTTGTCATCACAGTGGGATTGTAATGCAGCCCAGGGTCACCACATTGTGGGGGCCCTGGGGGTGGTGCTGTGGTGTGTCTGTGTCTTGCTGTGTCAGTTGCTGTCCCTACGTGCCTGTGTGACATGTGTGATTTGTGCTCCCTCTCATCTGACAATGCCTGCTTGCCCACATAGGGGATTTGGATCCATGAGTTCCCTTTGTGTGGCACTGTATGCACATCTGTATGATTGGTATTCAGGTCTCCTCATGTGTTGTGTGGTTGCCTGGGGACACTAGCACCCCCCCCTCACCTGTTGTGTATGATGTGCAGTGTGGGTCTGCCTGTTTGTGTTTGTGCATCTGCACCACTGCATTGGCATATCTTGGGTGTGCCATTGGCTGTATGTTGTTTGGTGGGTTTCCCCTGCTGTCCCTGGGACTCCTAGGTCATCGGTCAGCACAATGATCATGGTTTGTGTGTCCCATTGCTGCCATGGTATGGTATCTGTTCACCTCACATCTGCAGTCTCCACAGGATATCTGCATTTGTGTGCCCATTGGTGCAAATATGTGGGTCTGCATTCTGATGGTCACTTCTGTCATTGTGTCATTGATGATTGTTGACGGTGTCAGCCCCCATGGGTGTTGTTTGTCTGCACATGGCCAAAGGTATGTCTTATTTGCACTGCAGTATTTGGCACCCCAATTTATGTTGCAATGGGACACATACACTACTTTGCCACTGATGTGTTTGTTGTTCTGTGACCAGGAATCATCCATGCAGTTTGGCAGTTGCACCTCTTTCTTTGTCAACACTTACCTTTTGGTCACTGTGATGATGGGGGTTTGGACCCCATTGCCACAATGTTCAAAATGTGCTTCAGCTATGGACCCCACACTTACATTTTGGTCACTGTGATGATGGGGTTTGGACCCCATTGCCACAATGTTCAAAATGTGCTTCAGCTATGGACCCCACACTTACATTTTGGTCACTGTGATGATGGGGGTTTGGACCCCATTGCCACAATGTTCAAAATGTGCTTCAGCTATGGACCCCACACTTACCTTTTGGTCACTGTGGTGATGGGGGTTTAGACCCCATTGCCACAATGTTCAAAATGTGCTTCAGCTATGGACCCCACACTTACATTTTGGTCACTGTGATGATGGGGTTTGGACCCCATTGCCACAATGGTCATGGCCTGCTTGCATTGTGGGTGCCACACACATATATGTGTGGCACATGTGCTAGGGGTCACATTGTATGTTCAAAGTCATGTTCGGTGTTGTAGGCATTTGACACAGTCTACACACGCTTGTCATGGTGTTGGGGGGATGTCTTCTTCTTGCATTCCCTAGGTTGTGGTGTGCTGGTTGTGTCATGCATTGTCCATTCTATGAGTGGGGGTGGTAGTAGTGGTAGGCATCCAGCCCCCCTGGCTGAGGGTGGTAGTAGTGGTAGGCATCCAGCCCCCCTGGCTAAGGGTGGTGGTAGGCATCCAGCCCCCTGGCTGAGGGTGGTAGTAGTGGTAGGCATCCAGCCCCCTGGGTGAGGGTGGTAGTAGTGGTAGGCATCCAGCCCCCCTGGCTAAGGGTGGTGGTAGGCATCCAGCCCCCCTGGGTGAGGGTGGTAGTGGTGGTAGGCATCCAGCCCCCCTGGGTGAGGGTGGTAGTAGTGGTAGGCATCCAGCCCCCTGGGTGAGGGTGGTAGTAGTGGTAGGCATCCTGCCCCCTGGGTGAGGGTGGTAGTAGTGGTAGGCATCCAGCCCCCCTGGGTGAGGGTGGTAGTAGTGGTAGGCATCCAGCCCCCTGGCTAAGGGTGGTGGTAGGCATCCAGCCCCCTGGCTGAGGGTGGTAGTAGTGGTAGGCATCCAGCCCCCTGGGTCTGGGTGGTAGTAGTGGTAGGCATCCAGCCCCCCTGGCTGAGGGTGGTAGTAGTGGTAGGCATCCAGCCCCCCTGGCTAAGGGTGGTGGTAGGCATCCAGCCCCCCTGGCTGAGGGTGGTAGTAGTGGTAGGCATCCAGCCCCCTGGGTGTGGGTGGTAGTAGTGGTAGGCATCCAGCCCCCCTGGCTGAGGGTGGTAGTAGTGGTAGGCATCCAGCCCCCTGGCTAAGGGTGGTGGTAGGCATCCAGCCCCCCTGGCTGAGGATGGTAGTAGTGGTAGGCATCCAGCCCCCCTGGGTGAGGGTGGTAGTAGTGGTAGGCATCCAGCCCCCTGGCTAAGGGTGGTGGTAGGCATCCAGCCCCCTGGGTGAGGGTGGTAGTAGTGGTAGGCATCCAGCCCCCCTGGGTGAGGGTGGTAGTAGTGGTAGGCATCCAGCCCCCCTGGGTGAGGGTGGTAGTAGTGGTAGGCATCCAGCCCCCGGCTAAGGGTGGTGGTAGGCATCCAGCCCCCTGGCTGAGGGTGGTAGTAGTGGTAGGCATCCAGCCCCCCTGGCTAAGGGTGGTGGTTGGCATCCAGCCCCCTGGGTGAGGGTGGTAGTGGTGGTAGGCATCCAGCCCCCCTGGGTGAGGGTGGTAGTAGTGGTAGGCATCCAGCCCCCCTGGGTGAGGGTGGTAGTAGTGGTAGGCATCCAGCCCCCTGGGTGAGGGTGGTAGTAGTGGTAGGCATCCAGCCCCCCTGGGTGAGGGTGGTAGTAGTGGTAGGCATCCAGCCCCCCTGGCTAAGGGTGGTGGTGAGGCATCCAGCCCCCCTGGCTGAGGGTGGTAGTAGTGGTAGGCATCCAGCCCCCCTGGCTAAGGGTGGTGGTTGGCATCCAGCCCCCTGGGTGAGGGTGGTAGTAGTGGTAGGCATCCAGCCCCCCTGGCTAAGGGTGGTGGTAGGGCATCCAGCCCCCCGTGGGTGAGGGTGGTAGTAGTGGTAGGCATCCAGCCCCCTGGGTGAGGGTGGTAGTAGTGGTAGGCATCCAGCCCCCTGGCTAAGGGTGGTGGTAGGCATCCAGCCCCCCTGGCTGAGGGTGGTAGTAGTGGTAGGCATCCAGCCCCCCTGGGTAAGGGTGGTAGTAGTGGTAGGCATCCAGCCCCCTGGCTAAGGGTGGTGGTAGGCATCCAGCCCCCCTGGGTGAGGGTGGTAGTAGTGGTAGGCATCCAGCCCCCCGTGGGTGAGGGTGGTAGTAGTGGTAGGCATCCAGCCCCCCCTGGCTAAGGGTGGTGGTAGGCATCCAGCCCCTCCTGGCTGAGGGTGGTAGTAGTGGTAGGCATCCAACCCCCTGGCTAAGGGTGGTGGTTGGCATCCAGCCCCCCTGGGTGAGGGTGGTAGTGGTGGTAGGCATCCAGCCCCCCTGGGTGAGGGTGGTAGTAGTGGTAGGCATCCAGCCCCCCTGGGTGAGGGTGGTAGTAGTGGTAGGCATCCAGCCCCCCTGGCTAAGGGTGGTGGTAGGCATCCAGCCCCCCTGGCTGAGGGTGGTAGTAGTGGTAGGCATCCAGCCCCCCTGGCTAAGGGTGGTGGTTGGCATCCAGCTCCCCTGGGTGAGGGTGGTAGTAGTGGTAGGCATCCAGCCCCCCTGGCTAAGGGTGGTGGTAGGCATCCAGCCCCCTGGGTGAGGGTGGTAGTAGTGGTAGGCATCCAGCCCCCCTGGGTGAGGGTGGTAGTAGTGGTAGGCATCCAGCCCCCCTGGCTAAGGGTGGTGGTAGGCATCCAGCCCCCCTGGCTGAGGGTGGTAGTAGTGGTAGGCATCCAGCCCCCCCTGGCTAAGGGTGGTGGTTGGCATCCAGCCCCCCCTGGGTGAGAGTGGTAGTGGTGGTAGGCATCCAGCCCCCCTGGGTGAGGGTGGTAGTAGTGGTAGGCATCCAGCCCCCTGGGTGAGGGTGGTAGTAGTGGTGGGCATCCAGCCCCCTGGCTCAGGGTGGTGGTAGGCATCCTGCCCCCCTGGCTAAGGGTGGTGGTAGGCATCCAGCCCCCCTGGGTGAGGGTGGTAGTGGTGGTAGGCATCCAGCCCCCCGGGTGAGGGTGGTAGTAGTGGTAGGCATCCAGCCCCCTGGGTGAGGGTGGTAGTAGTGGTAGGCATCCAGCCCCCCTGGGTGAGGGTGGTAGTAGTGGTGGGCATCCAGCCCCCTGGCTCAGGGTGGTGGTAGGCATCCTGCCCCCTGGGTAGGGGTGGTGGTGCGCATTCAGGCCCCTGTGTGCATATGTGGCATTGGTGATGGGCATCCCGCCCCTATGGTGCTGCTGTTGCTGGTGTAAGTATATTCTGCATCCCTCTGTGTGTGTGTGATGTGTCGTGTACGTGTTGTATGTGTTTTGTGGTTGGTGTCTGACTTACCTTCTGCGCCGTACGCGTCCGTGCCTGTTCCGGTAGTAAATGTAGAATATTGGTATGATCGGGACGAAGGGATTCATGGTTGGTTCGTGTCGTTCGTCCTTCTTGTTGCTTCGCGTCGTCCTCGTCGCTGGCGTGTTCGTCTCATAGCCGTGGATCGTGATGTGGCGCGAATCGGAGCTTATGTGCGCCTCTCCCGGATGCTTTGACGTGCCGTGCGTAGCGACGGGTTCGGCGCGTACGGAAAGCGCATCGTACTCGTTCGGCCGGACGGAGCTGCATTTTTCCTTCCGTGCGACTCGATTCGGCGTTTCCGGATTCGCCTCGGTCGGGGAACAGGACCTGGTTTGGGTGAGTACGGCTCGGCCGGATTCTGTGCTGTTGTGCGCATCGTACTTACTCGTTCGGTGTGCTGTACGGATCGGTCGGGAAACAGGCTTTCGCATGGCTTTTTTCCCGACCGAATGGTATTGGGTGCGCCTCCGACCGAGATCGGAATCGGCCCCACTGTCTATAAATGTCGGATATTGGCTAAGACTTATCTGTCATAGGTTGGCTCACAGAGATTTTCAGTTTCTCCATTAAGTAGAAGGGAGTAGACATTTAAAATACTTAGTAAGAAATGTAGGCTGTTTCAAATTCTGCTCTTTCTTCAATAGGAAGCCGGCAAAGGTTTGTTATGTTAGGGTGGTGTGGTAGGGTTTCTTGCAACCAGAGACAAAAATAGTGGTGGAATGTAGCACTGCTCTAAGCCAGTGAGGAGAGAATTTGCATAGTGCAGTCTGAAAAGTACAAGTGCCTGAACTAAAGTCTTTATATACTGGCCAATAATGAAATGATACCACAAACCAGTTTAATTTCATAGCATGAACTTTTTGATCTAGAAGAAATTTAGGGGTATATTTACAAGAACTGCCGCTAACTTGCGTTAGCGTTAGTTAGCGGCAGTTTTCTTAACTCGGGCCATCGCCGAAAACTATCACCCTGTTAGCGATGTAGTTACAATACGTCGCTACATGGCGATAGTTTCAGGTAGCCGCGGTGAAAATTGCCGCTAACACTAGCGTGAAGGCGATACAAATTCTGACGTTAGCGGGCGAAAACTGATGAAAGGCCAATTTGCAGGCAAAAAACTCACGTTAGTCAGCAGAACTTCACCTTTTTTTGCCTCTAGAGGCAAAAATAGCCAATAAGTCCACCTCCAATGAAAAAAATAAAATAAAAACAATGGAATGCAGAATGGAGCAGCCAGGGACAAGTGCATCACAGATCAACAACCTCCCCAAACCCCCCCAACAGCCAGGATGACCAGCCAGAGTCCCAGGGGAAGAGGAAATGCAGAATCAGGGCTACATATATGAAAAGAGGTGCATCGCTGGGGAAAACCTGTGATGTCTCACTTTTCATAGTGCCCTCCTTTCCTTGCAACACCATGACAGCCAAAACCTTGAAAGCGCAGCAGTCCCCGGGGCCCGGAGGCCTCGCTGTGCCTGCACCTGGGACCCGGAGTGGGATGTGGAGGTGCTGTGGATTTGCTGGGCTGTGGCGGTAGACATTGAGGGGTCGGCGATCGCCCTCGCCTGGTGGTGATGTCTGCCAGGTCGTATGGAGACACATTGCTGACCTGTTTGAGAAGACCGCCTGGTGCCCCTTGGAGCTGTGAACGGTAGAGGCGCTCCTGCGCACCAACGTAGGGAGGTCTGCATCGCATACCACGTGCCACCACTACACCGGGGTGCACGGAGGGTATTACCAATGGTGGGCCGTGTCTCTCTGCATCACAGGCCGGAGGATGTTGCGCTGGTCGGACGCTGTGGAGGGTGAGACCCCTGAGCTGCTCCGAACTTGTGTGGCGGGAGCGCTGCAACTTCACACACAAGGGGGCCCTGTTGCATCACCTGCATCGGGAGGTTCCCAAGCAGACTTGGTGGCGCCTGCTGTACCCAGGCTTGTGAAATCCCACCTGGCTGAGGCTTCTGCTGGCTGAGTCACAGATTTGGAGAGAGTGCAGCGGATTGCGCCACAGTGTCAATGTCCAGGTGAGGAGAAGGTGGGACGCGTAGCGTAGGAGGCCTGGGGGTTGAGTCGGGCCCAGGCCTAGTGCCTGTGGGTGACACACTCCCAGTGACGGCTCCTCCGCTATGGCGAAAGAGAGTCACCCAACTGCTTTCAAGCAGTGCAAGAAGAGGAAACATAACATGATGATAACTTTCTAATATTCTCATGCTATGTTTCCTTTGCAGTCGGGAGGGTGGGTGGGGCTGCTCTGCTCACAGAGCAGGGCAGGAGCGGAGTGGTATGCCCACTCAAGTGTGCAATGACTGGTTGGTCAGCCCTCTCAGGCTTCCCTGTTCGCAATGCAGGCTGAATTGCAGCCTGCATGGAGAACATGCTCACCCCTCCAGCCCCTGGCTGAACGCCTTGTCACGGCGCTCAAGAACAATCACAACACCCCATTGCAGCGTTGTGATTGGCTTAGGGGAGGGAGCCTGTCTGCCTGCTTCCTGTTCCTGGAAGCAGACTCAGGAGAGCAGGAGCACAGAAGACGCGGGACCCGGCCTCGAGGTAAAATTTGTTAATAAATATTAAATACTAACCCTCTCTAATGAGACATTATCTGGGACCAAATTTCGTTTAAAAGTTTTACGAGGGTTCATTATATCAACTTGGTTTTAGTAGTGTTAATAACCAAGCCCCTCGCATCGCAGAAGGCCTTAAATTGGTCAAGAAGCTTTTGGAGACCCATAGGAGTTTTAGATACCAAAAGAGTATCATCAGCGAACAGCAAGGTCGCTATTTTCTGATTCGCCAATAAAGGAGCATCAGCCGGAGTTGAACATAAAAGGTCAACAATCTGGTTGACATAGAGGGAAAAAAGGGTAGGGGCCAGGACACACCCTTGACGTACCCCACGCCGGATCTTGATTGGGTCGGTAAGTTGCCCCTGGTTGCCCCACCTCACACGTGCGAAATTATCGTCATGCAGCCTAACCAAAGGTTCTAAAATTTCAAGGGGCATTCCCATATTCATGAGGGTTTGCCAAAGTAGATCTCTGGGGACTAGGTCGAACGCAGTTTTAAGATCTATAAAGGCAAGATATAAGCTGCCTTTGCCCAACACGACCACCTTCCAATAAAGCAAGAGAAGGCGAAAGGCCTGATCAATAGTACTGGTCTTCCGTCGAAAGCCCGCCTGCAGTGGAGAGAGGATGTTCTTCTCATCCATCCAGGTTTGGATTTTAGTTGCGAGCGACAGAAGACCTTTTGGGCGCAATCTATCAAGCTAATTGGGCGGTAGTTGGTTAAAAATTGGGATCACTTCGGCCCCCTTCCACGAATCCGGGATCCTTCCTCCTCCGGCAATATCATTCGCCAAGTTCGTGAAATACGTTGCCCAGTTCGCCCTGTCGGTGCGAAAGAGGTCACCTGGGATGCCATCTGGGCCTGAGGCTTTTGCCGGTATAATTGCATCTAAGGAACTCATAATCTCTTTTCTAGTGAATACAATAATACTTCGTTGGGGGGCATCCGAAAGCTGTCTGTAATATTACCTATGGAATATAGCTCACTGAAATGGTTGTACCATTCTATTGGTGGGATGTTGTTAGCCAGGGGAGGGGAGCGGTCAAAGTTTGTTTTAGCCACTAACAACCAGAATAGTCGAGGATCAGGATGTCCAATAGCCTCCTCTAGCTCTTCCCATCTCCCTTCATCCCATTGTTTTTTGGCATTACCCTGTGCCTGTCTGTAGGCCCTTCTGCAATCACGGATGCTTACTCAGTCCCTATTTTTAATTGCTATGGTCAATCTCGCTCTCGCTGATCTACAGTCTTTATTGTACCAAGGATTTACTCCATGGCGATTTCCCCACGAGGATCTAATCTTTTTAGAGGGGATATAAAAAAAGGTGGCCAGTTGCTCAAAAAAAACTCTATGGAGGACACTACAGGTATTCATAGCGTGGAGATCACTACTTGCTGACTCTAAATGTTCAACTAGAGCTTCAATAATCTTATGCATTCTAGATTCATCTGCCAAAACCGTGGGCCATTTAAGCCGATGCTTATCATTTGTGGCACTTAACTCCCTTGTACGTAGTGGGGCAATGGAATCCTGCCGATTTCTCCCCCATAGGTGACTAATGGATAAGTGTAAGGAGTTATAGTCGCTGTCACAGGCCTGATGTATAAACATGTCCTGTACCCGGGGCCACAGGGTCAGGTCCACTAGTATGTAGTCAATCCGACTTGACCCATTTGTTCCTATAAAGGTCATTCCACCACTTCTGTCAGAATTAGTTCGACCATTGGTGGCCCTTAGCCTGTATTCTACGGATATTGCATTCAATTGGAGGGCTGCATATGACCATTTTTTAATTGGAGGTAATTCCAGCGGAGGTACCCTCCAGACTTTATCCTCTTCGGACACATCATAGGACTCGACCCAATCAAGGGGTTCAAAAGTAACATTAAAATCGCCACCAATTATCAACGGGAAGCTGACATTCCTGTCTCCCAATAGATTATCCAAGACAAGAAGAGTCGGCGAACTACCACCTCTGGTGCTCCTAGCATATACGTTATACATATCAACAGTTTGTCCATTCCCATTTGCAAGCCTAATCCCCAAAATATCTGGATTATTAATAACCAGCTCTTTTATTTCGCAATTCAGGGTGTGATTTACCAAAATAAGTAGCCCCCCTGATGCCCGTCCCGCTTTGGCAGGTACTGCTGGGTTGAAAAAGGACTTAAACCCAGGAATATGTATAGGAATCTGGGACCAGGTTTCCTGGAATAAACATATTTCCTGGCGAGAAACCAGATCCAACCATTACGGGCAGTTGCACTTTCTACTTATACCTGCCAGGTTCCATGAGAGGATGTTCAACATATCCCCATTGACTAGTTCTGCACGGACCTGGGAAGAGGGTAAAGCTTGCAACATGGACACATCTCGGCTGTCAGATATTCTGGCTGGGTCACTAACCTGAGTGCGAATATTTGCTGCCAATGATAGGTTAGGTTGTTCAGGCTCTACTAAAAGACAGCTCTTGCGCACTTGCTCAGCCGGGTAGCCCTCATGATGTAGATGAGAAGAGACTCTAGGGGTCGTATGAGCCGTACTAAGAATATTCATTGCTATACTGGGAGGTGTAGGAATGAGTCAATCAATCTGCGAGAGTGACCAGGGGGGACAGTCAGTCTCAGCCTAATCGGCAGCGCAGCAATATTCTTTGCGGCGCTGTCCAGCATCAAAACCTCTGAAATGAGGCCCCAAGTGTTTGCACCAATTTTAAGACCAGCTATTTTCTGGTCTTAAAAAACATCTTCTAACTGAACTTAGAGGCAGTTTTTTGGGTTTTGCACCATACAAGGAATTCCTTTCAAATATCGCAAAGTGGGGTTAGCAGCAGTTTTTTCACAGGAACGCCCACCTGCATCTCATTTTCGTTAACTCTTGCTAACAGAAGTGGCGATCTTTAAAATTCACGTTTGCGCCGGAAAAGAGCAGCTAATTGCAGTTAGCGCCAACTTGTAAATAAGGTGATAAAAAAAGCCACCGTAACGTAAAAAATTTGACTCTACGGCGGCGTTAAGTCCTTGTTAATATACCCCTAATTTTCAGGTGATGACTTCACATCCATCTTTCGAGAGTTTTGAAGAGCAAAAAAATACAGTTAATGGACGAGATATTCAGACAGATCTGGGTATCATTAGCATAGTTAAAGTATTCCTGACTCCCTAAACACATTAAAAAGAGTATGCACAAGGATGGAGCCTTGAGGAACCCTTTGTTACTGGCTGATAATGCTGGATAAAGTGTTGCCAGTTTTGAACACTTGTGTTCAGATTTGCCAAATAGACGTACAACTAATTTAACACCACACCTTTAATTCTAATTTGATTCTTCATGATCATGAAGATATGGTTAACTGTATCAAAGGCAGCTGGTAGGTCTAGATGCACAAGTAATCAGGAGTGACAAGAATCTAAGAAGCAGAGTGCATCTTTCACAACTTGTAGAAGTGCTATCTCAATGCTAAAACTGTGTCTGAATCCAGATAAAAAATTGTCAAAGAAATTTTTTGATTGGATGTGGAGAGAAATTTGGGAGGCAACTGAACTTTCAGTCACTTTGTCCTGGAAAGGTAAAGCTGATGAATAGGACACTTTACCCCGTATTTTTTACGCCGCATGCCACTACCCCGCATTTGTTACTCCGCATTAACTTTTACAACGCAGGGCTTTACAACGCAATCTGTTACAACGCATTCCCCATTCCAACGCAATTACTATGCTAACTCCAGGGGGGCGTTACTTTGGGGAATGCGTTCGTAACAGTTTTGCGGTGTAAAGCCCTGCGTTGTAAAAGTTAATGCGGAGTCAAAAATGCGGGGTAATGGCATGCGGAGTAAAGCATGCGGGGTAAAGGATGTTTCCCAAAGCTGATACAGGGCAAAGGTTTTTCAGATTATTGGGGTGGGCTTAAGGGATTTTTCCAAAGAGATAAAGAGGCAGTTATATGTGTGTTATACTAAAGGATCAGAGATGTGCTCTGTTTATGGCAAGATGCACATGCAGCTGGGAGGCAGAGAAAATCTTATATAGGCAGCTGAAGCTGAGATGGAGTTGTGTGTATGCTTAACTGGAGATGCGTTCTAACTGTGATGCAGCTTCTGGCAAGCACAACTGGAGAAGAAACACTGGGGCTTATTTACAAGCCCCTTGCGCCGCCGGTGCATCACGTTGCATATCGCACTGGTGGCGCAACCAACTGTGTGATATTTACAAGCACACGTAAAGCCATCTTACGTGGCTTTACGTGTGCTTGTAAATATCGCCCCTTTTCACGCAACACTTTGCGTGTTAGGGGCCTGACATGGGTGTTGCTGTGGGTGTTCCCACGCAACACCTATGTCCACTGATGCATTTCCATATTTACGAGCAATCGTAAACCTGGAAATGTGTCAGAATGCTAGCCACCCCCAGGGGTGGCGTAGCGAGGCACAACGAGAAGAAATGTTTCATTTCTCCTTGTTTTTTTCCTCTTTCAATGCGTGCTGCATTCTACAGCACACACTGGAAGAGGAAATTACCTCAATTGATTGTTTTTGTGCAGGAAGGTGTCCCTTCCTGCACAAAAACAATCTCCCCATGACACTGGCATCCTTGCACCATGGTGTAAGGGTGTCTGCGCCGGCGCATGGCAGCAGTTTGTGCGCCAACGCAGGGAAAAGCACAGAGATGCGATATGTTGTTGTAAATATGTCGCATTCCTGCGCCTAGAAACTAACACAGCGCGGCACAGCAAAATGACTTGCGGCACCGCGCTGCGTTAGTTTCTCGTAAATAGGGCCCACTGTTTCTTATTACATTCCTGGTAGGTGGCCAGTCAGTTATTAATCTTTATTCAGGTGACCAGCCATAACATTTTTAAATTACAAAAAAAGTACAGGTTATAAAAATACAATATTGTTATATAATGATTAGCGAGATACATCACAATTGATCCAAGAAGCACTGTTTTGGTACAAGATGCAAAGTGAATTTCATCGGAATAACACAAGGTTTACCTAAAACAAATGGTTTTGGTGCAAAATACAAAGCCGATTACATTACTAGCCTGTTGTCATTGTTAAAGCATACAAGGACCATTCATAACATAATTAAAAAATATTAAAAATACAATTAATTCCTTGAATCATTCATTTTATGTTGAACTCAAGATGCTCCATAGTGCTTCTTATTCTTAACAACACTTCCAATGTGAGGCAATCTGAAGTGCTGTAAAAAGCCATCCCAATATGATATGGTCTGATATTAGCTTTGTGTAAGATCAGGACCAAAATATTAAGCCAGCAGGCAGAACATAGAGCGCAAAAGAGCTTAAAGTATTTGGTGCTTTTATTTGAAATATTATCACATAGGGATTTGGGGAGGTCCTCAGCCCAGATTCCATGCAACGGAAACGCTACCACAAAGTGTAATGAGCTCAATTGTAATGGTGTAAGATAGTATCTATAGGTTGTGTTCAATATTAGAATCAAATAAGGTCAAGCCCTATCAAAGTGGAAACAGCAATATAGTTTTTCAGTGTCTTCATGGATTGGGGCCTTTCTAGCTGGACCATAATGCGATGGTTGTAATGAAGTCGTTTAACTTCCTCTTACCAGCGAGGGACTAAGCATGTCGGGTTCGAGAAGAGTTCCGGGGTACCCAACAGTTAAATACTTACTGCACATAAAAAAGCAAGAGAATCCGACCAATTTTATCAAGGGCTAGACCGAGCTTTAACCCCTTCGCTGCTAGGCCTCCCCCCCCCGTGCTAAGCCATTTTTGGCTATTTGAGGTAGTTCGCTCTTAGGCCCCTGTAACTTTTTGACCACATAAGTTATCCACGCTAAATTTGCGTCCTTTTTTTCCAACATCATGGGGATTCTAAAGGTGTCCAGGGTTTGTGGATTCCCCTTGAGGGGACCCAGAAATTAGCCAAAATACTGCAAAATTTTGGTTTAAAAGAAAAAAAAAAGTGCTGCAAATGAAAGCGTCTGTTTTTTTCCCTGCAAATGGTATCAACAAAGGGTTTGTGGTGCTGAAATCACCATCTTCCCAGCTTTCAGGTACTGACAGACTTTTGTCAGAAAACTAACATTTGTTAAACAGTTTTGGCATTTTACAGGAGCATAGCCTATTTTTTCTACTTTTTGTGCTTTCAACCTTCTTCCAGTTAATGGTAGAAAAGGGTATGAAAGCAATAATGGATCCTGAAAAGCTATACATTTTAAAAAAGTAGGCAAAATTCTGAATTCAGCAAGGGGTCATTTGTGTAGATCCTTCAAGGTTTCTTTATAGAAACTAACAGTTGAAAATAGGAGAAATTGAAAATGAGTTGAAAAAAACAGCCATTTCTGCCAACGTTTTCACCTGTAACTTCTTCTAAGTTTGACAGCTTTTTTTAAGCAATATACCGTTACATCTGCTGGACCTTTCTGGTTGTGAGGATATATAGGACTTGTAGGTTCACCAAGAACCAGACGAACCCAGAACCAATAACTGAGCAGCGTCTTGCAATGGTTTTTTATTGTGTACCGGGTATGTAGCAATTCATTTTGGAAAATATATACAGTGAAAAATCGGGATGAAAGACACCTATGTATTTCTGAAATTGGAACAAAATATAGAGCTTATAAACAGTAGCTATTTGCACATTTCCGAAATTGTGAGTACCCATACTAGCATGAGTATAGAGAACATTTTTCAAAATGACTTCTTTTTTACACATTGTCTTTCATTTGGAAGGCAGAAATGCATCGGAAGTCAACAGGTAATAACAGTTGCTCTAAAATTCTGTGTTACCCTAAGTCTCTCGATAAAAATGGTACCTCACTTGTGTGGGCAGGCCTAGTGCCCACAACAGGAAACGGCTCAAAACGCAATGTGGACACACCACATTTTTACAGTGAAAACTGACCTTTTTTTTACAAAGTGCCTAGTTGTGGATTTTGAACCCTAGCTCTACCGGCACCTAGGGAAACCTAGCAAACCTATACATTTTTTAAAACTAGACACCCAGGGGAATCCAGGATGTGGTGACCTGTCTGGCTGTCACCAGGTTCTGTTACCCACAATCCCTTGCAAACCTCAAACTTTGTCAAAAAAACACATTTTCCTCACATTTCTGTGATGGAAAGTTCTGGAATCTGCAAGGATACACAGAATTCCACACACCCCCCATTCCCCAAAGTCTTCCGATAAAAATGGTACCTCAGTTGTGTGGGTAGGCCTAGTGCCAGCGACAGGAAACGGCCCAAAATGCAATGTGGACACACCACATTTTTACAGTGAAAACTGACCCTTTTTTTGCAAAGTGTCTAGCTGTGGATTTTGAACCCTAACTCTGCCGGCAACTAGGGAAATCTAGCAAACCTATACATTTTTGAAAACTAGACACCCAGGGGAATCCAGGATGGGGTGACTTGTCTGGCTCTCACCAGGTTCTGTTACCCAGAATCCCTTGCAAACCTCAAACTTTGTAAAAAACAACTCATTTTCCTCACATTTCTGTGATGGAAAGTTCTGGAATCTGCGTGGATCCACAAATTTCCTACCACCCAGCGTTCCCCCAGGTCTTCCGATAAAAATGGTACCTCACTCGCGTGGGTGGGCCAAGTACCCGCGACAGGCAAGGGCCCAAAACGTATTGAGGAGACATCAAAATTACCTATCACAAAACCTGGCTTTGCAAGGGGGGGCCACCTGGGTTTTTGGCCCTGGCTCGGCGGCTATCTTGGAAAACCTACAAAACCCACACATTTCTGAAAACTAGACACCCGGGGGAGTCCATCGAGGTATGGCTTGCATGGACTCCCCAATGTTTTCCTACCCAGAATCCCTGCAAACCTCAAATTTAACTGAAAAAATCACATTTTTCTCAAATTTCTGTGTGGCAAAGTTGTGGGATCACAGGGCTGACACAAACTTCCTACCATTCAGCATTCCCCAGGTCTCCCAATAAAAATGGTACCTCACTCGCGTGGGTGTGTCAAGTACCCGCTACAGGCAAGGGCCCAAAACGTATTGAGGAGACATCAAAATTACCTATCACAAAACAACCTGGTTTTGCAAGGGGGGTCACCAGGGTTTTTGGCCCCGGGCTCGGCGACCATCTTGGGAAAATACCAAACCCATACATTTCTGAAAACTAGACACCTGGGGGAGTCCAGCTAGGTATAGCTTGCCTGGACTCCCCAACGTTTTCCTACCCAGAATCCCCTGCAAACCTCAAATTTAGCTGAAAAAATCAAATTTTTTCTCAAATGTCTGTGTGGGAAAGTTGTGGGATCACCAAGCTGACTCAAATTTCCTACCACCCAGCGTTTCCCCAGGTCTCCTGATAAAAATGGTACCTCACTCGCGAGGGTGGGTCAAGTACCTACGACAGGTAAGGGCCCAAAACTTATTGAGGAGACATCAAAATTACCTATCACAAAACAACCTGGTTTTGCAAGGGGGGTCACCTGGGTTTTTGGCCCGGGCTCGGTGGCCATCTTGGGAAACTACCAAACCCACACATTTCTGAAAACTAGACACCCTGGGGAGTCCAGCGAGGTATGGGTGGGTTTGGTAGTTTCCCAAGATGGCCGCCGAGCCGGGGGCCAAAAACCCAGGTGACCCCCCTTGCAAAACCAGGTTGTTTTGTGATAGGTAATTTTGATGTCTCCTCAATACGTTTTGGACCCTTGCCTGTCGCGGGTACTTGACCCACCCACGCGAGTGAGGTACCATTTTTATCAGGAAACCTGGAGGAACGCTGGGTGGTAGGAAATTTGTGTCAGCCCAATGATCCCACAACTTTCCCACACAGAAATTTGAGAAAAATTTGATTTTTTCAGGTAAATGTGAAGTTTGCAGGGTATTCTGGGTAGGAAAATGTTGGGGGATCCACGCAAGCCATACCTCGATGGACTGCCCCGGGTGTCTGGTTTTCAGAAATGTGTGGGTTTGGTGGGTGTCCCACGATGCCCGCCGAACCTGGGGCCAAAAACCCAGGTGATCCCCCTTGCAAAACCAGGTTGTTGTTTAGTGATAGGTAATTTTGATGTCACCTCAATATGTTTTGGGCCCTTGTCTGTCGCAGGTACTTGGCCCACCCATGCGAGTGAGGTACCATTTTTATCTGGAGACCTGGGGGGAATGCTGGATGGTAGAAAAATTGTGGTTTTTCTGATACCAGAATATTATGACACAGTAATACAAGAAAAATGCGTTGTCATATTTTGAGGTTTGCATGACATTGTGAGTAAAAACAACTTGTTGGGATCCATAAGAGGCACACCACCCAACACTCCCCATTTGTTTTGGTTTACAAAAATATCTATTGTTGGAAAATTTACCTTAGAGGAAGACTACACCTTGGCACAGAAAGACAGATGAGACAAATATGATTGCCTATCCATCTGTTCCTCAAGTACACACACATACTGGTTGGATTTGGAACGAGGGTTAGTAAAAGATTCAAAATGTATATTTTATTAACAAGAGATTTCACAAAAAGGAAATGCACTGTTAATAATTAAAAGGTTAAAAACCTGAACCAATGGCTCACAGCTTGTGAGCTGTAAAGCCACGACAAGGCACCAACCTCTTTACAGACCATTCACACGACTTTCATACTTGACACACAATTTCACACCACCAGCTGCGGCCCCAGCACATTACAACACTCAGATGCACAGACAATGTGGAGACAATGTACACTCTGGCAGAGAGAGACAGAAAAGACAAATATTACTTCAAAATGAACAATTCCTTAAGTACTCACACATACTTGTTGGATTTGGCATAAGGATGAGTGAAGGTTCAGAGCGTAAAATTCTATTAACAATAGATTTCACAAAAAGAAAATACACTGTTAATATTTAAAAGGTTAAAAACCTGACCCAATGACTCACACCTTGTGAGCTGTAAAGCCACGGCAAGGCACCAACCTCTTTACAGGCCATTCACACATCTTTCATACGTGACACACAAGACCATTCACACCGCCAGCCGCGGGCCCAGCATAGTACAACATTCACATCAACAGACAGCACCATTCAAGGGCCCATCACTTTCATACGCCCACATGACTGACACAGCAATCACACCGGCTGGTGGTTGACATAGTGTGTGCAGTGGCGTTTGACTAGCAGAGTGTGTAATGACCAGCAGCCAGTCGCTACTCACACACTGCCAGCCAAATGCAAGCCCACGCACACCGCCAGCCAAGCACCAGCCCACCCACACTGCCAGTGCACGCATACCGCAAGCCAAGCGCCAGCCCATACACACACTGCCAGCCAAGCACCAGCCCACGCACACCACCAGCCAAGCCCCAGCCACACCGCCAGCCCAAGCACACCACCAGCCAAGCGCCAGTCCACGTACACTGCCAGCCAAGCGCCAGTCCATGCACACGGTCATCAATTTGTTTTTTAACAAGAAAGCAAACACAAACCAATTGGAACTAGATACAAAACTATAACTACAAACACAACAGCCGTAACTAAAGACATCATTCTAATGCCAACCATGAAACTGAACAACAACTATATAAAACCATACAGACCAGACTGTACACTATTAGACTTACGGTTGCTCCCAAAAACTCTTTTGAGTGTGATACAATCTGAAACATGTGGGCACACACAGCCCAGGATTAGAAGGACAATCAGCACAGAGCATACGACTCTCCTTCTGCATACCTCTTCGCAAACAGACTCTACATCTCTTACAGGGATTGGTTTTTTTTGGCGAGGGAGGAATTAAATCAGGAAAGTGGTGATCTTTCAATCTAGCCACATCCTCCACCAGTCCAACTCTAGGAACACTTGCTTGTTCCACTACAACAAGGCTGCCTATCACAGATTCCTGAAACTGAACAAAAGTAATCTTTGACGCAGGAGAATACTCCTTGAACGCAACAAAAGCATTAAAAGTTGCTAAATTGAAGAGATGGATGGCCAACTTCTTATACCAAATGTAAGCCTTACGAACAGCAGTGTAAGGTTCCAACCTCTGATCTACTCTATCGACACCACCCATGTGCTTATTGTAGTCTACAATGCACACAGGTTTGCGCACTTCAGCAACCTGACCCCAAACAGTCACAGGTGAAGTACTGTCATCATGGATGATAGTCAGCATGTACACATCCCGCCTGTCCACAAATTTCACAGCTAGCAGTTCCTCACTACGCAAGGCACTGCACTGTCCCCTCTGAAGTTTTTTGCAAACAAGCTCTTTTGGGTAACCTTTACGGTTAGTGCGGATTGTGCCACAAGCAAAAGTGTCCACTTTGAACAATTCCTTAAACAATTGCAAGGCACTGTGGATGTTATCAAGGTACAAATGGTGACCTTCATTAAACAGTCCTCTAGCAAGTTCCCACACAATTTTCTCTGAAACTCCAAAAATGGACGGACAACCAGGAGGGTTAATAGTGGAATCCTTACCAGTGTACACCCCGAAATTATAGACATATCCTGTCCTACTCTCAGACAACATATACATCTTAATTCCATAACGTGCCCTCTTGCTGGGAATGTGCTGCCTAAAAACCAAACAGCCCTTGAACAGGACCAAAGACTCATCAACAGCTATTTCTTTCCCTGGAGTATAGATCTCTGATAATCAATCTACAAAGTGATCAAGAACAGGCCAAATCTTAAAAAGACGTTCACAGTCAGGGTGATCTTGTGGCAACGCCAAAGCATTATCAACACAATGCAGTATCCGAAGCAAAAGTAAATACTGATCACGACTCATAATTGCAGGAAATATGGCTGTTGCCATCAAGGGACTGGTAGACCAATATGAAGCCAGGGACGGCTTCCTTATCAAGCCCATCAAAAAAGTCAAACCCAAAAACTTCTTCATCTCATCCAGATTTGTGGGAGTCCACGGGGTAGCTCTAGAGAGGGGCCTAAGTCTGGCACCGTTGTCCCTCAAAAACTGTTCAGCATACAAATTAGTCTGCTCAACAATCTCAGCCAAAAATCCATCATCCATAAACAACTGAAAAAACGGTATAGGCAAAAGATTTTCACAATCCACTCTACACCCTACATCACCACTAAAGGCAGGCAACACTGGCTGCACCATGTTTGGATCAACCCAGAGTCCAGCACTTCCATTAGGAAGCCTTGCAGCCCCAGGCTGCAATCCCGATGTCTCTTGCTGCACCATCGACACATCAGTGTCCTCCTCTAAAACAGGCACTTCATCCGTACTGAGAGTAGCTTCATCCGCACTGAGAGTAGCTTCATCATCAGATGATTCCTCATGGACAGAAAACTCACTGCCAGAATCTTGAACTGCCTCCTCTCCCTCAGACGCACTGTCAGTCTCATAGTACTGCTCAGAGGAACATTCAAAAAGCATACCAACCACCTGCTGAGCAGTAATTCTACGGCTAGCCATAATCCTTACTAATAAAGGTAACTTGTCAAACAAGTCAACAACAACAAACACTTTGTAAAATAAGTAATAAACAAAATGTGGCTTTATCACAAAGACCTATATACTCCAAAACTATACCACTCACTTGCCAGAAGCAGCTGCTAGACTCACCACCACCTACTCTGCACAGACACAGTAAGGATCAACAATATCCCACTAAAAAAGAAAAATAAAAATAAAAGAAAATTACACATAAGACAACACAAAACACATCGCAAATAATCTCATGCTCAAAACACTAACTAAATATGCTGCCATTATGACACCACTTACAAAAAAATCATTCATGCATGACAATAATACTCATTTGGAGTAAACACAACAAAATTGTTTTTCTTACCAAATAAATGCAACTATGCAAAACTGCAGAACAACCACTGCCGAAACCGCAAACAAGTATCAAAAGCTTTGCTCTAGAATAAAAAGGAGAAATAAAACATTACAATCACATATGCAAATAATGCACCAGTCCACACACAATCCACCAGCCAAGGGGGCAGAAACAGCCAAAATATTCACCCCCGTAAAAGGGGAGCAACCCTTGCCCAAAAGGCCACTCCCCAACACCAACATTTAAAAAACCCTGGTGTCTAGTGGCTTCTGCCCCCCTTGGGGACACATGGGCCTAAAAACATATGGCTGATCTACCCCCCAAAGAGGGCAGAAATGGCCACAATCATCCCCCCATAAAGGGGAGCGACCCTTGCCCAAGGGGCCAGTCCCCAACAACATTAAAAAAAAAACCCTGGTGTCTAGTGGCTTCTACCCCCCTTGGGGATGGATGGGCCTGAAAACATATGGCCGGTATGCCCCCAAAGGGGGCAGAAACTGCCACAAGAATCACCCCATAAAGGGGAGCGACCCTTGCCCAAGGGGCCGCTCCCCAACATCCCCCCAAAAAAACAGATATCCCTAGTGGGCCACACAACATTTAAAAAAATCAGCCAATCTGCCCCCCAGGGGGGCAGAAACGGCCAAAATAATACTCCCCAAAGGGGAGCGACCCTTGCCCAAGGGGCCGCTCCCCAACATCCAAAAAAAAAAAAGAAATTCCTGGTGGCCTAGTGGGCCACACAAATTTTTTTTAAAAATCAGCCGATCTGCCCCCCAGGGGGGCAGAAACAGCCAAAATAATGCCCCCAAAGGGGCGCAACCCTTGCCCAAGGGGCTGCTCCCCGCAAAAATATCCCTGGTGGTCTAGTGGGGCAGAATTCTTAAAAAATATGGACCGATCTGCCCCCCAGGGGGGCAGAAACAGCCACTATAATGCTCCCCAAAGGGGAGAGACCCTTGCCCAAGGGGCCACTCCCCACAAATAAATCCCTGGCCCGAGTTTTTTTTTTTAAATGGCCAGATCTGCCCCCAAGGGGGGCAGACATAGCCAAAAAACATTGCCTCCAAAGGGGAGCGACCCTTGCCTAAGGGGCCGCTCCCCTCAAACAGTTGAACACATTCAACATTTAAAAATAAAAAAAATCCCTGGTGTCTAGTGGGCATTCCTGCTGCACGATCGCGCGATCGTGCAGCAGGAATGCTCAAAAGAGGCATCAGAGGAAAGGAAAACCCTTTCCTTTCCCCCAGTGCCTCTTTTGTTAAAATTGAAAAACTCACCTCCTCTTTGCTGGACGTGCTGGAAGCAAATGGCTTCCAGCGTGTCCGGTATCATGTAATGACATCAGTGCGCGAGGCATGCTGACGTCATTAGATGACGTGGAGGGGGGGGGCAGGGGAGGCAGAGGAGGGGCTTCCCCTGCCTTACCCGGTGGGGGCAACATAAAGGGTGGCCCACAGGGGGAGCACCAGCGCTTCCCCCGTGGGTGGGTGGTAGGACAGCCGGGAGCCATCCGACGCACACGCCCACCATGACGTCGGACGGCTCCCGGCCGTCCGATGCACGGAAAGAGTTAAGAATACCCGCATCAGGCCCGCCTCAGGTTTGCACAAGGTATTAATCCAGAACATCAAAGAGGCCAGACTGATGGCATCCTTCATATGGCTTTAATCTGCCTCAGTGTGGCATATAAATCAGGCAGTACCCCGAAAGACTAATAGGACTCTACATAGAAAACAATTCTCAAGCCGTTGAAGAATGTCTGGGTTGCTATAACCTCAAATTCCCACTCCATAAAGCCCCACCAACGAGCATTTACTCTTATAGATCTAAATCATTTTTCACACTGGTTTGCAGCCTGTAAGAGAACCGAAAAAAAACACCTCAACTGCTCTGCTAAGTTTTTGCGATCTTGTAGTTAAAGGTAGAGCCCAGTTTAATGCAGCATTAAAAGAGATTCCCAGATAAATTAAAGGTCAAACTATACCTAGTTGGATAACCCCCATATGATAAGGCTTACTCTTGGTATTGCGGAGGCCGTTAGTCATAATGAATTATTTAGAAAAATTCACCTTAAGATTCAAGTCTTCCATAAAGGTCAGGAATAAATCTATCAACAATTGTATACCATTTGCTGTTCTTGTGATAAGGACTGCGTTATCTGCATGCAGCAAAATTGGAATCGGATGATTCCCCATCTGGGGCAGGTCCTGGCCTCTATGAGATAGATGTCGGTTCACCACTTTGATGTATAATAAATACAAAAAAGGGGCCAGAATGCAACCTTGTTGCATACCATGGTTCAATCTGATAGGAATGATGCATTCTCCTTGTGGGCCATAACAGACTTTGACATAGGGGTCTTATTCAGCAGTTTCCCTGCCCACAATCCTCTACGCCTGAACTTTCCACACTCGACTGGGATGGGACAGCGTCCCCCAGTTGTCTCAGCAGCAGGGTGGGGACTTAGTGAAGTCATCGCGCTCTTAAGCGCATCAAGGTTCCCGCAGCACGGGTATCATTCAGTGGTTTCCCTGCCCGCAATCTACCATGCCAGAATTT
The DNA here is from genome assembly GCA_963921515.1 of Calotriton arnoldi. Lineage (NCBI taxonomy): Eukaryota > Metazoa > Chordata > Amphibia > Caudata > Salamandridae > Calotriton > Calotriton arnoldi. The sequence continues at coordinate 252,216 of CAWUFW010008810.1, read as the reverse complement.
TCCATAGTCAACTGGGGTGGGACTATGTCACTGAGTCGTCTCAGCGGTAGGGCAGGGCCTGAGTGAGGACTTAGAGCTCCTAAGCGCATCAAGGTTCCCACAGCACAAGTCTTATCAGGTGGTTTCTCTGCCCGCATTCCACCATGCCAGAACTTTCCACACTCAACTGGGATGGGACTATGTCCCACAGTTGTCTCAGTGGCAGGGTGGGACCTAAGTGAGGACATTGCGCTCTTAAGCACCAGGGCCAGACTGGGAATAGCAACCAGCCGTGGTGATTGCTGGCCGACCGGCCCTGGGAGGGGGTGGGAGGTGCCAGCAAAACGCATCGCTCCCGCTTTTGTTATAGGGGGCCGATATTGCAGCAATACAGCAAAACCGGCCCCCTGTAACAAAACTGGCCCCCATGGGCACAAAACTGGCCCCCACCCCTCTGGCACACCGGGGAAATGTCCGGTGCCCGCTATGGCCAGTCCGGCCCTGTTAAGCACATCAAGGTTCCCGCAGCGCAGGACGCAATCCAGCGGTTTCCTTGCCCGCAATCCGCCACGCCACAACTATCAACACTTGAGCTGCAGGGCGGGCCAGAGTGAGGACATTGCACTCTTAAGTGCATCAAGGTTTCCAAAGCACGAGTCTCATTCAGCGGTTTCTCTGCCCACAATACCCCAGACCAGAACTTTCCGCACTCGACTGCGGTGGGACTACATCCTTGGGCCTTCTCAGCAACAGGGCAGGGTAAGAGTGAGTACATTATACTCTTAAGTGCATCAAGGTTCCCGTAGCGCAGGTCTTATCTTGCCCGCTATCCACCATGCCAGAACTTTCCACTCTCGACTGGGGTGGGACTATGACCCAGTTGTCTAAGTGGCAGGGCGGGGCCTGAGTGAGGACATCGTGCTCTTAAGCGCATCAAGGTTCCCCCAGCGCAGGTCTTATCCGGTGGTTTTGCTTCCAGCAATCCGCCATGCCAGAACTTTCCACACTCGACTGGGGTGGGAATACGCCCCAGTTGTCTGAATGGCAGGGCGGGGTCTGAGTGAGGACATCGCACTCTTAAGTGCATCAAGGAGTGATCCGAATTCTCAGCCAAGCTTATCTATGATCTCTTGGAACTTGGCTGGTATTAAACTTAAACATATAGAATCTGAATGGTTACCCTACATTAATAATTATGATGTCTGTATGTTTCAGGAGACTCGGGCTACAACCAGGTTGTGCATCAACGGTTTCTCAAGCTATAGCGTAGATGCTCAACCTAAGATAGGCCAACTACTAGAAGCTAAAGCATGTGAGTCCAATTTTTCCATACTACGAGACTTCAATTTTCATTTGGAAAATATCTCTGACTGTGAAACTGAAGCCCTCCTTGACGAAATGGCTAGCGTAGGACACAGACAATTGGTTAAAGGGTCTACACACTCAGCAGGGCATTGTCTGGATGGGATATTTTTGGATCATCCTAATTTAGAATGGACCAGATCACTTCCTTTAATCTGGTCTGATCAAAGTGCGATCTTGTTTGAAATCTTTCTGCCTCTCAAACTGTCTGAAAACCCCTCAAATAAGGTCACTACTTCATGACCAGGAAACAAAGTAGAGGCTGTGCAACTTAACAATGTGCTCACTCAATCTTTACAAAAAACTCTTTGATTTAGGGCTTGCTGTGAAGAACTATTACTCTTGGATTGATTCTGCAGCCCAGCAGCTGGCCCCACCGGCCAATCGTCGCCACTCCATGCAATCACCATCGGAACCCTGGTCTAATGACTCACTGAGAGCTCAAAAACAAATCTGCCGTAGGCTGGAAAGAAAGTGGAGATTAAATAACAACCCTCAGGCAAATACAGATTATAGATTAGCCATTCAAGCCTATAAAAATCTAATCTTGAAGGAAAAGACATTCTACTTCAAAGAAAGAATTGAAGCAATTAATGGCTGTGCGAAAGTATTATTTTCCACCATCAGAAAAACTTCCAAAGCTTCCAGATCCTCAAGATCACGAAGCGAGCCAACATTTCTGTGACTCCCTAGCTGTCTCTTTTCAGCAAAAGGTTAAACTGGTTTACAATGCCTTTTTGCCCCAGGATAATCATCCGGTCCAGTCTTCTCTTCATCCCAGCCACAGTGCTCCTTTACAATTCACACCAGGAAGTCCAATAATGCTGACCCTTTCATCATTTTCTATTTTATCACTGGATCAGATTATTAAAACAATCTCCATAGTCAAGACAGGATCCCCCATGGACCCATGTCCACTGAGAATTCTTCACTTAGCCCCAGAGATCATTGCAACATCACTCTTGCCTATTTTTAATCTTATGATTACTTCAAGGCATTTCCCCATCGAATGGAAAAAAGCATCTATATTACCACTTTTAAAGAAATCTAACTTAGATGCTAATAATCCCCAGAACAATAAGCCAATCTCACAATTGCCTTTTCCTGCAAAAATAATTGAAAGGATTATCAACCAAGAACTTTCCACCTTCATCACTGAAAATGGTATTCTTGATCCTTCACAATATGGATTTCGGGCCCATCATAGCATCGAACTGGTCCTGATTACAGCCATGGAAGAGCTTAGACAAACTCTAGACTGTGGGGGGAGAGCAGCCCTGATCCCACTAGATCTGTCAGCTGCTTTTGATACGGTCAACCACGATGTGCTGGTTGACCATTTATCCATCGTTGGGGATCAGAGACAAAGCGCTCTCCCTGCTAAGCTCCTTTCTGTCAGATCGGTCTCAAGTGGTGGCACTTGGAGAGTTTGTCTCCCCCCCCTTCTCTCTTCCCTGTGGAGTTCCCCAGGGCTCATCTTTGAGCCCTACCTTATTTAATCTGTATGTCATTCCCCTGGCCAAATTAATCCAAAGTTATGGCTTCACCCTTGTGTCATATGCGGATGACATGCAGATAATTGTATCAATCAACAGTGCACCTGTGAAACCACAGTCCGATTTCAAGACTGTATGGGCCATATAGGAATCTGGATGCAAGACAACTGTCTTAAATTAAATTCATCAAAGACTGAAGTCCTTCTCTTTGGGAACTCATCTTTAGTATGGACAGACAGTTGGTGGCCCGATCTAATGGGTCCTTTACCTGTCCCCTCAAACAAAGTGAAAAATCTTGGTGTTTTCTTTGATCTTAATCTATCATTTGAAACTCAGATTAATCACATTACATCCACATGCTTTTTCATTCTTAAAGTACTGAAGAAGGTTCTTCCCTTCATCCCTTTTGAGTTGAGGAAAACAGTGGTCACTGCAATTATTGCATCTAGGCTTGACTACTGCAATGCACTATTTACCAGCGCGAGTAAGCGCAGCATTCGTAAACTCCAGATAGCACAGAATGCAGCAGCAAAAGTCCTGTTAGGGCTCTCACGCTATGTTTTGGTCTCTAAGGCTCTCATACAATCGCACTGGCTGCCAATCACGAAGCATATTCAGTTTAAAGCCCTGTGCATAGCTTTTAAAGCTCTACATGGTCTTGGTCCATCGCAATTGTCGCAATACTTCAAACCTTACATCCTGGTCAGACCCCTTAGGTCCTCGGATTGTGGAAACCTGATCATTCCCAGAGTGCGGAAAGTAAAATGGGGAGGCAAAAGCTTCACCCATACCACTACTAATCTCTGGAATTCCTTACCCACTACAGAGAAAAGAGAAGCCAATCTGCTTGAATTCAGGAAAGGACTGAAAACATGGCTTTTTTAATTGGTGATTCCTACGTAACATTTTAAAATCTACTAGTATGAAGCAGCGCCTAGACACCCTTGGGTACATGTAGCACTATATAAAAAATACTTAATTTCATTTCATTTTCAGAGAAACAGGGACGAGTTAGTGGAGGGTTACTTATCCTGAGGAAGGATGATTTTCACTGTATCCATTCAGCCCTGACGATTGATTCCCCTGATATATTGAGGGTCTCACTTACATTTCCCTCAAGGTTTGAAATTGGTAATATTCACCTTCTATGCTAGAACAGTTTGTGCTGGTAGTGAGTCCCCTGTTCTAACTCTCTTAGATGAGTTGATTGAAACTAACCAACAGCATGCTAAGTTAATAGTGGCAGGTGATTTTAACAACTCCTTCAAACCGTCCCCTTACATTAAGTGAGCTCACTGAAACAGAAGATGAGCAGTGGAGCATCCCCCAGTTAGATGGGAAGCAGCAGCGCAACTTCTCCCGCAGTGTTCTCCAACTGACTTGTATCACTGTAGGCCGGGGTATCAGGGCTTGCAATGGTCGGACCCACTCAGACTCCCTCAGGATGCCCACTTTTAAGTGAGGTTTGTATACAAGAGTTATCGATTTTGTCTTTTTAGATGTCAGGCTATGGCCCTGCTGGAGGACATGAAGGTTGACACCCGCTTTGACAGCGACCACAACTCCTTGCTTTTATTTCCCTCTGGTGAAGTGTTGAGAAGGGCTAATACTGCTTGCAGAACTGTTATACCAGAACCTCTGTTAGCCTGTAATCATAGGAGAGTCCCTTGGCCGCATGTAATGTCCAGCCAAAAACTGCACACGGAGATATATGGCCTGTTTGTGTCTTTTTTATCTGATTTTGAAAATCTCCCCAGCACTGCTGTCCAATTCTTGACACTCTCTAGTTGTTTTCCCCAAGCTGCACTGCATTTTCTATAAGAAAGCCAATCACAGACAGCTTGCTCCGGCGAATGAGGTTAAATGGTTTAACCTTGAATGTACAATAGCTAAAACAAGATTAAGAGCAGCTATCAAAGACCGTGCATGGGTAGAGATAAAAGAGGCTAGGGGGAACTACAAATCACCCTCGCCAATGCCAAGAAAAACTGGGATGACAACATTTGGCAAGATTTGCTTCTAGCTATTAACCTGAAGGACAATAGACTTTTTGGCAAATCCTGTCACATGGCAGCAGTGATAACTCTAGAACATACCACCATCACATTCAACCTGAGAGCTGGGTCACCCATTTCTGTGAGTTGTTAGCCCTGGAGGACTTCGATCCAGATGGGAACACCTTTCCAAGCCCTGGGTTGATAATCTCTAGAAGAGACGGGATAGCAGCAGAGGCAGCAGAGGCAGTGGAAGCAGACCCAGTGCATTTCACTCTAGAATACACCGCTAATGCCAAAATCTTCTTAAATCAGCAAATGTACCTGGCCCTGACAAAATCCCTGGTGACTTTTTCAAATCAGAACCCCAAATCTGGACAAGTTAGGTTAACTTTGTATCTAATGCCATATCGGCTGGGGGGGATATTCCCGATAACTGGAGGGAAGCCAAGATAATCCCTGTATATAAAAAGGGCAATCCCTGTACTCCATCCAACTACAGACCTATAAGTCTTATTGACAATTTACAAAATATTTTCGTTAGGCAAGCCCTTGAAAAACTATTCACATGGGTTGAAGAAAATCATGGTCTGTCCCCACTTCAAGCCGGTTTCCGACCAAAGACCAGCACTTCTTACCAGGTATTCAGACTGGCTCCCCTTTATTGGAAATATACACTGTTAATGAAGGAAATTGTATGTGACTTTTGTGGACCTTAGGGCTACGTTTGACTTTGTTCCCAGAGAGAATCAGTGGAGAGTTTTGCTCAAGATGGGTGCTCTTGGTGACCTGGTCAAACTCATAGCTAAATTGCACGTGGAGAACTGTGCCCCGGTCCGTTGGGGCAGCAAAGGGGAACTGACAGATTGCATCCCATATCGCGAGGCGTATACCACCCTATTGACCTTGTGTATAAACAATGTGGTACGGACACTTTTAGACTGCCAGAATGATTTGTCTGTCCTAAATAACAAAAAGATACCAATCTTACTTTTTGCTGGCGATTCCCTCCTCACTTCTAAAACACCCATGGGACTACAGGTTCTAATTAACAACTTTTTGGGGTTTTACAAATCTAGAGGTTTGGATTTGAACGCAACCAAAACCAAATACATGGTGTTTGGGCCTGGGACTGTTAAAAACTGTGCAATGAGAGTTGGAAATGAACCCACCCTTAGAAAGAGTTCACAGTATAGACTACCTAGGAGTCAGGATATCAGATAAACTCAGGTGGGTACCACAACCTCAATAAAAGTTCACTCCTTCTCCAGCACAGATCTAAGGCTATCTTGTGGCTGCACAAAAAAACGTGTTCTCGTTCGGTGTCTCCTACATTGAAAGTATACCGTGCGAAAGCCCAGAGTGCTGCAGTTTTCGGTGCAGAGCTGTGGGGGTATGTTGACACTCAGCAACTGGCCACTGAGGAAAATACCTTTGCAAGATCACTCCTTGCATGCCCGGTCAGTACCCCTTTAATCCTGCGTTTTCTTGATTTGGGCATCAATTGAATCTCAAGCCTGTTATCACTGAAACCCCTGGTGTATTGGGTCCATCTCTGGGAAACGCTGGAGCTAAAGGAATACAGAGATTCACTCAGGGAACTAATGGCCTTGAATAATGCCATGCAGGCCTCCTGGCTCAAATTTGTATTTACTTGGTTTAAGAAACTTGGGGGCATATTCACAAGAACGTGTGATAACCACCGCAAGTTTAGCTTAACGCAACTTCTCACATCGCAGTCCATCGTGCGAAAACAACGCCGTGTTAACGTAGCCATTTTTTCCATTTCAACAGCTTTATTCGACAGGTTTTAAGTCATAAAAGCATTTACAAAAATACAGATAGAATTGATTAGATAGAACAGCTGTCAAAGGAAAAACATGTAAATTTGATAATTGGATATATTTTTAAATAAAATGCACTCACTTATTATGGTCATCTTTAAAGTCTCAAAATCATATAACTAAATGATAAGGCATGCAATCCAAGCCTTTAAAAATTTAGAGGAATACACTTATCATAAAACTTGATAAAAACACATACAAAAAATATAATAAAAGCATTTAAAATATGTACAATACACATCACAATTTTAGATAAGTTAAACACTCATTTGAATCTAAAAAGATAATTCTCACTATTGTGTCCTGGGCTACTTAATGGAAAATGGCTGTATTAGGTCACATCATTATTTATCCTCACATAGACGTATAGAGTGGGCCCTTAATACCCATGACCACCCTAAAAATGTTGCCATGGCTATAGCAATTGTTGCTGAGGTATCGGTCCGCAAGATTCTTTCGGCTTCACTAGCCCGTCTGGTGCCCAGGAGCTTACAAATTGGGAACAACCAAACGCGACGCGGAGCAACATACCCAGCACAAACAAAAAGAAGATGAGCCAAAGATTCATTGCTAGACTTACACACCGGGCATGTATCTACCGTTGGTTTATTCCATCTAGCAGTGAATGCTCTCACTGGCAATGTGCCTACCCTAAACTGAAAATACAGTTTACGGTCTAGCGGTTTCGTGATTAGATCCCAGTATATCTCCAACTTCGGGATAACTTTATGTATAGAGAGGATGGCTCACTTAGTCTATTGATGTTATACTGAAACCATTCCCAATATTTAGCCTTCAGAACCTCCTTTGTGGAAAAATTTGAATTTTCAGGATCGGTCCATAGGGAGGACATACCTATGTTAGACAAGAGGTCTCTGACCGCCCATAGCCATTTAATATGATGTAAAGCATCAGCCCTTATTATTTCTGAGAAGCCTATCGCATAGCCTGCGAGCTCCGGCGTAGTCCAGAGCCTCCGCCAATAGAGGAGGGGTCGAAGTTTAGCTATGGCTGCAATCGGTTTTCTCCCCAGATCAAATAATAATGGGCACATTGGGGTACTTTGTGGAAGTCTAGTAATTTTCCTCAAGAACCTATTTTCAGAAGACGTAAGAGTTAATAGATTCTCGCACCCCCAGAGTTCAGAGCCATAGAGGGCTGAGCTAATGACTTTCATGCTGTAGATTTCTAAAACTGGGCTAATGGGCTTAGTATGTGAAGAGTTATGTTCCAGGTGTAAAATCCCTGACAATTGCCTATGTTTAAGGGATGCTAGATCTATCTGATGATCCCACTTCATATTGTCTTGAAAGTTAACCCCTAGATAGGTGAACTCCTTGACCAGTTCTAACGTCCTATCGTTCATTCGGATGCCCCCCTTGAAGGCCCTATGTGGATTAAATGCCATCAGTTTTGTCTTTGACACATTGACCTCCAAGCCCCGACATGAACAGAATCCCTCGAATGTTTTTAGACCGCTTGGGGTCTTGGATAGAATCAATGTGTCGTCAGCAAACATTAATATTGGCACTTTATCGTGTTAACGTAGCATTCTCAACCTGGGGGCACCATGCGATAGTCCCACGATAACGCGTCAAATGACCGCGTTAAAAACAACGCGATGCGAAACACCAACGCTAATAAAGTTGCGATGAGGCCAACCACGAAAAAAAAAACAGCGACAACCAGCGATAGGCCTGCAATCCCCACGCGTCTGGCGGGAAAATGCACCATAAAAGCTGAACAAGAAAAACACACCATAAACAAATCAAACTGCGCAGCAACATGGATGCACCCGGAACAAGTGCCCAGGTCAACGCGAACCCCAGAAGCCCCACAGACCACAAGCAATGAACCTCGGGGTCGGGGAAGGCAAAGGAGAAGAGGAAGAGGAAGACGGGGTACTGTCTGCAGGAAAACCCGATCGTCGTCACGGAGGTGACAGAGCACCACCAACAACTGTCCGTCACCACCACTGTGTCATTGGCAATACAGACGGAAAAATGGCATCCCATCGTGAATGCAGTCGCAGTGCCGAGGAGGCTAAGATGCGCTGGCACGATGTCAAAAGCCAAGCCAAGCAGAAACCCACTGCCAACAGGAAGGCAGCAACGGCGAATGGAGGTGGGAGTCCTGCGCCACAGGAGGAGCTGGAGCAAATGGCGCCCACAGTCATCAGTGTGGAGACGGTGCAAGGAGTCGGGAGTCTGGACACTGTTCGACATGACCTGACACAACAGCAACAGGGTGAGTAACGAACAGGGACTGTGGGGACGGGCACAATGGCACACATGCACAATGACATGTAGCACACCGCACACCCACAATAACCCTGGGTCATGTCCCTGATCCCCATGACACACTGCAGCACACATACAAACATCAAGTAGGCCCCCGTTCACCATGTGCCCAAAGGGGTCCCACCCCACACAACACGAATTACACAACACACACATGCACCCGTGGGAAACACAGCAAAGATGCGTATGTGAGATCCACACTGACAATGCAAGTGACACCACATGACCAGCAGCATGGCTGAAGTACAATCACAATGACAATGTGCATGCCACGAGACTGAGGTGGCTGAGTGTGGACCACATCCGGAAAGGAGCAGGTCACACTCTGACACATCCACCTGCACAAACAACCACTGACGTCAACAACACATCTGCAGCCAAACAATGCACAAGAGTACAAAAACCGTCCAAGAGCACAAATGACCCAAGTCGCAAACATCACAGCACCGCAAAAGCACAAAAGCCAAAGGCACACCGCCTCCAAGGGATAAGGGGCAGCAAAATCACAGCTGCAGGTGCGACTCCCACACAAAGCAGCACACACGCATAGCAATTACAGCACACCCACATGGACGACAATGTGGTACACAGCCCAACACCTACACTGCAGAACAGAGGACACAACTGGGTCCGCCTGTGCGTAGAAAATGGCCAATCACATCTGACATAGCAGGAAACTGTGAGATGCAAAGGTACGTGTACAACCTCACCTACCTCATGTAGTCCAAATGTCCACTGTCCCGCATCAAATAGTCCGCCCCTCCCAAACAGCCACAATGTACATTGTCATGAAGTCTGAATGTAAACTTGAACAATGTGGCAACATGCATGCCAACATAATGTCAACAAGCATCTCCCCCCACATTGCAGAGGGACAAACAACACCCCCATCAGAGCAGACCAGACAACTCTACAGTGATGCTGAAGAGGACCACCACACTTCCGACACCTACGCCCCCACATCAGTCCATGGACATCTAAGGCAATCGACCTCCAGGAGCAGGGCAGCACCCCTGCATCGAGGACAGCCCACCCCCTGCACAGCCAACACAGTTGGATGCACCCACCACCCCGGCTGGCTCCCAGCAGCCCACCCAAGCACACATCGCATTCCAAGGCCAGGTGTCAGACTGCCAGAAGGGTGTGGCCGAACATGTGCGGGTGGGCCACTACCTCATGGAAGCCAAACCAGATCACATACGTGGGTGTCCAAGTCCCATCAGGGCACACCAACACTCCCCAACAGAGACCCACACTGCGACAGAGACACATGCCTTTGCACATTTCCAGTACTGAACCACACCCAGAGCCACGGGATGATCATCCACACCCCCGCGCCGGACTGGCGTATGCCGGCCCAGTTCACTCCTTTTACGTATTGAGTGGGGGACGACAAAGCTACATGTGCAATGTCCCACCCGCTGCCTGCGGTGACATGGCTGCGTCCTCTGTACACGGCACAATGTAATGTTGTTGTGCCCGGGGCACAAATGCATACATCATAAGCACACGGACACACACAGATAGTTCGTTGAACTGGCCACAGGCACGCACGCTCGACACCTTTATTGGCATGGTCACATGTACAGTGACGCATGTGCTGGATGTGTGTGGGGTGAGTGTAAGCCAGCCCTCATGGAGTCTTTGGTGCTGGCAACAACTTGAAAAGTGATCACAATTGAAGCAGAAACATAAAACACCAGCACAACAGAAATAACTGTGAAGCATCATGGTGGTAGCCGGAGGGAGTACAGTGTTCACCCAACATGCAAGCAGAATGTTCCTTGATTTTTGGTGCACTGAGTTAGTGGCACCTGAAGAGCTGAGCAGGGTATCAAGCTGATGATGGCCCCCACGACAGGTGTGAGCAACTCTGACAGTCTGGCAGTAAGACACCTCTGACTCTGGCACCTGTCGTTTGGAGTCGGTCCTGGCGGTGGTGGCGTGTGCATCCTGCGGTGATGCGACGTCCGGGCAGGTCAGGACTTGATGTGATGTGTGAGCCAAGGTGGACCGTAGTTGAGGCCGGAGGCAGTGGACAGCGCAGGGCCACAGACACATGGTGTTGATGACCCCCAGACCATCGACCCAGAGGCCATCCAACATGCCATCAGACTGGGGCCATGGTTTGAGCTGCACAGAGTTAGTGGCCCCGGATGCACTGCGGCCGGCACAGGCACACCGCCACAGGACGGTGACTTGTGGTGCAGTGAGATAGAGTCACGCGAGGTGAGCGGGTCCTCATCGATGTCGAAGGTGAATGTAGCAGAGGTTTGCAGGGGACAGTGGAAGGTGTCCTCCAGGGCAATGATACAAAGGGCAGGAGTCGGCCGGAAGCGGCAAATGGAGGAGTGGAATGCTACAGCCTCATTTTGGCCACATAGTCAGTATCACAGACATGATGATGAAGACAATCCCCAGTCCATGGACTCAGTCGCCAACAAATCTCAAGAAGAAAGTGTCCATGGTTGTCGGGGAACAGACTTAGTGGCACCGGAGCTGACAGGGGATGCAGTCTGCGACAAGGCCAGTACAATGATATCAGGTCTGCCATAAATGAATCATGAGTGAGTTCCCAATGTGTGCCCTACTCGACCGATGTGTAGTCCGGAGGCAGCGGCCAGCGTGGGCCAACCGCTGTTCAGCAAGCTCCTCCTGGGACACTGACACACGGTGTTGAAATGGCATGTGGGGATGACTCGTGGTTGACCGAGGCAGTAGCGACAGAGCTGAGCGGGTGTTTGGCCAGCGACGATGCTGTGTCCTGCCTGGTATGGACTGGCATGGATTTGTGTGGGGCCTGCAGGACCGCAGTGTAGTCCGAAGGCGTAGTCATCAAGGGCCCACAGACACGTGTGGTTGGATGCCATGCACATATTTTGTGTCACTACATCGAAGGGAGTATAGTGATATAAACTCCGCCATAAAGTGTGTACTCGGCCATTGTGTAATCAAGACTCAGTTCCAAATGTGTGACCTACTTGACCGCACTGTAGGCCCGAGGCAGGGGTCAGCAGGGGCCCACAGCCACGTGTTGTTGGCCCGCGATGCACAGGGTTGGTGACACCAGGGCAGTTGTCGACAGTGTTCGGACACCTCCGTAACGATGGTCCTTTTCTCCTCCGGACTGAACCGCGTCTTCCTCTTACTTGTCTCCCTGCGTACAGTGATATGTACTCCGCCATGCAGAAATCACGGATCAGTTCAACATGTGTGACCTACTCGTCCGCAGTGTAGGCCGAAGGTGTAGTCATCAGGGGCCCACAGACACGTGTGGTTGGAATGCCATACACATACTTTGTGTCACCACATCGAAGGGAGAATAGTGATATAAACTCAGCCATAAAGTGTGTACTCTGCCATAGCATAATCAAGACTCAGTTCCAAATGTGTGACCTACTTGAGCGTAGTGTAGGCCGGAGGCAGCGGTGGAGTACGTCAACGAAAAAGGAATGAAGCGGGCCTGTGTCGCGGAGGCCGTGATGGTCTGAGGAGGCTGCAAAGGTCGCGGGCCTCGGGCTTGGAGTTTGCGCTGGCACATGGTGGGCCCTCTTTGACACACGCCGGTGTCGGCAGGTAAGCAGTGAGGCCTGGCTGCGCAGGGGCAGGCATGACGGCTCCGGGGACCAGCGGCCCGGGTTGCAGCAGGCGCACAGGATCGCAGGCCACACCACTCACGGCGTCGGCCTCGTGGCGGGGTGGGAGGTGCCGCCCTGGCAGATGCGTTGGGCATTCCGGAAGAGAACCACGCCCAGTGCTACGTGCTTTTTATTCACACCCCTGCGCTGGCCTGGCGAACGCCGGGCCAGCCCACTCCGCACGCGCTTACGGGGGGGACATCACAAGCTACATTTCCGCGATCTTCCCCACTGGCTGGGGTGACATGGTTGCGTCCACTGTCCACGACACTCCAAACACCAGCAGTGCATGTAGACATGGCTGTATCTGTGGTCTGCATACTGCAGTCTGTCCAGCACATCTCCGCCACACTTGGCATTGTGTACATACTCATTCATGGTTCACTTGCCTCCTTCGCACATGCCTGGTTCCCACCTCTCCCCACATTCCGGTATTGTGTGGCTGAGGTGCCATGCCATCGATGGCTCATGTACATGGCTGACCAAGGTTGCCACAGTAAGTTGTGCTGTCGTGTCTGGTGGGGGGGCATGTTGTTTGGCATGTTGTATGTGATTTTGTGACTTGTGCAGTGCCAGAGTTGTGAGTTGCATGATTGTGGGGTTGAGGTGTGTGGTGTGTTCATTTGGTACTTGCCAACGGGCAGTGCATTCCCATGGGTGCCATCCTGGAAGCGCTGGTTGATGTTGGACTGTCGGAAGATGAAGGGAACATACACACTGCCTGGGTAGTTGGCCGTGACATTGGTGAGGAGTCTCCTGTGGTCCACTATTGCCTGCACGCTGATGGGATGCGTGTGCTTTCTGTTGGGGTATTGTGTGCGGTGTTGGCAGGGGCACAAGTGGGACAAGTGTGCAGTAGATTGCCCCCGACACGTGCGGGGCTCCAGCTATGGCATATAGTCCTTGCTTGGTCTCCAGCTGTTCCTGCGCATTGTGGGGGACGTATGGGTGCTGGGGTCCCTAGCTGGTGAGGGCATCCGGGACAGGTGTGAGGAACTTGGATGGGGCTGGCTCTGTGACGCCTCCTACAGGGGCGGTTGTTGTTTGGGAGGGTACCAGAGGCCAACAGGTGCAGCACAGCCAGCAGCTTTGACTGCGGAGGGATGTTCGTTGTCTGCTGTGTTGGTACCGTCAGCCTGTGGGCAATGATGTTCAGGATGCAGAGGATGGTTGTCCTTTTGGGCCTGTAGTGGGCATTGGCATTGTCTGGTGTTAGGTCTGTGGGGCTGGTGCATTTCCTGAAGGTCCGCTGTCTTTGTCTGCGCTGCCTCTGTGGTGGTCTGGGGGGGAATGCGGGGGGGGTCCGTTGGTGGGGTGGCGGTCCTGGGGGTGTTGGCGGTGGGTGTTGTTGCCCTCTGGGGGCTCCGGGGTGCATGGTGAGTGGCTCCATGGCATCTGTTGTTCTTCAGGTGTGGCTGTGGGCTGGGCTCCCTTTTCTTGTGCAGGTTGACGTCCGACTTTGCACCAGGTCAGAGCAGGTGTTAATTTCCTTCTCGTAACGCGCCGTATCGCCTGTTTTGTGCTTCTATCGCAGATGTGGCTGGTCGTTGAGAATGTTGCGTTGTGGTGTTGTCGCAGCTTTTTGCTCGGGAACGCCTACTCTGCATCTCATTAGCGTTAGTTGCCGGGGTCATCTGTGGCGATGTTTTTTGCGACTGCTTTCGCAGGGAAACTGGTGTTATGGGCTGTTAGCACCAGCTTGTGAATGGGGCGATAAATTTAGCGCGACTTTGGATGCGTTAAAGTGCCGATAACTCGGTGATAGCTCCTTGATAATATGCCCCTTGGTCTTTAAAGACTATGAGATGATCCTAGCACTATTCATAAAGCAGATGCCAGTGGTTTAAAATCTTATTACTGGACCTATGTCCGTGAACGATACACTGTGTGTGGGACCAATGGGCGCTTAACCAATCAGTTTTTTAACTCAAGGTCACCCCATCCTTTGAACCGTTCCTGGACACTATTCAACCGCCATTAGCTAGGAGCTTATACGTGAGCTTCTGACTCGACAGCTTACCGCTGAAACCTCTCACTAGCCAGTGGAAAAAGGACACAGTTTCTAATCTGTGCCAGTCTGTTGGTTGCCTCCCGAGGAGCGCATTCTGTTCTTCTGCCCAAAATACCTTTGCCCTTGACGCAAATGGATACATCCAGTATGCTTGAATCTTGGGGTGACTCAATATATTATTGCCCACAGGATCCTGAAATGCGAGACCTCCATTACAACAACTATGGGGCATATTAGCAAGGGCTTTATCGCCGCTTTAGCGGCACTTTTTGCCGCTAAAGCGGCGATTTTTTTATCGCCCTATCAGCAAGCTGTCGCTAACAGGCATTAGCGAAAGCTTTCTGGCGATAGCGGCCCGTTTTCCCCTCGCCTTGCATGCCAGCGATAATTATTGCTAATGACATGCAAGGTAGGCGTTCCCAACTAAAAGCGACTGAAAACAGTCGCTAACACAACTTCCCCCTATTAGCAACGCAGGCGAAGCGATAAAAAAATTCTCGCTAAGTGCGAATATCGCTAGAATTTAACACCTGCTAAAAACATGACTTTGTTGTATAGGAGGTGGATTGTCAGGCTAAGTCCCCCATGGCGTTAATGCGTGAATATCACTGGATTTCCAGCGACATTCACGCATTTCGCCGCTATCGCTGGATATTTTATCGCATTGGAGATAAACATTGCTAATAGCGTGTTATCTCCGCGATAATATCCAGCGATAGGCGGCGATAAAAAAAAACGCGCTAAGCGCGGTTTGCGATAATTATCGCAAGTTGTTGCTAATACTATGTTCCTTGTCTGTCGCTATCTGGCAACTGTATGGCGCAAACATGAACATATTTTGTGTGCTATAGCCAGTTGACTGTTGGGACTGCATATTCTGATAATTGTGTACTGCTAGGGCAGACAGCTGCATCACTGACGATCTTTTGAACTTTGCACATCTGTGTCCTCTGATACTGTACTGTGGCACTGTTATATTTAATGCACTTTTAAAAATTGAACCCTAAGGGAACTACAAAATTCTGAAATGTTTTAGTGAATATTTATTATGTTTATATTGATTTAATCTTTCCTTTTAAAAATATTTTACTCTCGGAAACACTTTTCAGGCTAGTACTTGGCATCTTGCCGTTTCTTGCACTTTCGACCGCTGCACTGCTGGAATCTTAAAATTTGATGTATTTTATTGAACTGATGTGTGAGTAACCACTTTAATGAATTGACTTGTTTGCAACCTTTTTTTGAAGATTTTCTCTGTGATGTTTTAATTATGAATGTTTAATCTGTATGCTTTGATGGTTTTTCAACAACCGAATAAAGTATTCTTGACTTGACTTGACTTGACATAGGTACCCCAATGTAGACACCTTAGCAAGGTAACCAGTTCATTTTCCACCCCCAAGTTTTCCATTAAGGATCATAGCTTGGAGGGGTTTACTAAGTAAAAGGCACAGGAGAGGTCCGTAGTTCCTAAACTATGGCCTTGACATATTTCCTAGTGATGAGATAAAGATTAAAGCACTGCATGACTGTACCAATTCCTAGGCGAAACCCTTCTTATCCTTCTGATAAAATAGTTAGCTGTTCAACACACATTTCTAGCCTGGACAGGTGGATCTGACCCAAGATCTTGGTGGTGGAGTCCTATAGGAAGATTGGGTGATAACAGCTGGGTAGGTTCCTGTCCCCTTTCTTAAAGATAGGTACTGTGATGGCAACCTTCCCCTAATCTAAAATTGGGCCTACAACTACAGCCTCCAAAACGTTTGTAACAAGCGGGGCCCATAGTGTGATATTCTCATAAAATTTTTCTATCGGGATACCATCAGGACTGAGAGCCTTCACCAAGGGACTCCTTTTATAACTAATGCTACTTAGTTTACAGTGATTTATTTACTAAGTGGTTGAACTTCTGGAGTATTGTATTTTATTGTAATTGCATTTATAAGTGCTTTTTCGGCATGTAGCACACTACTCCGGAGCCCATAAACGATTTTCGGTGAATTAGTATAGTGAAAAATGGAATTAATTTGAGTGGTGGATATGTTAGTCAGTTATTTGGATTGAGAAGGATAGCGGAGGGATAGAAGAGGGGAAAAGGTTTGCATTATATAGCTCTTGCTACCCCTGATGGGGTGTTAAAGCACTCTTTCAGCGAGTAGCACGCTACTCCGGAACCCATAAAGGATTAGTGGTGAATTAGTATAGTGAAATATGAAGTCCACAGCTATTTCGAGTTGGGGCCCATATGGCGATTCAGAAGTAAGTACTTTTGAAAAATGATTCACTCTGTTGGGATTAAGGATACTACACCAAGGAGGTGGGTTGCCAGAGGAATAAGGTGTGTTTTATTACATCCCAGAATCTAGAGTTATCCTTAGAGTTGCCTGCTTCTTGAAGGACATCCCAAGCCTTATTTCTTCGTTCTACTTTACACTCTACAAGGACAGATTTATACAATCGTCTTGCATAAGATGCTCCAAGTTTATTTCTGGGTTTAGATCTTAATGCACTTTTAGCCATCTATCGGGTGCAGAACATGCTGTGTTAACCCACATATGGGGGGTTGTTAATTTGACGGTGCTGTTTTGAAAACTAACATATTGTATATTGAGGCACAAATCAGATCAAAATCTTTTAAAATGGTACAGAGGGTTACCTCTTGCGATAGGCAGGAAAACAGCTGCTTGGTTATTTTTATTGACTTCGTGCAGGAGAGGGTGCAGGTCAATTTTGTCCTACTTTATCCTCACGCCCTTGTTCTTTGAATACCCAATTGGCCCAATCTTTTTTGAAGAGGCGTCATCTTTCAAGTTAAATTTTAAAGAAATAGCCAGCAAATTATGATCACTACTACACTTATATATCACTTAAAAAAATTTAAGCTGGGGAACAAAGTCAGAGGAAACTAAAAATCAATTGCACTACTTCTTTGATTGCCATTGAATGTTGGTATATGACAGTCTTACCAGTTTCCTATATCGCTTGCAAATACTAAATTATATTTAAAGATTAATCCATTGAGTGCCTCCACCTGTGCTGAATGACTAAAGTGAGTCACTTTTTCAAAAGTCCAATTTTTAAATGCACAAACACACATGCTGCAAAACTCTCAGGTTGAAATGTTAAAACCCCCTCCCCAGATAAATAAAATCTTAAATTAACATTTAGTACATAATCTTTGTGGTTTCATGGGGAAGTGGAGCAGCTAAGTTGGTATCCATTGAATTTGGGATTTCTATTTGGAGTGAGCGTTTCATCTGATGCTGTATGTGAGGCTACATGCTTGTTTCTTTTTTTTAAGAATAAGCTCCATGTTGAACAAAGTAAGCAGTGCAAAGGTCTTGAAGGAAACAAACCAGGCTACAGGAAGCCAGAGCAGTATGCACAGTTTTGGGATAAGGTGGTCACATGACTGAAGATGCAGAAGGATCTGAGACTAACTGAGATATGCTGTATGCAAAAGCACACATCCTTCCTGACACAAATTTAACGTGCACTAAACATCTCCAAAAAATGTTAACGCAACTTTACACATCGCAGTCTATCGCGGGAAAATAACCCTGTGTTAACGTGGAATTCACAACACGGTGGTACCATGCAATAGTCTCCCGAAAAGGCGGACAATGTCCGCGATACAACAACCGCGACGGTGATAAAAACCCAAACCCCA
This sequence comes from Calotriton arnoldi, assembly GCA_963921515.1. Taxonomy (NCBI): domain Eukaryota; kingdom Metazoa; phylum Chordata; class Amphibia; order Caudata; family Salamandridae; genus Calotriton; species Calotriton arnoldi. The sequence goes on along the minus strand of CAWUFW010008810.1, from coordinate 233,919 downwards.
ACGCAAAAAAACATGCGATGGGCCAAACCGCGATGAGGAAATCAGCGATAAGCAGCGCCAGGCCTGCAATACACACACGGCAGGTGGGAAAATCACTACAAAAGTAGAAAAAACACACAAACACAAAATAACCAACACCGAAGCACCATGGAGGCAGCCAGAGCAGGCGCAGAGGACAAGCGGAACCCCACAATCACCCCGGACGACCAGCCTGGGACCTCGGGGACAGGGAAGGGCAAGGACAAGAAGAAGAGGAAGGCGAAGTTCAGTCTGCAGGAGAATAGGATCCTGGTCACGGAGGTGATGGAACACCATCAAGAACTGTTCGTCACCTCCAACGTGTCATTGGGCACCAAAAATGGAATATGGCGGTCCATCGTGGACAAGATGAATGCCGTCGGAGAGCACAAGAGGTCAATGGACGAGGTCAAGAGGCGATGGATTGACATCAAGCGCAAAACCAAGGAGAAACTCGCAGGCAACCAGAAGGCAGCAATGCAGACTGGAGGTGGGAGCCCAGCGCCACAGCTGGAGCTGGATGACATGGAGGAGCTGGTGTCGACAGTCATCAGTGCGGAGACCATGGCAGGAGTCGGGGGAGCGGACACTGCTTGACATGACACAACACAACAGCAACAGGGTGAGTAACCACCAGGTACTGGGGGGACGGGGGGAGATGGCCACAATGACACACATGCACAATCAAGCAGAGCACAGTGCACACCCACAATGACTCTGGATCATGGCCCTGATCTACAGACTGGCACAATGTACATTGCCATGCTGTCTGAATGTGAACATGTACCATGCGGCTACATACATGTGGACACATTGTAACACAGCATGTCCCTTTCACATTGCAGGGGCACCGTCAACACCTCCTGCAGAGCAGTCCCAGCCACTCTTCACTGATGACGAGGATGACACCACCAGCATCGACACCCAAGCCCTCCAAGACATCATTGAACTCATCCGCAAATCACCTCCAGGACCAGGGCAGCCCAGCTGCATCGAGGAGACCCCACCCACTCCACAAACCACCCAGCAGGAGGCACCCACAACCCGGCTGTCTCCCAAGACCCCCCGAACAACACATGGCCTTCCAACGCCATGTGTTGGAGGGCCAGAGGGAGATGGCTGAGCATGTGCGGGTGGGGTTCGACCTCAAGGCTACCAAACTTAACGCCATCCATGGGTGTCTAAGTCCCATCAGGGACCACCTCCAGTCCCTAACGGACACCCACAGGCCACTCCATGGTTTCCAACGAGCCCTGGCTGACATCGCTGGAGTCATGACTCGGAGACAAGAACACCTGTCCCCTCAGAGTGGCTCCAGCGATCTCAGCCGTGAGCTGGCACACATGCGGAGGCTCATGGAGGACATGGTGCAGATGGAGGCGGAAAGGATGCCAGCCACCGCTGCACATCAGCAAAATGTAGCTGGGATCTACCATGCCCTGCATGTCCTCATCATGGCATTGCTGCCACAAGGAATGGCGCAGATGAATGCTGCTGCTCCTACGCCATCCACATCTCCGCCCCCTGGTGTGTCAGTGCCTCACAGTGCGGCAGGCATTTCCACTCTGGCACCTGATGTGTCACTGCCACACAGTGTGGCCGACAATCCACCTCCGGCCCCTGATGTGTCAGTGGCACACAGTGCCGCAGCCGGAACTGCACCACCCACAGGTGGGGCAGAGCACACATCCGAGGACGTGGATGGGATTGAGATCAGAAGGAGGCACTAGCATTCATGTCCGCCACCTGGCCTGTTGCTGCTTGGTGCCGCACATGGCCCCATGACCTTCCACTGACCCCTGATACACTCTGCTGCACTCACCTTGGACCGCGACATGGACTGCCATATCCTGTTTGGTGACCAATGACACGGCGACCAGACTGCGGACTGTACCCTTCCTCTTCCGCTGTACTTGTCATTCCCCGATGGACTCTGGCTGGCCCTCCACGGGCCCATATTGTGAAGTGGGGTTGGCATGGCCCTGTACTGCTCCAGCTGCAAAACTCCACTGGATGTACATTAAACATTCAGAAACGCACTGCTGTGTCATGTCTTTCATCATTCATGTATGGATGTGTGGATGAATGTAGGGTCAGTGATTCCCCCTAACGTCAATGATGCTCATCTAGTGGGATTCCAGTCACAGTGTGCTACATTGCCGATTGCGTTCCGGGTGCCGTAGACACTACAACAGGGACACATGCATTAGTCACTTCCTTGTCCAGACATGGACTGAACCAGGCCCAGAGCCCCCGAGTCATTGTTGCAAGCCCTGCGCTGGTCCAGCGTACGCCAGGCCAGACCACTCCGCTTACGCTCCGAGGGGGGGGGGCACATAGCTACATGTTGCAGGTTTACACGCTAGTGGTCTGCAGGTCACTGGTCTAGTTGTCAGCATGTCACGGCCACTCCCTGAGGGCAGGTTTGCACACACACCACACCCATCCGGCACAGGCGCCATAGGCCATGTGACCCCGCCAATATAAGGGGCCGACAACGTCACATTCCCCACTGCCGGTGGTGACTGGATGACGGACGTTCCATGATTCTCAATCATAAAGGGCCCCTGAGTTGTTGCGCACAGGGTTAGTGGCACCCGAAGCCATGCGGCCGTCACGGGCCTACCACCACGTGGCGCTGACTGGGGTTGCACAGGGTTAGTGGAACCCAAAGCCTTGCAGCCGTCACGGGCCTACCACCATGTGGCGCTGACTGGGGTTGCACAGGGTTAGTGGCACCCGAAGCCTTGCGGCTGTCAGGGGCCTACCACCACGTGGCGCTGACTGGGGTTGCACAGGGTTAGTGGCACCTGAAGCCTTGAGGCCGTCACGGGCCTACCACCATGTGGCGCTGACTGGGGTTGCACAGGGTTAGTGGCACCCGAAGCCTTGCGGCCGTCACAGGCCTACCACCACGTGGCGCTGACTGGGGTTGCACAGGGTTAGTGGCACCAAAATTGCTGAGGGGGTGTGCAGCCTGCGATGATGACGTGTGCACTGATGTGGTCTCTGCCATTGATGCCTCAGGACTCAGCGTCATGTGTGGGACCTACTGGTCCGCGGTGCGGGTCCGCATGATGTGGAGCGTGCCATGGTGGCGGGACCGGGGCCTGGAGCTTGCAAGGGCACGTGGTGTGCCCACTGGTGGACACACCGTTGGCGGCAGGTGAGCAGTGGGGCCTGGGTGCGCAAGTGCGGACAGCCAGCGCTGGCCGGCGGGAGGGGGTAGGGTGCGGCTGCTTGTGTGTGCAGGACGGACAGGCGTTGTTGCCGTGTGCAGTGAGATGGACTCTGCCCTGATTGACTCTGGCCTCGATTACAGATTGCAGACCTGGTGGCTTGCAGTGTATACCGGCACGTGGTTGGAGACACACCGGTGGGAGCAGGTGAGCAGTGGTGCCTGGGTGCGCGGGCGGCAGTGTCCCTCCCTCCCTCTCTCTAGCTCTCTCTCCCTTCCTTTCCGTTCCTTCTCTCTCTCTCTCTCTCTCCCTTCCTTTCCTTCTCTCTCTCTCTCTCCCTTCCTTTCCTTCTCTCTCTCTCTCCCTTCCTTTCCTTCTCTCTCTCTCGCCCTTCCTTTCCTTCTCTCTCTCTCTCTCTCTCTCCCTTCCTTTCCCTCTCTCTCTCTCTCTCTCTCCCTTCCTTTCCTTCTCTCTCTTTCTCTCTCTGCCTTTCTTTCCTTCTCTGTTTCTCTGTGTCTCGCTCCTTTGATGTGCGCATGACACACGTTCTGAGTTGGTGCTTTTTTTTCCAGGCTGTGACATGAAGGTTGTCCCGGACGGACCTGACAGGAGTCTTCCGCATTGGTGTTTTGTGTTGTATTTCAATAAAGTTTTTGGTTGTTACTTCAATGATGAGTGACTGTTTCTCGTTCTTCTGACCACACATGTGTGTTTCTTTTTGTCATTGTGCGACATCATGTGCTTTTTGTGGCTCTTGTGTCGTGCCCGGTATGTGTTTGTCCGGGGGGAGGTCCGGGGGGGGGCCTGGGAGTGGTGGCGGTGGGTGTTGTGGCCCTCATGGGTCTCCGAGCTGCATGATCATTGTCTCCATGGCATCTGTGGGTCTTCAGGTGTGGCTCTTGGCTGGGCTCCCTTTCATGCTGCAGGTAGTCGTCCTGCTTAACACCAGCAAAAGGCAAGTGTTAATTCCCTGCTGCTACCGCGGCTTATCGCCTGTTTTTGGTTCGCATCGCAGATCTGACAGTTCGTTGTGAATGTGGTGTAGTGGTGTTTTCGTGTGTTTTTGCACGGGAATGCCTCCTCTGCATCTCATTAGGGTTAGTTGGTGGTGTCACCCGTGGAGGTAAATTTTGCGGCAGTTATCGCGGGAATACTGGCGTTGTCTGCAGTTGCACCCGCTTGTGAATGGGGCGTTAAATCTATCTCCACTTTTGATGCGTTAAGGTGGCGATAACTCGGCGATAAGTCCTTGTGAATATGCCCCTTTGAGGGATACACTGATTGGTGGACTCAATTGCTTTGGTAAATGTGTGAAGTTTCCATTCATGCAAAATGTAAATTGCATATGTGTTGTGCAAATGGGTCCCTTGTTAGGGATGGACAGTGCTTATTTAAGCTTCCTTGAGAAGCTTCTGCTTCTTATCTGAAATAGAATTTTCTGGGCTTCTTAAGAAAAATCTATGGAATGCCGTGACAAATAGCAAATGCTTTTAAAATTATGCATTGATATTTTGCTTCGGTGGGTCAAAAGTTTGCAGCCAGAAATGCTTACACACACAGCATTTTAAACCCATTGTGGGTTTTTGCCTGTGCTGGTTTACTGTGTTATAATAATGGTGCATTAAAATTAAAAAGACTGTTTGTTACTCTCTGTTAAATTATAGGTTGTCTTTTATGTCTGCAGCTGTATGCACGAGCGTGTTTCCATATTATTCAAACCACATTGATGTTTCCTTCTGTAGGTTTTTAAGATAAGACCCCATTTGGAGGTGGGTGAATGACTGACTGATCCCCATCTGCTGTAAAGTTTCTTATTGCAAAGGCATCTGCAAGGAGCTCTAAACAGTTGTCGCCCATTGTGCACTCGCTCTGTAACCATGCTCCTCCCCTCAATGATTTTAAAAAGCTTTCTGTCTAAGGGCCTGATTCACAAAGATAAACTTACACTTTTGTGAAAGTTTTTGTTTGTTTTGGTATTAACAAACACTGAGTTAATAGTAAGTTTACAAATGCGGAGACTCATTAACCCGTTTGCTGCTGCTGTCGGCCAACGGCCGTCGCGAGCACTACCTCGGTAGTGCTGCACACGTCCGTTGGCCGACGCGGCCCCGCCCGTTTAATAGAACGATCCGCTCTGGCGCGGAACGTTCGAAGCAGCAAACGGGTTAAATGATAAGATATGCCTATCTTTTTATATGGGGAGTTCTCTGCCCTGACTGAAGAGTATTTACCGTGGTGAACTTACTATTAGCTCTGTGTTTGTGAATACCAAAACAAATGTGAACTTGCACAAAAGTGTAAGCTTACCTTTGTGAATCAGTCCTTGTGTGAGTCAGCTTGCACCAGACTAGCGGACTGGATGTGTGATTGAACTGTAAATTGGCCGCTAAGGTTCAATGCCTGCAGATGATCCACCCACCAGCCCACTTCAGACTTAGCTTTGGCATCCATAAGAACTGTATTATATCAGTCCTTTGTGAAAGAGGCGGGCTTTAGGCAATGGAAGGCACTGTGTGTGCAACAGAAGTGAAAACCCACACACATCTGTTTAGATTGTGCAAAGAAAATTTAAACTGAGAATGATCAGATCATTCACTTACTTTCAGTTTTGAGTCTAACAGGCATAAGGACTGCGCCCAAGTGTCCACTGTGATATCAATGACCCACAACGTAATCGCACTCATTTTTTACAGTTGAAGATAAATCCTACGTCCCTTGCAAAAAAAGTTTGATGATTCATCAAGAAGATCAAATTTACCAAAGATCGATACACTAGAAAAACTGGTTTCAACAAACATGTAAAGCACCAACAAGATGAAAAAAGACAAAAGGGAAACTGGATAAACTTTCTGTGACCATGTTGCATGGAAACTTAGTAAGTCTGCCCCTTTGACTCTGAAATTTGGCAGACATAAAATATTGACTTCCTTGTTTATGGAATGTGTGGAAACTGTTATTGGCAAATGTTGTAACTATTTGAGGAAACGTTAAATTTGACTTTGCATACACAATAGACCGATGTGAAACAGTAATGATTTGTTTTGTGAAACTTTCCAAAATTACATGAAATGTGAAATTTCTTGGGAGATACTGGCAAGGGACTGATTCGAGTAAGACATTTTCTGCCTGAACCAGTCTCCTCCCAGATACAAAATTCTCAGATCTGTTACATAGTTAATATTTTACACAGGTCTAATAAAAAGACCTGAAGAACAGACTCTGGCAAGGCAGCATGAGCATAAAGTGTTGTAAGGCTTGGTTCTAAGGCTTGGTATTCTGGTACTTACAACTTTTGCTTCAAGCTTCTTTTCCAGTAAAGTGCCCCCTATGCTCCTACATGCAGTAGTGGCAGTAGATGGCGAATATAGTAAAACTGATCACCCTTGAAAGTAATCGATTAATACTGATTGTTCAATGTGTTCAACCCTACCAAACAACCTCTTATGTGCTTAGAATTGTGTAGACTGCAGTGTAGATGTAGACAGATTATGTCTCTTTCTTTTTTTCATTTATGCATAAAGAATGATGTGTCAGGTATCTAAGCATCTATCATTTGGGCATCTATGAATGTGGAAAAAGGCAGTCCAATAGGAACGGATTCTTCATCAGATTGCCTGCTTGAGAAATGTACATTAAAGTAGATTTGGACTAAAGATGAGTTATCCAAATTGAGTAGGAAGGATCTGATCTCATTAAATTAGTATTTTTAAAAACCTCAGAGGCCACGAAAAAGTAACAAATTGGTTGAAAACAGCAAGTAGTTATTTGGAGTTGAAACTGCAGGAGCAAGTTTGTGTTCGAGTAGACTTTGGTATGAGATAAGTCTTCATTTAATGTTGTCTCTTCCATGTATACATTATTGAAGTTATAGGGGTATGTAAGAGTATTCTGAGCGAACAGGGTATGGCTTTGCAAATTGGACCACTAAACTATATCTCATTGTACACATGGGAGCCACCAATCCATGTATAAAAGCCTGCCCCTTGCTTGTTACAGGCGACTTGTGATGTCTCTAGTCACCTGTAATAAAGAAATACCTAGCTGATCAATTGGAACTTGTTATTACATTTGGATTCTGATATCACAGTGCCTGCTGCCAGCAGCCAGAGTGAAAGATAATTGACAAGCATTACTGTAGCTCCAGTTTAAACAAAGCATCTAGCTTTTCCTTCTTCATTTATCATTTTGTAAACAGAAAAAGTGATCAAGAGAAAGGAGATAATGACGGCAACATGTTTATTTTTTATTACGCTATAGGTCGTTGCAGGGAAGGTAGACTTTATGCATGTTTCACCACAATCTGAGGCACAGCATTTATAGCCTGCTTTACATTAAACAGATTCTAGCGTCTTTTTGAAGAAGAAAAAATCCAGATAAAAAATAACCATATTAAAAAGCTCTTCTTCTTTCTTTTTGCTAATTTCTCAATGTTTTCATTCTATTCATCCTTCTGTATTATCTTCTGCTGCACGTTTTTGCTTCAACACCTTTGTTTTGCATCCTCTGTCCCCTTTTAGCCTTCCATTATCTGGTTTCTGCTGTTTTCTTTCTCTATATGCTGCATTCCTTTTCTACCCCTTTTGTGGCTTTATTCTCTTCCTGCAGATCATCTTAATCTCTTTCCCATCTATTTTTTGGTCACCACTTGCTCTTTCACTTCTCTCTGTCTCTTTCCTGCTGTGTCACTTTCTACATACATTTTTGTCCTTCCTTCTCCTTGCAGTCCTCCTCTTCGCACACGTGTGTGCTTCACGGTCTAGCTGATTTGAGCTCATAAAGATAAATGTAAAGATCTCACAGGCCTGCATCAGCACAGAGTGCATGTGTCTGCAGCAGCATGGAGCACATGGACCTAGAGGAGCGCGTGTTAGCCTTGGATGAGTACAGAGCAAAGTACAGGCACTGGAGTAGTAGGTTTGGTAATGAAGGCTTTATTTTCTGATTAGAATTATATGTGCTTATTAAAATGAGTTATTTACAATTTAAAGTAAAGAAGCTGTGATGTTTAGAATGTTGTTTTTCTGGCTTTGGCTAACTAGACCTTGACTCCATTTTGAAATGTAATGGCTGCAGATTCACAATATTTATCATGTTTTTATATTTCTCATTGTCACTGCACACAGCATAATGTGAACTGTTCATTTTGTAATGACATTTTGTTCTCAAAGAATTCCAGAGGAAGCCTCTAGATACTTTGAAGGTTATTATTTCTGCTCGCACACTGTATGGCCACCCACCAAATCTAGAGATGGACTCCAACACCGCTGTTATCTTTTTTACATTTGGCGTACAGCCATTGTTGCTTTAGTCAAACTATTGACAATGTGTTGTTTTTCAAAAACAAACTCCCAAAGTAGGAGTCCCTAAAAAATAAAAAAATAATGACCCCACACCTCGGGGGCTGTTATTGTTTTTTTTGTTGTCCTTCACTGTCTGTTTTCTTCTGATGGATAGGAAGAAAAAGGCATTACACTGTCAACTCTTAATAGGGAGGACAGTGTAATGTCTTTCCCCTGATGGCCCCTGGTCTATTAAGCCATAGGAGGATGTATTCCATCAGCGTAGCCAATCTGGCACCATTGATGGAATTCTTAAGGTCTGCCCATCTCTAAATGAGGCTGGTGTACTGAGGGTTTGGCAGGCACGGTACTCTGTTGCAAATCCGATGGAGTGCCCTGTCTGCCAAACTCTACACATCGCCCTACATTTCTTCCATTGGAGAGACATGCTGGTCTTCTGTGGAGTCCACCAAGCTTCTTCACTATACCTTTTCGCTATGTGCTTGTCGCGGTTCCTGTTCCAAGGATGACCATGGACCTTAAGCCTCTCCGATCAGTCACAGGATGATAGCCCCAAACATGAGCAGTCTGCATCAGTAAATCCCAGAATGATTACAAGAACATATTCCTTATTTTATTTATTTTACTTGTTAGTATAAAACAATGAAGACATTGGGCACATAATTATATTCATGGACAAAGTTTTAATCAAATAATACACACATTTTTTGCAAAATTAAATGTATTACATGAAATCGTTTTTGATATTCAGTCACACAAGATGGTGGTGGGAGACTGGTTTTGAGTAGAAACTGTCTTTCTGCTGAAGCACACATCCGCTGGGCAAACCAGCGTCTTCTGAGTGAAAATGTTTCAAAAAATCATAAGTTGTATAAAGCAATTACATGAAACCCAACAATTGGAAATTTCACAAGATTTTGCTTGCATAAAAATAACTTTGACCAAGCCTTACAGTGATGCTGAACAGTATAGTTGGAAATAAGACAACCTCCATTGACAGCTGGGCTAACAGCATAGAGAAGGATGTGAGAGGAACAAGTAGTCTTTATGCAAAAAAGCAGGGAAACAAGCAGCATTTGAAACATGCTGAATTTCTGAAAAGAAGTAGACAAAAAAGCAGCATTGATGAAAGGAAGTAGACCTACCCTCCACTGTTTGAAATCTAGGGCTCTCGTTTTGCACTGTTTCACCTCCTGAAAGACTCACCCCTGATGCCCCCAAAATCCACCTACTGCTCTGGAAGCCCACGTGTGTGGCATGCATGTTGTATGAAAGTCCTTTTTGAGTTCCTTTACTTTCCTACATAATTAGGGCTCCCGGTTTTATGGTATTTATTTTTCTAACATTTCCGTCTGTATTTATCCATATTTATTTTTGGGTCATTTTATCTGTATTTATCCACATTTATTTTTGTCGCAAGAAAAAAAGAGGCTGAAACTAGTATTTTACCACATTTATTTAAATTGACATGCACACTTGCACTAGGTTGTTATAGCTGTTTTTTAAATTGGATCCTATGCTAAATGCATTATTCACATTGGGAGCGTCCCTGCCTTCCTTTGAGAGTGCAGGCAAGTTTCTTCCTACCCTGATGAGGCATGCCGCCCTCCCACCCCAGATCGTTCCACCCCTATGGCCCTACTGAGGGAAAGCATGCTCTCCTGTCTGGTGGCTGATCGGCGAGGGAGGCCCTCCCCTTCACTACCCAGAGAAGTGAAACCTCTCTAGCGCCTGGGGCCTATGGAGACAAGAGCAATATGCAATAATTATGGCCCGGAAATCCCGGAATGGAACCACCTTGCTATTATACCCGCTGGATTTCGTCGCCATCACATGCCCCACTCTTGCTCGCCCTGTGTGGTATGGATATGAGGTATGAGTGTTAGGCTCACATCGCTTGAAAATCGCCGGCGTTGCAAGGCATATGAGCTCACTCAATCCGTCTTGGGAGCAGCAATCTCGGGTTCCTTTGGTCCCTGCCAGGGGTGCCTCACTCCCTCGTAGGACCCATCCCTCCGTTTCATGGGACCGTCGCTCCACCTTCAACAATCCACTATATTTTAAAATAAATGGTGTTCTTAATGCGCTCCCCTTTGACCCCCTCCGTTCCGTGCGAGCTAATAGTTGTTAGAGGCATGTCTGCCCCCTCCGTGCCCTGCCACATCAACCTCCTTCCCCCTCCCATACAACAACAAAAACAAAAGGTTGCTGGGGCTTCAGCCGATGTCCTGGGGTGTTTTCACACCTCTTAATGGACATCGGCTGCTTGCACTGCTCCAACAATTTACACCTTGCCTGACCACCGCTGTGAGGGGTCCTGGAGGGCAGCAGTTTACGATTTCTTTCGGCAGTCCCTGTACACCTCTGACTCAGATTTTATAGAGGAGCACAGAGGCGGCAGGAGCATCTGTTTTGTAAGTATTTTCCCGTTTCTATATATAAATACAGACAAAAACCAAAAGGTTTTCCGTCTGTATTTATATGTAAAAATCCGTTTAAACGGAAAACCGGGAGCCTTATACATAATACACACGTTGGAGTGTTTGCTTCTGCATTCAGCACCTGGAGAAGGTGCAAATAATAAAAAAAAACTGCTTTTACATCTCTCCAGTTTTCCTGCTTTAAATCTTCAGTTTGTTTCTTCTATACTTGGAGTACATTAGAAAACAATTATATATGTAATTGAGCTATAACATTCTGTCTCATCTCTCGCATGCAACCTTAGTCTGTTACACTTTTCTGGGTAGGTTCATGCATTTCTTTGAGTACATAGAGCAATGGACTGGCCCATTCCTGAGCTGCTAGGGGTCTTCCTAGTCACAGAAAAAGTGCGATGATGCACATAAACATTATTAGAACATTGGCATGTTGTGATCTCCTTCGAAGACAAGGTAGTGGCAGCAGGTGGTAAATGCTGGAGTAAATCCGCTTCAATCAACATTTGAACACCCTTATCTGTGAACCCGGTCTCTTCCTCTTCTCCTCAGGGTGTGTGGCTTTACTGAGGAGCAGTTCAGGAAAACGCTGTGGGTGATGGACAAAAGTCGAGGCTTTCCCTTCACTCTTTCTACTACACCCACTCCCATTTAAACTGTGAGTGACACTGAAGCTGTGGGAGGAGCGAGAGAGAAGCTTCCATAGCTGCGGTGGCCCCTGCCACCCTCACAAAATTCAGGAACAAAACAATTTGGCAGAGTTGAAGGATAAGAAGAGGATGAGAGAACCTCCCACTCTGTACCCATAAGTTCCTGGCAGGGCTATGCATACCAAAATGCATGGCATGTCAGTAACTGACATGAATAGACGGCTGCATGTATGAAGGGATGGGGAAGCTGCCAAGAGCCATTGAGGGTTTAAACCCTCTGACACTGTCACAAGATTTTTTTTAATTAAGATATGTTCTAATACCCTCATATCTCACTGCAGTATGTTACACTAGTCATTAAAGTTCAGCTACCATGTTACTGACTCGCATCTTTGGCTTGGGATCAGTGGCGGCTGTCATGTACTGAGAGCAGTGGGGCGAAGGGGGCAGTGGGACGGAAATGTTTTTGTTTTTTTAACAGAAGACACTTACCTTGATGCACGACGTGACGTCCTAGTCCACTGGTAGTTTCTCTTCCGTGGGACCCAGCCAACTCCCCTAACCAATCCTGGCCCTGCTCTCACCAGCATGCGAGCAGCACCAGGATTGGTTGGAGCAGCCTTACTCAGTGCTTTCAAGAGCACTGGAGGCCTGTGCTTTAAGACAGCTGGGTTAGAGAAGGTTAAAATGCGCTGGCCTGCGACGGCCAGGTAAAGAGACATGCGCATTTTACAGCACTCAGCTCCCTGCTGCCACTCGGCAGCACTGGCTCCTCCCCTTACTGTCACTCAGTTCAAGACAAGTCAGTTGCTGAAAAGCAAATGGTAATAAATAAACTTTATTACCATTTTATTTTTCAGCTCTGGCCTTTGGGGCGACGCTCCTTGGCTCAGACGGAGGAGCAGCCCCTGTTTGGGATGGTAACACTCTATTGCTGTTAAGGGCTGGCATGGAACACTGTGGTCGGCTATCAGTCTATATTATCACTTTGGAACATTTGAAGATTCATTGTAGGAAAGAGCGACGATATTTGACTTTCTTGCTCCCTGTTCCATTTAGAACATTCTACCCTCGATGACTTTAATATTTTAATAGCATGAAAGCCCCACAGCCTTTCGGCTATACTTGTTAAAGCTCCATATCTTCATTTTAGGCCACCACAAGTGACTTGGGCCTAAAAGTCAGTAAAGAGTGACAATATAGGTGGCAGCAGATTATAATGACACTGTTTTTCAGTAGCAGTGAAAGGTTGGTAAATAACCTTTTTTAACATAAGACAAGTAGGTAATATGCTGTTAAAGTCAAGTACCAGAACATAAAATAGAAAAAGAGGGTCTTTATGTTAACCCGTGAGACATACAAGGCAATTTAACACTCCATTGATTGTGTGCATCTTAAGTAACACTGGGATGCTGATAAGATTAAAGAACAGATCCCTATGTGTGAACTCAGCTTCCTAAAAGTTGTGGCATGAAGCTTTAGGCAGCACCACACCCTCGCGCGAGGCCCCGCCCCTGATTTCAACATCTGTCCCACAGACGTGCATGATGACACACTGTGGGGAAGACATCACCTGTCTGCAACAAAACATATTTTGCAAGAAACCTACACTGTAACTATAGGCTTAACAAGTGCATTAGAGAACGAGGTCAGAGTGCGTTTTACCTTCACATTACCTCACTTAGCATGCAGTGCTCAGCCAGCGACACTGAACCTCTATGTCTGTCAGCTGCACTCCCCCGTTTGGCACAGACTTGAGCTTTCAATCGCTTTGTTAGCACAAGTTATCAAATAAAAGATCGACGTGAGAAGTAGCAACCAAAGGTAAAATTTGAGGCAGATATAGTAATTCCAAAAATATTCTAAATTAGAATGAATCTTTCAGGCATGTGTTGGAGAAAACAAAACTTCACGCAGACAGATAAAAGTACGTTAATTAGCCATGCTTCCTTAATTTGCTCAAAGCATTGAGACTGAAATTACCCAACCCATTCCACATTGCGTGTTTCAGAATTGTTCCTGAAGTTCAGAGTAGTAAGTTATGCAGTAGTAAGGTTTGCAAAACCAGTGCTTAATTTGTAAAAAAACATAAGTGCCCGGGACACCGTCAGGAGCAACGGCATCTTGCAGCACGCATTGTCACTGTCAGCGCTGCCAATGGCAGTACTTACACAATACTAGTGGTCACACTGCTACAAGTGTGACAATTCAGACTGTTCAAGGCCACCGAAGCTACTAGAATGTCTTGGGAGGTAGGTATGAGTTGTTTACAACGTATATTGAATTAGTAAACAACTATTTTTGTGTTCATTTTTAAATTACACAAACAGCGCCACCCAGTGGCAGCTGTCAGAAGTGCCGGTGTTGGAAATTAAGTGCCGGTGCCGAGCACCGTAAACCACCGGCTCAAATTAAGCACTGCAAAAGGCTAGTGTTTGGTCAATTCTTGGGGAGTGGTTATGCAGAGTTCTAATTTTGTTTTAGCCCCACAAGTATATCTCACCCTGGCTTTACTTTCAAGGGCTGTGACAAATTTGGGGGCTTTTTTTGTTGAATAGAAACATATGCATAGACAGTTGTATACGGTTATCAAGACGCCAACAATAAATCACCAATACAAGAAAGTTTTTATGTTCAGCCGAGTTTGTGGTATAGTCATCAAAACTTGGCATGCATCACAGCCATTAGAGACATATCAACCAAAGGTGCAGCAGGTGCCCTGCCGCTGGGGCCCAATGATGTGAAGGGCCTGCTTCTAATTATGACTGTCTTTTACTACCCATTGAGAGCCTCGGATGCCCATTTTCCTCCCTTGCCCATGGGACCTGTGCATCACTATTGGCAGCCATTGTGAAAAGTTATTATCAATAAGTTTTGGAAATTAATCCTAACCCCTCACTGCCTAAAGAATTAATCACTCATTGAGGAAGTTTCCACATTGTTGTTTGCCATGGCCAAATTTCTCTGATGGCCCAGCGGAGAAAGGGCCGTCAGAGAATTGGCTATATGTTCCCCCATCCAATTTGGATGAGTGGACATATAGCTGTTTTTTACTTCTCGTCACTGCCAGGAAAACCCTGGTGGTAAGGTGCAGAAAAAAAACTCTCACCATGGAAGATGACTCCTATGGTGAGGGGGGCATTGTTTTTTTTTTATAACAAAAAAAAATTAACACTTTGCGGCTTTCTTTTTGAAAATTAAAAAATGTTGTAAACTTTGCTGTACATCTCTGTCATTTTTGACGGATACGTCCGTAAAAGTTCCAATATATTCACAAGAGCCACCTTGACGGCGGTCAAATGTTTCTTCCCACTCATCAATGTTCTGAGGAGTTGGTGGTGAGGTGCTAAGTTTGCCCAGAGCACTAGCCGGTAATTGAAAAATTCCCTAGGCCCAATCCTTAGAAAATTCCCTCCAAAACGCAACCGTAGTTTTTTGCACTTCCTCTTTCACTTGACTCTAAACATTCCAAGAGAGGTCTACTCAAAATAGCAGAAGTCAGATTTCTCTATGAGAAGGTATGAACCCCCTCCTAGATCCTGCCCTAATGAAATGATGAACCACCAGTTATCTCTAATCTCCTGCTATGGAAACAAGTTTCCCTTCTGGTGTGGGCAGAGATAACAGTCTGTGAGTCCTCTCTAGGTGAAAGGCTGCGGTCATTTGGATCACACATGGCACATTCATGTGAACAGGAAAACAGTAGCTCCGGTCCTCGGAACTAATTCCTGTTCCTCCCTGCTCCCAAATGGCTCATCACAGACAAGTGCTCAGAGTTTGCTCCACCACAGGCATCTTGGCTCAAGAAGTTAGTGCATTGTTTACTGGCAACAAAACACTTCAGGCCCAATTTGAATGGTAATCAGAGCCAGTGGGGAAATGCAAGCCAGCAGAAAGGGTTTCATATTGCTTTGCTTACAGGTGGCACAGTGCGCTATTGCACAGTTACATTTCAAATGTAGATACAAAGATCTACTTTCACCACGGATTTAGCTATTTAATAAATTAGTTAAAATAATGTTATGCAAGTTTCTACTATTTTCCCAAGCAAACTTTTAAAAATAGACTACAGAGTTACAAATAGCTTTTTGTAACTGTTTAAGATGTGGACAGCCAGAGTTTTCAATACCTTTGTGTACAAGATCCAATGAAAGCAATGTTCTTTTCTTTCTTTCACCATTCCCACCAATGCTACATATACTAGAATATGAAAGCTAGTGTTAGATGTGAGGAAAGGTGAATGGGATAAGAGAGAAAACAGAGACAGAGAACTCCACACTCTGCTTTGTCAATTCTGGGCTCAAAGTAGGTTGTAAGTTGAAGTGGTCTCTACAAGACAATGATAGACACCTGAAGTAACTTGGCATTGGAACACTGAATACAATTGGCAATGGTGAAATCATATACCTTAGTAATACCTTTTTCTGTGTTAGAATAACTACCTCACACTATGTCACTATGCCTGCTCTCTTGGAAGATCGACTTAGTTTTTACTTGACTGCTGTAAGAGGAAAAAACAGAACATTAACTAACCCTGGGCGTAGTTCGCGAAGTTGCGCTACGCGAAGCTACGTGAAGTGCACCTCGCACTACGCGAGCTACGCGTAGCTACGCGAACTGCGTAGTGCACTGTGCAAAATGCTGTTCGCACTGATTGCACAGTGCCGGATGCTTGTCCGCACTGTGCAATCATTGAAAACGGCATCTTGCACAGTGCGAGCTGTCTTTTACTGCCGCTCGAGTAGATTTTTACTCGAGCGGCAGCTTTCTCAACGCGGACTGGTAGTTTCTCATCGCGAGCGGTCGCAAGCATGCGCAACCACTCGCAATGAGAAACCTGACCTCCCCGCGTTGAGAATCTCGCCAGGAGTTTTTTTTTCCACGCTCGCGATCGGCAACTTGATGTTGCTGATCGCGAACGAGGAAAAAGTCTCGCCGGGATGTCATTTTGCTTGCTCGCGGTCGCCAACTTGACGTTGAGGACCGCGAGCAAGCAAAAAATGACCGCTACGCTACGCGTGTTTGCACTGTGCTACGTGCAATTCGCGTAGTGCGAAGTAGCGCAAACTTCGCAAACTACGCGAGCGTAGCGTAGTGCTTTGCCCAGGCTTAACATTAACATCCTTTGGTTCCCTACAAATAGCAATGTTTGTGCATACTGGAATTCTAATTCTATGTCCTTGTGCATAACATTTGCATTGTATGAAAATGTCCTTTAAACTCAGTCCTGTTGCATCACAGGACCAACTTTAGCAGAAAATATAAACTCCTGTCTTTAGAATTCAAATGAATGTGGAAAACAGTTCAAAATATGTTTCCAAATCACAGGCGATTTCAGGATTCTTCTCTGAGTCCCAAAATGTCTGTAAGCCAATTCTTAGGGCCTGATTACAAGATGCTGGTATTATTCCAACCTGTGCATAAACCCCCGTTTACGCATGAGTTGGAATTACGAGTTTGGTTATTTAACGCATCTGATTACTATTGGATGTGTTAAATAACCCAACATTCGTTGCTTTTCAGCAGATGAAACCTTCCAAAATTTAAAAGGAGAATATATACGGTATTTACTGTATCATGCAGATTGTGATGCATTAAACACCAAAATCTGCATGTTATTCCCCATGACCTCATAATAGGTGTTATTTATCGCACCGCGTGGTATTGTTATTTATCAGGGGCAAATAATAGCACCTTAACTCATCACAGGCCCATAGAGATCTAGATGCATTAATGCTGGAAAACCAACATCCATGCTGGTATATATTGAATGGCAAAAGGGACATTGTCAGAGAGTGGGGAACCAACAAGCCCCAATTAGGTGAAAATGTTAAGAAGGCATGGGCATGTGCTTGGAAGCAGAGAAGGTTATATACTAAAGAAGGGGTGCCCGTAAAAATGTAGGAAATTATATTGTAGATCAAGAGCTCACTATGACTTTGAAGACGATGAAAGAGTCGAATTGGAAGAAGGTAAACACTGGGGATCACAAACATACAATTAGAAGAGGGTAACAAACATACCAGTGATAAAGAGACTTGATAAGGAAGTAAAGAAAGACATTAATAGTGAGAGGTTGTTTTGCTCTTTTTTAACCGCAATACAATATGCCACATCAGGATGCTGTATATATGTATCTGATTGTTTTGTTCTGTTTGGTTAAAATACAAACAGTTGTAAAAGAAGAAAACTAACATCCACGTAGCAAGGTCTGACTGCATCAGTGGTGTAGTATAAATTGCCTAACAAGGGGCCCGATTCACAAAAGTAATCTGAGACAAAATCCTAACTTTACGACTTTCGGTATTTACAAAGGCATTTAGGAGTACTAAAGCTAGGATTCCTAACTTTACTACTCCTAAACTGAGAAAAATCCTAACTTTATGACTTTTGGTATTCACAAAAGGCATTTAGGAGTAGTAAAGTTAGGAATCCTAACTTTACTACTCCTAAATGCCATTTGTGAATACCAAAAGTCGTAAAGTTAGGATTTTGTCTCAGATTACTTTTGTAAATCGGGCCTCCGGATTTCAAGCACCATGAGGAATATGTACCTGAAGATCAAAGACAGCCACCATCTCAGGATGAGAGAGAATCTGTGACTTACTGAGAAATGTAGCTCTCTGCAGCATGTGGCACATTCCCAAAGTGAATGCAGCTGCAATCCAGTCAGTGACCACACTCTGTGCTGAACGCCAGCCCCTCCTTTGCCAGAAGACACTCATCATAGATGATCTCCTGGTCCTGCACATGACACAAGCAGAACGTCCAGACACTAGTCCTGGCAGGAACAGACATCTATTTAGTATTTAGCATCCCCCACGATTATACATAATGTACGTAACCATGTGGACTTATGGGGTACCCTTTTGGGGGATGTATGACGGAACCATGCGTTGCGTTGTAGCGCATGCCATTACAACGCGAATGCCGTTACCACGCATGACCTTTACCACACATATTTCTACCACACATATGCCTTTACCACGCATACCTTTACTACGAAAATGTAAATATTTTACAGGTAAGTATAAACCCTTTTTATGTATATCTAAAGGGTTTATACTTACCTGTAAAATACTCACATTTCCGTGGTAAAGGCATATATTTGGTAAAAAGTTACCATGTAGGTTCAAACACTATTTTTGGGATAACACACATCCTCTCTGGGGCGAGAATGTGGCCTAACGGGCTAGGGCGGTCAATGTCAAATCTGGGGAACCAGGTTGGAGTCTCGGCAATGATGCTCAACATCCTGTGATTCTGGGCAAATCACTTAATCTCCCTGTGCCTACCAAAATAAATGTGTCCTTGTGTAACGTAAAAGGTGCTCATGTAAAGTGCTCTAGCAGAGGCCGCCCCCGAAGGGGGCCTAACAGGCCAGAGCCATAACGGCCGCCAGGGACCCAGAAAAAACGGTTTGGGCTGCTGCAGTGCACCCATCAAAGGGGGAGGCTACCCCTCCCCGGAAAGAGCACGCGCCAGAGGTGGCGCGAAAATACCTGCACCTGCCACACTGCTTCCATGTCTAAGCTCTATAAATAACAGGTTTTAATATTACGTAACTAAAGGTAATCACTTTATCGACCTTGGAACGTTGCTAGGCTAACACAGCCTTGCTGGGCCTCGAACCTGTGCTCAGCCAGTTACCTATCACATAGGCATAATCAAACTTATTTTTTTTTTTTAAACACCGGAGGTCAAGCCCGAACTTGTCTACCCAGCTAGAGGTCGGCTATTATATTTGTGGCTTCCTATCCCACCAACTCGCCATGAGAGTATAGGAGCCCTTAACATTATGGGGCGGAGGGATTAAGGGCCATATGTATCAAAATGTCCTTTTGCGATTCTCAAATAGTGATTTTTTGCGAATCGCTATTTGAGAATCGCAAAACGCTATGTATGTAGGATTTGCAATAAATTTAGCGAATCCTTCATATTCCTTAATTGCGAATCGCAAATTGCGATTCGCAATTAAGGAATACCTCCCCATTCATTCCTATGGGCCTAGAGGCCCATAGGAATGAATGGGAAGACATTCTCAATTTGCGATTAGCAATTAGAGAATCGCAAATTGAGAATGCAATTTCAAGGGTGCCAGGGTGACAAAAGGACACCCTGTTGCACCCCTGAAATGTGCATGTGTGCACATGTGGCACACATACATGCCCTAAGGGCATGTATGTGCGCCACATGGCACTTTAAAAAATGCTAAAAGTGCATTTTTAAGTGAAATCGCAAGTTACCACCAACTTGAAGTTGGTGGTAATTTGCGATTCCTTAAGCCCAAATTGCACTTTTTTGTGCTTCTTACATTGCATTTAAGGAATCGCAATTAGCGATTCCTTAAATGCAATCGCAAAATAGGGAATAGCAAAATTTGCGATTCCTTATTTTGCGAGGGGGTTTCAGTGTGATACATTGCACACTGCTAATTTGAGATCGCAAACGCCGAAATTCTGCGAATTTCGGCGTTTGCGATCGCAAATTGGCTTCATACATATGGCCCTAAGTAATTTGCCCCAGAGACACAGGCTGTTGGGCCGACGCCAAGAAGAACCCGAGAGGGGTAGGGGGGTGTGGGGGAGGAGGGGGGGCATGATCCAGGCTCACGGGAAAGGACCAGCGTGGCGGCCCTGCTGTGGCCCACCGGTCCTGGAGACCACCTTACACCTTTTTACCAGTGCCTGGGCAAAGGGGTGGCGAGATCACTCGAACCCTTTCTCCTTTTTTCTCTGGTGGCAGCTGCAGCTGTCGTGCCACACACACTCTTCCCCCCCAACAGATCGGAAAACCCAACAAAGCAGGGCATGCCACTTCACACCACAGTGTGTGCAAACTGAAGCGCTCCAAGTGGGCACCAGTTCCTTAACCTTGGCAGGCACGGGAGCCTGCCTACCGATACCAGGTATGTCATTGCCTCTCCCACCCCAAGGGGCTCTGCACCTGGCAAGCCACTCCTGAGCTCGAAGCCACAGTGCGCTCTGCTACCCCATTTGATTCTCGCTCCCCTGCCGTTTAGTGGGCAGAGGTTCATCACCGGCTCATCACGCCATCCTTCGGTCCGCGGCACTGCTGGGCTCCTCACGTCCCCAGGATGGCTCAATTCGCCCTGCTGCAGTGCGGATCAATTCCTGCCGATTCTCAAAAAGTTGTTCAGCGCACCGCCCCCAGCTTCCAACAGTAACTTGTGCTGAGATGGCAGTGTGCTTATAGCCCCACTTGTCCCCTCCTGGCATGGGGCGGCATCCCCACATTGGGGGTGGGGGGGTTCAAAAACATCACCTGGCCACCTATTGGCCAGGTATTTTTGCGCCACCACTGGCGCGTGCTCTTTCCGGGGAGGAGGGGTAGCCTCCCCCTTTGATGGGTGCACTGCAGCAGCCCAAACCGGTTTTTCCAGGTCCCTGGCGGCCGTTATGGCTCCGGCCCGTTAGGCCCCCTTCAGGGGCGACCTCTGCTATAACCTCCGCAATGGGCCCTCTCCCAAACTGCCATGCATGACGTTCTTCACACATATTTTCCAATAAAGTTTGCCAACACGTGTGTCTTGTTTCTTGTGGTATATGTTGGCCGCAGTTTATTTTGCATAACTTGTCGCAGAGTAGTTCGGGTTTGCTTCGACCTCTGTTAAAAAGGCCTTTAAATCTTGTTGTTATCTCGCACATTTGCAGGGCATTCAAAGACTGAGATCAGATGCTGTTTTCAAAAGGGCGCTTTTGTTGGACTTCAAAGGGCTGCTTGTTTTCTATAGGGCATATGCTTTAACTCTCAGTACTTTGCAGGAGATTTTAGTTGAATTGTCCGCCTGCCATTGGGGGAGGGGCAGAAGGGAGTATACCCATATGACTAGTATGCTACCCAATAGAGAGAGCCCATATTTGTATATCTACACCAGTGTGCACGGCCCTGTATGTCCTTGTCATGGAATGATTCTCTTGACGCCCCAACCCAAGTGTACTTCTCTGCCTTTAATTGCACTTGTTCTTTCAGCTGTGCCCTCTTCCCATAGATTGTCTGTTTTTTTAATTTTTTATATTTTATTTTTGTATTTCAAACAAAACACATACCACAATGCGTATTACACGCAACATGACCCCCGTGTGACAACCGTATACATTGTAGTTACAATATGATAACGTACAACAGATGCATTACAATAATCCATATCCTCATACATTATATCACAAAGGCTTCTAGGGCGAATCCGTGACACCTGTGCCATCTTGAGGGCTAGACAATAGATAGGCCGTCAGTGGGAACCATACATCCTTAGGTCTAGAGGGTGCCGGAAGTTCTTCGTCATAGTATGCCAGTTGATTTCGGCAAAACACCAAATCTTGTATCCAGTGTTTAAAGTTCGGCGCCCTCTTACTGTCCCATGTTTGTGCTACTTTTCTCTTTGCCAGTAATAACGCGATCAGCACCAGCCGCCTATTTTCTGGCTTTAAATGCTTCACCAACCCCAGTAAGCAAATTCTAGGAGAGCAATCTACTGTCTCCAACATCATGACCGTCAAGGCTTGTGCGACCAACACCCAAAATTCATTGATCCTGGGACAATCCCGTGCAAGATGAATGAAACCAGCCTCCTGTGTCCCGCATCATTTGCATCTGGCCATCTCTCTCAGGCCATACCTGTATAGTTGAAGGGGAGTGTAAAATATCTGCTGTAAGTATTTAAAGTGAACTATCCGCAAATTACAATTAGGTGTCAGACGTCGAGTCATGGAGCAGCTGAATTCCCTGTCCTTTTCGTCAAGGGCGCTACCCAGTGCCTGTAGCCCTTCTCTCCCGCGCCGGACTGCCAACAGGCGCCGTGTCAGTTTGCATGGCGTTATACAGCCGGGTGACCAACTTACCCCGCGAGGGACCTGCCAGTAATGTCTGTAAGGAGCTCAGAGTAACTGGTTCAATGGGGTGTCTGTCATTAAAGGCCATGAGCGCCTCACGTAATCTGTAATATGTAAAAACGGACATTGGCCCACAGTTATGTCGGTCGCGTATCTCCTCCATCAAAATGAAGGTGCCATCTGGGTAAACGTCTCCCATTGTGATGATACCCATATCCGCTAGGACCTCCAACGCCCTTTTTTCTTGGGTCACAGAAAGTTTAGGATGGTGTGCTAGTGGAAGAGCCGGGGCATATACAGTTTGTCTGCCTGCACATTTCGCCATGGCCCGCCAAGCCTGCGCCGTGCAGTCCGCTGTGCACATGTCCCTGAAAGGGTAAGTAGAGTTAGCCTTGGAAATTAGGGCCACTAAATGATCAGGGGCCATATCGTCTGCCTCCACCGCCACGTGCGGAGTAAAGGGAGGGGAGAACCAATGGTGTGCAAATTGTGCCTGTGCGCACAGATAGTACAAATTCAGATCAGGTGCCGCAAACCCCCCTTGTGAGTATAGCCTAGTAAGAGTACCCCAGCTACACCTGGATTTCTTGTTTGCCCAAACCATGTGCAATAATATCGAACGCAGCCGCGAGAAGAAAATCCTCGTCAATTTTATAGGGACATTAGTGAAGAGATACACATTAGTGGAGAGGTGTGGTGCAGCGGCCAGGGCAGCTGGCTTCGGAGCACAGGGTTCACGGTTCGATTCTGGCTCCGGCGGCAGCTCAGCACCTTGTGACTCTGGGCAATAGCTCACTTAACTTCCACGATGGCCCCCAGCGCTTTGAGACCCGGAAGGGTGAGTAGTTCGCGCTTTACAAATACGGATTTACATTTACATACAGAAACCGAGGGAGGATGAACCATTTTTATTACCGCTATTCTATCTGCTAGGGAGAGAGGAAGGCCAATCCATCTATTCACCTGCTCATCCGTGGAAGTCAGAGCCCTGCCAAAGTTCTCACGCAGTACTACCTCGGGATCAGAGTGCACCCACACCCCCAAATACTTGACAGGTTCCGTAGACCATTCGAGTGGATACTCCATTTGAAACTGCAATGTACCGGACGTGAGCGGAAAGACAGAAGATTTACCCCAATTAATCCTTAGCCCTGACAAGTGTTCATATTTGATGTACTCCCGGATGAGCGAGTGCAAATTCTCCTCCGGGTTTTTGATGTACAACACCATGTCATCCGCATACATGGAGATGATCAGGGGGCGTTGACTAAATTGTAGAGCTGCTCTCGCGTATCTCTGTCACGCGACACAGGCCAGAGGCTCCATTACAATGGCAAAAATTATAGGGGATAGGGGACACCCCTGCCTAGTCACTTTATGTATTTTAAAAGGTTTAGAGTGACAGTTGTTTATTCGTACCCTTGCCGACGGTGCTGTATAAAGAATCTCTATCCATCGTATGAATGGGAACGGCAGACCCATCCTCCTTAAGGTTTCAAACATATACCCACATCTAACCGAATCAAAAGCCTTAGCGGCATCAAGTAACACCGCCACAGCCTTGCATTCCGGATCTAGGTGGTGTAAAACTGCAAATAGAGTGCACAAATTATGGGACGTGGCCCGAGAGGGCACAAAACCCGACTGATCCGGGAGGACCAAGGCGGGCAACAGCGGGCGCAATTTAGTAGATATAATTTTAGCAATTATTTTCGTGTCATTATTAAGCAAAGATAGAGGGCGATAAGACTCACAACTGTCTGCCCATTTCCCTGGTTTTAGCAATGTTACAATTAAGGCTTCCCTAAGAGTGGGGGGAAGCACACCTTTGTCATAAGCTTCGCTATACATATTCACCATGTGTGGAGCTAGTAAGTCCGCGTACACTTTATAAAATTCACCCGGCAGCCCATCCATGCCCGCAGCTTTACCTGATGGTAGCGACCGTATGGCCTCTTTCACGTCTTCTAGCATGAGGGGTTGCAATAGGTACTCGCGTTGGCCATTTGAGAGCCAGGCCAGCGCTATTTCTTCAAAGAAATCCCTGATCTCCTCACTGTCAGCTTCGTCCCCGGAGCCATACAGGGAGGTATAATAGTCCCGAAAGCAGTCAACGATGTCTGGAGAGTTATAATATATCGCACCATTCTGTCCCTTTATTTCGGTGACATACTCCTGAGACCTTCCCCCTTTGATTTTAGCTGCCAGTGTGCGGCCCGGACGACCACCCTCCCCATACGATCTAGCCTTCCAGCGTCTAGACATATGCTGAATCTCCTGCTCTGCTGTCTCATTGTATTCCAACACCAATGTCCTAATCTCTGCCAGTTTATGCATATTTAACGTATTTGCGTATTCGCTTTCATGCTGTGTAATTTTCTTCTCTATATGTTGCATACGCGCTCGTCGTGATTTCAATACCCCAGCTTGAAGCCCAATGCAGGTCCCCCTGACGGTCGCCTTAAAAGCCTCCCAGAGCGTGCCCGCACTCTCTACTGTACCCACGTTCTCCTCAAAGTACAATTCGATAGCCTGATGTACCCCCTTCCTTAAATACAGGGTCTAAAAGAGATGACGGTTGGAAACGCCACTGAAATGGTTGATGATGCCTAGTCGGGATACTAATATCCAATACTATTGGAGCATGATCCGAAAGTGTTCTGGGCATATGACGTACCCCAGTAACGCCATGGATTCCGATAGAATCCAATAGTCCAGTCTGGACCATGATTTGTGTAGCGCCGACATGAAAGTGCCCTCTCTGTTATTTGGATGTATGTCCCTCCAAATGTCTCTCATGTGAAATGTTTGCATAATATCATGTATCACTTTGGTCTACCGCTTCCCCTGCCATGGAGTGGTAGCACTTCTATCCATGTCTGGATCTAAATATGTGGTCATGTCACCCCCCCATATCACCAGATCAGAGTGCAAATGAAAGAGTTTAGTTTTAAGGTGTTGATAGAAGTCGGGGTCATCGACATTTGGGCCATATGTGTTGATTATCGTTAGCACTGTTCCCGCCAAATTTCCCTGTACTAGCGTAAAGCGCCCTAGCTGATCCAATTCCGTCGAGATTAGTTTGAATGGTGTCCCTTTTTTAACCAGAATCATTAGCCCTCTTGCATAACTGGAGTAGGAGGCCCCCGCCTTGACCATCGCCCAGCGACCACCAATCCTGCCTTCCCCCACCCGTGTCAGGTGTGTCTCCTGCAATAGTGCCAGTTGCACTCGGTGTCTGTCAAGGTAGGCAAACACCTGTCTGATCTTCTTAGGGTTATTCAGTCCCCTCACATTCCATGTCATCAGTCTAATGTCACCCTCTGTCAGCCCCATGTTTTGTGGAAAGAATATGTCGTGTATGCACTGTCCAGTGTTCAGCAAACCACTGAACCATATTAACCTGTTGTACCATTTGCGTCACACTGCAAAACACATACCACAAACCCCTCACCCCCCCACCCACTTCAGCATCCCAATCATGCCAAAGACATGCCCCGAAGAACATTGCAAAAAACATAGCAAACAACTTGGGAAATACCCACGTGGGGGACAGCCAGTTGCCCATAACCCACCCGCAGGACGGGTGTGGCCGGGCACGATCTCGTAGCACCAGCTATCTCACTTGTAATGTCTCTTACAGACCCATTCTGCCCGCAGATAATATAAAACCCCATCCACGCATGGCATATCACTACGAGAATACAACCATAAATCAGGGCCATCATCCTGAAGGATAAAACAGCACTAAAATAAATGAGCCAGGTGTTACTACACCCGCCCTCAGATCCTCCCCATGATGTGCCACATAATGCCCAACATAGTGACTGCAGCACCCCGAATCTAAAGAAATAAGGCACATATCTGTACAGTCCCCCTTGACCCTATCTGGAGACCATTTACCAAACAAATGTGAAGTCCACAATGACTTGCAGCCCCAAGGAGCAATCAGTTAATCCCAATACATGAATATCCCACATTCCTGTGACCACCCCCTAAGGTTCACAAATTTGCATAGTCTCTAGTTGCATGAAGTACCTCCTCCACCTGCAACCAAGAGGTGACCCCCCGCATACGTAGCATATAATTGCACAAGCCGATCCCTCAACAGGAGTACCATCTGAGCAAAAGACATGTGATTGAGGTGCAGAAAACTTTTGTCGGTATACCCGCCCATAGGACTTTACTTTCACACATAGTAGAGAAAATAACAACAATTTGACTGGGCCTTGAAACCAAACTGAGGCCAAGAACCAGAAAACAAGGCAACATGTTATCCAATCCCCATCAACCTTGTCCAAATGTCTATTTGTAAATGACTGGGAGAAACAGAATCACTTACAGTCCGTCAAAACGACCAGTGAGCTGGAGCAGAAGATACCCCTGCATTCTGCAAGCCACCTACAGGGGGTCCCTACAGTTCAGTGACTCCATCGTGCGTAAAATTACCTTACCATCTCCCAAATGTCTTTATGAAGCGCTTCGATGACAGCCGACACCAGTTAGTCCTCCGTATCTGATCTCTCCGCTTGAGTAGGGGACGCATTACTCCTCGCTGCCTTCTGTTTAGTATGTAGTTGCTTCAGGAAGTCCTGCACTGTCCTGGGAGATTGAAAAATCTTCACCTTGTCATCCACCGTGACCTTTAGACGAGCTGGGTATAACATGGCATACGGTATCTCCAACGCGCAAAGTTTTTTCTTTACCTCCATGTATTCCCTACGGGCCGTCTGCACTGCCATAGTAAAGTCTGGGAAGAAGGACACCGTGTTCCCCTGGTAAGTAGTGTTCTGCTTTTCTCTCGCAAGCCTAAGCACCATATCTCCATATAGTTTAAGATCTTTGCTACAATGGGGCGCGGTGGAGCACCCGGAGGTGGCCTGGGTGTCAATGACCGATGCGCACGTTCCACAATCAGTACCTGCGAAAGTTGCGCCACCCCAAACAGATCCTTCAGCATGCCCTCTACATAGTCCTCGAGGCGGCCAGTATTTGTGCTCTCAGGGACACCCACTATGCGTAAGTTACAACTCCGGGAACGCGCTTCCAAGTCCTCATTTTTGGCCCGAATGACTTCCAGCAATTTCTCCATTTCCTGGCACTTGTCTGTCATGGAGTGGGACTCGTCTTCCACCGCCGAGATGCGTTGCTCCGCTGCTGTGAGTTGTTCACCCTGTTTATCTAACTGGGCCACCATTTTGACCATCCTGAGGGACAGATTATCTATTTTGCCATCAATGGCTTGCAGGCTCTGTTGCATAGCCTGAAGCGTGGCCTCCAGTGTGGTGGAATGCGCTTGAGGCTGCTCCAGCTCTGTGTCTGAATGTGTGCCCGCTGGCCGGTTTGAGCGTTGAGACTCAAACAATATCTTCGGCTGTTGTTTGTCAGTCTTACCCATGGTGACGTGCAGGAAGGGCAAGTGTAGGGAGGATCACCCCAGGATCACGCACTGCAGCCGTACCTAAGCCCAAATACCACAATGCACCACGTTTATTCTCCTTGCAGTTAGTGTCCCAATCCTAATCTGTTGCACAGTTAGTCACCAGGCCTCACCCTGCTTCACCTTTGATGCGTGCCACTGTCTGCATTATCTTAGCGCACTACCGGAGCCACAAAAGTGTGCCACCACAGGAGTTGGATACTGAGATTTGAAATAGCCCCCACTGTGTCATGTAGGAACATGAGCCATGACTTCTGCTGCATACATGCCGGCCACCGCGTGTGTTCAGTGTATCTGTGTTCAGGGCGAGCTCTCGTTGCATTCAGCAGGCGCTATCTCATTCACTTTCACCGTTGTAGAATGATCCCCAATGCCGCCGCCTCTGTAGCACCGTGCAGCCCGCGTTATTCTCAGCTAGGCGGCTCCCCGTACCGAGGGCACCACGGTCCTCACGCTACACCGGGGCCATGGACACTCGCACTCACCATACCTCGTTGAGCGTGGGCAGACCGCTCAGGGGGCTTCTCTTGTCCAGGCACTGTTCTCGGGTGAATCGCTGCCCCGCAACGGTGGCACCTGCAGTCACGGCTCGGCGCAGCGGCGGCAGCCGGGTTCCAGCGCAGACACGCCTCCACAGCTCTCCGCGGCCGCTCCTCCTGTCGTCCCCAGCAGCACCGCAACACGGCGCCGCAGCCGTATATTTGGCGTCAGCGGACTGAAGAACTTGCCTGATTGCGCTAGCCCAGGGCAACTTTCACTGCAGCAGCGACTCTGGGGCGTATTAGAGCGCACCGATCCCCTTCTCGCCGTTCTCCGTCTCAGGTCAGGCTCGCCGCCATTTTGCGCGCCAATGAGGCTGTGTCTGACACTTTCACGCCGCGAATCTGTCGTGCTGATGCCTAATCACGGCGCTCCTGCACACCAAGCGTATCCACTCTACCTCCCCTGTAAAACGCTGTCACTGTAGAGATCCGATGGTCAACGGGTCCGCAGATAATTGAAGGATGTTTAGCTCGGCCGGCAGAGCCTCACTACAGTGCGGCCATCTTGCCTCGGGCACTCTAGCGCCCCCCCTAGATTGTCTGTTGAATGTGCCTATCTATCTGCCCTGTCTGCACACTCCCTATGCCATCATCTCTCTGCCTGTTCTTGCCTATTCTTACCCTCCCTCCGTCTATGTATACTCCCCGTGTCAACGCTTCCAGTCTGTCCTCGTCTGTCTTCCACATAGCTTCTGCTCTGTCACTTCTTCATGTCCTCTGCCATTCTCTCCATGTTTGTGCCATTCCTTTTCCTGAACATAGTGCTGCCTCCTGCCACTCAAACTTCGTGTGCCTCTGATCTCCCCCCCACACTGTCTACATGTCATTTGGCATAGAAGAAAGCACTGAAAGGGCCTTCCGGAGCCCTTGCTGACACCCCTTCCACAACTGACATGTGGAACGCAGCCCGAGGGAGTATTTGTGACTGTACTTGACACCCGGATTTGACATTGCCTGCACAGCTCTGCCTGTTCCAAACACTGTATACCCTGCGCCTTCCTGTCCACGTCTCAGCTTTCCTTCCACCTTGTCCCACTTTTAACGCTGGCCCTACTGCACTGGCCAATCTTCATGTGCCTATCTTCCCACACTGTACCCTATATGTACTCTTTCCATGGTCGCTCTGCTGCCTTTTCTTGGTCCTCTCTTCCACTCCATTATTGTCTTCAAACTGACTGTGCCCCCCTGTTCATGACTGTCCTCTACTTGTGCATCTCTTCTACCTCCCTTTTTCCCTTTCTGCACATTGACTGAGCCCACTCTAACAACTCACTCCCCATCCCTCTGTTTCCTGGCATGTTTCCCCCTGCATAGTCTTTTCTGCCTTTCAAACTACATGTGCCTTCCTATCCACCCAAATTCTCATTCCCACCGTGCACACTCTCTGTCCTAACCTCACCTGTCCCTGCCTGTTCCCTAACACCCTTGCCATCTGTTTGAGCCTGTTCACCGCTTGTGTACCTTTCTCCGTACTGCAACCTTTTTATTTTGCAGTTGGTGGGTTAGCAAGCTGGTACCCTGTTGATCCCATTAAAGAAACACCATTTTCCAGCACATGTTGCTTTAATATAAAAGTCTTTTTCGACTATAATCCATTGTTCGTCATGTTGGAGGGAGAGTAGGCCATCATTTATCCCGTTAAATAAAAATATTCCTTTGCAAAGTAACCGGGGGTTGATCAGAGGCATCATGATTAATATTTGGCACATTGATGTTTTTACCACCGAGTGTGAGCAAAATGGTTATTGCCCGCTTTGTGGTTGTCCAGGACACAAATACGAACCACTGTTAAAGACATTGGCAAAGCCAATAGCTTTGGTTAAACACTTATAAGGTCCCAAAGGAAAGACCTATGGCTATGCCAATGCTTGTTCTCTTTTCTGTGCGTCTGTTTCTTTCTTTCTCCTCCTCACCATCCTCTCTTGCTACTACCTTCAGCCCCTCCCTTCCATGTGTGCAACTCTTTTCCCTACCCACCACCTCCTCTTATTTCTCCTTTTGTCCCTCCATCCTTCACTTGGGTGCTCCTTGTTCCTCTAGTCACCGCCGCCTCTCCTTCCTCCCTTCTATCGCTCCCTGTTCTCCTACTCACCCTTTATTCCAGCAGCTTCTCATTAGTGCCACTGAGGTCAGATCTTTTTTTTCATTTTTTTTGCTATCTATATTGTAGTCTTCCTTATTTTCAATACAGTCCTATTTTTGTTTCTGTGCCAAACGAAGTTCTTGTGATAAGCCCTCATTATTGTAATTCCTTTCTTTCTGAGTTCAAGAAACAAAAGAAGGTCTATGATTAGGTTCTCTTTCTATTTGAAATTTATTGGGTGAAGAATCAAAAATGGAACGGTATTAAAGGCAAGGGAGCCTTCAATACAGACTTGCCTAAATCTGGCTGCCATTAATGTGTTTATGCTGCATCCGCTAGCATATTAAACTTAGACCTATTGACTTTGCCAATGCTTGTTTAAAAAACAAAGAGACTTAGCGACTTATTAAAATGCAAAGGTGATACAGCAAACATTTAAAAACAAAATGAAATTGTGGTGGTATAATCGAAGTTTCTTTCGCAAACTTCAGTTAATTTAGCTGGACAGTTTATTGACTCTTAATCAATACCGAGCCAGCTGCTGGGCCACTGAGCTCACTCCTCAGCAATGGGACAGTTTGGCAGTTTCCTTGCCTTCTCTCCTCGCCTTCTGACTGGAGCCGCTATCTTTCAGAAGCTCGTCACGCCTTGTCAGTTTTACGTGGCACACATGGAAATGCAATTTGACCTAGTTCTTCAGCCTTGTCAAACTAATTTTTTAATCGACCCACGATGCAACTGCGAGAAATCACTGCCCAACCAATCAACCTGAAGGGTTCGAACTTGTATTATTAATCCACGCCCCTCCTCATTCGTAATACAGAGTAAATTGGCCAGCACAGTTGGTGATCTGTTTTTGTGCCTTGAAATAAAAGAACGTATCAACAAATATATATTTCTTCATAGCAAACACATTACCCTAGGACTTGATATTTAAAACTTGCACGTTGTGATATACTAGACTCACTTGACATTTTAATAAAATACTACCCTTCCTTCAGACTTGGCTAAGGCAAGACCTGCTTGAGGTTTTCTTGTCACACATCCTAAAAATGATTTCATGAAGGGCAGATATAGAACAACAGCTGCATGATAGTGGAAACATAAGGGGCCAATTCACAGAGCTAATCTGAGATAAAATCCTAACTTTACGACTTTCGGTATTCACAAAAGGCATTTAGTAGTAGTAAAGTTAGGAATCCTAACTTTACTACTACTAAATGCCTTCTGTGAATACCAAAAGTAGTAAGTTTAGGATTTTATCTCAGTTTAGTAGTAGTAAAGTTAGGAATCCTAACTTTACTACTACTAAATGCCTTCTGTGAATACCAAAAGTAGTAAGTTTAGGATTTTATCTCAGAATAGTTCTGTGAATCGGCCCCAATGTGTTCAGGCAAAGCACGTTTCCCGCTTAGACGTTTCCCGCAGTCAAATAGGATGATAAATATAAAAATAGTATTTGTAATTTCAGTTTTTAGAAGACACAGGAAGTGCGCCACCAGACGAGACGTCCCAACATATGCAGACTTCATTTTGATTCCTTTGTACACTGTGCTGTTTAGTCAAGGTAACTATAACCCTTGCCCTTGCCATGCACTGCTAATTACCCCACATATTTCATCACTCATGACATCCTCTATGATTTCATTGATAATATCAGTGCAACATTTGCTGTAAAATTATTATTGAGAAAACTGTGCATGGCAGGGGCGCGAGTTATAGTTACCATAGGGCACGAGGTATAGTTACTTGAGATAACTCTAACTGTTGAATTTCTATGGTTTTGTGTGTGTAAAATCTGAACTTAACTATTATGTCCCTGCAACATTTGGATTTTTTGTGAATTTCGGTGTTTTTTTAACTTCTATTTCCTAAATATAACCTTTGTTTTTTATGTGTATATATATGTATATGTAGGTACATCTATATATACACACACACACATATATTCAATGAAAAAACATGGTTAAAGTAACGTTGTAGTTAAGTGAATATGTCAGTGGCAACATTAACATTTTGAACTCAATAAACCTTAGAAATTTACCAGTTATAGCTTACAGAGCCCCCACCATGCATTGCTTATGACCTCACATATTACATCACTCATGACATGTTCCAAGACATCATTTATGACATCACTAATGACATCTCAAATGGCATCATTGATGACATCACTGATGACATCATGCATGCTTTATTTATATGCATTACTCCATAGACTAATATGGCATAACAGATAGAACTTCCATAGGTGTAGGCAAGCATGTGCTATGTGCAACATTGACCTTCTACCATACACTTCATGAGTAGCCTAGTTCACATTAACTACAGACGTATGGGAAACCCTGGTTGCACACAGTGTTCAATATGTATACAACTGTTCAGAGAAAGCCAAATTCCTCAAGATACTCAACGTCTGCTCCAACATTAATGCCCTACTGTGGCCAGCTTTTATCTGTATCAAACCCTAACAGTCACTGAATCTACATTGAGAAATGAAGTTAATATAAGTAGAAAGGTGGGTCCTGTAAACAGTAAATAATTGAATTGGGCCCCGGGAGATGGGGTCCTCGGGGCCAACTATGGTTCGGGGTGTAGGGCTGTGCGGGGGAGGGCTGTGCACCCCCTCCCCTTAACAAATGCTTTGGCTCCGGGGAATGGGGCTCCTGGGGACGGAAACATCTTGGGGAGAGGGGCAGTGGGTCCCCTCTCTTAAAATATACATGGACACGGGGGCTGAGGTCCCGGGTCCCTAAATGGGCTGGGGAGGGGGGCTCTACTGACAACCCCTCCAAATATATATTTATTAAAATGCCACTGGCCCTTTTTTTTTCATTTGCTGCATCCTGTGGGAGTCCCGTGGGATAATGCCAAAAAACACAGATTTCTTTTAAAATTGTGGCCTGGGGGGTCATTCTGGGCCCCCCCCCCAATGGGGAAGGGGGGGGCAAGGTATCACTACACTGCTCCCTTATATCTTAGTTTTTAAACTTCAGGACAGGGGACTTAGGGCCTGATTTAGATGTTGGCAGATCTGGTCCCGCCGTTGCTTTTCCAACAGTTTTCCTGCCTGCCGTCTTGGCAGTTTGCCCGCTGTATTTAGAAGTTGGCGAGTCTATGGAATAAAGACCGTTGGAGTCCCGCCAACTCGCCAGAATCTTTCTCCCATGTCAACAGTGTCATAGGCAGAAGCGGCTGTTGAGGGAGTCCTGCCAAGAATATAGCCGAGCCAATTACAATTTGCCTTTCCGTCGAGTCAAGTGTGGCGGGAAACCTCCAAACTTGAGTTGGCTGAATCAAAGAAATAGAGGTGAAAACATACCTTTTTCCTGTTCCCCACTTCCTTTTCCATCTTGGACCCCATTATCCAGGTCCTTCCTGTGCTGCTGCTACTTGACCATGATGCTGAGCAACCCCTTTGTTGCCGGAATCTAAGGTAGTATTCTGTGTCACTTGTTTCGCTATGAATCATGTTAACATTTGCTTTAGCCTCGTGTATTTTAATTATGCTCTCACATGAATTTTTTTGTGGGTCATGCATAAGTGTACATCTTACAACTAATCGTGGTAAATTGTATTGGCACTAAGAAAAATGTATTTGGTGGTGGTGGTTGTGGGTGTTGTGCTATGAGTGTGCATTCAATAGTGTGTGTATGCTGTTGGTGTGCAATGCTATACGTAAAAAGAAAGGGCATTACACATTACCTACATATACCTACATAAACATTTTGACACATTCACAATATATACGTGTAGAGAGATAATAATAAGTAGTGCTTACCTGTCTCCACACCACCATGGCCTCACTCTGTCAGGACTCTGCCGCCGGCTCAATGGGAATATCTAAATCGGCTCAGCGTAAACCAACCAGCCTGGCGGCAATGGAGTACTGTTAGCCAGCAGAGTAGACCACGGCAGTGGCGGAACACTGTCTGTTGATGCCCCATCTAAATACTGTAGGTGGACCACCGTCAACTCGGTGGAGTTGTTTGAACCACCACCACGGCGGAATGATGGTAGTCCCACCAAGATCTAAATGAGGCCCTAAGTCCCCGAGTCCTGGAATGGCTGCAAAAAATGTTTTTCTGATGTTGCTGGCAGCCAATCAGAGCACTCGCTCCTGTATGATTCTGACTCCAGAGGGAGTCTGACTTCTTTGGGAACGAGATGACCCAAGGGAAGAAAAGCTATCTGGGCCAATCAGACCACTCTAATTTTAAATTGGTGCACAGTCTGTGTTCCAAGATCTAGCTTCCTGCCAAATTCGATGTAATTCCATTCAGCAGTTTTCGCGGTAGCACACCTCAAAGAAGTCTATGGAAAATGCATGGGATTTTTAGTATCTTGGGACCCCCTTTTTATTTTGGCCCCCAGTTGACAGCTCACCCTGAAACTTTCCACAAATGTGCTGGGGTGGATGAGACTTGTTTTTGGAAAGTTTCCTGAAGATTCGTCAAACGGTGTCAAAGTCATTAGCAAACACAACTTACCTGGCATTGTAAAGCCACAGGTGGTAAAGGTATATGTCTGGTAAAGGCATTGTGCTGTAAAATCATTGCTTGGCAAAGGCATGTGTTGTAAATGCATGCGTTGTAATGTCATACAACCCTTCATATTGGGAACATAGATCTTTAAGTAGATTGTAGCTTGGTTATCCATTTAGATCAAATCAATGCAGGATATGGGAAAAGCAACATTTCATAAAAGACACCTTTCTATGCCATTTATGTAACATTTCAGACTCTCTTGGCAAGACTCGTCTGATTTGTCATGCCTACAATTATTTTCATTTTATGATGTAGTATTATAAAGCTGTCACAAGGAGATGATGGATGTAGCGCTGAAACTTTTCAGACACTCACCCCCAGTCACAGACCTGGGTTGAATCCATCATCGTTCTTTAGCTCACTTCGCCACCCCAGTTCAGACACAGCTATATGCAAATCAGTCTTGACCCTGTGCCTCGTGGGAACAGTCCAGCCCGAACTGCCAAGCCATGTCTTCCCTGGACCGGAAACAAGCATCCTGGGACCCGTTTCGGGCTAACAGCCCTCATCAGCCAGGCTATCTTGAATCCAGTGGCAAAGTGAGCAAGGGACTCATGTCTAGGCATACCCTGCCAACTTAGGGCGAACAAAGCAAACACAAGGAGATGATGGACGGAGCGCTGAAACTTTTCAGACACTCACCCCCAGCCACAGATCTGGGTTGAATCCATCATTGTTCTTTAGCTCACTTCACCACCCCAGTTCAGACACAGCTATCTGCAAATCAGTCTTGACCCTGTGCCTCATGGGAACAGTCCAGCCCGAACTGCCAAGCCATGTCTTCCCTGGACCGGAAACAAGCACCTGGGACCGGTTTTGGGCTAACAGCCCTCATCAGCCAGGCTAGCTTGAATCCAGTGGCAAAGTGAGCAAGGGACCCACGTCTGGGCATACCTTGCCAACTTAGGGTGAACAAAGCAAACACAAGGAGATGATGGACGGAGCGCTGAAACTTTTCAGACACTCACCCCCAGTCACAGATCTGGGTTGAATCCATCATCGTTCTTTAGCTCACTTCGCCACCCCAGTTCAGACACAGCTATATGCAAATCAGTCTTGACCCTGTGCCTCATGGGAAAAGCTGAGCTGTGCCCTCTTTCGGTTGTACCAGTAGCCCATTAGTCGAAAGGCCCAGGTCCTACAAATCTGCCTTCATGATGTTGCTCCAGAAATCCTGGTGCAAAACCGACACAGTTTTACACCCAGTGCCATTATGCATCCTGAGCTCAAGCTACAGCCATACAAATAGGAAACAGAGGGGTCTCATGATAAAAGCCTGTGTGAAGTCCTAAGCACTGAAAGACCAGTCTAAGACACACTAGGTTAGGTAAGTGCTGGAGCAAAGCTATGTTTTACTTATTGCCTTTGTCCTTTCAGAAGTCTACAAAACTTGACAAATGAAGAGTTCCCTAACATTAACTCTCACATACTCTCTCAGTTGTGTCCTCAGATGGGCAGGACACAGTCTTCTGGTTTTTAGCTACTTTCCCTTATGGTCTAGGATCTCCTCAAACACATGCAATGATTCTGATCTTGCTGTCATGGTAAAATTTCTCATTAACACTTAAAGAGAAAAAGAGGCTAAAGTAGACCCCGCGTCTGCCTCTAGTAATACATCACATCATACATTGACGCAATAGTTTGTTAGATGGATACAACTCTGTTTTATTGGTACCAATTGTGAGAATTGTTTTTTCTACCTATGCTATCTACCTACTCAAAATCTCGGCAATTTCAAGAATTTGATGAGGTGGGCTCAGTTCACCTAACTAAAAATACCTTGGGATAAACCACAAGAAATACTTTATTAGGTGGTACCTCCATATTTCTACCCTGCCCCCAGGTACAGTCGCTACTCGCTACCTGGAGTCATGGTAGAATTTCGACTGCGAATCTCCTTGATGAAAATGTGACAATAGGAGTCACTCACCCCTGAACAGAAGGAGAGGAAGGTCCTTTGCTGTACATTCACAAAATAGACTAACGTAGGGATCCTTAAAAGCCCTGACCTTTTTTAGGTTAACTGTGGGCAGAAACATGTCGGCACCAGAGAAGTAGGAAAGGGCCAAGGTACCCAGTAACATCCTCTGAACATACGCTTTTTGCATTTTTACTCATACCCAGGGAACCACCTATTAAAGTATTTTATTGTGGTTTATCCCAAGGTATTTTTAGTTCAGAGTAGTGGATCCCAGATAAATGTCCAGATAAATAATTTATAAGAACTCCCTCAAGACAGTACCCCTTGAAGTAGAGTCCACCCTGGTAGTATCATCTCACCAGAGATGAAGTGGCCTACGACAAAGCATGTCACATTACGTGAGTGAGCCCACCTCATCCAATTCTTGGAATTGCCCAGATTTTGAGTAGGAAGATAGCATAGATAGACAAAAATAATTCTCGCAATAGGTACCAATAAAACAGAGTTGTACCTATCCAACTGGTTACTGCATCAGTGTGTGATGTGATGGTCAAATTTCTCTCGGTATCTGAAAGATCAGCAGAGCAGACAAGTGTTACCATCCTACAACTCACCTGTGAGATCTCTTAGTCTACATACTGGGTGAACATCATAGCATATCTTAGCTACATGATGACAGCATCACTGGTGTGACTGGAAGGCAGGGTTTTGGAGGTTGGATATGCGAGTCAGTGCCATACCAAGAAGAAACGGTTCCGGGTAACAGCCAATGAGAGACAAGCACGCACTAGCACTTCTGGAGTGCCATAGGCATTACCAACATAAGACAGGGCTCCTTTAAGTAGATCACTGTGGCAGCAGTGATTGAGGGTAAACACTTAAGCGTGACAGTTTGCACAATTTGTTCCCCTGCACCTTTGTTATTTTGCTCTTTCTCTGGCCACTTGTGGGCAGTTATTTCAGTATAGGGCTTCCTGCTTTACCTTTTGCCTCCTTGTAGCTGTCTGAGCTCCTTCTTGACAACCTGTTGGACTCTCAGATGACAGTCTTTAGGGGGTGATGTTTTCCAGGTATCCCAGGAACTAGTTAGGGCGCTCTCTCATTGCACAACCAAAAAGATCCAGTGTTCCAGTGTTGGTGGTCGGGGAAAATTGTATTTCTACATTTCCCTATAACTACTATATCTGATTGTTTGCTCATATTACAGTCTATCAGGTACCTACCTACTCCAACCTGTCAGGGCAGTATCTTTCAGAAAAAAGCAAATCCAAGCAGAAGACCAGAAACTGCTTTTTATAACTAAGCCAAACTGGTGGTCTTCTCAGAGAATGGAAACACAGGAAGGTCAAACCCCTTCTCAAGAAACCCTTCGACGACCCCAGTGAACTCAAGAACTACAGCTCCATCTCTCTGCTCCCATTTACCTTCAAAGTCCTCAAAAAAGCCCTCAACGCCAACTCACGGAACACCTAGAGAACAACAATATGCTGGATACCTCTCAATCCGGATTCCGCACCAACCACAGTACTGAAACCGCCCTGATTGCCGCCACTGACAACAGAGGAGAAATGGTGGCCCTGATCCTCCTCGACATCTCAGCAGATTTGAACACCGCATCCCACCACACCCTTATAAAGAGGCTTCAACACATCAGGATACAGGGATATTCCCTCAAATGGATCACCTACTTCCTCACCAGAAGAACCCAGAGAATCTGCCTATCACTATTCACCTCGTAACCCAAGAGCATCATCTGTTGCGTCTCTCAAGGCTCACCCCCTGAGCCCAACCCTGTTCAACAGCTACATGACTCCCTTGGCCAACATCATCGAATTCCATGGAATTAACATCATATCCTATGCAGATACATCCAGCTCATCCTCTTGCTATCAGAAGACCCCCTCTACCACCAGGGCCAACTTCCACAGGTGCATGATGAGCATCAACAACTGGATGAAGAACACCTTCTTCAAACTGAACACAGACAAAATGGAAGTGCTGATCTTTGGAAACAACACATCCCTGTGGAACGACTCCTGATGGCCCTCCGAACTAGGACACTTACCCACACAAACAGACCATGCCCACAACCTTGGCATCATCCTGGACAGGAAGCTCACCATGAAAAGCCAGATCAATGCAGTCTCTTCTGCCTGCTTCCTCACTCTTCGCATGCTCTGGAAAATCTTCAGATGGCTCCTCATCAACACCAGGAAAACTGTCACTCAGGCCCTAGTCAACAGCCGGCTGGACTATGGCAGGACACTCTACATAGGAATCACCACCCACCTGCTGGAGAGACTTCAGACGATACAGACCTCACCTGCCAGGCTCAGCCTCAACTTCCCTAGATGGACTCACATCACCCCCCACATTAAGAATCGTCACTGGCTTCCCATCTGAAAAAGATGCCAATTTAAGATGCTGATCCACATCTATAAAGCTCTTCACAATCAGGTTCTAGCGTACATCAACCACCGCATGAACTTCCACCAACCCTCCAGTCACCTGCACTATGCCTCCCTCCCCCTCGCTCATACCCCCTGCATCTGCTGAAGCAACAGTGGAGGACGCTCCTTCCTATACCTCGCCACCAACCACTGACTACCACTCTTCTCCAACTAAGAGTCCCAGATATTTCTAGGGGTACTACAGCAGCAAGCCTAACAGTAACCTCCCCCTGGGATAGTCCTTACTCTCCTGGTCTTACCTGGGATATACTGGTTTGGGAGAACTAGCCTGTCATGGACAACAGTGTGACTGGCACAGGTATTTCTCAGGGCAGTGGTTGGGATTCCATTCACCAGTAGGTGGTGGAGGTGTCCCCTCTGGATTCTCCAACTCACCTTTTGTGCTCACTTTCCAGTTAAAGGCTAACAGGTCTTCCTCATCTCAGGAATCACCCTCGAAGGCTACACTGGCAACCCCTGCGGTTACACTGGTGGGCTTGCTTGGCATTGGTTACCTTGCTTTGCAAGGAAGAGTCCTTGGCCCGGTGTCCTGCCTGTTTACAGTTAAGGCACCAAGTCTTCTTGGGCTCCCAATTCTTACCCTGGGACCCAATTTTGTTTTGTGAGTTGTCTCTGGGCCCAGCCTCCTGGTCAGGTTTTTAGGGGCCTATAGAGGACTCCTTTTATTTATCTTTAGAGTGTTCCACCTTTTTCTCTTGGGGCATCTTTTTGGCATCTTTCCTTTGGTCTCCCCTTCCATAACTTGTCATGGACAGTCTCGTTTTCACTCAGTGATCAGCCTTCTTACCAAACTCTTGAGGAGAGACTGGCCTCAGATCTACCAGGTACTGGTGCAATGTTTCTTGATAACAATTAGTCAACAGATGTTCTTCCATAATTAAATTATACAGCCCATCATAGCAATGCACATTGTTACCTTTCAGCCAGCCACCTAGTGTTTGCACTGAAAAGTCTACAAAATTATCCCAGGACTTACTATGGGTTTCTTGAGTCTTCCTGAACCTGATCCTGTATTCTTCAGTGGGTCAAAGCCCTCAATCAGTGTAACCTCCATGTGGTCACAGGACTCACCTTCTGTTCCTGTCAGTGTCAGGGGTCTATCCCTGCACTTACCAGAGAACAGTTTCCAAAGGAGAGAGCTCCAATACTTCTGGCTGACCTTCCTTGCGCTGCAATCTCTCTCGAATGCTGTGAACCATTTTGTGATGTCATCACCTTCTGTATACTTTGGAACAATCCCTTTGGGAATTTTAGGGCTATTCTGCGGGCCAATCTTTCAAGAAGAGACTCCTCTTCGGAGAGTTCTCCTGTGTAACTTGAGCGACCTGAGCTGTCCTCACTAGAGCTGTCCTCACTAGTGCCCTTGGCACATTGGGTCGTTTTTGAGGTAGAGTATGGTGTCCTCTCCTTCGAGTTGAGGCATATTTGGGTCATCCTCCTCACTCACTTTGCCCTGGTTCTCAGGGTAGGTGGCCTCATCTGTAGGATGGGCCACTCATACTCTGCCAACAGCTTCTGAACCGTTACGGTGGTAGGGGTTGAGCCAGTTTTTATTTTGTACCCTTTGCAGAGGGTCCTTAGCTGCTTAAAGGTAAGCTGCAAATAAGGGGTACGGTCGAGTTCCTTGGCCACAACCCCTGCGGGATCCATTATTGTACTAAAGTTGGGACCTTTTTGGAGCTAGAAAAATCCTAACACAAGTTTTCCTAGTCCTAACCATAGTAAGTTTTTAAATCGTAAACAGTTTTAAAATTCATGGACTTAAAGAAGGCCCTAACAGTTAATTTAAAAAAATGTAGGAAAAAATTAACAAATCAAAAAAACTCACTTTTAACTAAAGGTAATTTTTGGATTCACTC
Source organism: Calotriton arnoldi (assembly GCA_963921515.1). Classification (NCBI taxonomy): domain Eukaryota; kingdom Metazoa; phylum Chordata; class Amphibia; order Caudata; family Salamandridae; genus Calotriton; species Calotriton arnoldi. The sequence goes on along the minus strand of CAWUFW010008810.1, from coordinate 192,621 downwards.
AGGTAGTCACTTATAGTCCCTTAGTCACTATATCATGACAAGCCGTTCGTCATGGCAATGATGTAATAAAGAGGGGAATGGAATGTGGGATCCTGTTTGAGAGAAAACTGACAGTTGCTGCTGCCTGTCTAGAACTCAGGTTGGTCACTGTCTTTATAGCTGAATAAATACTTACATCAACTATCAATTTCCAGAGGGTTTTCTTATGAAAAAATGACATTTTAGTGGTGTCAAGGGTGGGATACAATTGAAGACAGGACCAGCCTGATAGTAAGTTTTAAGAGACCTTCCAGTGAACGATTCATTGATGCCACGCTGCCTCAACAAGATTCTCTGTAGGGAATGTTGATGAAGATTGGGGGGAAAAGGAGATCTGTGCCTTACTGGGAGAGGCGTGTGACCCCAGTGGTATGGTAACTTTGGTTATTTTTGCTGCCAACGGTGAAGTCAGTTAATGGCAATTCAGCGTGAGACATCCTTACTCTGTGCCAGGTGAGAGCGCGGTCACATTAGAAAAGTAGTGATGGAAGGTGTTAGCACATCTTGTAAGGTAAATTTCTTGTGCAGGCAGCTGAAAGGGTGCTTACTGCTGGCTGCAGGGTGAGGTGTCAAGCGCCAACTTAATGTGAGGTGCTGAGAGGCTGTGAGCACGTTTTTGAAATTTAGCGCGACTTCACTTTAAGCCAGCTGAGAGGAGTTTTTGACATGACTGCACGGAGACTACTGTGTGAGGAGAAGAGAGTGCCTACGGTATTTGACGTGTTCCCTTACACCCCTTCAGCGAGGAGCCGTACAGCACGACTGCAAGGCAATCCCCGCTGTGAGGGTAGAGGGAGCCTGTAGCCGTACAGCGGGACCGCACAGCAATTACTCCTGTGCGGAATGAGAGAGCCCTCATGACAACTATCATAGTGAGGAATCAAGTAGCGTGTGTGTGCGGCAGACTTGTGGCGTGACTGTGCTGCAAAGGAGAGCTATAAATATTTGAAAGCAGTTGTGTCTTACCGTCTGGCAACTTGGAAGCAGTGCAATTCATGCCCAACAGCTTGTGAGGAGCATGAGGAAAGTATTATAGTAGAAATAGAAAGAGGACTCCAATTTTAGGGTGAGGATACAGGAAGGAAGTATTTGACAAATAGTTGCCATTATCGTTTGGGACATGGAATGAACCAGCAACCTGCATATAACATTGCTTCAAGAATTATTGCATGTCCCTTACCACTAGAACAGAGACAACAGTGACAACTTTATTTATATTAATTAGTTATTTTAGTTATTTGTTTTACCCAAAGTAAATGCTGCATGACGACGGTGACAACTTTCTTTATGTTAGTTATTTGCTTTAGATCTGTATTCAATGTGAGATTAGATGAAATTACCTTTGAAGTGTAACATAGTTTATACATATTGTATGATATGAGAATTTAGTGGATAAAATTGTGAGTGGGCACATCATTGTTACTACACTTGAATCTAGTAGGCATTTAAGTGTGTGTGTGTGTGTATGCATATTATAGTCATGATGCAATCAGTTTCACAACCACCTACATTTTTAGCTAAGCCAGGTGATCCTGTAATGCCATGCGATGATTGGTGTGAGGTGTTTGAAACTTATCTGGAAGCAATAGGTGGTGAGGTATTTACGGCAAAGAGAAAGGTAGCTATGCTGAAGCATTCTCTTAGAGTCGAGGGCAGAAAAGGGCTGAAAACATTGCCAGGAGTGAGAAATTTTGAGAATGTTGGGGAGGCTACTTCTGACGTGGAAGAAAAATCTGAGGATGAGTATATGTGTATGATGAAATCATTGGAAGAGAATTTTGGTCGCTAGGTGAATGTAGTTGTGGAAAGACAAAATTATTTTCTCGTGTGCAGGGTGTGAATAAGTCTGTGGATCAGTATGTGGCAGAATTACAGAATCTAGCTGTTCCGTGCAAATTTAGAGAAATGCAGGATTAAATAATAAAGGATCAACTGATCAATCGGACAAATAACAGAAAAATACAAGAGAAATTGTTAGGGATGAAGGAGTCATCGCTAGATAAACCTATAAGGGTGGCTAAGATTATCTTGAAAGACAGGTTACACCTGTGGTGCATAAGGCGAGGAGTGTACCCGTGGCTTTGAGGACTCCATTAAGAGGTGAGTTGGAAAGATTATGTAAAAATCATATCATTGAACCAATTGAATCATCAGATTGGTTGAGTCCTATCATTATAGTATGCAAGCAGAATGGAAAAATAAGGATGTCTGTGGTCTTGAGGGATTTAAACTACAGTATTTGAGGGGGCATATCCTTTCATTAGAATGCCATTCAGATTGGCATCTGCATCTGCTGTTTTTCAGCGTGTGATGCACAAATTGCTAGGAGAATTGCATCAAGTAAGAATTTTCCAAGATTATGTTTTGTTTTGAGGTTGTGACAAATGAGAACACAATCAAGTTTTAAGGAAAGGTTTAAAAAGTTAGATGAAGCCTGTTTAACTGTAAAATTGAACAAGTGCAAATTTGCGGTACAAGAGTTGGATTACTTGGGACACACTTTCTCATCCCAAAGAATCAAGCCTAAACTAAAATTAGTGGAAGCTATTGAGAAAGCTCCAAGTCCAATAGACAAAGACCAACTACGGTAATTTGTGGGTTTGGCAGAATGTTATGTGAAATTTGTTGATCATTTTGCTGATAACGTACAGCCAACAAGGGAGTTAATGGAAAAGGGAAGTACATTTAATTGGTCAATGGAGTGTCTAAATGTCTTCTGTGAAATCAAGAAATGTATAATCAATGCTGTGGCATTATCTCCATTTGATCATCAAGATCAGTCTATGATTACAACTGATGTGAGCATGCATGGAATGGGTGCTGTACTCATGCAGAGGAAAAATGGCCATGAAAGAATGATTGCATCCACTTCCAGAACAGTGAAGGGAACAGAGTTAAACTACTCTACTGTTGAGAAAGAGACAATGACCTGTTGGTCGTGCATACAACATTTTAGAAGTATTGTATGGGGCACTGAATTCAAACTGAGGACTGATCACAAACCTTTAATTGATGTATTTACAACTAAGGGAGCAGGGAATGCAATGCCATGCACAGCCAAGTGGTTATTCAGATTACAAGAGCATATAATTAAGGTCAAATGTGTTCCAGGAGTAAAAAATGTGAATGCTGATTTCTTATCATGTTTACCATTACCAGGAAGTTGTGGTGAGGTTGAAGAAGACTGAATGATAGCATATGCAGAAAATGCTAGCCATAAAGCAATTTCAGAATGAGAATGGAAGGCTGAAATTGTAAGAGATGAGATTTGTCAGGAAATTATTAAGCATTTACCTTTTGATTGGAGCATGCAATTGGACAAAGTGAATACAATTACTAATTTCAAATATGTTTGGTCAGAATTATCATGTATCAAAGGTACATTAAGAAGTGGTGACAAATTAGTTGTGCCTACAAATTTACGTACCAAATTACTTGCTGCTCTGCATGAGGGACATGGAGGCATGTTAGCTATTGTTATATTTCATATAGGTACCCTGATATAGGTCTAGGTAACATCATAACCCTTCACCTACATTCTCTCCTATATTACATACATAACGGATTTGAAGGAATGACCTTTTACCCAGTTACACTACACACAAGTACATAGGGTTTTTCCCTGGACACTGGCCTCATAAATTATGCATGAGGATTCTTAGTTTCTTGGAATCACAGCAGGACCATCATCTCCTGCATAATAACTGGGTATAAAGTTAATTCCCGAAGTCATCCTAAGTCTGGCACTGGCACAGCAAGGTAGAACCCCCTGGGGATACCTTAGGGTATATAAACACCACATCTTGCTGCTATAGAAAGAGGAGATCACGACTTCCATGCCGACACACTGACGCAAGACACTGAGGTTCCTGCATGCAGATACTCCAGCTCGCAGTGGTCTGACATCCCTCGCGGGGTGATCAGCTCGAGACCAGAACGGGGTCCCGCAGTCTCACATCAGGTAATGGGGTTGGCTTTATCCTAGAGGGATTCTTGGCTTTACACCTACTCACATGCTAGGTATACTTAGGTGCATCTAGTTAGGGTGCATCGTAGGAGTACGCATTTTTATTGCCATGTATTTTATATTCGCCTATATTTATGATTTTAGCAAAATGGTAGAAACCTACCATCTGTTTACTTTCTTAGTGCTGCTACTCATTTATATATGCTACTGTCTACTGGTGATTTCAGTGCACTTATTCTACGCTAGAATAACGACTGTTCAATAAATACTTATTGAAAACGTCCCAACCGTTTATTCTGTGTATCTCTCTGAGAACAAGCGAGCACGAGTGACTGAGCGAAAAGTAAATTACTGTTTCCACGGTCCTGAGGGATCAGGGTTGTCATGTTCGATAGTTGCCAAGAACTATTCTCTCCTTGGTAAGAGGAGGTTTTAGTGGCATTGCGAGCTTGCTGGTACACAGGCCAACATACCCGGTGGGGGTGTCTGGAATCAGTCTGGACACCAGTCCCGCAGTGTATGTTGTCTAAACGCGCAGATCCTGTATAGGTCTTATAGGAACTACACGACTTGGCGCCGCCAACGTTGGTATTGACACTTATCTGACAGTCAAATCTGAGTAGTTCAGTTGTGCTATTCTCAGAGACCCCTACTCACATTTCCCCAGAGACGTCTGGAGTGGGAAGGAACAAATCCGCCGCAGCTGAGTAGAAAAATTCCTATGTATTAGCTGTTGGTTTAATCAAGCTTGAAGGATACAGTGTTCCTAATTGTGCATAACACCTTATCTCAGTTCCCTTTAAACGCTCTCTTTTCTAAAAAATAATGACCGAACAGGGAGACGTAGATGTAGGAAATGCACTAAACTTCTCAGTCAAAGAAGACGATACAGATGCAATATACATTGCAGATAATGTTAGAAATGCCGTCACCCTAAAACTGGTAACGTATGGTGTTACAATTAGGGGTGGGCAAGTGACTTTCGTGATTGAGGCGCACGAATCACATAGAACAGAGGTATTCTATTCATGGATTAAATTCCCGCAGGCAAATGCACAAACCAAAACATTTCACTACTATGTAGAAGATGTAATACCAAATGAGTATAGTCCATATGAGGACATTGAAATTCCACTCACTTACGAAGAACACCTCTACTGGTTTAAAGGCGCCCTCCCCCATACAAGAAATAGAGTAAGACTTGGTCCGCTCGGAAGAGACGGAGCACCATGGCCAGTGTTAGAGGCATACACACCACATCCTGACATTGGCACAATGCCAGGAGGAGACTCACTTGTACAGCATAAAGAATTAATAAGGCTTTACAGAAATATGACACTGTTTGTGTTGAGAACAATCACACTTCAGCCTGCACCGGCTACACAACCAGGACCAGTCCAAGCTCCTACAACAAAAATTACACCACAGACACTGCACGCAGCAATGGGTAAAATGCCCACAAAACATGAACAAATGCCCTTCTGGATAGCACAAAAAATAACACAGCTGAAGGCAGTGTTTACTCACACTGGTCCTAAGGAAAAGCATAGAATACTTATTATTTGCTTGCCAATGGGGATAGCTCCCTCTATAGAGGATTGTGCCTCTTGGGGCACAGTCTTCGCTGCAATATATACCAGGACTCATGGTATCCCTTCTTTAGCGGTAATACCAGATGTATTAAGACAAATTCAGAATGAGTATGGAGCAGAGCCTGCTGTAAACTTGGGGATGAAGTAGTTAAATAACTTTGCTCAGGTATCTGCGATAATATTGGTGAATATTAAAGGAGAAGCAGCTTCAGTGGCAATACGCCATCGCCTGAGAGAGTACACTCCATTACAACAGGAGACAGAACTACCTAAAATAATTGAAACTGCTTATGCAGAGTTCGGTAGAGACAGTCTGGGAGCTAGACCTGTAAAACCTCAACTAATGGGGAGTTCAGATAAAGAACAGGCAAAGTAAACACCTGTTTCTTCAAAGAAGAAATGGGACAATAATAAACAACAAAAGAACAGATCTCATTCCAGGGGAAGGTCTCCTCAGCAGGAGCCCCCAGAAAGGAGCTATAATCTTAGGAATAGAGATAACATTAAAAAACCTGACAGGTATCAGGATACTGACACTCGTTCCTCTCTTTCCTTTCAGGGTCCATCAAAAAACTCAGAGAGGGAAGAATGGTCAGAACAAAGACAAGAAGAGCGTACAAAGCCCAGAGACAAGCAACGCACTTCAGACTATGCTTCAAAGAAAGAAGAGAAACCTAAAGCAAAATTTCAATTTAAAAAGAAGAAGGTAGAAGGTCTCAAAGTTAGACATGTCCAGAATTCTGAGGACTCAGCTACTGAACAGGGAATGGGCTCTGATGATGCTAGACAGCGTGGCAGAGGTAACAATAGCTCGCCAGAACCTGATGGAATTTCTGGTGATAGCGGAGGTGAGTGAGTATATCACGATGGAAACACCTGATACTAGGGTGAGTGTCCCACACAAGCTACATGAAATTACACTCCAAATGGAGGGGGACAAGCCGAGACAAGTTAAGGGTCTCTTTTGGGAGAACCTGACTTCGGGCTATGACATCCTATTAGCGGAAAAAGATTGGCCGCCTACTATTGTTATGGAATGCCCAAAGGGGGAAACTGTAATTTTTCCAGCTTTCTCCGACCTAGTCCCCACACACCTAAGACACACATATGCACAGCATTATACCGCAATGACGTAGGGTGGGATGAAGCGTCTCCCCACCACGTAATTCCAATAAAAACAAACCCAACTCCACAAAGACAGTATCCCATAAAACAGGAAGCTAAAAAACAGGTCAGGGAGATCTTAGATCAACTTGAATACCAAGGTGTAATTGAACCATGCACCTCATCAATGAATAATCCTTTGTTTCCTGTAATGAAACCCGACAATTCATTTCGTCTAGTTTTAGACTATAGACACCTTAACTCATGTACAAAGACATTTGCGGTTCAGAATGCACACATTGCCGCATTAATGAATAATATTGTGCGGAAAAAATACAAAACATTAGATATCTCAAATGGATTTTTCTGCCAAAACATAGCTCCTGAAAGCAGATATTTGACAGCATTCTTAGTGCTAGGGTCACAGCATCAATTTTGTCGACTCCCTCAAGGGTGTAAGAATAGCCCGTGGTTATTCTCAAGGAGGGTGACAGAGTTACTACAGAATTTGGATGAAGAAGCATTATCCTATGTAGATGATATTTATCTGACGGATGATGACTTAGGGGAGCACTTGACCAGGGTGAGCACCATAATTTTGGGTTTCACCTCTGAGGGCTACAAATTTAATTTAAAAAAATCAAAAATAGCCCACCTCAATGTCCTATTTTTGGGATATGAGCTTTCAAGTGAAGGCAAAGCCTGGCAGCCCACTTTTTAGAAACGTGCGCACTGCTACAACCTCCAAAATCATTAAAAAACTTACAGTCCATACTGGGATTTTTGAATTTTGGCAGAACATACATTTTGGATTACGCAGAGAGAGTAAAACCTTTCTACGACCTAATAAGACCTGACTTTTCAGTTAGACAATGGACACAGGAACAGACGAATATCCTTCGTTCCCTACAAGCTGATATGATATCATCAAAACACTTACAGACACGCTTAAACGTACGCAACCTGGTGATCCGCGTAGTCGCAGGTCAATCCGGGTACACTTCCTCAACCTTTAATGAAGATAAAACAGTACCAATTGCATATAAATTGCATTTATACACCAACGCTCAAATGCGTTTTGCTCCTACAGAAAAAATTCTGACAGCAGTACAGACTGCTGTAGTGAGAGAAAGAGCACTAGCTCAAGGGAAATGAATAATTGTCGTGACCCCGGTACCGGCCTTAGAGGCTGCCACAAAGGCAAGCGTCCCAATTGCAAAAGCTTTACATCAAAGACGGATACAATGGGTTAATTCTCTCACTGCAACAGATGTAGAATACAGATATGACCCTAATATAAAAACACAAGCATTCCTGGAATATGAACAAGAATATCCTCTACCAAATGAAATAATGCCTCTAGATCGGTATGACTACATTATTTATACTGACGGATCTGCTCAACCATCATAGGGAGTAAGCAACAATACAGTGCAGCATGTGCTATTGTAAAAGGTAGGATGCAGGATGGCAAGTTCCATCCAAGCTGTACAAAAACGCAATCTCTAGGAGACTGCACGGCTCAGTTGGCAGAATTAAAAGCACTACTACTGGCACTGATAAATACGAATCCGGAATTCCCCACACTAATAGTGTGTGATTCTTTTTACTGTGTCCAGTCGTACAATGAATATCTCCACTATTGGGGACAGAATGGTTACAGAGATGCAAAAGGTGGCCCAATTAAACATATGAAACTATGGGAACAGGTAGCAGAGTTGAAGAACGAACTACCAAGGGCTCACGTGATACACACACTGAGTCATCAACGTGATGGCGTTCACGTTGAAGGGAATTCATTGGCTGATGAAGCCGCGAAGGGGGCAGTACGCACTGCGTCCGTAACTGCAATCACCTGTTCAAAAACGAGGGTAGACGGTAGCACAATGGTAGCTGTGATTGCTTCACGCAACAAAAGTAAAGCACTACCTAAAGGTTTTCCACTCAAGTACTCCTACAAGTTAGATGCAAACAACGTGCCATTTGCTCAGATTCCTGGAGTGGGGGATAGAGTAATACCAAACATGGATCGCAGGTTAGGTTTAATCTTGGCTGCACACAAGGGTCTGGGTCCGTGGTACTCATAGTACGGCCCGCGGGCTGCCAGCGGCCCGGCAGGCCTTCATTGGCGGCCTGCGGACCTTGCCTTGCCATGTCTACGTTTCTAATGAGGCCAGCATTAAACACAGAAGATGACCGCAGGAGCATACGTATTAAATAGGTATTCACTACGTATGCTCCTGCAGCCATCTTCTGTGTTTACTGCTGGCCTCTGTGACCTCACGGCACCGTCAGAAAGCTTCCCAAAATGCCCTTTAAAAGTCAGCTGTAAGCCTTTCACAGCTGACTTTTAAAGGGCCTTTTGGGAAGCTTCCTGTTTGGACAGAGACAGATAGAGGCAGGGACAGATAGAGGCAGAGATGCAGATAGAGACAGATAGAGATAGAGACAGATAGAGATAGAGACAGACAGAGACAGATAGAGATGGAGACAGACAGAGCCAGAGAGACAGACAGAGAGAGACCGACAGACAGAGACAGACAGACAGAGACAGAGAGACAGACAGAGAGACAGACAGAGACAGATAGAGACAGACAGATAGAGACAGACAGATAGAGATAGAGACAGCTAGAGACAGAGAGAGACAGAGACAGATAGAGACAGAGAGACAGATAAAGACAGAGAGAGACGGAGACAGATAGAGACAGAGACAGATAGAGACAGACAGATAGATAGAGACAGACAGATAGCGATAGAGACAGAGAGAGAGACAGACAGATAGAGACAGAGAGAGATAGAGACAGAGAGAGATAGAGACAGATAGAGACAGAGACAGAGAGAGACAGACAGAGATAGGATAGAGACAGAGAGACAGAGAGAGACAGACAGATAGAGACAGGGAGACAGATAGAGACGGAGACAGATAGAGGCGGAGACAGATAGAGACGGAGACAGATCGAGGCTGAGACAGATAGAGACGGAGACAGATAGAGACGGAGACAGATAGAGGCGGAGACAGATAGAGGCGAAGACAGATAGAGATGGAGACAGCTGGAGACGGAGACAGATGGAGATGGAGACAGATGGAGACAGAGACAGATGGAGACAGAGATAGAGACAGACAGAGACAGATAGAGACAGATATAGACAGACAGAGACAGAGAGAGATAGCGAGAGATAGCGAGAGAGAGATAGATAGCGAGAGAGAAATAGAGATAGATAGATAGATAGATAGATAGATAGATAGATAGATAGATAGATAGATAGATAGATAGATAGATAGATAGATAGATAGATGTGTGTATGCCGGGCCTGGTGGATCAGTGGACGAACGCGTCTGCTGCAGGGTCCTGTGTTCAACCTCATGGTCACAGGTTTTTTTTTTTTGCACTAGCCCCGCCCCCCCACTGCCCCTGCCCCCACCGATGCGGCCCTCGGCCACAAACCACACTGTACATTTGGCCCCCGAGAGATAGTTTGTGAGTACCCATGGTCTGGGTTCTGCGCCCGCCGGAGTTACGGCGACAGTTTCTTTACTGAAACAACGCTATTGGTGGCCAGGGTTAGCAAAGCAGACCAAAGACTTCGTCTTAAAGTGCGAAATCTGTCAACAGATAAATGGGGCCACGGTAGCTCGCCCAGCGCAGATCCCATTATTAGACAGCATCAGATTGTCCGTTCGCGTGCATTTACCTGGACCACTGCGGCCCCTTAAAATGTGATGGGGCTTACAAGTATATCATGGTTGCAGTGGATTCCTGTTCAAGATTCTTATGGGTATGGCCTCAGCGCTCGGCTGACGCCCGAACTGTTATAAAAGATTTGCGAGTCTTTATAGGGACATACGCAGTTGGCACATTACATTCTGACCCTGGCCCCGCGTTCAGCTCTAGGGCTTACAAGGAAGCCATGGGAGGTTTGGGTGTAGCATTGCGGTACTCCTCTCCATATCATCCCAAGGGAAATTCGGTTGTGGAGAGGAAAAACCGAGACTTAAAGCAGTCTTTAACAACTAGGGTATTAGGCTCGGGTGGTAGTTGGGTCAATCACCTATTTGGGGTCCAGCAGGCCCTTAATAGCCAGCCAAAAAGCTATCTGGGAGGTGCAACTCCTTACGAGGTCCTGTTTGGGACAAGAATGTGGGTACCTGATCTCGATTGTGAAGGCACAGTGGCGGATGAAAAACCGTTTGACATCAATAAACGTTTGGCTGTTTTACAGGATCTGAATGAATCCAGAGCCTCCTTAAGTAACGTCAAGACAAAGAAAACCGCCATTGGGGAAGTCAAATCAGCCACGGCAAGACCTGCCTGGATCCCTAAAGTTGGGATCTGGTCAGAGAAAAGATTGTGGACAAAAAAGAATTTGGGCCATCATATCGAAAGCCTGTACCTGTCCTGGCCATTGAAGGATCAAGAACTGTACTTCTACCGCCTCTTGCCAGAAAAGAAAAGAGATTCATCTCAATCGAACTGATCAAACCACACTATGTGGCTGATACTAAATAGTAGGCCTCGCGGGCTCCTGAGTAGCTCCTCTCGCTACAATACAGGAGGTTCAAACGGAAAGACTCATAACATTTGAAGAGCCACCTTTACAAAGCAACGGAATCAATAACAATGCAATGGAACTAGTTCCCCTTGACACAAACTCTCAAAATCAAAGTGAAAGACAAATTTCAATTCAAGATGCCTACGTCAACAATACATGCCTCAACAAGAGCAATCCACAAGTTCAACAAAACCTGCGGAGCTACCAAAGATAGATCGAACTGCATCTGGCTATTTCATCGACTTCGATACCTTCTCATTGGATCCAAGTGAACCTGAAATGACGCCAGCCCAAATTTCTCGCAAACAACGGATAAAAGACTTTTTTAACATTCTTAGAAAAACTTATTTAGTATCACCTTGGCTAGAACTTTGGATAATCACCGGTATCTTATTTTTCTTTTCTGGTTAGGATTAGTAATAACTTTCCACTTGCTCATCAATGGAACTTATCTTCAACAGAGCTCTGCAACGTCAAAAGTGCACTTAATTTTAAAATCTCATGTTTCATCTCATCGTGAACAAAGAGACTTGTACTTCGTGAACATATCAGCAGTTCCTATACCGCATGGTATAGTGTGGAACAAAGTAAATTTTGATATATTTGGACCGACCGAGCTTTTAAAAATTCCACATTTGTTTAAAATTTCATTGAACGATATCATTACCTCCAGTACATTTTCTGATGATTGGGATTTTGAAACTGTTAATAACTTATTGTCTGATTTGGAACAATCTGCTGCATTTTCTAGCACTGAAATGTTAGAGGATAGATCAGATTTTGACAAAATGTATTGTTACCAACATTATGGTCATCATTTCTTGCATAAATCTAGCAAACCCAGAAATGTTTTCACATACCACCAGTGGGAACATTGCCCTACACCACCGAAAAGTAGTTCAAAAACATTTGCACAGAAATTCTCATATTTTTCAGGGTGTAACACTTCTGTCCCGACCTCGTACTACTATAAGGTTGCACCAATATCTGCACAGAAAAATATGTTAACAAACACCAAACAGATTTACTCTGCTTCCTTTATCAACCAGCTGTCTGAACAGGGTTTTGACTTATGTTTGGACACTGTAGACTTGAAATCAATCTGGGGTTCTAGGGACTGGCAAGTCCAGGGGACAGAAGCACTGTTTAGAGCATGCCTCATTCCACAGCAGATGGTCTTCCTGAATGACACTGTGCAACAGACTTCCTGTCTTGGAATAGCCAAGAATAGGGACTTGAACACGCCTCAAATTCCAACAGCTTTAAACACCGAGGGGAATTTTACATCAGAAAGAGGGGCTGAGTTGGATAACATACTGCAATACAATAGATCAGACCCCAATTGGAAGGGACCTACTGACACAAACAGATGTCAGGAAAGATTCAGGGGTACCACCGAAGGGTTTAGTATCCATAGACGAGACCCACGTTATGTACAATGAGAACATCCGGGGGTAGTGACATCATACAGTGTTGGGAAGTTGTGCCTTGATTGGCTAAAGACCTCAACACTATCCCAGGTGAAGCAACACTTGTCCTTACTCTCAGAAGATGTGGACCTACAGGATTTTTTATTAGGTCCCAGGAAACCACGTCAGAAGTGCTTTTTGTATGCTGTCTATAACGAACTCTGGAAAATCTCTCAACCAGAAGCTGCAGAGAGATTAAGAGAAATAGATAGGGTTAACCTAGAAAAGGGGTTAGCCGTAGTTGACAATGGTATGACTACATTAACATCCAGGATATATTCACTGGGCAACATTGTATCTTCTGCTATCGATTTAATAGAACAGGATTTGTCCATATTGCAACACGGACAGTCGCAGTTACGTTCTATTATTCTGTTAAGCTGGGCGCTGCAGTCATTGCGAGCCGGTCATGTGCCTTGGCGTTTTATTAACATTACGTCATTATTTTCTGCATACAATCTAACAGAAAAACAGATGAAAGCGGCACAGAGAGGTGCCAAATATACAATGCTGCGTATTGAGAAACTGGATAGGTTACCCTTTACTGTGGCAGAGTCACCGTCCACAGAATGGTTAGTCCACGGCCATATAACATTACCGGTCGCAACTTTCCAGTTTCAATATTGCCTAGAACAACAACAAGTAGGCAGATATGAAAAGATGGGTAAGGAATTCATCAGGGAATCCTGGGATTTACCATACAGATTTCGATGCAGGAGTGGGGATCTGGAAGTGTTTCTAAGCGGAACTAACTGTGAGAACGCTTTAAGTGGATCTCTCATATGTCAGGATATTATGCTACACGGAGCTTGTAATGGGTCTGTGGCGAACTTGTCCTGTCACTTGAGGGGTACCCCGCAGCTGTGATTAATCCGGTATTCAGGCTTCTCTCGAATGGGAGTTACTTGATGCTGAATGATCAAGGTTGTTGTGGGATGCTTCCGGGCATCGCATATCTACTCACCGTAAGCTCCAGGGTTACTTGCTGTATGCAAGTATTGTTCCCACCGACACATACAGTCAGGGAGGCGCCGTTATGGCCTTCGCTAAATGTTTCCTTTATACGGTTTGATACTCTGAGCAGAATGAAAGCCATGCTTTTACAACGAACCGTGCCCTTAACCTCCGCCCGGGAGACTTTTGATCTCCAGATCGCAAGGTCCTCGGCTGAGATACAGGCACTTATACGCACAAACTGCCCTTTCCATTTCACAGAAATGGTAAATCGTATCTTTAACGTGTCCGATACGACGGGTATTGTACACCTATTTAAGACCATAGGTTCAGGACTGTTAAGCACCTTTCAGACGGTCCTCGAAGTTATACCAAACATTATACACTCCGTCTTTGGAAGCATTTTTGGAGGGCTTCCGCTGATCCTGTTTCTAATAGCAGGAATCCTGATTGTTGCCTTTCTGCTACGCAATGATTGTCCCAGCCACCAAGGAAGTAGCAGCAGCTCTCCTGGAGCGCAAATACCATGATCGCATGGTACAACATCTGGGCACACCTCGCCTACGAGAACTGAGCGCCTCTTGGCTCCTGTCATTTAGACCAGTCTGGATGGACTGTGTCCTACCTGTTCTCCGATGCCTGTTCTGCAGAGAAGAATGTGTGACCTCTGTCTGACACTTCCATCTGCTGCGCCACCAGACGTTGATGCTTTACTGGACCCGATAACGGCCCATGTTCTGCAGTGTCCTCAGCGCATTCCCATGTTGTTGGCAGCATTCTTAGAGCCACCACAGGTAGTTTCTGCTCCTGTTGGTATGGACACCGGCTCCTCTAACACTCAGGCCTTGGATGTGGCACAGACTGCCCTGGCACCTGCTGCAGGCAGTATGGAAGATCATCTGTGCTCAATTGACATTCTTTGTGAGGTGTTACAGGGATCGTCAGCTGCTATGCAGACAGCAGCAATGTTGCGTCTACCAGCAAGGACACATAAATATTTGGCATGTCGCACGCTGGGAAGATTTGGCTTTTTAATTTTTTTGAAATTCTAAACTGAACTCTTTTGACCTGCATGGCTTTCAAATGCTTGTAGTTGTTCGGACTATATAAACGGACACTTTTAGAGCCACTGCTTGAATGATTTTTGTAGAACACTTTTTAGAGGGTTTTTTTAAGGCTTTTTAACTTCTCTTAACAATGTTTTTATTAATTGTTGCGTACAAACCTCTAGACGCCTTGGTAATACGCTAGAATTTAGTAATGTCATCCATTCAGATGAGGAGTGCGTGTTATATTTCATATAGGTACCCCGATATAGGTCTAGGTAACATCATAACCCTTCACCTACATTCTCTCCTTTATTACATACATAACAGATTTGAAGGACTGACCTTTTACCCAGTTACAACAATACACACAAGTACATAGGGTTTTTCCCTGGACACTGGCCTCATAAATTATGCATAAGGATTCTTAGTTTCTTGGAATCACAGCAGGACCATCATCTCCTGCATAATAACTGTGTATAAAGTTAATTCCCGACGTCATCCTAAGTCAGAAGTAGAACCCCCTGGGGATACCTTAGGGTATATAAACACCACATCTTGCTGAGATAGAGAGAGGAGATCACGACTTCCATGCCGATACACTGACGCAAGATGCTGAGGTTCCTGCATGCTGATACTCCAGCTCGCAGTGGTCTGACATCCCACGCGGGGTGTTCAGCTCGAGACCAGAACGGGGTCCCGCAGTCTCACATCAGGTAATGGGGTTGGCTTTATCCTAGAGGGATTCTTGGCTTTAGACCTACTCACATGCTAGGTACACTTAGGTACATCTATTTAGGGTGCCTCGTAGGAGTACGCATTTTTATTGCCATGTATTTTATATGCACGCCTATAATTATAATTTTAGCAAAATGGTAGAAACCTACCATCTGTTTACTTTCTTAGTGCTGCTACTCATTTATATATGCTACTGTCTACTGGTGATTTCAGTGCACTTATGCTACGCTAGAATAACGACTGTTCAATAAATACTTATTGAAAACGTCCCAAACGTTTATTCTGTGTATCTCTCTGAGAACAAGCGAGCACGAGTGACTGAGCGAAAAGTAAGTTACTGTTTCCACGGTCCTGAGGGATCAGGGTTGTCATGTTCGATGGTTGCCAAGAACTATTCTCTCCTTGGTAAGAGGAGGTTATAGTGGCATTGCGAGCTGGCTGGTACACAGGCCAACATACCCGGTGGGGATGTCTGGAATCAGTCTGGACACCAATCACGCAGTGTATGTTGTCTAAACGCGCAGATCCTATATAGGTCTTATAGGAACTACACAACACTATGAAACGCAAAGTACGGTTAGACTTTTGTTGGCCAGGGGTAGATTGGGATGTGGAAAGATTTGTGAGAGGATGTATTGCTTGTAGTGACAAATCGCATACTGTGAAATGAACATCTGTAATAGCTATGGAATTATCAGAACATGTATGGCAAAGAGTAGAGATGGATGTCAGTGGACCATTTGAGATTTTGGGGACAGACAAGAGATTTGCCATTGTATTAATGGATTATTATTCCAAATGGCCAGAGATTACTTTTGTTAGGGAGGTAAAAGCAAAGGTAGTGATTGAATTCTGCAAAGAAATATTCAGAAGAGAAGGATATCCAGAAGATATGATATCAGATAATGGACCACAATTTGTATCAATAACGTTTGAAGAATTTTAGGCATAAAGTGGAATTATTCACAAGAAAACCGCTGTATAACACCCACGTGAAAATGGTCTTGTTGAAAGGTTTAATCGGGTGGTTGGATAAAACATACAATTGTCTCTCCAGAGTGGGCTTAGTTGGAAAGAGGAAATTGAGACAATGGTGTGAAATTATAGAACTGCTCCACACTCTATGACTGAGGAAACGCCATTCATATTATCGAAGAGTAGGAAGGCTAGTACAGAAGCTGTGCAAGCATGGATGAACAAGAGCAAGGTAGCAAAAGTAAATGAAGAGATAAGGATTGTGTGTAGGAAACAGCAAATGTATGGATTGGTGAAGGGAGAGGGTGTGGAGAGTGGTGCCTCAAAATTTGAAGCTGGGGATTTTGTAAGGGTGAGCTAATTACATATATGTAGGGAGGAACATTCTAAATGGTCAGAACCTAGAAAGGTGCAAGAAGTGTTGCCATTTTCTGTTATTGTGGATGATGGAAAAAGATGAAATATAAGGAATGTGGTAAAGTGTAGTGAGGCAGAAGTGGCACATTTTACTGCAGCTTTGAAACATATAGGTGAGAGGTCAAAAGATAGAGACAATGCTCTGACCAAATTGAAACATGCAGAATTAAAACATGTAAATGAAGATATAAAAAATAGTATAACAGCAATTACAAATTTGAAGTATTATGATAGGGAACAAATGCGCAGGAGTAATTGCCAAAGGGTTACTCCAAGGAAGTTCAAGAACTATGTATGATATATTGCTGTACACAGTGATGTATATCTTTCTTTTATTTCCACAGTTCTGAGGATGACCATAGCCATGTTACACTAAAGGTGATTTTTAGAAATGCGCAGAACATGTAACAAAATTATGTGGCAAAAAGTACATTTTAATTTGTTTATTATGGGAGATAAGTTGTATAGTGGGATTAGTTGCACTGACAAACACTTCGTCATGGCAATGATGTAATAAAGGGGGGAATGAAATGTGGGATCCTGTTTGAGAGAAAACTGACAGTTGCTGCCTGCCTAGAGCACGGGTTGGTCACTGTCATTATAGCTGAATAAATACTTAAATCAACTATTGATTTCCAGAGGGTTTTCTTATGAAAAAAGGAAGTTTTAGGCACAACTACAACCACAACTTTGTCCTAATTTTGTGCACCTTACTTTCTCTCCCTTTCTGTGGATCTCTAGTCTCTCACTTTGGCAGGGGGCCAGGTCCTGCCAAGGGTACACCTATGCTTCCCTACAGCACACATTTCTCTCTTTGAAATACCTCATCTTCTGATAAGAAAGGTGCCGACTCGCTTTCCGCTACCTTCATTACCTTCAACTGTTGGATCCTCTGCTTTCTTGGAGAGAGCAAACTTAGGGATGGGTTTCCCCTTGGTCAAGGACTATCAAATTACATCCTTCATGAGCTACATTCCAGACATCTTTCCTTTACCAGTCCTCTGCTGCTATCAGTACCAATTAGAGGCAGTGGAGTCACAGGCTTGTATAGCATGTAGACATACGTATTCTCTGTGCACATCTCACATGGTCATTCTTTTCCATGCCTTTGGATGGCAGTTATTCACGCAGGACAGGGCACCTCTGCATACTGCTTTTCCCGTGTAACCACAATTCAACCGGTACTAGCACATCTCCATAAACTTCTTGCCCCTTTTTTGATGTTGAGCAGAGTGGATTTTTGGCAGCCAATCACATTCCGAGTACAGTCTGTTGTCTCTGTCCATTACGAACGCTACATCCCAAGCGTGTAATTGCTCCAATAATCGGCCTATCTAGCAAAATTTATATGGAGAGTCTTTGTACTGCAAATAACTTAAGAAATTGTGCAGTTATATAAATATCCACTTCAAGATGGATGAAGGCTTTAGGGGACCGTGCTTAGCCCATTAAACATTACATTATGCAGAACCAATCTCATAAATGAACTCTCCACTCTCACACAAGGTTTGCCAACTAGACACTTGGAAATACTGTAAAACTAGCACGCAAGGTTTCAAGTTCAAGTTGTTAATGCTTATAATGTGATGATTGAAAGTTTCACCAAGAATGGCAAAATGCACTTGGAAAAATACCACAAGTTATGGTTTCATATCACAGACTATTTGCAGACTGTTAGAAAAAGGTAAAATAATTCTCACTGGAAATACCTGATTCAGTGTTGAAAATACAACTATTGCTGTTAAAAGAATAATTATTATAAAACAAACACATCACTGCTCTGTTAATGCTAAATCCTCAAAGTGCTGTCACCTCTCCAAATATAACTTTACTCCACAGGTTTGTGCCTGAAGTTTCTGATAATGAATAGTAAACAGTAACTTCACACATGACTTGGAAACGGTGGTTCTATTCTGTTTGTTAATATTGTACAACTCTATAAAGAACATTTTGTCATCCAACAGCTTGAGATGTTGCTGGCTCCCAACTCTTCATTTTCATGAAATTGAGTAAACCATCGAGCTCCAAAAAGGATAGGTGTGCTATTTTTAGAACTGGCATTTCATCCATGAAATAAACACATTTTTACCTCGTGATGACACATTCTGAGAGTATTTGTTTCAATAATTTCTTGTTATTGCCATTGCCTTATCCATGTGGTTTGCTTTTTCTGTGTCATACTGAGTGTTCTCCAGCCAGCACCTTTCATCACTAACAGCAGCATGCCCAACCGCAGCAATAGTATACTAGATGCTCTCATCATTAGTTGCACATCTTATGCAAACAAAATGCAATTGTCTGATTTCCAAATAGCAGCAGATGTTTGACAGTGGCACGTGCTAATTTGTTACTTTAATACGTAATGTTATGTTAGTGTATTTGCATAGCACTTTCCTAACAAATCTGTGGTCCCGTAGAGTTATCAGAATCAGGCACCATTTTCAGTTCTGGGGTACACATTGAACGCAGTGGAAGTATTGTATTGTATTGTAATTGCATTTATATAGTGCATACTACCCCTGATGAGGCGTCAAAGTGCTTTTTCGGTGAGTAGCACACTACTCCGGAACCCATGAAGGATTAGTGGTGAATTAGTATAGTGAAATATGAAATTCATTTCAGCGGTGGATATGTTAGTCTGCTATTTGGATTGAGAAGGATAGTGGAGGGATAGAGGAGGGAGAAGGTTTGCATTTATATAGCGCTTGATACCCCTGATGAGATGTTGAAGTGCTTTTCGGCGAGTAGCACGCTACTCTGGAACTAAAAAATGATCAGTGGTGAATTAGTCTAGGTAAATATAAAATGAATTTGAGCGGTGGAGATGTTAGTGTGTTATTTGGATTGAAAAGGATAGTGGAGGGATGGAAGAGGGAAGGGTCTGCATTTATATAGTGCTTGCTACCCCTGATGAGATGTTGAAGCGCTTTTTGGCAGGTAGCACGCTACTCCAGAACCCAAACAGGATTAGTGGGGAATTAGTATAGGGAAATATGAAATTAATTTGAGTGGTGGACATGTTAGTCTGTTATTTGGATTTAAAAGGAAGAGTGCGGGGATAGAAGAGGGAAGGGTCTAAAAAGTTTTTTTTCTTTTCTTTTTTTGGAGTTCATAGCAGTAGGAGGTGTTTGGGATGAGCAAAGTGGAGGTGGAGGGGGAAGAGTCAGAGGGAAGGGCTTCGAAAGGCTTGTTTGGGAGACCTGAATAGTAAAAGAGGTATGAGATAATGCAAGGAGGGGTAGAGGAGGAAAGAGTCTAGAAAGGGTTATTTCGGGGATCATAGTAATGGTATGGGATTTGGGATGAATGAGAGAGTGAAGGTAAAAGATATATTGAGAAAGGTATAGGGTGAGAAATAGGGTGGTGCATTGGAAAGAGTAGTAGAATGAGGTTTGAGAAAAGTCAGAGAGTTGAGGTAGAGGTTATATTGAGAGCAGTATAGGGTGAGAAATAGGGTAGTGCATTAGAGAGAGTACTAGAATGAAGTTTGAGATGAGTCAGGGTTGAGGTAGAGGATATATTGCGAGAGATATACGGTGAGATATAGGGTAGTGCATTGGATATGCTGATTTAGAAGCAAAGTGATAAATATAAAGATACATACGTACATGGAAGGTATATATGCATAAGGAAGGTACTATATGTAGATTAAAGTTGCATTTAATAAACTCAGACTTTCAAGTGTTGCTGTACTTTAAATTAATGTATTTGTTTTTAATTTTTGTAATTCAATAGTGAAGCAATTGTAGATAAATAGTTATGATAAAAGATTTACTTATTTATGCAGTCACTTATATACATGTTAAACATAAAATAATGTAACTATAAGTAATATGTAAATTTTTTAAGCAAAACTAATGAATAACTATATCTTTAAAAACATAATTATTATACATGTTTATACAAAGCAACACACATATGTAGGTACACATCTATAGTCCAAATAAATGCTTATATACAGAGGGATATGCCTTAAATTTATGTTTGAGTATGGTGGTTATGTAAGGAAGAGCCAATCCTTGACTAGTCTTCTGAAGATAAGGTGGTTATCCTTGGATCTTATGTTCTGGGGAAAAGTGCTCCATAGGTTGGCTGCTTGAACAAAGAAGGATATTGAAGACATTAGAAACTACGGTGTAGTTGATTTAGATAAATGTTTAATCCGAGTTCGTGAGCTCAGCCTTAAGCCACCACGGTCACAACAGATAATGAACGTTGAGCCGTTCAAACGGTTCCTTACATTCCAATCGGGACAATGAATTGTAAACAGGGGAAGGGGACAAGGAATATACCACATAATATATAAATATACACCATGATGATATAAACACGGAAAAGGAAGAAACAAAGGTAATTATAAAATACATCTCCACAGTACGGTAAAAGAAGATTATCCGATTCCTCACTGTAAAAAATGATACTCTGGATAAAACCATCAAGAAATTCTATATAACCTTCCATGAGGAGTAAAAATAACCTTTCACTGAAACACATAGTCTCTGTGCCACACAGGCACCCGTTGACATCGAGGCACGCAAGCTAAATTTCCTCCATCTGAAACAGAAGCATGTGATGTGGAAGGCTCGCTGTGTGTGGAATGGTTAACCATCCCCAGACTATTGCATCGGGATATGCGATCCGCGCTCAAAATTTTGCCATCTGCCAACACCACCACATTTCTTTGTACCTGAGTAATTCTTAATGGTGCTGAAAATTTACTAGAACATCTTCCTCGTGGAACGGGTTTCTTGACCATTACCCATTCTCCAACACACCACCTCCTGTCTTTCACACCATGTTTTTCATCATACTTTTTTTTTACAGTTATCCTGGTGTAATTTGACCTTGTCACCCATAACTTCTTGGTTGACCCACATCCTTGCTCCACCACCCATACCAATTAGGAAATAATTTAGTGCCAGGAAGTCTTCCTTTAAGCAAGGAGAAAGGAGATACACCAGTAACGGCATTTGGGGCAGTGTGATAAGCCCATAGCATTTGTTTGACTGCACGTTCCATAGGAACCCCAACACCCGTGCTGCCTGAATTCATTCTTTCAACATGCGGTTCACTCTCTCGGCAAGGCCGTTGGCTTTTGGACTGTATAAAGCAGTTTTGAGATGAACAATAGAAAGGCCCTTCAAATACTCCTGCATCCTGTCTGAAGTGAACTATACACCATTGTCTGTAATAAGAGAGGCGGGTATACCCTCAATTTGAAATGTGTCAGTGAGGAAATCAATCATGTCATGAGTATTGACTTGATACATGGATTTGACAACAATCCAATAAGAAAAATAGTCAACCAAAACCACCATGAATTTCCCCCTTCCAGTAGAATTATTGAGAGGATCAATAATGTCCAACCCAAGTTTGTCCCATGGTTTGATTAGTAACTCAACCGGTGAGAGGGGTCTCTTCCTTACCACTTTGGTCTTGTCACTCATGGAACATGCGAAACAGTTGCTTACAAACAAATCTACCAAGGCATCCATACCAGGGAACCAATATGAGGCTCTCACCCATGCTTTAGTGATGCTTCTACCTAAATGGCCCTCATGAGCCAGGTCAACAATTTTCTTCCTCAAATCCTTAGGAGGTATAATCTTGTCACCCCTCCTGATCATCTCTTCCTGGATAAACAGCTCATGTCTCACTTCCCAAAAACTATGGTCATTATCATGTAACCCATTCGTTTTGGGGGGCCACCCACGTAAAATCAAATCCTTCAAACCCACAATTTCTTCATCCCTATCCGAGAACTCTTTCCAATCAACATTAGATATACCTGGAATAGTCACATGCAACACAGACACCTCAGAAACCTCACTCTCAATCTCCATCTTCACCTCACAAGGTAACCTAGAAAGGCAATCTGCCACCGCGTTCTTCCATCCCGGTACAAAATCGATGCATGCTCTCTTCCTTTGGTAGATTAGATATACGTGAGAGGCTTATGATCCGTTCTTAGTGTAAAAGGTAAACCCCCTCAGAAAAAAACAAAAATGAGTAACGGCCTAATAGCATGCCAGGGCCTCCCTTTCAATAGTGGTGTAGTTTACTTCTGCTCCCTTCAGTAGTCTTGAAGCAAAAGCTATGACTCTCTCACTGCCATCCATCACTTGAACCAACGGCCACTGGAGTCAGTAGAATGTATGGTTCTTCTAGTTAGTCGTGTCAAAATTCCCTAAATGGGGTGCCTCCAAGATAGCCAACTTAACAGCCTCATAAGCCTCACTACAACTCTCATCCCACTCAAAGTGAACTTCCTTCTTTAGAAGATGTCTCATAGGCACTGTGAGATCAGCAAAACCTCTTACATACTTTGCCATGTATTCAGCTATCCCTAAAAATGATTTAAGCTCGTCCTTATTCATAGGAGGGGGTGCTTCCTTGACAGCAACAAGTAAGTCCTGCTTGGGTTTGATGCCATCCTTCGAAATATTATGACCAAGATAATTCACAGACTGAACAGAAAAGCAAAATGTTTCTGCCTTAAGAGTCAACCGAGCATTTTTTAAAGTATTGACCACTAGGTCCAAAGTTGTGTTAAGACTGTTGACAGAATCCCCAAAAATCAGCATATCATCCTGATAGTAAAGAACATGGTTAATATCCTTCAAAAGCTGATGTATCACCCTTTGAAAAACAGCTGCTGCAGATGTCAATCCAAATGGCATCCGGCGGAACAGAAAGGCTCCAAACGGCGTGATAAAGGATGTAAGCGATTTAGACTCCCAGTGCAGTTCAATTTGATGATAAGCTGAGGAGAGATCCAATACGCTGAAATAACAAGCATTACCAATCAAGCTCATCATGTCATTAATTTTGGGTAGAGGAAATCTGTCAACCCAAATGTTACTATTTAAGTCTCTGAGATCCACACATAGACGAATACCATTTCCACCAGCCTCATGTGCAATGACAATGGGGGCAACCCAAATAGAACTTTCTATTGGTTCAATTACACCCTGAGACATTAGTTTGTTTAGCTCATTTTCCAGAGGCACTCGCATTAAGGGGCCGATTAGGGTGGCGGTTGGAAAACCATTCCGACCGCCGTGGTAGCGGAAATTAACCGTCCGCATGTACCGCGGGAAAACCGGCGGTCAGATTAGGATGAACTGCCAGAAAAATCCGACCGCGGAGGACCGATTCCACGAAACTCCGCTGGGACCATACGGAGCAGGTGAAAATCCATCCGCGGCGGTCGGATTAGTTGCGGAAAGTCCCAAATCCGCAGTTCGACCAGCGTATTGACAGCACGTGAAATTAGGATACGGTTGCGGTGACAGCAGAACGATCAGTTGTTTCCGACCGCCGCGATCGCAACAATTGATGAATGGGAGAGCCGGCGGAAGCGCTGTTGTATCCTGACCGCCGCGGTCGCTCCGGAAGAGTAATGGCGGTCGAAAGCAACCACACAAGAAGGCTACCAAGTGTGGCTATGAATCTGTCTCAGCCCCAAAAAACACCAAATACACCCCAATGACACATCCACATGGCAAAAAAAAATACAAATCCCAGGTCAACCCACACAACACACCTGACATGAATACTCCATTTTGACCCACCCACATAGCTGAGTATAAAACCAGCCCCTTCCCTGCCCACAATCCTTTGCACAACTCCAGCACTGAAGGGCCCAACCCCAGAGCACCAAGGAGAGGCAAATCTGCACACAACACACCATCACAACCACACACACACCACACACATCACCTTCACCACCTCCACACCTGCACTTCGCACCCATTTGCACATCACACACCATGGCACAGAGGAAGATGCCCAAATTCACTGACAGTGAGTTGTCAGTCATGGTAGATGAGATAATTAGAGTAGAACTACATTTGTTTGGAAGCATGGTCCAACAGACACCAGTAGCCAGAAAAAATCAAACGTGGGCAAGGATAGTCAACAAAGTCAATGCAGTAGGGACTACCCCGCACACCCTGAAGGACATCAGGAGGAGGTGGCATGACCTCAAGACCAGGGTAAAAGAGTGTGCCAACAAGAACCATGAGCTGGCTCAGAGGACTGGCGGTGGCCCTTCCATTCCACCACTGACATTCAACGAATGGGAGGAGAATGTGCTTGCCATACTGCATCCAGAGAGTCTCACAGGAATACCCGGGGGGGTGGAGGCAGGTAAGTACCAACAAATGTCCCCCATCACACTGCAATGTACTGTCTCATACAACTAGAAAGCTACACTTCCTAAACATAAATGCACCAACGTGCTACATACTCTTCCCAACACATGCCTTACAGATTTGACATTCCCTTCCTCTGAATCACCCCAAAGGTAGCCAGAAACATTTCCATGTGGGCATTTGTACAGGCACTACAACTCCCACCAGGCCCCCTGTCCCACAGCTGACCAGGATGGAGCACTCCCCCCACCCACAACCATGTGGTAGTCATTGCATTGCTCACCTTCACCTAACAGGTAGGTAGCTTTCTCAACAGGGAGGGGTGTGTGTGGGTGGGAAGCCAGCACTACAACTCCCACCAGGCCCCCTGTCCCACAGCTGACCAGGATGGAGCACTCCCCCACCCACAACCATGTGGTAGCCATTGCATTGCACTACTCAAACTTACCGGTAGGTAGCCTTCTCAACAGGGAGGGGTGTGTGTGTGGAAAGCCAGCACTACAACTCCCACCAGGCCCCCTGTCCCACAGCTGACCAGGATGGAGCACTCCCCCCACCCACAACCATGTGGTAGCCATTGCATTCTACTACTCAAACTTACAGGTGGGTAGCCTTCTCAACAGGGAAGGGTATGTGTGGGTGGAAAGCCAGCACTATAACTCCCACCAGGCCCCTTGTCCCACAGCTGACCAGGATGGAGCACTCCCCCCCACCCACAACCATGTGGTAGCCATTGCATTGCTCACCTTCACCTAATAGGTAGGTAGCTTTCTCAACAGGGAGAGGGGTGTGTGGGTGGGAAGCCATTACTACAATTCCCACCCGGCCCCATATCCAACAGCTGACCAGGATGGAGCACTCCCCCACCCACAACCATGTGGTAGCCATTGCATTGCTCACCTTCACCTAACAGGTAGGTAGCCTTCTCAACAGGGAGGGGTGTGTGTGGGTGGCAAGCCAGTGCTACAACACCCACCAGGCCCCCATCCCACAGCTGACCAGGATGGAGCACTCCCCCACCCACAACCATGTGGTAGCCATTGCATTGCACTACTCAAACTTACAGGTAGGTAGCCTTCTCAACAGGGAGGGGTGTGTGTGGGTGGAAAGCCAGCACTACAACTCCCACCAGGCCCCCTGCCCCACAGCTGACCAGGATGGAGCACTCCCCCCACCCACAACCATGTGGTAGCCATTGCATTGTACTACTCAAACTTATAGGTAGGTAGATTTCTCAACAGGGAGGGGGGGGTGTGGGTGGGAAGCCATCACTACAACTCCTACCAGGCCCCCTGTCCCACAGTTGACCAGGATGGAGGACTCCCCCCACCCACAACCATGTGGTAGCCATTGCATTGCTAACCTTCACCTAACAGGTAGGTAGCTTTCTCAACAGGGAGGGGTGTGTGTGGGTGGGAAGCCAGCACTACAACTCCCACCAGGCCCCCTGTCCCACAGCTGACCAGGATGGAGCACTCCCCCCACCCACAACCATGTGGTAGCCATTGCATTGCACTACTCAAACCTACAGGTAGGTAGCCTTCTCAACAGGGAGGGGAGTGTGTGGGTGGAAAGCCAGCACTACAACTCCCACCAGAACCTCTGTCCCACAGCTGACCAGGATGGAGCACTCCCCCCACGCACAACTATGTGGCAGCCATTGCATTGCTCACCTTCACCTAACAGGTAGGTAGCCTTCTATACAGGGGGGGTGTTTGTGGGTGGGAAGCCAGCACTACAACTCCCACCAGGCCCCCTTGTCTCACCCCTGAGCAGGATGGTACACTCCTCACACCCAGAAACATGTGGCAGCCATTTCCCTCCACTGTGTCACCGAACAGGTAGGTAGTCAGTGCATGCACCCTGCCATCCTTCTCAAAAAACATTGAGCCAGATGACTGCACCAGCACTCACATGTCAGCCAACTTGGCATAGATCCAAAAGCCACATCCAGTGTGCAGACAGCTAAGCGCACGTAACTGTCACAGAAATTAAACTTTGACTCACCAAGTCACATGTGAAAGTAATTCATGGCACAATCATGCACAGCACAGAATGCAATGTGTAAGTGCCATGGTCTCAGAGCATGAAGGCCCATATGAACACAAAACATGCATGGTCAATCTGACAAACATAGCTAAGTAGATGATATGAAAACGGTATGTATAACATTACAAAGCCTAGTTCTTGTCTAGCTGAAATTGATTCCAAACAAAAAAGACGCATCACATAAAGTTGCTGTGCCGCAAGTCGTCAGATGAGGACATGTCCTTGTATTCACTCAATCTGTACGTGGCACATGGTTTCAATTTACATGTCACACCATGTGCAAGTAATGTATGTACCTCAACATCATATCATGATGCTCAGTATCTTGCAGCCATACCAACTAAAGTTTTTGGTGTATCAAATGTAACATCCAAAAGTCTAACACCAAGCTAGTGGAGTGCAGTTCAATGACCATTTAACCTCTGTTCAACAGGAGATCCACAAGCAACTGCTGTGGAAAACACCACCAACCTGCAGAGCCTGTATCCCCCCCGAACATGAACTCTCGGATACTGACGCCCTACGTTTCTCGGATGAGGAGCAACAACCTGGCCCATCCGGAGTGCCAGGGCGCACCATGTCTCAGGCCCTCATTGTCCCCACCACCACAGCAACAACAACAGCGCTGACCCCTACTACGACGACCTGTGCGGCCTCCACCACCACCATCACCACTGCTGCCTGCAACACTCTCCCTGCCTCTGTGGTTTGCAACACCACCACACAATCCGAGGATGCCAGGGAGAGTGTGTGGGTGCGTCGAGTGCCACCGCCACAGGTCCATGTCAGCAGGGCAGGTGGGAGGGCAACTGGGGGACAAATACAGGAGGACACTGAGACCGAAGCCCTGGCCACCATGGCAAGAGTCCTTGGGGCATACGAACAGAACCAGGGACAGATGGGCCAGGTTGTGGAAGAAGTGCGTGAGCTCGGCCTGCTGCTGAGGTCCATGGACACACGCATGGGCCAAATTGTGGACCTCATGGGCCAGCTAGTGGGTGTTCTGAGGGACAGACATGCGTCCCAAATGATGGCTCAACCCCCCTCCAGTGTCCCACCTGCTGATATTCCCACCACCTCAGTTGCGGCCACAGAGAGGGGTGAGCTGCACCAAAATGACTCCTCAGACACCGCTGAGCCTGCAGCAGAGGCCCCCCCTGCCAAACGCAGGAGGGGATGTCCGAGAAACACCAGGGGAGGATCCCGTGGCAATGCACCATCCACAGGCAATCACTGAGCCAGCCATGATGGCACATGTGTTCCCATTGACATTGACTTTGTTGACTATCCTTACCCATATTGCCATGTGGATGGCAGGAGTCTGTTGGACTGTGTGACCACATCAATGTGGTGACTACTCTATTTGTCTCATTTACCATCACTGAGAACTCATTAAATCAGTTAGCACAATTTTGTACATGATCACTTCTCTGGCACAAATACACATTGTAAATAAACACTCTTTACACACCCATGTTTTTGTGTCAGCTTCATGTTTATCACAGTATGGACAATGTCAACTCAGATTCCAATGTACCACAAGCTCTGATTGTGACGAGGCATTGAGAGGGTGAAGGGACCTAGAAAGACACAAGAGAATGACATTCACTAGTCAGGGGATGCCATTGCAGCTAAAACACACCACTAGTCATCAACGTGCAAGTACCAGCACAAATAACAATGAGCAACAACATCAACAGAGACATGACGTCCATGGACAAATATACCCTGTGCCACACACATCAGCCATTACCACAGAGCCAACAACAGCCAGCAGTCAAAAGTACTTCTATGCATTGCCACTACCATCAAAGACAACAGGCAATGTCACTGTTGTACAAAGTCACTTACACTCAAGGGAAGTAGTTGTTGATGAGCTGTTGACGCAGGTCAACACCTTCCTCTTCTCCACTATTGTCGTCACTGGGCATGTGTGGGTTTGCAGTGGGGGGCATCTGCTGCTCATCATCCTCCAGGAGCAGGGGGACCTCTTTGCGCAAGGCCGGGTTGTGGAGCATGCAGCATGCAACGATGATCTGACACACCTTTTGGGGAGAGTAGAGTAGTGCACCTCCGCTCTTGTCCAGACACCGGAATCTAGACTTCAGAAGCCCAAAAGTACGCTCTACCACACGACGTGTCCTCCCATGTGCATCATTGTAGCGGACTTCACCCGGGCTCCTGGGATTCCTTAGTGTGCTCAGCAACCAAGGCCGTTTGGGATATGCAGAGTCACCTAGGTGTGAGACACAGAGTGCAATTTAGTGATACAAAGAGTGAGTACAGCATGTCACACATACAGCACACTACTTGACGCTGCGTACTCACCAACAAGCCATGCACGCTCCGGATGCAGATTTGCCATCAATTGTGCAATGATGCTGTTCCGCAGAATGTAGGAGTCATGTGCAGACCCTGGGAATTTGGCACAGACATGGGAGATGATCATATCTGCTTGGCACACCACTTGCACATTAATGGAATGGAAATGTTTCCTATTCCGGTAGATGTGCTCACGTGCCTGTGGTGGAACTAGGCCAACATGTGTGCAGTCAATGGCCCCAACAACATTTGGTATGTGTCCCAGGTCATAAAAATCCCCCTTCACACCTGCCAATTCATGTCTCCTTGGGAAGTGGATGTAGCGGTCCTTGTGTGTCATCATTGCGGACAGGACATCACGTAGCACCATGCTAAACATGGCCTGAGACATCCTACCGGCGATGGCCACCGTGTACTGTAACGAACCAGTAGCAAAGAAGTGCAGGGCCGCCATCACCTTGACTGTTGGTGTTAAAGCAGTCGGATAGGTTCTGTGAGGCCTCAGATGGGGTTCCAACTGACCACATAGCTCTTGAAGGGTGAGGCGATCCAAACGGAACTTCCGAATGATATCCTCATCCTCCATGTTCGCCAGCACTGGGAACGGCCGATGCACATTTGGTCGACTCTTACATAAAATGAAAGGGGACACATGTCAATTCATTCACATATGAGATGTGTCAAACAGCTTACATCGTGACTGACGCAGCGCAAACAAGGACTGGACTGTAACAACAGCTTAATGCACAAGTCACATGCAGAGACACCTTGATCACATGTAGTAGTACATGTGGTCCGTATGTACATACTGACCACCTCCAAAACATAATCTGAATATGTGAATAGAAAATGGTAAATTTCTACATCTTGTTTCACCAGCCCTGGGAGTAGTTGACACAGCACATGTTTGAAACAGCAACACTGCTGACTTCTATGCAGCTGATGTACCTGCCACACCTTCTTGCTTAAGTTGCACAGAGCACAACTTTTATACACCATGAGCACAGAGTGTGTGTAAGCTGATCAACTATCAACATGAATTTAGCTATATACACAGTGAAATAGGCACATTATGTAGTCAGTCCATAATTACTGTGGGTTGATTAGCCATCTCACACATTGACATCTTCACAAATATGAGAGTCCATTACACACCAAATCTGTGTACATGCCCACAAATATCATATGTGACATGTGAGGAAGTAGATACCAATGCATGTAATCATGTGCACTGACATGGCATGTGTAGTCATCAGTGAGTTCAATGTCACACTAGCATTGAATTTAGTAATCAGGTGGCATCGTGAATTGTAAGTGTCTAGTGTTTCATGATGAGATGTGCCCATTGCCATTGCCAGAGCATGATGTGTCCGTAGGTGCGGTATGCGTGCTCCTCCACCGCAATCACGGTCGTTGGCCACAATTGAAAAATGCCAACTCACGGTAGCGACCACCTGGCCCCCGCGGTGTGCCGCCGCCAATGCCCATGCCATTGCAGCCAATGGGAACCGCGGTTGTGCTAGTGGATTACACATTTGAAACCCATGGTAGGCGTGCTCCGCTACGGCAGGCCCGGGCATTGGTTACATTTGAAAGATGCACGATTGCGGTAGCGACCGCCTGGCCACCGCGGTGTGCCACCGCCAATGCCCATGCCATTGCAGCCAATGGGAACCGCGGTCGTGCTAGTGGATTACACATTTGAAACCCGCAGTAGGCGTGCTCCACTACCGCGGCCCTGGGCATTGGTTACATTTGAAAGATGCACGATTGCGGTAGCGAACGCCTGGCCCCCGCGGTGTGCCACCGCCAATGCCCATGCCATTGCAGCCAATGGGAACCGCGGTCGAGCTAGTGGATTATACATTTGAAACCCGTGGTAGGCGTGCTCCGCTACCGCTGGCCCGGGCATTGGTTACATTTGAAAGATGCACGATTGCAGTAGCGACCGCCTGGCCCCCGCGGTGTGCCACCGCCAATGCCCATGCCATTGCAGCCAATGGGAACCGCGGTCGTGCTAGTGGATTACACATTTGAAACCCGCGGTAGGCGTGCTCCGCAACCGCGGGCCTGGGCATTGGTTACATTTGAAAGATGCACGATTGCGGTAGCGACAGCCTGGCCCCCGCGGTGTGCCACCGCCAATGCCCATGCCATTGCAGCCAATGGGAACCACGGTCGCGGTAGTGAAATACAATTTTGAAACTCGCGGTAGGCGTGTTCCGCTACCGCGGGTCCGCTCATTGGATGAATTTGAAAGAGGCAAACCAGGCAGACCAATTGCAGCAGCCGAGTACCTCTGAAACATCCCCAGGGGCCTATAAATCTCTGTGAGAGAGCCACACATTTCAATTGCATGCAGACACTGCTGCCTGCCATTCTTCACCACCAACTGCTCCTGTTCCTGTCTGCTGGACCCAGTGATAGTGAGAACTGAGAACATCAGGGCCCGTCCCTTCACCACAGAGGAGCTGGAGGTTCTGGTGGACGAGGTCCCTTCACAGTATAGGAGGCTATATGGTGCGCCAGATGTACTGGTAAGTGTTTCACAGTGAAAGTCTGAGAGTGCTCAGAGTGCTCACATGATGTTGCTCTGCAGTAGTATGTGCCTGTGAGTGCAAGTTGATGTGCATGCATCCTTATTTTTCATCTACCATGCTCCCTAAATGGCCCAGTAAGAATTGCACTTGAGTATTTGGGAAGGATCTCAACATGGACATTTCTACAGCCCTTCTTCAGCAATGAAAATATGAACGTTGGTCTGAGACTGGGTAATGTAAATGTGTGATACACTGCCTAGCATGCTGACTTCATGTCAATGGGGTGTGTAGCCTTGTTTCCACAGATCCATAGCTGCATTGTAGGATGGGAGGGACATGCAGTGTTTTTGCAGCCATACAGTAACACTGCTGGTTTTAACAGTCGAAGTCTGAACAAACATTGCCTGTGCTACGTGATTTCATAGCCCATGAGGTTTTCACATGCTCATTTGTGACATTACAAATGTATTTCGTCCAGAGGGTACAGAAGAATGTGTGTACAGTTTTCATATTGCACCCATGGATATGTGTGCATTATGCACAAGAGTAAAATGCCTGAGTGTAACACTCCTGGTGGTAATTCACCTATGACACATCAGATAAATGTAATTTGAAGATATCATCCTTCCATTGTTATCATAATGTGTTCTGTCTCGCATGTGTAGGCACTGTTTGCCCTCTCATATTGTACATGCATGTGAAATTTCGGATGGCCCACGTTTAACGTCAGTGTGAGTCCCCCTGGCCTGCACAATTTTAAAGGGACCCATCAGTAAATGGACTGAGTGAAACATATGTGTTGTTCGCCACCCTATTTCTCAATGAGCTATCTTAGGCCTGAGGATTGCACGAGACAGGCCTCCACCTTGTGAGAAGAGTGTGGGAATGTCAGATCATGGCCCTAAATGTGACCTCCATGACACAGGTCACTGGCCAAGGACATTGAGGGGTGTGTAGTCTTGGACACAGTGAGTCTGCCCCGACACATCATTTCAAATGAATTGTGTGTATTGCTCAATCACATACTGCATCACAGATGAGGGTCTTCTTCACATTGGTTTCTGTGCTGGCACTCTGCATGTGTATGAGATGGCCAGGTACTGTGTCCATCATCATACATGTATACATTTCTAAGCGATTATTTGATGCAAGTGTACTACGTGTCATGCTGTATGGCCTCTGCTCAACATTTATGTATTGGCGTGCTATGTTTTTTTCATGCTCCTGTACTGATACACAGTGTTACATAACACAGTGTCACTGAAACTTCCTCTTCTTGTCTCCCATGCCTGCAGCTCAAGGTCCACCAGTGTAAGGCCATATGGAGGGCCATTGCACGCAAGGTGCGGGCTCTGGGTGTCTCCAACCGACGGCACACACACTGTCACAAGAGGTGGGATGACATCTGCCGGCTGAGCAAAAACATGGCAGAAATGCCGCTGGGGTGCTCCCTCGGAGTGGCAGGTTGGCACGCAGGACCATGACACCACAAATGGCCCGCATCTTGGCAGTGACACAGCCAGAGCTGGATGCACGCTTCAGGGCCCATCAGCAGCAAGTTGGGGGTGAGTATTCTTTGAAGTGTGACTTGGGGTGTGAGTGACTGCATGGATCCCAACCCTGAGCCAGTGCGGAGCTCTGTGATGTCTCTAGCGTGATGCAAAGGCTACTAAGTGGCCTCAGTGTTGAGTGCAGCTGTTGTGCATTGCTACAACATGTGGTTTCTCATGTGTTTCATACAATGACCCTTGACATTGAGAGATGAGATGTGGCCTTGTGACATATGCTGCAGTATGAGTGCCACAGACATCACCTGGCAGTGAGCTGCAGTGAGCATCATGTTAGTGTGCATATATAGATGTGTGCTGTGCACTACTTAAAATTTGTGACAACTACTCAGCTGACACCAATGCACAACTGTAGTTGTGCTTCAAAGCACAACATGGTGGATAGAAGGAGCTTGTGGCCATTGCAAAAGGACATTTGGGAGTCTGTATCTATGATGTTCCCTTGAAGTTACTCCATATGTGACAGAGACAACATGTTTAGATGTATACCTATCTCACCTACAAACACGTAGGTGTGCTTACAGCGAATAGCATGTTAGGTTAAAAGGAGGCACAGACCAGCTATTTGTCTGTATCAACGTCACATGGGCCATTAATGTCAACTATGCATGTTTCCATGCATCT
Source organism: Calotriton arnoldi (assembly GCA_963921515.1). NCBI lineage: Eukaryota > Metazoa > Chordata > Amphibia > Caudata > Salamandridae > Calotriton > Calotriton arnoldi. The sequence continues at coordinate 158,510 of CAWUFW010008810.1, read as the reverse complement.
TCTGATGATTGCATGAAGGTTGCACATGCTGACTGCACATGGAGGAGGGCAACATGGGAGTATAATTTTCAAGTGTTGGGCGTTGCTTGCATATGATGTTTGTGAATATGTCACTATACTGAACCTATGTCTCTGTCTCTTGCAGCATCTACAGAGGGCACGGAAGGACAGGGGACCGACACCAGTGGGGAAGCTTCTGGCACGACTGCTACACATGAGCTCACTGACACTGAAGTGACCAGCGCCTCGGAGGGGGACAGGAGTGCCCTAGAAGAATCCCGCCCAGAAACACCAACCTCAACATCATTAGACTCGAGCGGGTACTCCTCGATGTTGGCGGGCACAGGAAGGTCGGAATCTGCCTCTTCTTCCACCACACATCGTCCAGTGCCCACCCTCCCAGTTGCAACCACAAGTGCTGTCCGTGCCCGCAGCCCTAAGAAGGGTAGAATCTCCTTCCCCCCAGGCACTGCTGCCCCTGCCCCTGTCTCCCCTGCTGCCCTCAGTGTGGAGGCGGTTGACCTTTTGCGCCAGCTGTGAGTGGGTCAGACTGCTCTCCTGAATGCCTTCCAAGATCATGACAAGAAGTTGGCACAGGTAGTTGCCTTCATGGAGGGGATTCATTCTGATGTGGGTGGCCTACACCGAACTGTCCAGTCTTTGTCCTCCACAGTGACGGCAGCCATTCAACAGTCACAGGCTCCCAGTCCAGCTCCTGTCCCTTCATCACCCAGCCTGCCAGTGGCACCACCTGACGATAGTGCCCACACGCCAGAGCCCTCAGGCACTAAGGCCTCCACACGCAGCAGACAACAGCAGCACTCCAAGAGGACCAGACCACAGACACCATCCCCAACACACAAAACAGGCACACAGGAGCGCAAAAGCCCATCATGTGACACTCATGGGCATCAGGCCAAGAAGCAGGCATCAACATCACATTCATCAAAATCACCCCCATCCAAGGGCACTCCCATCCCCACACCTGCTCCCAAGGACCAACAGACAGTTGCCCTGTCTGCTGTGAACCTGGTGCCTGCAACGACTGAGCACAAACACTTCTCTAAGGCATATTCACCCACAATGTCAACTCCCACCCACACCCCTGTGAAGCTGGGACAGGAGAGAAAAGTGGGGGGTTCACCTGGACAACAGGGGATGCAGGGGAAAAGGCAAGGCCACCCCAAGCGTACCCCCAGATCCAGCAAATCCCCACAGGGAGAGCCACCTGCACCTGATACACCTTTGGTGGAGAGTGAGGCTGTTGTGCCCACCTCACTTCCCACTCCGGCCAAGACACTTGTGGGCTACCAAATCCCCAAGAAGTTGAGACCCAGCCCTCAACATTTACCCTCACACACTGTGTCTCACGTAAGCATGTCTCCACCTCCCCGTGCCACCACACCACCCAGTCCAAGCAGCCCTCAGGCTCCCACAGCCACTGATGCCTCTACCTCAGCCGGTCCTCTCTCTCCCAGGTCCAGTCCTCCAACTGGCCCCGACAATCAGCCACCTCCCAGTTCAACTGAAAGCAAAAGTTGAGGCAAAGTCCCCCTCCCCACACCATTCCTCCCACAGCGGTGTCTGGACTGACCATTTGTATCCCCTGAGCTGGGGTGATTCCCATGGCAGTGGACGGTGTTGCCCATTCCCTGTGCAGTTTCTCATGCACACATGTGCATACTTTGAATTTGTACTGGCCAATGGCCTTGCTGTTTGTTACTTTGAATGCCCATTCCCTGTGCAGTTTCTCATGCACACATGTGCATACTTTGAATTTGTACTGGCCAATGGCCTTGCTGTTTGTTACTTTGGATGCCCATTCCCTGTGCAGTTTTTCATGCACACATGTGCATACTTTGAATTTGTACTGGCCAATGGCCTTGCTGTTTGTTACTTTGGATGCCCATTCCCTGTGCAATTTCTCATGCACACATGTGCATACTTTGAATTTGTACTGGCCAATGGCCTTGCTGTTTGTTACTTTGGATGCCCATTCCCTGTGCAGTTTCTCATGCACACATGTGCGGACTGGAACTATGGACTGGCCAATGGCCTTGCTGTTTGTTACTTTGGATGCCCATTCCCTGTGCAGTTTCTCATGCACACATGTTCATACTTTGAATTTGTACTGGCCAATGGCCTTGCTGTTTTGTACTTTTGATGCCTATCTGGGTATTATGTAATAAAGGCTGTTACTCCTGTTGTCTGCTTTGTCAATGTCCTTGCTAAATAAAGTTTTTTATGTATGGGTATCGGTTCATGTGATACATGCTCTGTGTGCCACTTTAACATTGCCAATTGCTTGTTTTACTTTTTCTGAGCTTTCCAGAGGTAACAAACACCTTTGTGATTCTTGAGTCTGAGGCTTGAGAGTGCAATGATGGTTGTTTGTGATGATCTACTCTTCTCCTAATCATTCTGTGCTCAGGCTTGCTAACTTGTACACATGTCATGTTAGTATGCAATACCACAACAGAGGTGAATGCTATCCACATGATTACTTGCGGGGTGGCCAGGTTCCGGCATTTCTGTGTGCTCTTTCTTGATGTGTGCACAGCAGTGTTGGTGTGTAGTCATCTTGTGTGGGCCTGTCTTCATTGTCACATGGGTACATTAGGATGTGTGCACTTGAGTAGTCATACAGTGTGATTGGCCTGTCATTGTCAGTAGTGTTGATGTGTATGTGCCCCTGCACATGCCAACTACACACATGTATGATCCAGGAAATGAGTGCATGTTTGTTTACATTGTCAGACATGTGCTTCAGATTGTGTGCACATGTAGGAGTTGTAGGTTGTGCACTGTGCAGTATGTCGGTGTGTACTTGCACTCCTGGGGGACACCTACTTGTTGTCGCTGTCAGTTGTGAGTATGCAGAGTGTTTGACTGCAGAGTCTGTGTTGTGTTTAGTTGATCAGCCATGTGTGTTGTTTAAGTTTGTGCTCACTGTGCTGACCTGCTCAGCCACACTGACATTGTTTGTGAGTTTTCTCATGCATTGCTGTCACTTGACACATTTTTGGCTCCAGTATGGTATGTGGTATGAGGAGTCATACCATCCCCTATGGGTGCTTCTGATGCCTACACATTGTGAGTTACTCCTCTATGTGTTTGTGGACTGTACACTCCTTACCTGTCCAATACTGAAGTACACACCACTTCAATCTCATGTCTTCCACCCCATGGCTTGCCAGTGTGTGAGCCTCCCCACCACTTCATAGTGTGACACTATATTATGTGAGAATGATATGTGTACAGGACCAATGTGCCACTCTGGACAGTTTCACAATTAGTTATCTGTTATTTTCTTCAGATAGTTTGCAGTCATGGTTGCTCTTGTGCAGTGCATATGTTTGATCAGCACAGCAGTCCTCTAGTCATGTTGTTTGCATCTGGGTTTCCCTGAGTTGTGCATCTGTGGGTGATGGCTAAGCTGTGTGTGTGTTTGCTGAGGTACTGCTCCCCTTCCTGAGTGTGATGTTATCTGTGTGCTGTGATGATTTGTGTTGTGGAATTTCATGGTGGGGCACTCAGATATGTGTGCTACTGGTTTGGTTGGTGTGCACACACTGCTCGGTGTGCATGCAGTGCTGTCAGTGTATGTTGCCTTGTACTTGCCTGGTGTGCATCCCCCTGATGTCCAGCTGAGTTTGCTATGTGATGGTTTGGTCTGTGCATCTGTTGTGTTTTTTCTGTGGATGGACGCAGTGTTTGGCCTGTGTTGGCTCTTTCTACTGACAGGTGCAATGTGTGTGTGATGTTCTATTTGCATGACATTGTGTCTGAGATGTTTGTGCATTGTGATATATCCTGATGTGTTTTGCATGTGTAGTGTGCATTTCTTGTGTGAATGTCACATGCAGCAATGTGGAGTCTTGTTCATGAGCTTTTTTGGAGCGCACAATAGTGGTTTGTCCTCCTATTTTTGACCTGTCACTTGTCAGGATTGTGCATGTGCATGCTTGTGGTACACTCTGACTCCATGTTCACTTGATGACTGGTGTGTTGTCTAGGTCTGTGTTAGCTGATTTGTCCCCTTGATCCCAGTTGGTGTTCATGATTGGCTTTTGATGATGCAATTCTTGTTTGTGTTGGGGTATGGTGTCTGTGTATTTGTCCAGAGTGACAATGTTGTGTATTCCTGGTCTGTCTAGGGTCACATTGCCATGCCACTGTTTGGCTGCACATGGCTGGGCTTGTTGGACTTCTGTGGATGTTGTTTGTGAGATTAGTGTTTGGCTATTGTTTTTGGGTCAGCATTGGTTCAGACATCCCTGAGTGTGAGTCTGACATTTGTAGATGCACCCCAGGGTGTGTGATTGGTTGTCAGTAAACTCACAGGACCTTATTTGCACCTTTATGGGGGTTTCTCACAGGTGTTGAGTGTTGTAGGTGTGAGATGGGTAGATGAGGGGTATGTGTGAAGGTCCTACTTGGGTTTGACAGTCAGGGAGTGTGACAATGAGCCATGTGTGTTGTGCTGGTGGCATACACATGTCAAGTAAGTTGACACAGATGTGTGGCTGATCACTGTATGACTTCTGACACTTCCTATCATTCCTGAGACTATGCATAGCTTGCATTGATGTATCCCTGAGTTGTTGCACAGAGTTCACTGTGGTTTAATGTCACTCACTGTGCCTCCCATGTCTGATTTGATGGCCTAAGGGTAGTGTGATATGTTCCTCCTCCTGCATGTGATGTGCACATGCTATGTGGCTTGCTTCATGGTTTTCCAGCACTGTGCACTTCACTTTGGGCTAGCCCATTTATTTTCATACATTGCTGCTGACCTATGGTATGTGTATGTGGCAGAGTGTCAGTGTGGGATCTTTCTGAGGGACTTGACAAGCAGTGTGCACAGTTCAGTGGTTGTTCATATACAGTGTGAGTCTTCATTTCTTAATTATACTCTGTTTGATTCACATTAGTGGAAGGTAGGTAGGTATGAGGAGGAGGGTTGTCCAGCCCCTGACCTTCTGTGAAGGGTGTTCATCTTCACCCCCACCTTCCCAGTCAATCTACCTTGCCTTTTGATGTGTGAGGTACGAGGTCTAGCCACACCTGGGTGATAACTTGTGCGGGGGGGGGCACAGGAGGGGCACACAGCATGTGCCCAAATGGGTGTGAGAAGCATCCTGTGGGTAGGGTATAGGTGGAGCCCTGGGAAGCTGCCCAGAATGCACATGCCTGGCGCCGGCCCTGCCTACTACATTGTGCGCAGGTTTTCCTGCGTCTTCACCGCTGCGGTGAAGTGACCGGGTCATTGCAGTGATTTCGCGGTTGATGGGTGACCCGGATGCGGAGGTGTGGATTTCTAGCAGGAAGGACATGTGTGAGTACACTGGGGGATATGTTCCTGTCCCCACCAGAGTGTCTGGTGTGGACAGGAACCGTATTTCAGCACAGGAGTTATATGTTGTGGTTGTGTGCGGAGTTGTGTATTTACGTACCTGCGGTGTTGACGGCGGCGACGTCTTATCTGCTGGTAGCGGATGAGGTACAGCAGCAGAAGGGCTTGCAGAGCTGGATCTATAGCGGTCAGGACCGCGTGGAGGTGACCGGGATTCTAGTTTCGCTCTCCGCAGTAGTGCTTCCGCCATCTACGGGTGGATGGTTTCTCCGCTGTGTTGGGATGCGCTGTTTGAGGCATTGTGATTTGTACGGCGGTCGTAACGTCATTCCTCATGGCGGTCTTTCTCTATTGGCTCCCTCCTCCACCGTTGCGGAAGGAAAACACTGGCGGATCCCGTAACTAGGCAGTGGACGGAAAATGGGCTATCTTCATCCATCGTAATACGGCGGAGGTGAGGACCGCCGTTGGAGTGCGGAAAAGGACGTTTTCCGCCAGCACCGCGGATGTGCCAAAGTCCGCCATCGTAATCGGGCCCTAAGTTTGGAATGTTCCTGACTTTATGAACAACTGGTAGGGCCTTATCTTTTAAGATTATTTTATGTTGGAAGCCTCTCAAATGACCCAAGTTTTTGCTAAAAACATGTGGAAACACCTCATCCTTAACATGTGTGGTGGTAAACAGACATAATATCGAGTTGCAAATATCGACTAACACTAATATCGAGACCAAAATATCGACATACAAAAATATCTACAGTCAGAATATCGTTGTCAAGAATATCGAGTTGAAGGTAAGTAATATCGTTTTCCCAAATATCGAAGTAATTAATATCGTTTACTAAAATATCGTTGTTAAAAATATCGTTTTATTTAGTGTTATGTATTTTAGTGTGTATTTTTAATGTATGTGTTCTATTTTTTTGTGGAAGTATTGCATTGTTTTTGAATATATGTGTTACATTTTTAGAAGTTACTAATTTTGTTTTAAAGTAAATATTGCCTTTTAGTTCCGTAGCGGGTTGTGGGTTTATAGTGGAATAGGGTGGGAAGTAATTTAATTATAATAAATGTCATAATAATTTTTAGAAGTTATTAATTTTTTTTAATTAAATTTTGTGTTTTTGTTCATTAGCGGGTGTGGGTTTATAGGGGAATAGGGTGGGAAGTAATTTAATTATAATTAATTAATTAAGAATTTCTAATAATTAATATTTAAGTATTTAATATTTTATATTATTAATTGTGTTAATTAATTCATTAGTAATTAGTTATTAATTGGTTGTTAATTAATAATAAAGATTTGGTAAATATGTTAATTGTGTTATTTTTTTTAGGAGCGGGTTGTGGGTTTATAGGGGAATAGGGTGGCAAGTAATTTAATTATAATTAATTAATTAATATTTTTTTGTTCCTTAATAATTAAGTATTTAAGATTTTATATTGTTAATTGTGGTAATTAAGTTGTTATTAATTAGTTAATAATTGGTTAAGTATTAATAATTAATTGGTATATATGTTAATTGTGTAATTTTTTTAGGAGCGGGTTGTGGGTTTATAGGGAGTACGTTGGGAAGTATTTTAATAATAATTAATTAATTTATATTTTTTAATATTTAATACTTATGTATTTAATATTTTATATTGTTAATTTTGGTAAATAATGTATTCTTATTTATTTATTAATTGGTTATTAATAATTAATAATTAATTATGTTATTTGTGTTATTTTTTAAGAGCGGATTGTGGGTTGATAGGGGAGTAGGCAGGAAACTAATTTAATTTTAATATATTTATTAAAATTTATTTTATAAAATTTATTTTCTGTTGTTTTTTAGTGTTATTTGTGTGAAATAATTTATTATTGATTGTTTTTAAATTGTTTGTTTATTAATAATTAATTAATTAATTGTTAATTAATTATATTAATTGTGTTATGTTTTACAACATTGGTGGTGTTATTTATAGGGGAATATGGTGGCAGGGAAGTTATTTAGAATTAATTAATTGTTTGTTAATTAATGTTAATTATTTTGCTGGAGTGGGAATAGTAAATTATTCCCCTCCGCTATCCAACACTTTCCCTACTGTTGCAGTCACTGGAGTGGGAATAGTAAGTGTAACCCCTCCACTATCCAACACTTTCCCTATTGTAGCACTCCCTGGAGTGGGAATAGTAATTGTATCCCCACCACTATCCAACACTTTCCCTACTGTTGCACTCACTGGAGTGGGAAAAGTAATTGTAACCCCTCCGCTATCCAACACTTTCCCTACTGTTGTAATCCCTGGAGTGGGAATAGTAAATTATTCCCCTCCGCTATCCAACACTTTCCCTACTGTTTTACCTGCTGCAGTGGGAGTAGTAAATTATTCCCCTCCGCTATCCAACACTTTCCCTACTGTTGCACTCCCTGGAGTGGGAATAGTAATTTTTACCCCTACGCTATCCAACACTTTCCCTATTGTTGCACTCTCTGGAGTGGGAATAGTAAATTTTACCCCTACGCTATCCTACACTTTCCCTACTTTTTTACCTGCTGGAGTGGGAATAGTAAATTATTCCCCTCCGCTTTCCAACACTTTCCCTACTCTTGCACTTGCTGGAGTGGGAATAGTAAATTTTACCCCTACACTATCCAACACTTTCCCTACTGTTGCACTTGCTGGAGTGGGAATAGTAATTTTATCCCCTCCGCTATCCAACACTTTTCCTTCTGTTGAACTCGTTGGAGTGGGAATATTATTTTTATCCCCTCCGCTATCCAACACTTTCCCTACTGTTGCACTCGCTGGAGTGGGAATAGTAATTGTTACCCCTCCGCTATCCAACACTTTCCCTACTGTTGCACTCCCTGGAGTGGTAATAGTAAATTATTCCCCTCCGCTATCCAACACTTTCCCTATTGTTGCACTCTCTGGAGTGGGAATAGTAAATTTTACCCCTACGCTATCCTACACTTTCCCTACTTTTTTACCTGCTGGAGTGGGAATAGTAAATTATTCCCCTCCGCTTTCCAACACTTTCCCTACTCTTGCACTTGCTGGAGTGGGAATAGTAAATTTTACCCCTACACTATCCAACACTTTCCCTACTGTTGCACTTGCTGGAGTGGGAATAGTAATTTTATCCCCTCCGCTATCCAACACTTTTCCTTCTGTTGAACTCGTTGGAGTGGGAATATTATTTTTATCCCCTCCGCTATCCAACACTTTCCCTACTGTTGCATTCGCTGGAGTGGGAATAGTAATTTTATCCCCTCCGCTATCCAACATTTTCACTACTGTTGCAGTTAATGAAGTTTTTTGGGGGCATGACGAGTGAGTCTCCCCTCGGTGTTCATGCCATTGTTTTTCGGCATTACGGTAAACGTTGTACGGGCACTTATGCCTCTAGATAGCAACTCCGCTGGTTGAGTACAATGAATTATCACCATTACTGGAACTGCTCTGTACGCTCCTACAGACATATTTTGTACTATATATTTTTTGCCATTCTACAATGACAACATTTTATGTTCTCTCTCTCTGGTTTTTCTTTCTCCCACTATTAAGAGTGTGACTAGAGGGGGTCTCTCCTTGCCCGCCGCCAGTTCTAACTTGACACAGGGATAAACTCGTAATCCTACTACTTATTAGAGGAAATTCCTCAACACGGAAGATCTGGTTTTTATGATACTCTCGTATCTCAACTGGAGGTGAGAGGATCGATACACTGGAACAGGTAGAGTCCTGAGGAAGGCTGGCGTGACCCTACACGAGGGGCACACACACACAGCCGAAACATGTCGACCACCTGGCAGTAAAGGAGGGGTGTTAGGAGCACATAGCAACTCCCAGGCACCACCATCCTTCACGTTTTTAACTCGGTCAGGAGGGTCCAGGAATAAAAGTCTTTGGGGTCGATTACGATGGCGGGCGGACAAAGTCCATTTGCAAAAGGGACCGCCCGCCATAGGTGCAGCGGTCCCGCAATACACCTTAGGATGCGCCCGCCACACTGGCGGGCGCATCCCGTATTTTTACATTGCGGCGGGCGGTGCTGCAAGCAGCACCCGCCGCAATATAAAAATACATGTTGTGCATTTACATGCACAACGTGACAGGCACCGCGCGGTGCCTGCCACATTGTACATGCAAATGCAGGGGGGTACCATAGGTACCCCCCATGTGCACCCCTAACCCCCCCAACACCCTGGGGGCCCGCAACAGGCCCCCAACAGCAGGAACCACCAGCCTTTCCATGGTGGCAATGCAGCCATGGAAAGGCTGCTCGCTGCCTGCATCGTAATATGGATGGCGGTGTCTTCCAGACACCGCCACCATATTCAGCATGTTTTCCGCCGGTCGACTCGTCGACCGGCGGAAAAGCGGTGGACGGTCTTTCCGTCCGCCGTGGACCCCCAGCCATCATGATATGGCGGGGGGTCTTTGCAGTCGGGATGGCGGGTGGATCGCCCCGTCGGGCCGGCGGTGACCACTTCCGAGCCTGTTTTAACTCACTCATCACTGCACTTTCACTACCGTCGTTCCCAGCCACTGTGACATAAATTGTCTTTCTTTGTGTTGTATTGTCTTCCCCCACCCTATTGCTCCACCCCGTGCGTGGCTATGCCGGGGTGTATTGTAAGCAGCCCTATGATGAAGCATGTCACACACTTGTGTGAGTGAGGGCAATATTAGCATATACAGCAGGCGCCATCACAAATAATCATTGTATTACTCCCTACTCCTTTTGGTGGATTAAGTATTGATGGGGGTTCGGAGTAGGTGAGTCCGTACCCTCACCCCTTCTTTTGTGTTTTCTAGCAGTTAATGAAGTGTCAAATGAAATTGTAAAAAAATATAAATATTTTAATATTTTAATTTATTATATATATATTTTAATTGTATTTTTAATTTATTGGTGTATGTATATATATGTATTTATAATTTTTAATATGTTTTTAATAAGTTATAATTTATTAAAATCATTATTTATTAGTTATATTAAGTTAATATATATATTATATTTTATATATATGTAGGTATAATTTATTTTTACATTATATTCATTACTTATCATTTTAAACATTTAAAAAAAATTCTAACTATCTTTTTTTTTAAATATATGTATTATTTGCATTATTTTACACTATTTTTTAAGCATTTTAAAAAAATATTTTAAACAACGATATTTTTTTATCGATATTTTTGTACTTACCATTATCAGGATAGGACTTCGATATTTTGGACAACGATACTTTTGTCCCGATATTTTTGTAGCTCGACATTTTTGCTGTCGATATTCTGTCAGTGATCCATGTGTGGTACCAATTGCTAAGACAGGTTCGGGACTATTCGGATCCAGTTTAATTCCCAGTTCCTTTTGATGCTTCCACCCAAGCAAGTTAGAACCTCGTTCTACCACATATATCATTCCTCTGGTAGAATGTTCCTTAAAGGAAATACACATTTCCAACATCCCAATAAAGGAATAGGGTGACAATTGTAACCACCTGGATTAGCATCAGCTGACATTAGAACATACCCTTTGTTGCCTAACTCCTTCTGAAATGTCAAGCGATCAATAAACGTATAAGGCAAACAAGAATCCGCAAACATTTTCACAGTTCTGTTGTCAAGTTGAACCTCACGCACCGGATAATCCATACACTCCTCTTTAGTTTTAATTTGACACACACAAATCTTAGGCTGTTCTTCAGGTTGTTCAATAGCATGAACCTGTTTGTCTAACTCTCCATTCCTACAAACACGAGCAAAATGCCCTCATTTGCTGCATTTTCTGAAAACACCAGACCTTGCTGAACAAATTGGACTGTTTGCCAAATGGTTAAAATGACCACAACAGTAACATTTAAACCTGTCCTTGCCTCTATTCAACGTACTCTTATTTATACTAGGGGTAGTATCCTTTTCACAATTTTCCACTTTATGGTTGCCTCTGACACTGTCTTCCTTATAGTCTTGGGCATTCACTACATGTACAGTGTCTTGAACACTGATCTGCCTTATTTCTTACATACACTCCCCTGTATGTTCTACACTTTTAGCCAAATCTATAGCTTCCTTTAAATCTGGATTACGCAAGAGGAGCTTCTCCTGTACTTTCATACTATTTGTGCACCTTAAAAGTTGGTCTCTGATGAGAGAGTTGCATAAGAGGCCAAAGTCACACAAACTCACCAACCCTCTCAAACAAGCAATGTAATTAGTAACTTTCTCATCCTTTCCTTGAATTCTTGAAAAGAATTTGTGTCTCTCCAGTACTACATTAATTTTCCTTCCAAAAGGACTCTCTAACCCTTTGAGAGTCTCTGTATACACATCTTCCAAATCATCATCTGCCCCATGTTCCAGTGAAGATGTGATTTCATTTTCATACACTCTTCTGCCATGTACCCCCAGATTGTGTAAGAGGATGTGTTGTTTCTGTAGGGGTGAAATATTTTCACCCCCAATTGCAATTAGGTAAGATTGGAACTACTTTTCCCCTTCCTCCCATGGTACTATTGGCTCCCCAGCTTCATCTAAAAAAGATGGGGGTTGTGTCATATTTGCAGCAGCCATGGTACAGAATAAAAATGTATGAGAAGCTGCAGTAAATGTGACTAGCTGAAAACACACACATTAGAAAAACCTTGCAACACTACAAATGCATACACAATACTGAAAAAATACTCTCTAAAATGTACTGTAATATCTTCGACTAGATGTAAGACTAGAACAAAATATATATTCTGGTTATAGTGATCCAGCGCGATACTAGCAATGAGCATTCATACATCAGATACTCACTTGGGCCCATACATTCATACTACGCTAGTACTTACGCTGGTGGGTCAGTTGTACTCTTTATCAAAAATCCCTGCTACCAATTACCTTCTGATTGAAGAGTAATGACTTACCAATGAGTCCTTTGCTAATTGGGAAGTTTAAAATGAGTGACATTCATTACAGTTCATAATCCTGAAATAATCACAGAGTCAGGAAGTTTTAAAATGTTTATCTAAAGATTTTGCAGAGTAAAATTACAGAGCTGCATGATACTTAATCGCATATCAAGGATGAAGCACAAGAAATCAATTATTGATTAATGACGGTCCCTCAGAAAGGAGAATATAGAGACAGCAGCGCAACTAAAGGTTGCATTTATATTTACCTAAAAGTGCGAGAACCAAACCCCTTGGCCAAGGAGTTGGAAATAGGACCCAGGAAGGATGAAGAGCAAAGACCTCCTCCAGGTTCAGGACAGGACCGGTGACCTCTCTACCTACGACGCCTGCGTCGTTCCCCTCTCTGTTACTTCGCTTCTCCTCGATTCTCCTGTGTCTTCCTTCTAATGGACTCCGCCGCCCCCTCCTCAGGACCTCTCTGGACAGCGATTCAGTCTGCAATCGATCAGCTTGGCAGTCTGGAGCTAGAAGCCTGGTCCGGAGCTAATGGCTATCTAATTAGCTAATTCTATATCTATTATACCCTTCTACGCCCATGTACCTCCCATTAATGTTGCAAAAATATGGGACCACTACTTCTGATTGGACAGGGACAGGGGGTTGATCCTCACACCATATGATTTTAGTTCAATTTTCTGAAGACCATTGTTTTTAAAATACCGCCCATCAATTTTAATACATTTGCTTTATTTCCCACCCGTCTCAAGACAAAGTTTATACATTCTTCATGTACACTGTTGCATATTTAACAGGAACAACATGGGTACAGCAGTGTCAGCCATCAGGTCGTGGCCTTGGACGACGTCCAGGTTGACTTCATCCTTTTCTCTTGGCAGCCATGCAGGACGCATGCGCAGAATCATTGTCTCTCTAGTTTCAGTTCACCAACCCCAGGCCCAAGTTTACGAACTAGTAAAAGTCAAAGAAGAAAATATTAAAATCACAAATAAAATGTTTCACTGTATACCCACTCTCTCTACTCTATTCCCATTTATTTATAAATTCTATCCCGCATTAATAGCGTTAAGAAAACGACAATTTAATTATAACACGAGAGCAAGCTGTAGCATGTGAAAACATTAAGCAGCCATTTTAGAACATACTGCGCAGAAGCAGAATTTTCCCACCAAGCAAAGAAAGACGTCACACCATGTGATATGGTTGAGACATGCGCAGTAGAGTTCCCGCGTTTTAGCGGCCATTTTAGAACAGACAAGCGTTACTTGTTAGTAAAAACACATAGGCAAGCTTCCTTACTAATTATGTCGTGTATGCAAGAATTAGTATGAACAATACAAAGTTTAATAAATTAATACTGTGAGGAGATTGCCTCCGAGCAAGTCTCATTTGTGAGTCCTTGCTCCATCAATCCCCTCTCTGATGGCGTTTCTGAGCCATCAAATACTACCCATAAACCAGATGCCAACTTTTAGCATGAAATAATTTCATTTTCATCTTTACACTTTCTATTTTTCACATCCCCTTTCAGCTTCTTGTATAATTCACTTATTAAATCTTCAAGTTCTATTTCATCGAATTTTCTTTTCTTTCCCTGTCACATTATACGATTCATTCTTTCTACAACATTAGCACCATATTATTATTGCTAATACTATTATTGCTATCCCTGCTAAGGGTACTAGTATTTTACCTATAAGTCCTTTCCCTATATTAGAAAACCAGGTACCAATTGACACAATACTATTTGTCAATCTTTCCCATACACTATCAACTTCCAGTGGTTTCAGTTCCTTCTCAAGTTTTGTAATGTTCTGTATATACGTTCCAATTTCTGCACTTTTATCAGGTATGTAAGTGCAACAGTGTTTCGTCTTCAATAATTTACAGACTCCGCCCTCTTTTGCCAAAATAATGTCAAGAGCAAGTCGATTTTGCATAACCATAGATCTAATCGCAACCATTTCCGCATTAATCATTAAAAAGCCTCCAGCAGTATCCGTTGATAAACGATCCACCACTGTAGATAATTTACATATTCTTCTTGAGTTCAGAATTACTCCCACTGAAGGTATCAATGCACCAAATATATCACCTACAATCTCAGAAAAACTAGCTCTTTTGCTACGTGTTAATTCACCATTATTTTCATTGCTCCCAGTGTTTCTTTTTACGTGGTATATCTTTGGAAATACTATTCCAAAATAACAACTTCCATACCACCATGCAGGAAGCCTAAAGTAAGCCTTATTCCCACACACATAATAGATTCCAGGAGAAACTGAATCTGTTCCTCCTTTGATTCCCCAACCTCCAAGAATTAAGAAATTATGTTCACATTCACTGGTACCGATGAAAACATTGTTATACTCAGTCCTTAACCTACGTAGACAAATTTTCCCTGTCTTTACAAAATCCAGAGCCATAGCAGCTTGAGCCTTGCCAGGTGTGTAACTACCTTCTTTCTCAGCCCAAGGTGGCAAATGAGCCTTATGCTCAGAAGCTTTCTTTTGAAAATATTGTCTTCTATCTTCTACTAAATTCAAAAATATCTTTTCTTCTTCATGTAAAGAACATGTTAGATTGTTTCTATGTGCATGTGTTATGTCTATTGATTTCATGGTTAAGAAAAATTCTCCCATAAACTGTGCATCTTGACTACTAAGCACTGGGTTCATACTCTTGCGAATTGGAACCTCAGAAAATATCACATCTAAGTTTGAATAATAATACTGAATTCTCCCTGTTCTATAAAACAAACTTGTTAATACACTACATGATATGCCATAGGTTAATGGCAAGTGATGATACGTTAACCCTTCTGCTACTGATTCGGGTAACTTCATACAAACATAACAGTTGCTAACTTCCATGGTATCTACATATTGAAACAGTAACTTTGTGAAAACATTTAAACTAGTATCATTATCTGTTATGTCATGATGAAATTCTGGATCATCTTCTGCCATTAGTTCTACTCTATTACCTTTCAAGTTATCTATCCTTCCTTTCGTTTCATTGTTAATCTTTTTGTCCATTATCATAAGGTAAGGAATTACTACAATCAGTACTATCCATACTACAAGTACTACTACTAAACTGCACATGCATATAGCACAGCATCTTTTACAACATCTCCCCTTTGGTCTCCCAGAAACTCTATCATCGGACATTTTGACAAGGAAGATTGCTCTTCTTATCTATTTTCAGTTTTCTTTATACCACTATTTCACTTTATCAAGGTGGTCTTGTTTCTTTTTCATAGATCAGTTCTGTGCTTCGTCCTTCGTCACCACTTTCACTTGATTCTGAGCTCTCGTAGTCTTCAAGAATAATGTAAGTCCAGTCCGGACCTTTAAACTTATTGTTAATAAGTTTCAGTCTTTTACTTCTCCGTTTCTCAGTTTTGCTTTCTTGTCCTGTTTGGCTTGTTACTTCGTTTACTTGTTCAGGATTTTCACTTCTGGTTCTTACGTGGTATTTCACTCTTTTAATGACACTAGGCCAATGATCACCTTTTCTTGTTTTCTGTGTTTGCACTGTCTTTTCGCTTTCTTCTTCAG
Organism: Calotriton arnoldi; assembly: GCA_963921515.1. Taxonomy (NCBI): domain Eukaryota; kingdom Metazoa; phylum Chordata; class Amphibia; order Caudata; family Salamandridae; genus Calotriton; species Calotriton arnoldi. The sequence goes on along the minus strand of CAWUFW010008810.1, from coordinate 142,677 downwards.
AAGTACTTTTATTTTCAGGTTGTGTCACAATCTTGTTTTCGACAATTACAGTTTCTTCTATCTGTTCTTTTTCAGGTCTGATTGGTTTCTCTTCAGCAGCTCCACTGTGAATTTCTAATGGTTGACTTTGCTCATGATTTTCATCCTGATGTTCATGATTTTTGAGATCTTCTGATTGAATGCGTTTTCCTTGATCTAACTGGTCCTGATCAGGGCTTATTGCACTTTGTACTTCTGCAGCCTGACCACGTTCTTCTAGACCTGTCTGTCCCTGCTCAAAATTTCTTCGTTCTTCACTATTTTGAGCCCAGTTTTCTCTCCCTATCTGTTCCTGCTCAGGTTCTCTTATTATTATCTTCTTCTTCTTGTTCCTGAGCTGCTTCTTCTTCACCTACCTGATCTTCTTCAATTTCTTCTAAGTTGGTTTGACTTCTTGTTATGTGGTAAATTTCAGGAATTTCCACCACTGGTATCCAGTCCTGACTTGTGCTCGGTTGTTCTTCGTCAGCTTCCCTCGAATCTTGCTCTTGAGATTCTTCAGCTGGGCAACCTTCAGCTTCCTCAGTGATCGTTACTGTCTGAGGTCTTTCTTCTTCAGGGTCTGGTACTCTTTTAGTGTGGCTTACATGAATCCAATTAGGAAATCCTGCACACTTCACAGCTGTGTTTGTAACCAATATGATCTGACAAGGTTCACTCCACCTAGGTGATAGACACGTTTCTCTGGTGTGATTCTTCACTACCACCCAGTCACCAGGATTCAGATCATGTTCTTGTTCAGGCTGCCTGGAAACTGCGTCTTCTCCAACCTGGTGAGAGACAGAACGCACTAGGTCAGCCAATCCTTTGCAATAATCCAGAACCATATCATCAGATATATTCAGCAGTTTGTTTATGGGAACATGTGCTTGTCTCATTGCTCTTCCCATCATTATCTCGTGGGGACTCAATCCGGTATTTCTATCAGTAATGCTTCTGAGTCCCATTAAGACAAGTGGCAATGCATCCGGCCAACTTAATGATGTTGATGCACACATTTTTCCCAGTCTGGATTTTATTGTGCCATTCAATTGTTCAACCACTCCAGAAGCCTCTGGACGATATGCACAGTGCAATTTTTGCTCAATTTGGAATGCTTCACAGATTATCTTAATCACTTCACTGTTAAAGTGCTTTCCTCTATCCGATTCCAAAGTTACTGGAAAACCAAATCTAGGAATAAGTTCTCGTAGCAACAGCTTTGCGACTGTAATACTGTGATTCCTCCTGGTAGGGTAAGCCTCCACCCACTTTGAAAACAGACACACTATGACAAGTACATATTTCAGCCCTCTGCATGGTGGTAACTGAATGAAATCAAATTGTAGTCTTATAAATGGACCCTCTGCCTTTCCAATCTTTCCAAACCCAATTATTGTCTTTCTTCCTGGATTATGCATTTGGCAGGTCAAACATCTCTGGCAAAGACTCTCTGCTACAGCCCTGAATTTGGGATTGTACCAATTTTGTCTGAAGAGCCTAATCATTGCATCTCTCCCTATGTGTGTGTCTCCATGATACATCCTGGCCATTTGTGAGAGCAGACAGTCAGGCATGACTGGTCTGCCATCGGCACAAATCCACATCTCGTCATCCTCCCTTTGAGAACATCCCACTTTAATCCATATATTCTTTTCACTCTCATCAGCATCATCTTGCAATCGTTTTACATCATTCCATGTTTCAGGAGGTGCACACAGCAAAAGTTGGCAGCTGATTCCCATTCTTTCCACCCTTTTATTCACCGCCATTCTGTTTTTGGCACAATGTTGAGCCACAAGGTCTGCATATCTGTTGCCGACTACCACCCAGTCATCTCCTGACTGTTGTGCGGCACTTTTCACCACAGCCAATTCTTTTGGTGATGGTATTGCTTCCAGCAATTCCCTTACAAACTGTCCATTTTTAATGGGGGATCCTGAAGAAGTCATGAAATCCCTCTGCATCCATAGGTGGCCAAAATCATGCACAACCCCGTAACCATATTGGCTATCTGTAAATATAGTTACTTTTTGATTCCTCAAAATTTTGCAAGCTTTTATTAAAGCAATCAATTCAGCTTCTTGTGCAGATTTTACTCCTGGTAAATAGGATGCTTCGACTATTCCAGTTAATTCACATACAGCATATGCTGCAGTCAGTTTACCATCTTCATGCCTTTGGCATGAACCATCAACAAACAGTTCCCTGTCTGGCTTCCTAAGGGGCAATTCCTGAATATCAGGACATGGTTTCGTGCATAACTCTGTGACTTGTAAACAATCATGTTCTTCCTCGTCATCTTTAACTTCTTCATGGTAGGGGTCTGGTAGTAAGGTAGCAGGATTTAGTATTGTGCATCTTACCATAGTCACATTTTCAGCACCTAAAATTATCCTCTCATACTTAGTCATCCGACTAGGAGTAAGATGCTGAGTTCGGGTTCTTGTCAATAGAATCACAACCGCGTGGGGAACAAACACTTTCACAGGGTGTCCCATTACAATTGACTCACTTTGTTCAATGCTCAAACAGGTAGCCGCCACTGCTTTCAAGCAGCCTGGCAATGCGGCCGCCACTGGGTCCAATGTAGCAGAAAAATATGCTATAGGACGTCTATCCAGACCATGTCTCTGAGTCAGGACTGAGAGCGCACAATTTTCTCTCTCGTGACAGAATAATGCGAATTCTTTCTTATAATCAGGCATGCCTAAGGCAGGCGCTGCACACAAAGCGTTTCTCAATTTTACAAAAGTTCCTACGCTTTCATCATCCCACTCAACTGGGTCCTTTGCCTTCTTTTTCGTCATTTGAATTAGGGGCTTTGCTAACAGGGAAAATCCTAGTATCCACTGTCGACAATAACCCACTACCCCTAGGAACATTCTCACTTCCCGTTGGGTGTTAGGCATTTGCATTTTCTTGATCAATTTTACTCTTTCAGAGGTTATTCTTCTTTTTCCCCTCTCAATTTGGTGTCCTAGATACTTAACTGTTGTTGTACAAAACTGCAACTTTTCAGGTGAGACCTTATGCCCTTCTTCAGCTAAATGATTCAATAGTGCAATTGAGTCAACAACACAGTCTTCTCTGGTGTTAGATGCCACTAATAAGTCGTCTATATACTGTACTAAGACTGAGCTTCCTGGCATTACTAGTTTTTCTAAGCACTTTTTCAATATCTGATTGAAAATGGAAGGCCTTTCCGTGTACCCTTGAGGAACCCGATTCCACACATAGACCTTATTTTCAAATTTAAATGAGAAAAGATACTGGCTGTCTGGATGCAAGGGTATTGAGAAGAATGCTTGGCATAAATCAATCAAAGTAAACCATCCTGCATTCCAAGGAATCTGGTATAGAATTACTGCAGGATTTGGCACTATAGGACAACAAGGTTCCACAATCTTATTTATTTTTCGCAGGTCTTGAACAATCCTATATTTCCCACTAGGTTTCTTCAAACCCATTATTGGTGAATTACATGGGCTACTCATTACTTCTTTTAGTATGTTTTGTTTTACCATTCGGTCGATTTCTTCAATGACTCCTGCTTTTACTTCTGCCCTCATTTTGTACTGTCTGGTATTCGGGAAAATGGCACCTTCTTTTACAGTAATTTTAACTGGGTCTATTTTGGCCATAAGTCCTACTTCTTTTCCCGTGAAATCCCATACTATAGGATTTACTGTAGTTTTTAATTCTTCTGGCAGCTCGTCTTTTGTTATCAAAGAGAACATCTCATCTACTTCTGTACCTTGTTTTGCAATCATAAATTTATATACATGATCTTCATCTGGAGTCTGAATTGCCACACCATCCGGCATGCAGAAAATTGTGCAGTTCATTTTACACAATAAATCTCTGCCCAATAAGTTTACTGGACTAGAATCACACACTACAAATTGATGCATTTCTCTGAAATTTCCAATTTTAACTTCCATTGGTTCTGTAAGAGGTGTTCTAATCTTTCGATTAGCTACTCCCACTACTTGGATAGCTTCTCCAGAGAGAGGAAGGTCTGGGATGTCTGCTGTTCTCACAGTAGACCTGGTAGCACCAGTGTCCAAAAGGAAAGTAATATCATTACCCTTCACATTCCCTTCAACATATGGACCTGACTGATCTACCGGTAAGGACGCGCCAAGTACGCACTCCTTCTCCCCTCTCCTAGGCACCGTCATGAACTGTACTGACAAAAATCGTCCTGTAAAAGAAACTGTGAAGTTACATAATCATTCTTACCACTTCCTCCTTGATATCCGACGTCTGTACCGTGCTTTGCTCTGCTTACATTACCCTGTATAGGTGCAGGTGGCAACTGACTCTGAGGATTTACACCCTGTTGTGAGTCATTCTGCGTCTGTGGATTTAAATTTGATTTGGGGCATTATTATTCCGTATCTTTTTACATTCATCCTTCCAATGCCCCAATTTTCCGCATCCATGACAAGGAAATTTCTTTTTAGCCTCTTCTCTGCTCATTCGTCCTCTCATTTTTCCACCATTCCCAATGTCACCATTCGTTCCAGAATCCTTTCCCTGATTTTCACTTGGATTATCCAAATTAATTCCCTGTTTCTCTGCCATTTTTACCTGAGCCCACATCACCTTTTCCTGCAATTTCTTGTGCCTGTCCTCAATGTCATCTCTGCAATATTTTGCATACTTCAGAATTTTATCTATGGGCTTCCCCTGCCAACACAACATGTGCTGCTTAATCATCTGACAAATCTCTGGCTTCAGACCGTAAACGAATCGGTAAACAAACTGACTCATGTTTTTGTCTCCAATATCCTCAAAGCCACTATACTGTTTGAATACCTGCAATAGACGTTCATAGTAGGCTTGTACTGATTCACTGGCCTCTTGGGTAGTTCTGTCTATTTTCACCCAATCTGTTTCTTTTGGTGGTATTTTCCCTTTCAGGTAAGTTATTACCTGCTGATACTTTTTCATTACATCACTTGACGGGGTACCTGTTTTTGGATCTCATGGATACTCTTCACTGGGCCAATCAACTGTGATTTTACAGTCTGTCCATAAATCGGCAGGTACCACTATGTCGAACAAACCATCCAAATCCTTCAAAAATACCTTTGACACCTTCACAAACCTCTCAACCTGCTTGTACCATTCAATTGGTTTTTCTCTTAACTTTGGAAAATCATTCGTAAAAGATAAAATATCCTGTCTGCTCCATGGGACATGTACATATCCCCCTCCTGGAACTTCTCGCATCGGGTATATTTGATCTGCTTTCCCTGTTTCCTTCATCCGATATTCAGAAGCTGCTCTACTATATTGTGCTTCTTCCTTTTTCTTTGTCCATCTAACTTTCCATTTATCTAGGTCTCCCCATTTCTGTAAGACTGTCATTAATTCTTTTATTTGTAATTTTCTTCCAGAGGCATTCATGTTTTCTAAATCTTTGTCTGAAAAATCTGCTCTATAGGGTTTCTGTAACACCTTTGACTTCCCTATTTCAATTTTCATCTGCAGAGCTAAATTTGATAATTTTTCATGGAATATCTTTACATTTCTTGTGATACTTCTGCACACGAACAACAGTTCTTCTTCATCGTAAGTATTTAGGCGATCTACCCCTACATTTCCTGCTATTATTTCTTCCAATTCGATCTTTAATTTATAAATGTCCGTGATCTTTGGGGGTGTACACTGTTTGTCTGATCCTTGTGCCCACCTTTCTAAGTCTTCTGGAGTAACTACTGTGGCACTTTTGGTTCCTGATGAGGTTATTATGTTTACATCTTTTGAGCAACCAGGTGTAGCTCTTCTAGGGGTACTATTTGCAGATTCTCGAATGGGCAAGTCCATTAATGAAATCATAGATTCACAATCACTGAAATGATCCTCAACCATTACTACTGCTTCAGGTTTTGGGACGTTCACAGGAGTAGGCGTAACTAGCGGTGGGGGATAGTTTACCTTGTCACTATATAATGGAACTACTGGACCAATTGTTACAGGTATGGTCAAGGAATCAGGATGCACTTTTAACTGTGTTATTTTCTGTATTAATTCTGCTCTGGTTTTATCTAGGGCTTCCTTTTCTTTATCATGAAGTACCCTACTAGGTGTGGAATCATGCAATACTTGCGGTACCAATGGGGTCTTTAACAGTGGTGCACTTGGGGTGCATCCACTTGTCCCTTCCTGATATGGTGGCGGGTTCTTTAATATTTCTTCCATAAATTCATCTTCAGACTCTCCAAATCCTGTCAAATGTTTTGTCTTTTCTGTGCATTTGCTCCCTAACAGTTCTTCTGCTGTCAATATTGGATACAGTCCCTCTGTAAGCATCGCTCTTCTCCACTGTTTCATCTGACCGTCCCTTGACTCATTGTGGTATCTCGGGAAAAATCCCCGATAACCCCTGTTACTTCTGGATCGGTCACGTTCAAATGCCTCAGTTTCCCACTCCTCTAAGGCTTCGTATTGGGTTAATCTAGGTCTTGGTTCTAAATCATTCATCCTCAATCTCAAATTTTGAAGAATTCTCCCATTAAAAGTACCATTCTCGGGAAATTTTAATATTCCATCATTTTTGGTATATTCTATCCAATTCTCTAACCATACGCAAGTATGATAACCTCTCTCCATCATCATGAATGAAGCGGGCGTTTTAGCTGGTGGAATGATAATTCCTTCTCTAGTTTTTATTGGCTTATCCTTTTTAAAATAATTCTTAATCTTTTGTAGGAATGACATTTTCCTCTTGTCGCCGTACATTTTGGGTAAACCTTGGTGTATAAAGTTATATTCCGCAAAACCTAGGAATCTTCTATCCGGACGAGTTCCTATTAAAGTTGGATCGCGTTTTAACATACAATTTCCACTTATCCACTAGGATTTCTGCTTCTATAGTAACAACCAATCAAATTCAAGTTTACTTTTGTCTCTGAACTAATCCTAGCGCGGCCTTTCTGTGACGTTGGTCTGTCAACCCCTCCTTTACAATCTGCGCTTTTCTGTCCCTCGCTGTTTCGACCAATCCCAGCGCGGTACCTGTGACGTCAGTATTACTCATGACTACTGACCCCTCCTTTACAAGAGTCTTCCACGCCCGCAGTTTCAACCAATCCCAGCGCGGCGCTTTGTGACGTCAGCTCTCTCTCCGGCAGCTGACCCTCCCTTTACAAATTCGTACTTAAAACCTTATTTTCTTTACGACTTTAATTAAAATTCAGTAACAACATAAAACATTCGCTATCGTGCCAGTTTCTCTAAATTGAAAAAGATAGTTTCGTCCACACTTAGTAAACCCCTTCCGTTTACTAAACATACACTACGAGTAAAACCCTTCCGTTTACTCTTCCCTCGAGCATCAAAAATACCTGTTACTTCTTCAATGTTACACTTTCTAGGTGATATAACATCAAATTTTCACCAGCATATTCCTTTTGCTATTACTCACACGCATAGAGTCCCTAACAAGTACTGATAGCCCTACTTAACTTTTCAGTACTATTTCTGCCTGACAGATAACCTCACTGCAGTATGGCTTCCACTTACCACCTGCTATTCAATTTTCCTCCCCGGGGAATTCTGGACAACATAAAACAAAACTTTTAAACAATAACAGGTATTAATTCATAAAAATATAATTCTCATTACCCAATTAACGAAACAGAACCATCCTCTGCTACCAGAAAACTGATCCAGCGCGATACTAGCAACGAGCATTCATACATCAGATACTCACTTGGGCCCATACATTCATACTATGCTAGTACTTACGCTGGTGGGTCAGTTGTACTCTTTATCAAAAATCCCTGCTACCAATTACCCTCTGATTGAAGAGTAATGACTTACCAATGAATCCTTTGCTAATTGGGAAGTTTAAAATGAGTGACATTCATTACAGTTCATAATCCTGAAATAATCACAGAGTCAGGAAGTTTTAAAATGTTTATCTAAAGATTTTGCAGAGTAAAATTACAGAGCTGCATGATACTTAATCGCATATCAAGGATGAAGCACAAGAAATCAATTATTGATTAATGACGGTCCCTCAGAAAGGAGAAGATAGAGACAGCAGCGCAACTAAAGGTTGCATTTATATTTACCTAAAAGTGCGAGAACCAAACTCTGTAGTGTAGCTCCTATTTCCCTAATAGGCTCTGTGCATTGGAATAATATATCCTATAGGTTTGACATAGGACTAAGGTCAGTATGTCCCTATCGAGTATATTAAACTTAATTACTTGTGCCAGCTAGCTCAGAGGCCACTAGAAACTCCTTGACGACAAGAAGGGAGTAGTTTCTGGCAGCCGCAAAACATGACCACTTTGTTTCCCTTTAGAATCAGAACATGTCCCAGAGTCGTGGAAACAATAGATAACTATTTCACTGAGCTCAATCGTGCATGCTTAGTTTTCTCCAAGTTACACAGAAAGAACAGACGGGCGTTTCAATAAAAGATTTATTGAACAGTCTTGTTTCTGGTGTAAGTAAAATGTGCTGTTACGATCACAAGACAGTATGCGAGATAAATAATGTACAGTGTGAGCAGTAGAAATAAATAATACTGCGATAGCATTATCTTTTAGTATATATGCATTTACATAAATGACACAGACTAAAAATGCGAGTACTCATACGATGCATTTCTAATCTAGTTCTACCCCAATGTACCTAACCTAACCTAGGTGTAGGGAGAGGTATGAAGTAGGTGAAGTACTCCTTACTATGGTATACTAAGAGTAAATTAAGCCTAGTATGCCTAGTATGCCAAGAGTCCCTCTAGGTTCTAGTCAGCTCCATACCTTAAGAATGAGAGAGGTAGTAATCTCTTGTCAGACTCGAACTCCAACACCCCACAAGGGAAGTCAGATCACTGGAAGCTGGACTCTCTGCGTGCAGGGATGACAGCGTCTTCTCAGTGCGTCAGGCCGGGAAACGGGCTCCTCTGAAGTCGAGGTCTCCTCTGATTTACAGGGGCTAGGGAAGGTATATTTATACCTGAGAAGTACCTAAGAATGTTAGCATTGACGTGAATCGGACAGAGGAAGACGTCATGAATGAACCCCTAAGGAATAATGGTTCATGCATAATATATGAGTCCTTGAAGAAATCAATAGTCCTGTGCTAGGGAAACTCCCGCAGCCTAAGGGTCTGTTCTTCATGAACTCGTTGTGACGTTAGGGTGGACGGATGTCGGAGACCATGCCTGTATTTGGAGTGCACGGTTTAATGCCTAAATAAGGGCTGGGATTTTATGCCTATATAAGGGCAGGGCGAATTGTGCCTATATAAGGACATGATACAGGAAACCCGTGTATGGACACCCTAAGAGGAATACAACACCCACTCCACTTTCGTGTGTATGATAATACTAAAATGCTAGACATTTAAAAATGCTAAACATAGAATGGAGTACCGCATATTTAAAAATATTTCTTAAAAGCATTAAAAAACAGTAAAAATGCAAAAAGGTACTGTACATATCAAGCAATACTTTTCATTTCAGGCATAAAGTTCGAAATTAAATGCAATTTGAATGAAATAAGCAGTAATATTTACATGTGACAAAAATGATCGATAAGTTGTTCAAAAATCAAAATCATTTCATGTCTTGAAAATTAGACACACAAGATGACTAAGTGTCCGTGGAAGTACCGCGAAGTCTGTACTATAAGGCTAGTTCTACTTTAAGCAGATTGAAGTGCCATTTTAGTTCGAAAAAAATGGGAAAAAGTTCAATTTTGGAAGGGTTCCAAGTTTTTGAAATATGAAGGCCAAATTGTTACTGCATCTCTGGAACACTGTATGCTGAATCAGAGTCAGTTTACGGGTCTGGTGTAAACATGAGATCATCTATTTCCGTAGACAAAACATCATCCACTGAAGTTGGTGTCAGTTGGAACACCTTGTGTAGTAGATTAATTGCACAGAGATGTGAAGCATCGCTTCCAGCATAAGTTGCCGCAGCAATGTTCGCGTCCGATGTTACCTGTGTGCCTGTAGATCTTTCTCGTACCTCAGCAGCAGCCGGAAGCGTCTGTGAGATCTCAATGAATGCTGACATCAGGATTGGTAGCCTCTGGGGACAACACAGAGCATGGGCCGTTATCGGGACCAGCAGAGTATCGACGTCCGTTGGCGTTGCTGATGGAAATGTGAGTCAAGTGTCTAACACGCATTCTTCACCGCATAGCAGGCATCGTAGAACAGGTAAGATGCAATCTTGCCAGATTGGTCTGAATGACAGGAACCACGTGGTACTCAGGTCTCGTAGACGAGTCATGCCCAATAGCTGTACTATTCGCTCACTGCACTTTCGTTCAAGGAGAGCTTTCTCCATTTCGCTCGGAGTGATGTCTGCGAATATGCTGGCCATAGCGCAATAGCAGGAAGAGAAATAGAATTCCGGCAACAAGTGCTAGAATTAATGGTATGCCACCAAACACCGAATGTGCAAAGTTCGGGATGATACCGAGTATTGCCTGGAAAGGTGCTAACAGACCGGAGCAGATGCTCTTAAATACATGTAAAATTCCTGTTGTATCAGACATATTGAAGATACGTCCTATCATTTCCACGAAATGTATAGGGCAGTTTGTACGTATTAAAGTCTGTATCTCAGCCGAAGTCCTTGCTACTTGTAGATCATAGGTTTCTTTGGCCAAGGTCAAAGGCACTGTTTGCTGTAAAAGCATGGCTTTCATTCTGCTCAAAGTATCAAATCTTATAAAAGAGACGTTCAGCGAAGGCCATAGAGGCGACTCCCTGACTGTGTCTATTGGGGCAAACAATACTTGCATGCAGCAAGTGACCCTGGAGTTGACCGTTACTAGATATGGGATGCCTGGCAACATGCCGCAGCAACTCTGATCATTCAACATGAGGTAACTCCCATTAGAAAGTTGTCCAAACGTTGGATTAATCACAGCAGCTGGTGTACCCTGCTGATGGCAAGACAAATTTCCCACAGAACTATTACAAGCCCCGTGTAAAGAAATGTCCTGACATATAAGTGAACCGCTCAGTGCACGATTACAGTGTGTACCGCTCAAAAACACTTCACGATCCCCACTCCAACATCTATATGTATACGGTAAATCCCAAGATGTCTTAATGTATTCCTTACCCAACCTTTCATATTTGCCTGCTTGCATTTGTCTGAGGCAATACTGAAACTGAAAAGTAGTCACAGGTAATGTTATTTTGCCATGAATAAGCCATTCTGTAGCTGGTTTTTCTGCCACTGTGAATGGTAACTTTTCCAGTTTTTCAATGCTCAGCAATGTATACCTTGCTCCTCTTTGTGCCAATTTGATCTGTTTATCAGTTAGATTGTATTCTGCAAACAGAGCTGACGTGTTGATAAAACGCCAAGGCACATAGCCCGCTCGCAAAGATTGCAGCGTCCAGCTTAATAACACAATAGAACATAATTGAGACTGACCTTGTTGTAACATCACCAAATCTTGATCTAGTATGTCGATAGCAGAGGATACAATGCCATCCAATGAATATATTCTGGAGGACAAAGTTATTAACCCATTGTCGACCACAGAGAGGGTTTTCTCTAAATTAATACGATCAAGTTCACGTATTCGTTCTGCGGCCTCCATCTGTGACACTTTCCATGCTTCATTATAGGCAGCATAAATGCCGGCATATATGAAATGTTTTGACGCTGTTTTCTTGGTCCAAGCAAGAATTCTCTAAGGTCTGCGTCCTTTTTAAGTAAGGATAAGTGTTGTTTCACATCCTGTAGTGTAGACTTATGCAGCCAATCGAGGCATCATTTTCCTACACTGTATGTTGTTACTACCCCCGGATGCTGTCTTTGGATGTATCTTGGGTCTGGCCTATGAATAGTAAAGCCCTGAGTTTTATTCAGGAATCTTTCCTGACAGTTATTCGTGTCTGTGGGCCAGATCAACCATTTTTCCAATCAGGATTAGATCTGTTGAGTTGTAATATATTGTCAACTGTCACCACTGCCTGTGTATCGTTATCACTTGCAGGTGTTGGTACAGAAGGTGTTTTCATCTCTTTGATCTTGGCTAATCCAAGACAAGATGTTTGTTGGATGGTTTCATTCAAGAACATTATTTGTTCATTGATGATAAAGCTTCTATCCCCTGCACTTGCCAATCTTTAGTACCCCAGACAGTTTTTGTGTCAATTGTGTCTTTCCATAAGTCGAAACCCTGTCTAGACAGTTGGGCAATAAATGCTGCAGAGTAAATCTGTTTTGTATTAGTTAACATAATTTTCAGTCCTGTTTTGTTTACATTTCTAAAGTAAAATGTTTCTGGGTCAGATGTATTGTAACCTGAAAAATATGGAAACTTGCTAGCAAATGTTTTTGAACTACCTTTTGGTGGTGTAGGACAATGTTCCCATTGGTTAAACATAAACACATTTCTTGGATATGCAGATTTATGCAAATAATGATGACCATAGTGGTTATAACAATACAGTTGTTCATAGTCCGATGAACCCTCTAAAAATTCATTTTTGGAAAATGCAGCAGATTTTTCTAAGTCAAACATTATGTCATTAACCGTCTCAAAGTCCCAATCATCCGAATAGGTACTGGACGTAATTAGATCACTTAGTGAAATTTTAAACAAATGTGGAATGTTCAATTGTTCCGTCGGGCCGAAGATGTCAAAATCTGTTTTGTCCCACACTATACCATCCTGTACAGGAACGGCTGTGATGTTCACTGATGACAAGTCTCTTGCTTCACGATGGGAAGATTTATGAGGTTTCAAAAGTACGTTCACATCCTTTCCTTCAGTGTTCACATGGATGTATCTGCCACTTATAAGCACGCTCACAGTTGTAACCAAAGCTAGCCAGAGCAGGAAAACAAATAGTCCAGATATAATCCAGAGTTCAATCCATGGAGAAACCAAATAAGTCTTTTTCATAAAGTGAAGAAAGTCTTGTACTTGCTGCTTGAGTTTGAATGATGCTGGCGTCGCTTCAGGTTCACTCGGATCTTCTGAGAACGTATCAAAGTTAATGAAATAGCCAGAAGCAGTTCTATCAATTGTTGGAATTGCATCAGGATTTGTAGAAATCACTGGAACCAGTTGATCACTTGCTACATTGGTGTAGACAGGCGTATTTGGACGAACTGTTACTTGGTTTTCAAGAGGGATGAGTTCCATTGCACTGTTGCTCAGTCCTTCATCTGTTACAGCTGAATTCTCGATAGTTATCAGTCTTTCAGTCTGAACCTCTTGGATAGTAGCGAGAGGAGTGCGTCTGCTACTAGGTCGGAGCCCACGAGACCTACTGTTTAGTATTGGCCACATACTGTGGTTTGATGAGGTCGATTGACACAAATCTTTTCTCCTTTCTTCCAGCAAGGGGCGGCAAAAGTACTGTTCTTGTTCCTTGAACTGCTAGGACAGGAACTGGTTGTCTGTAAGAAGGTCCAAATTCCTTCTTGTCCGCAATCTTTTCTCTGACTAGATCCCCAACTTTTGGAATCCAGACAGGCCTTGCTGGGACCGCTGATTTTTCCCCAGTGGTGGTTGGCTGCAGGAATACGTTGCTTTGTTTCATTCTTAACTCATTCAGTTCCTGTAAAACAGCCAAACGATCTTTGATGTCAAACGGTTTATTTTCCACCACTGTGCCTACGTGTTCAAGGTCTGGTACCCACATTCTTGTCCCAAATAGGACCTCATATGGAGTGACCCCCCCTAGAGAACTTCTTGGCAGGTTGTTCAATGAGCGTTGAACCCATAAATATGTTTGACCCACCCATCACCCGAACCTAATACCCTAGCTGTTATAGACTGCTTTATGTCCCGGTTTTTCCTTTCCACAACCGAATTTCCCTCAGGATGGAATGGAGAGGAGTACCGCAATGCAACGCCCAGACTGGCCATGGCTTCTTTGTAAGCCCGAGAGCTAAACGCAGGACCCTGGTGAGAATGTGGCATGCCTATTGCGTATGTGCCGATAAAGACTCGCAAATCTTTTATAACAGTTCAAGCGTCAGCCGAGCGCTGAGGCCATATCCATAGGAACCTAGATTCAGTATTCAGTGTTTGTGGGATTGCATTTGTCCAGAAGGACGCATGCGCGTAGTTAGTCTAATGCTGTCTAACAATGGTGTCTGTAATGGGCGGCTACATTCGTAGCATGGTATCTGTTGGCTTTCCCGCTGTAATTTACAATCTAAGCAGTTATTAATGAATATGTGTATTTCTGTATTCATTCCAGGCCACCAGTACATCTCTTTTAACGTCAAAATTGTTTTAGAGATCCCGTGATGTGACAGACCCTCCCCCAAATGTGTTTCATAAATCAAGGCTGCTCTACGTTCCATGTTAGGAATTACCCTATCCCCCACTCCAGGGATTCGAGCAAAAGGAACGTTGTTCGCATCAATTACATAAGAGTACTTGAGTGGAAACTTTTTTGGTAACGCTGCACTGCTGCCCTTGCTTGAAGCATTGACAGCCAACATTATCTCACCGTCTATTTTCGTTTTTGAACGAGTGATCGCAGCTACGGAAGCTGTCTGAACAGCCCCCTTTGCGGCTTCATCAGCCAATTAATTCTCTGCAACGTGAACGCTATCACGTTGATGACTCAGTGTGTGGATCACGTGAGCCTTTGGTAGTTCGTTTTTCAACTGAACTACTTGTTCCCAAAGCATTTTATGCTTTATTGTGCCACCTTTAGCATCTTTGAAACCATTTTCAAGCCAGTTTTGTATATAGTCATTATACGACTGATCACAGTAAAAGGAATCGCACATTATTAGTGTGGGGAATTCTCGATTTGTACTTTCAAGTGCCAGTTTGAATGCTTGTAGTTCAGCTCGCTGAGCTGTACAATCTCCTAGAGACTGAGTTTTTGTGACCATAGGTCTGAAGATGCCATTTCGCATGCGACCTTTAATGATCGCACATGCTGCACTGTAAGCTTGCTTACTCCCTGTTGCGGGCTGTGCAGATCCGTCAGTGTAAATTATGAATTCGTACTGATCGAGAGGCAGAATTTCAGTAGGCAGAGGACATTCTTGTTCATATTGCAGGAATGCTTGTGTTTTTAAATCAGGATCAAAAACATATTTAACATCTGTTGCAGCAAGAGAATGAACCCATTGTATCCATCTTGGATGTAATGCTTTAGCATTTGGAATGCTTGCTTTTGTGACCGCTTCTAAAGCTGGTACCGGGGTTACGACAATAATGCGTTTCCCTTGGGCTAAGGCTCTTTCTTTTGCTACAGCGGTTTGAACTGCTGTCAGAATTTTTTCAGTTGAACTGAAGCGCATTTCCGCTTGTGTGTACAAATGAGATTTGTATGCGATTGGTATTTTCTCACCCTCATTGAAGGTTAAGTAGGTGAATCCGCATTGACCCGAAATTATTCGGATCACCAAATTTCGTTGACTTACACGTGTTTGTAACTGATTTGTTGCTAACATGTTAGCCTGTAGTGAACGCAAGATTTCTGTGTGTTCCTGTGTCCAGTTTTTGATCGAAAAATCAGGTTTGATTAATGCGTAGAGAGGTTTAACCCTTTCTGCGTAATTTAGAATGTATGTTCTTCCAAAATGTAGGAAACCCAGGATGGATTGTAAGGTTTTTAGCGTTTTTGGAGGTTGGAGCAGCGCACATTTCTCTAGAAAGTTAGCTGCCAAGCTCTTGCCTTCACTTGAAAGCTCATATCCTAAAAATAGGACATTGAGATGGGCAATTCGGGACTTTTTAAAGTTGAACTTGTAGCCCTCAGAGGCGAAACCCAGTATAATGGTGCTCACCCTGTTCAAGTGTTTGTCCAGGTCATCATCTGTCAGATAGATGTCATCGACATAGGACAATGCCTCATTGTCATAAATTTGTAGTAACTCCGTTACCCTCGCTGAGAATAACCCTGGGCTGTTCTTGAACCCTTGTGGGAGTCGACAAAAGTGACGCTGGGTCCCCATTATGGAGAATGCTGTTAAGTACCTGCTTTCAGGTGCTATGTTTTGACAAAAGAAACCATTTGAGATGTCTAATGTTGTTTTATATTTTTTACGCACAATGTTGTTCATTAATACTGTGCTACGTGCATTTTGCACTGCAAATGTTTTAGAACAAGTGTTTAAGTATCTGTAATCCAAAACTAGACGATATGTGTTGTCTGGTTTGGAGACAGGAAACAAAGGATTGTTCATTGAGGAGGTGCATGTTTCAATCACCCCTTGGTATTCAAGTTGATCTAAGATCTCCCTGACCTGTTTTTTAGCTTCTTGCTTTATAGGATACTGCCTTTGTGCAGTTGGTTCATGTTTTAGATGTATTTTATGGTGAGGTGAGTCCTCATCCCATCCTACATGATTTTTATATAATGCTGGGGCCTGGGCCACTGCCCATTTCCTGGCATATGTATATTTTAGATGTATTGCAATATGGTTGGAGAAGGCAGGCATAATAATGTCCTCGCCATGTGGGCACTCCCTGACAAATTGTGGCGGCCAGTCTTTTTCTGCTAGAAGTATGTCATAGCCCCTTGATTGTCTTTCCCAAAAAAGTGCTTTCACCTGTCTAGGTATGTCTCCCTCCATCCGGAGTGTTATTTCATATAACTTTTGTGGAGTACTAACCCTGGTGTCTACAGTCTCTACTGTAATGTACTCATTCAAGTCCACTATCTCCAGAAGTTCCTTCATGTTCTGGCGAGCTATTGTGACTTCTGCTGCACTGTCCAGCATTGCCTGAGCCCATTCTCCGTTCTTGAGTTGTGTTCTCAGTATTCTCGGCATGTCTGATCTTTAGACCTGCTACTTTCTTTTTGGAGAATTGAGGTTTTGCTTTAGTTTTTGGAGCGTGTTTTTCGTCTTTCGATTTCACGCGTTCTTCTCTATGTTCTGATCGTCCTCTTCTTTCCGAAGTCTGTGATGAGATCTGAAAGGGACGAGAGGAACGTGTATCGGTATCTTGATACCTGTCAGGCTTTCTCAAATTATCCCTATTCCTGAGGTTATACCTCCTTTCAGAGGGCTCCTTTTGAGGAGACCTACCTCGGGATTGAGAACGTTTCTCATTTGAATTTTGTTTATTAGTCTCCCATTTCTTTTTAGAAGATGTAGGAGTTTGTTTAATTGAGTCCTTCTCAGGACTTTCAGATAGCTTCGGCTTCACTGGTCTTCCACCCAAACTATCTCTGCCTAATTCTGCATAAGATTGTTCTATTATTCTGGGTAGCTCAGTTTATTGTTCTGTAACATCAAATTCCCTTAATTTTTGGCGGATCGCCACTGCTGCTGCCTCCCCTTTAATATTAGATAATATTATTGTTGAGACCTGGTCGAAATTTTTCAGTAATTTCATACGTAAATTTAGAGCAGGCTCTGCCCCGTATTCATTTTGAATTTGTTTCAGGACATCAGGTATTACCGCAATTGACGGAATGCCATGTGTTTTAGTATAGATGGCAGCAAAGACTGAGCCCCAAGTGGTGCAGTCTTCCAGTTGTGGTGTGATCCCCATCGGTAAACTGATTGTCAGTATTCTGTGTTTCTCATACGGGCTAGTATTTGGAAATACTGCTTCTATTTGAGTAATCTTTTGAGCTATCCAGAATGGAATTTGCTCACGTTTTGTGGGCATTTTACCCATGACTGCGTATAGAGTCTGTGGTGTAATTTTTAGTGTATTCCCCGGTTGAGGGTTTGATTTGGAAGTGTCAGTGGTTGCTGGACTGTGTAAGTCCGCATGACATATTGGACCAATTGTCTGTAGATTTTTATTAACTCTGTAAGTTGAGTAAGTAGTTCCTCGTCTGACATTTCTTCAATGTCAGGATGAGGTGTGTAGCCGGCTAGAATTGGCCATGTTGCTCCTGGTCTACCTAGTGGACCGAGCCTGGTAATGTTTCTGTGATGTTTTAGGGCACCTTTAAACCAGAGCTGATGCTCCTGGTATGTTAATGGAATTTCAATATCCTCGAAAGGAATGTATTCCTCTGGTGGATCATCTTCTTTGTAGAAGTGAAACATGTGTGTTACTGGATTGGATTCAGGAAATATTACCCATGAAAAGAATAACTCTGTCTGAAAGGATTCGTGTGCCTCTATCACGAAAACTGCTCTACCTCCTCTTGGTGGTAGGCCATGTTTTATGAGTTTTAGAGTGATGGCTCTTCTTAAGTTTTGAGGGATATCTATAACCCCCTCCTCGGTTTCAATAAAACCTGTAAAGTTAAAAACTGCTGATTGGGCTGGATCAGCCGCAGCTCCACCGTTTCCGGCGTCATTGTCGGAGTCAGGCATTTTTGTTTTTTGAAAAATGTAGAACAAGTTTCAAGGAAACAAAGATAAGGTGCACAATATTTTTGGAACACTGTATCCTTCAACGTTGAGCAAACCAAACAGCTAATATATAGGGTACTGCCCTATGTAGCGTGGTGGATACTTAACACTGCCCACTCCAGACGTCTTTTGGAGTATATGGGTAGGGGTCTCTGAGAGAAAAAGCACGGCTGAGTTACTCAGTATCTAACGTTGAATTACCGCCTTACCAAACCGTTGGGCGCCATGTAGTGTAGCTCCTATTTCCCTAATAGGCTCTGCGCATTGGAATAATATATCCTATAGGTTTGACATAGGACTAAGGTCAGTATGTCCCTATCGAGTATATTAAACTTAATTACTTGTGCCAGCTAGCTCAGAGGCCACTAGAAACTCCTTGACGACAAGAAGGGAGTAGTTTCTGGCAGCCGCAAAACATGACCACTTTGTTTCTCTTTAGAATCAGAACGTGTCCCAGAGTCGTGGAAACAATAGATAACTATTTCACTGAGCTCATTCGTGCATGCTTAGTTTTCTCCAAGTTACACAGAAAGAACAGACGGGCGTTTCAATAAAAGATTTATTGAACAGTCTTGTTTCTGGTGTAAGTAAAATGTGCGAGATAAATAATGTACAGTGTGAGCAGTAGAAATAAATAATACTGCGATAGCATTATCTTTTAGTATATATGCATTTACATAAATGACACAGACTAAAAATGCGAGTACTCATACGATGCGTTTCTAATCTAGTTCTACCCCAATGTACCTAACCTAACCTAGGTGTAGGGAGAGGTATGAAGTAGGTGAAGTATTCCTTACTATGGTATACTAAGAGTATGTTAAGCCTAGTATGCCTAGTATGCCAAGTGTCCCTCTAGGTTCTAGTCAGCTCCATACCTTAAGAACGAGAGAGGTAGGAATCTCTTGCCAGACTCGAACTCCAACACCCCGCAAGGGAAGTCAGATCACTGGAAGCTGGACTCTCTGCGTGCAGGGATGAGAGCGTCTTCTCAGTGCGTCAGGCCGGGAAACGGGCTCCTCTGAAGTCGAGGTCTCCTCTGATTTACAGGGGCTAGGGAAGGTATATTTATACCTGAGAAGTGCCTAAGAAAGTTACCATTGACGTGAATCGGACAGAGGAAGACGTCATGAATGAACCCCTAAGGAATAATGGTTCATACATAATATATGAATCCTTGAAGAAATCAATAGTCCTGTGCTAGGGAAACTCCCGCAGCCTAAGGGTCTGTTCTTCATGAACTCGTTGTGACGTTAGGGTGGACGGATGTCGGAGACCATGCCTGTATTTGGAGTGCACGGTTTAATGCCTAAATAAGGGCTGGGATTTTATGCCTATATAAGGGCAGGGCGAATTGTGCCTATATAAGGACATGATACAGGAAAGCCCGTGTATGGACACCCTAAGAGGAATACAACAACCCCTTGGCCAAGGAGTTGGAAATAGGACCCAGGAAGGATGAAGAGCAAAGACCTCCTCCAGGTTCAGGACATGACCGGTGACCTCTCTACCTACGACGCCTGCGTCGTTCCCCTCTCTGATACTCCACTTCTCATTCTCCCGTGTCTTCCTTCTAATGGACTCCGCCGCCCCCTCCTCAGGACCTCTCTGGACAGCGATTCAGTCTGCAATCGATCAGCTTGGCAGTCTGGAGCTAGAAGCCTGGTCCGGAGCTAATGGCTATCTAATTAGCTAATTCTATATCTATTATACCCTTCTACGCCCATGTACCTCCCATTAATGTTGCAAAAATATGGGACCACTACTTCTGATTGGACAGGGACAGGGGTTGATCCTCACACCATATGATTTTAGTTCAATTTTCTGAAGACCATTGTTTTTAAAATACCGCCCATCAA
Source organism: Calotriton arnoldi (assembly GCA_963921515.1). NCBI lineage: Eukaryota > Metazoa > Chordata > Amphibia > Caudata > Salamandridae > Calotriton > Calotriton arnoldi. The sequence goes on along the minus strand of CAWUFW010008810.1, from coordinate 122,490 downwards.
TTTTAATACATTTGCTTTATTTCCCACCCGTCTCACGACAAAGTTTATACATTCTTCATGTACATTGTTGCATATTTAACAGGAACAACATGGGTACAGCAGTGTCGGCCATCAGGTCGTGGCCTTGGACGATGTCCAGGTTGACTTCATCCTTTTCTCTTGGCAGCCATGCAGGACGCATGTGCAGAATCATTGTCTCTCTAGTTTCAGTTCACCAACCCCAGGCCCAAGTTTACAAACTAGTAAAAGTCAAAGAAGAAAATATTTTAAATCACAAATAAAATGTTTCACTGTATACCCACTCTCTCTACTCTATTCCCATTTATTTATAAATTCTATCCCGCATTAATAGCGTTAAGAAAACGACAATTTAATTATAACACGAGAGCAAGCTGTAGCATGTGAAAACATTAAGCAGCCATTTTAGAACACACTGCGCAGAAGCAGAATTTTCCCACCAAGCAAAGAAAGACGTCACACCACGTGATATGGTTGAGACATGCGCAGTAGAGTTCCGCGTTTTAGCGGCCATTTTAGAACAGACAAGCGTTACTTGTTAGTAAAAACACATAGGCAAGCTTCCTTACTACTTATGTCGTGTATGCAAGAATTAGTATGAACAATACAAAGTTTCATAAATTAATACTGTGAGGAGATTGCCTCCGAGCAAGTCTCATTTGTGAGTCCTTGCTCCATCAATAGATTCCTTTTCTCCACAAGCAGAAATCAGAGCAATTGTGAGAACAAATAAAATGAAGCCCAGTAGATACTCTACACCATCACCATGCTACAAACCTCTTCTTATGATCTAAGAAGAAAACAAGGTATACAAAATGATGTGAGGGAAATGATAATCCTCTGTTAGCGTTCTAGTTTCTGTGGTATGAAAGTTGGTAAAAGAAAACAACCTCTGACCTCGGAAATGTTGCCTTAAAAGAGTTCCTCCACGCGTTTCTGTCCAAAAGAGGGTGTGGCTAATGTAGCAAACCAAGAAATTAGCAAGGATTAATGAAGCTGTGCCTGTCAGCAGGGCTCGAGTCGGGGTACCACGCGGGTGGACGGCGTCCCCCCACTTATTTTACCGGGAGCTCGATAACTGGAGCAAATGGAGCCACACATTCACTCTTTGGCCTCTCTGGGGCGAGATCGGAGCTGCTGCTCACGCGCTGGCTTCTCTGATGCAATCGCATCTAAGGGGTGAGCAAGGGGAGGCAATGAGTCTGATGGTGCGAGCCACCTTTCGTGACATCACTTCCTGTCGTGACGTCAGCGTCCCCCCACTTCTTTTTTTAGGACTTGTGCCCTGCCTGTCAGCGCACATTGAACACCGGCAGGCAGCTCCAGGAACGCAGGATGCGCAGAGCTACAGAGCAAGCAGAAAGCAGCGGCGCGGAACACACTTCCCTCAGTAAAGAACGACACCGGCAAGCAAAGCTGTGCCTGTCAGCGCAGAAGGATTTGACAAGCAGCGTTGATATGAAGACTCTGGAGGATCTGACAAGCAGCGTTGATATGAAGACTCCAGATGGCCACTGTTCAGTGTCAGTCTTCAGATTTCAGTCTTTTCATCATGTTGCACATCAGAAGCCTTAGGCTCCTAGGTTTATGGCAGGGCCCCACAGCAGCCGGAGCCCTTGCTCTGTGCATATGCAGCATCAGTCCACACTGTCAACCCTGCTGAATTCTCCCAGGCCAATGTATCAAAACAAATATCTTCTGATGCACCTTCGATTTCTTGGTGTGAACCAATTTCGGGATCTCAGTGAAGGGTGTTATTGACCATTCTAATATTTCTTGTGGAATTAAGTCATGTGATAAAGTTTACAACTGGAGCTTTTGAACCCTATTTTCACTCAATAATTGATCTTTGGTGAAAGAGGCTCACTTTTTATTTTTTCATCTAGTTAAAAAAATCCTTTGAGTACGAGGAAAATTGATGCCTCACACTAGATTGCTGACCCGTGTGAGCATTTGCTTAATATCAACATTATTATAAAATCATCGGTCAGGAGGGATACTATTTGTGAGCATTCTGGGTTGGAAGTCCTATAGAATTCTTAAGTGTTTCTGAAGGAGTTTCTAAAATTAATATTCTGATGGAATAATCACAGAAGCCCCACAAGGAGAAAATTTGGTATAGTGTACAAGACCCATATGTTGTACCGGACACTGTTATTGCCTCTGCCCAAGCCCCCACCTCCACCAAAACTGCTTCATCACATGCCACAATGGTATCTACTTTTTTAGGACAAAACCAACCCATGGCAGTGCGATAGTAGACACTGGCAGGGTGGTAGAGCTGAAGTCCATTTCCAACAGGTGATCTACAAGGACACTAGGTAAAACTAGGTTAACATGACTACCAGCACAGGGATGCCCATGGCTTTCTCATGCTAGGTGCTCCTTTAAGGCTGTGGGATCTCATGGTGTTCTCCTCCACACTGCACTTATTCCATATGAATTCAGACATAATTCTAGTGTATCACAAAGTCCTGAGGACAAGAGTAAGTCTGAGGATTTCATTTTTGATGGTGTGCTGTGCCCCCTGAAAATTTTGGAAAGTAAAATGAATTAAGTCCTTAAGCCCATATTACAATGGTCATTTTTGCATCTGGCATTACCAATACCACAGGCATCAGTATTTTTGGGATTAGAAATACCACAGCATTCTGACCAGGACTCTGAGGGTACTTTTGGAATCGGGGAATTGCTGAAGGGAATATATACCCTCTTGTGTTTTTTCTTTAATTCTTTTTTACTTCTTCTGTGTTGGGCTTTGTGTTTGTAGTGTTATTCCCATCAAGTAGAGAATTAGGTATATGGTCCATTTTAGAAGGAAAGAGGTTGGACCTCTATATGCATGTCGAATAAGAAACCAAAACCTTTTCTATGGTCAATTCCTGTGAGTATATAATATGGTACATACTGATTAAAAAGTATCAGTTGAGTGAACGGCAGCACCGTAAAGTTTTCAATAAATCATTTGATTCTCTCAAATTATTGAGTGAGTGTTTGTTTGTGTATGCTCTCACCATTGTTCTTAAGTGAATCCTACCACAAGAAACTGTGAAACAGCACAAGCGCTTGAGAATATTTTTTTGAAGAAAACAGTTTTTGAAAGCAAACAGGAGGGCGGGGTTCCAGTAGGATAGGAGAATCCTTTCCAATATTTCACTTTAACACATTTATTAAACATTTGTTGATGTTGTCAGTCCACCTGCTAAGGAATTATAGGAGCACCAAATAGCCTATGGTATTGTAAATTCCTCCTTTGTCCGATACCTGGGGGAAGAAACTGAAAAATGGAACATGTTTGAGCCTTCATTGAGTTCTTAGACTCACAAGGCAAATGATATGTCCTTTTATGTTTGTAGCTCCCTCTGGTGTTGTTGACTCATTCCTCCATGTGTCAGAGGTTGCAGGGTCTTATCAGGATATGGACTGGTACCACAGAAGAGAACCTATGTGGTAATGGAAAATGAAGTCTTCATGACAAACCATGTGATATTATGTGCAGAGGTGACTCACCCTGGTATTTTAAACACAAACATCTACATATCAGAGTAGTGGTGCATGAAGGTGCCTAACATAATTGATTAGTTAGAAGTTTCTACAGAGTATATAGGCAAGGGCTAAAGTTAGTGAATAAGAGGATCACCGATATTGCACAAGAAAATGATATGAATACATGTAGTGACCAAGACATAACTCCAGTGTATCTAGGTTCATGAATTATTCTTATTCTGTGATATCTGTGGGTGGTTTGTGTGCTACGTGGGCTTCATCTGGAACTTGGTTCTCATGAGAAGCCACGATTTGAAGACCACTGATAGTGGTGCTCATTTCACTCAGAGTTTTTCACTTCTAAACAATCTAACATTGGGAACAGGCTTATTTTTTGGCCCACTACAGTATTTTCCTATTTTTTAGTAAAGATGTACATGCCCTGACGTCACTCTGATAATCCTTCCCAGTGTTTGAGCCATAGTTGCGTCATTGTAATCATTTCTTTGTTGTGGATTTTGAATTGTTGCCATGTATATCTATTATTACTTGTACACAACACTACTGAAGCAAGTTGTCTCACAACTGTTGGTTTCCTACTTATTTTGAACAGGGTGCATTTATACAGTCTGAATAATTGAACGGTATAGGTTGATCATACATAGTCTTGGTTGCCTGTTGACCTGAGAAAGATGTGTTTCTGCTTTCTAAGAAATGTTGGGCTTCTTTCTGTAGAATTTACTTTTGAATGAAACCTCTCTTAGGGTCTTGCTTGAGTACATTTAGAATTGTCCAAAGTCCATTGAAGGTCAGTTTCAGTATATCATTCTGCAATGAAATGATTGACCAGGGGTGCCGTTTTGACTTTGCTTTGTAGCCTGAATTTGTGTTGCCCTATTTGTTTCTTTATCTCCGTTAGTTTTTCCGATGAACAATTTTGACAAGGGCAAATGATCCTGTAAATCACCTCCTTGGTATTGCATGTGATGAATTTGATCCTCATCTGCCGATGGATAAAACTTTTTCTGTGACAGTTGAATCATAAAATTTGCATAGACCACATATGGGATGTCCTGCTGACTGTTTTAGTTCTAAATAGATGGAATAGTACTTTGATGTTTGTGGGGTTCTTTTGTTCCAAATAGATGGAACATTATTTGTGTTTGATTTGGTGTTTTGCAGATGTTGTTTTACCAGTACATCTCTTATACTTCCGTTCTATTTGAGAGCCAAAATGGATTTTTCATTGAATCAGTCCAGTGTCTCAAGGATATGCCAGTTTTGGTTGATTATTTTGTTTGAATTGTTATTGTTTGGGTGAATGTAAGCTAGCAGAGGTTTTTGTACTATTGTTTCTCAAATAGTAATTGTTCTCACAGGACACACCATGCTCTTTTCCTGGTGGTCTTCAGAAGTTTCCTGAGGTACCCTATTTCTAAGAGTTTCATAGTTAAGCTCTCTAAATTGGTGAAATAATAATCCTCCTTTGTAGTATCAGTTTTGTCACCTAAATTGCCCAAAGCTGAAAATGTCTCTGAGACTTCTTGGGTGGAAACATTTATAATGGAGCAGGCTGTTTATATTTGTGGGCTTGGCATGTAAGTCTGTGGTGGGAATGCCTTGTTTTTCTTTGATCCATACACCCAGGAAGTTAGTTTTGTGTGGATTCTAGTGTACGGTACATGTAAAATCTGGAGACCAATGGATCAGCTAGTCAAGGGACTCATACGGGCGTTACAAAAATGTACTCTGTGCTGCCTGAACCAAGCGTGGTATAGATCCAGTTTCAAATCATCTCACCTCCAGAGGCTCAATAGACATTCCAGGATGGAGATAACAAGCCTGCTTTCCAAAGGACAATGACTTGGCTGCTATGTCTAGGAAGTAAGGGGTGTATTCTACAACAGGCAATTTTACAGGGATTAGCCTTATGGGAGGGGGACTCGAACAGTTGGAAGAACAAAGGGAAGGTTTAACGCAACCTCTTTTATTTGGAGATACCAAATGGGGCTGACAAAATCTGCTCCCATTTATTCCCAGGGCTCGCCTCCAATTTCTGCCTCTAATTCCAGCAAGGGAAATCCATTTCATACCCCTCACAGGGAGAGGAGACATCTAAATTAGGCAGTGGTTAAAGGAGAGCCAGGGACCATTCTGATGAAAGAAGGGGTTAAACATTTTGGATTTATGGCTTCTGAGAAAAGAGGAAGTGCTGCAAAATGATGTTTGCATATTGCAAGAAAGTAGGCATTAGGAAAACTTCTCTAATCACTGACTGGAGCACAGGATAAAACTGGTACCTCACCACCACCTGCTCAGTACATTCCTGGATCATGAAAGACTACCCCTGAAGAAGGCGGCCTACTGGAAGAAAGGAGACTTGAGGATTTCAAACTCCTACAGGACTTGGTCCACTCTCTAATGGTTAGGTGCCTGCTTACTCAAGGGACACAAAAAAGCAGGACTATTCACTCCAAGAGGGTTTAGCTTACTACATAGCTCTGAATCCTGTAGGAGCCCTGGTTAGAGAGACACCTGGTGCCTAGAAGCCTACCCTGAGGACCTGAGGGCTGCAAAAGAGACCAAGAAGAAGTCTCAGCAGTTTGAGGTAAGAGGGACTTAGCATTTTTCCTCCTCCGCAAAACGGTGAAAAGGTATCGAGGCTTGCCCAGGGAGGATGCACCCAAGACAAGTAAGAAAACCAGGTTTTCTACGTGGGCCTTTTTGCTGCACTGAAGTCAGGTTGAGAAGGACCTCGCTGTAAAGATAGCCAGTGTACATATAAACTGAGTTATCAGCAACAGTGCCACAAATGTTTGTCCTCAAAGGAATCGCAATACTCCTAAAATATCATTCTCTTGTCGTTTAAATCCCCATGTTGAGTACTTTTTTCCATTAATCCTTTGTCCCTACAGGAAGTTCACTGACATAGGTAGTAAGTACTAGGTCTAATCCCCTCCTAATTTATTTTAATTTAAACAGGGGGTCGTCCATTCGCCCCACCCACACCCAGAGTACTTTTTTCTGTGTCCTCCTTCCTAAGAACAATCTAGTAAGTCAAGGAAGATTGCCTTCAGTGGGTAGGTTAAATCGGGAAAGATATGTAGTCATGAGAGCAGGCCTCGACATGGAAGCTAAGCCATGATAGGTTTCTGCAGCCTGCCTCTTTATTTCTTTTTCCCTTTTTTTAAAGAGTGGTTCCCTCCACTTATACACCACTGCACTCCTTATTTTATTTTTTGTGATACAGGCAGTGAGTTTACCAGCAGCAAGGTGCAGGCAGCGTGGTAGCCACCTACCATTCAAGAGCTAAGGTCTCTTCTGATTAGATAATATTTTACCCTGCAAGAGCACAATACCAGTAGAACAGCAGACCTTCATGCTTGTATTCTGTAACTATTCTTCAAAGGCTAGCATATTTGCCAAGACCTGTCGTATTTCACTCGTATCACCATGACCATGCTGCTTACTTTCCATCTTTTTTGTGAAAAAAAACAGGAATTCAAGAAGATCTCAAGTCAACCATGGCACATTACTCAGTCATTTGCGCCCACGCAGTCGTAATATAAATAAACCTGCAAAGGAAACCTGTGAAGTGAAGTCAACGACAACGCAAAATGGATAGTGTTAATATGAGAGTGGGAGTAACATAAAACATTGTGCAAGTAACAAAAATCACAGACCAGACAATAGCATAACCATGACGCTCGGAAAAGGATCCAGCCACGTAAATTACAAAGAGACGGCCATCTTGAAAGAGTTTACAAACCTCCTCGATAAGCCAAATCTTTCCAAGGAATCCATTTGCTGACGTCTAATCACAATTACATGTGTTCCGACTGTGCTTCCGCCACTGCTGTTCGCTCTGAGAAGTGTCAGCACAACAGCACACTCGCCGTCCCGGACCCACATTCCCGATGTTAATTGCTTTGATAGATTTCACCAACAGAACATTGGCAGATGTAGAACGGTGCGCATCAAACCATAGGCGGAAACTGGAAACAGATACTGTGTTGGGGAGTAATGTCTCTCCCAGTGTTATATGGTGTTGTTTGAAGAGGTTACCTAAAATGGGATGCGTAGCTCTTTTGCCCCGGTATCATGACTGCCATTTTCGTGATTTATATAAACATATGGAGCTCTGCAGTCATTCCCACTCCATACAGTCATCTCTGGCCAGCTGGGCCATGTTAACGGAGAACTAATCATGGCCAGCTGCTTATTTTACATAAATGTTGCTTTTATTCCCACTTTCCTTTCGGAAAAAAATACGCTGTCATCTTACTTTCTTGTGTAGTGGGAAGGACGCCTCATTTATTTATTTCCAGTTCTATGTATTCTTTGGGTTCTTCACTGGCAATCAGGTTTGGAGCTATCTGTCATTCATTTAAAAAAGGGCCTTTATCGCCCCAACCCCGCTGCACTCACAAAGCCAAGAAAGTTCAGCTACATTATGTCCTTGCATTTAAATTCCTTCTATATTTTGCTTATATTTCACAGTACCACAGTAAAAGATTTAATTTCTTTTTCATAATTTTTATGAAGTATATTTTTAGCAAGGAAATATCCAAAGCATTGTGTCCAGTTCTAAAGTCCTAGGGGCATATTTATCAAAGTTTTGTGTCACCCTTGCACCACGCAAGGTAGTGCAAGGATAATGCAACCACGCATCCACCCATGGATGTGGCGCATTCCCAAATTGACCAAGACTGCTAAACCTGGAAATGCGTCAAAATGCTACACCTTTCCAGGGGAGATATAAAGAGGAGAAATATCTTTATTTCTGCTTGTTTTTCCTAGAAACAGGAAAAAGCCTCAGAAGATTATTTTTGTGCAGGAAGGAGTACCTTCCTGCACAAAAGCAATCTTGTCTACAATGCAGGCACCCTTGCACCATGGGGCAAGGGTGCCTGCGTTGTTACTAGGCAGCAGTTTGTGCACCGCCGCAGGCAGAGAACAGGAATGTGCCATATCTTGATGGATATGGTGCATTCCTGCCGTCTCCCTTTCACACAGTGTAGCACAGCAAGGTGTCTTGCTGCGTTACTTCTAATAATGTTAAATATGGCCCTAAATCTTTATTTAATTTTTTTGGGAAGCACAGCATGCTGCCATCAACAGCCTGACAGTGTTATGCAAAAGACACACAATTGATGGACGGAATGCAGAACAAATCAAAACATTCACCCCCAGTCAAGAGATCTGGGTTAAATCCATCATTCTTTTGCTCACCATGCCACCCCAGTTTAGACCTGGCCATATGCAAATCAGTCCTGACCCTGTGCCTCATGGGAACAGTCCAGCCCGAACTGCCAAGCCAGGTCCTCCCTGGACCGGAAACAAACATCCTAGGACCGGTTTCGGGGTTTCACCCCTCTTCAGCCAGGATAGCTTGATTCCAGTGGCATGGAGAGCACGGGACCCACGTCTGGGCATACCCGTCCCACTCGGGGTGACAAATGCAAAAACAACAGTTGATGGACAGAATGCAGAACAATGTCATACATTCACCCCAGTACAGAGATCTGGGCCTAAATCCATCGTTTTTTGCTCACCATGCCATTCTAGTTTGAACCCAGCCATATGCAAATCAGTCTTGACCCTGTGCCTCATGGGAACAGTCCAGCCCGAACTGCCAAGCCAGGTCCTCTCTGGACTGGAAACAAGCATCCTAGGACCGGTTTCGGGGTTTCATCCCTCTTCAGCCAGGATAGCTTGATTCCAGTGGCATGGAGAGCACGGGACCCACGTCTGGGCATACCCATCCCACTCGGGGGTGACAAATGCAAAAACAACAGTTGATGGACAGAATGCAGAACAATGTCATACATTCACCCCATTACAGAAATCTGGGCCTAAATCCATTGTTTTTTTGCTCGCCATGCCATTCCAGTTTGAATCCAGCCATATGCAAATCAGTCTTGACCCTGTGCCTCATGGGAACAGTCCAGCCCGAACTGCCAAGCCAGGTCCTCCCTGGACTGGAAACATGCATCCTAGGACCGGTTTCGGGGTTTCACCCCTCTTCAGCCAGGATAGTTTGATTCCAGTGGCATGGAGAGCACAGGACCCACGTCTGGGCATACCCGTCCCACTCGGGGTGACAAATGCAAAAACAACAGTTGATGGACAGAATGGCCAAAAATGGCCCGGGAGGGGGGCCACGTGGCCCCCCTCCCTTTAAAAAATAAATAAAGCATTGGGCATGCCCCAGGGGATGGGGTCCCCGGGGCCAAAAGTGGCCCAGGGAAGGAGGGCCACGCAACCCCCCTCCTGAATAGAAATCTTTATTTTTTTAAGGAAAAATAAGGCCGGGCCCCGGGGGATGGGGTCCCCGGGGCCAAAATTGGCCACAGGTGTGGGGCCACACAGCCCCCCTCCAAAAGTAATAATAAAAAAAGCAGGGCAGGCCTCCGGGATGGGGTCCCCAAAGCCAAAAGAGGCCCAGGGAAGGGGGACCACGCGGCCCGCTTCCCGTTTCTTTTTTTAAAAAAGTTTTAAAAAATGGCTAAGGCCCTGGGGGATGGGGTCCCCAGGGCTTAAAAAGTAGTAAGAGAAGGGGGGCCACACAGCCCCCCTTCTAAAAATATCAAAAGTATAGAAAAAACGGCAACTCGCCGGAGGCCCCGCCCCCTCCCTGCACCACTCTGCAAACGCGCCTCTTGGTGCGTTCTAGGTTGGGGGATTGAGTCCCCACGAATCTTAAGGGTCCTTAGGGGCCAACTAGCCCACCAGGTACCTCCAGTAAGCCCCACACAGTGGGATTACTGAGAGGTGGTCCAAGGCCACGCCCCTTTTTACACCACTCTGCAAACGCCCCTCTTGGCGCACTGCTGGTGGGGCGATGAGGTCCTCTTGTCTCCTGAGGACCTCAGGACTGAAGTGGACTTCATACCCCGAGCAGCAGTGCAGAGTGGTGTAAAAAGGGGCAGTGGCCTCGGACCACTCTCAGCAATCAAGCTGTTTGGGGCTTAATGGAGGTAACAGGAGGACTAGTTGGCCCCCAGGGACCCTCAAGAGGTAAGGGGACTTCCTACCCCAACCAAGAGCGCGCCAGGAGGCGCATTTGCAGAGTGGTGGACAAAGGGGGCGAGGCCTGTGTCCACCTCTCAGCAATCCCACTGTGTGGGGCTTACTGGACGTAACAGGTAGGCTAGTTGGCCCCTAACCACCCCCAGCAGCGAAGGGGACTTCACTCCCCATCCAAGAGTGCCCCAGGGAGCGCGTTTGCAGACTGGTGGGCAAAGGGGGCGTGGCCTGCTATGAGAACTTACCAATGCTGCTGTGTGGGACTTACTGGAGGTAATAGGAGGGGTAATTGGCCCCCAAGGTTGTCCTTGGGGGCCAACTACCCCTCCTGTTACCTCCAGTAAGTCCCACACAGTTGGATTGCTACGAGATCTTCAGAGGCCATGCCCCCCTTTTTCCACCACTCTGCAAACGCGCTTCCTGGCACACTACAGGTTGGGGGATGAAGTACACTTTTCTCCTGAGGGACTTTGGGGGCCAAAAAGCCCTCCTGGTACCTCCTGTAAGTCCTAAGCAGCAGAGATCCTGAGCGGTGGTCGGAGGCCCAGCCCCCTTTCTCCACCTCTCTACAAACGCGGCTACTAGTTAAAGAAGCATTTGCAATGTAATAGGTTTCGCATTTGCAAGAGTTATAGCTATTGGCGTTGTAAATGTAAAAGTGTTTTATTAATGTTTCTTGGAGTGGAGTGGATGTAGGTTGTGTGTAGTGAAATTATGTGGTATATTGTGCAGTGAAATTATGTGGATAGAAAGTATGTGGTATTTAGTGTATAGGAATTATGTACAGTGGGATTATGTGTTATGGAGAGTAATTGTGTGGTATGTTAGTCTGTGTTGTGGAGTGGTAACCTCAGGTTTAGTCTTCCTCGTTTCCATAGAAGCTAAACTATAAACTCAATGAGACAAAAAAGAAGGAACCACTGAGGAGCACTTCTGGACCTAGTCAGAGGTATGAACAGGGCCACTGGAATTATGCAACTGTTGGCTGCACTGACTTTTGCACAATTATACATTTTCCGCATTTGCCACATAATCCATCATCTGCTGCATAATCTGCAGATTTCAACAAAAAAAACCTTGTTTCTGGCTCAAACGTTACCAAAAATGCAGCGACAAGTGTTACAGCGTGGTGGAAGGCCCTTTGCAAACCTAGAATGGTCACCTGTTACTTATTGCTAAATGTGGGTATTAAATTGGTACTAATGGTGTGCAAACCACTCTTGCTTCTTTCTGCACCTCTCTTACCTCTTTCTGCATTTCTGTTGCTTCTTTCTATACCTTTCTTTTTCTGCACTTCTTTTGCCTCGTTCTGCTCATCTCTTCCACTTTCTGCACCCCTCTTGCTTCTTTCTGCACCTCTGTTGTCTCTTTCTGCACCTCACTTGCTTCTTTCTGTACCCCTCTTGCCTCTTTCTGCACCCTTTTTCCCTCTTTCTGCACCTCTTTTGCCTCTTTCTGTACCCCTGTTCCTTCTTTCTGCACCTCTCCTGCCTGTTTCTGCACCTCTCTTGCCTCTTTCTGCACTTCTATTGCTTCTTTCTGTACTTCTGTTGCCTCTTTCTGCACCCCTCTTGCCTCTTTCTGCACCTATGTTGCTTCTTTCTGCACTTCTCTTGCTTCTTTCTCCAACTGTTGCTTCTTTCTGCACCCCTCTAGCCTCTTTCTGCACCCTTCATCCCTCTTTGTGCAACTCTCTTACCTCTTTCTACACCTCTCTTCAATCTTTCTGCACCCCTCTTGCCTATTTCTGCACTTCTGTTGGTTCTTTTGCACTGCTCTTGCTTCTTTCTGCACCTCTCTTGCAAATGTATGCACCCCTCTTGCCTCTGTCTGCACCCCTCTTCCCACTTTCTGCACCTCTCTTGCCTCTGTCTGCACCCCTGTTCTCTCTTTCTGCACCTCTTTTGCCTGTATCTGCAACTCTCTTGCCTCTTTGTGCAGTTCTCTTGCCTCCTTCTGCACCTCTGTTGCCTCTTTCTGCACCCCTCTTGCCTCTTTCTGCACCCCTCTTGCCTCTTTCTGCACCTCTGTTGCTTCTTTCTGCACTTCTCTTGCTTCTTTCTCCAACTCTGTTGCTTCTTTCTGCACCCTCTTGCCTCTTTTTGCACTTCTCTTGCCTCTTTCTGCACCCCTCTTGCCTATTTCTGCACTTCTGTTGGTTCTTTTGCACTGCTCTTGCTTCTTTCTGCACCTCTCTTGCAAATTTCTGCACCCCTCTTGTTTCTTTCTGCACCCCTTTTCCCACTTTCTGCACCTCTCTTGCCTCTGTCTGCACCCCTGTTCTCTTTTTCTGCACCTCTTTTGCCTGTTTCTGCAACTTTCTTGCCTCTTTCTGCAGTTCCCTTGCCATTTTCTGCACCTCTCTTGCCTCTTTCTGCACCTCACTTGCCCCTTTCTGCACTTCTCTTGCTTCTTTCTACACCTCTGTTGCTTCTTTCAGTAATTCTCTTGCCTCTTTCTGCACTTCTCTTGCTTGTTTCTGCACCTCTCTTGCATCTTTCTGCACCTCTGTTGCCTCTTTCTGCACCTCACTTGCTTCTTTCTGCACCCTTCTTCCCTCTTACTGCACCTCTCTAGCCTCTTTCTGCACCCCTGTTCCTTCTTTCTGCACCTTTCCTGCCTGTTTCTGTACCTCTCTTGCCTCTTTCTGTACCTCTGTTGCTTCTTTATGCACTTATCTTGCCTCTTTCTGCACCCTTCGCACCTCTTTCAGCACCTCTGTTGCTTCTTTCTGCACTTCTCTTCCTTCTTTCTGCACCCCTCCTGCCTCTTTCTATACCCCTCTTGCCTCTTTGTGCACCTCTCCTACCTCTTACTGCACCCCTCTTGCCTCTTTTTGCACCTCTGTTGGTTCTTTCTACACTGCTCTTGCTTCTTTCTGCACCTCTTTTGCAAATTTCTGCATCCCTCTTGCCTCTTTCTGCACCCCTCTTCCCTATTTCTCCACCTCTCTTGCTTCTTTATGTACTTCTCTTGCTTCTTTATGCACTGCTCTTGCTTCTTTCTGCACCTCTCTTGCAAATTTCTGTATCCTCTTACCTCTTTCTGCACCTTTCTTGCCTGTTTCCGCACATCTCTTGCCTCTTTTGGCACTTCTGTTGCTTCTTTCTGCACTTCTCTTGCCTCTTTCTGCACCCTCTTTCAGCACCTCTGTTGCTTCTTTCTGCAGTTCTCTTGCTTCTTTCTGCACCCCTCTTGCCTCTTTCTGTATCCCTCTTGCCTTTTTCTGCAGTTCTCTTGCCTCTTTCTGCACCTCTTTTGCTTCTTTCTGCACCCCTGTTGTCTCTTTCTGCACTCTTCTTCCCTCTTTCTGCACCCCTCTTGCCTCTATCTGCACCTCTGTTGCTTCTTTCTGCACTGCTCTTCCTCTTTCTGCACCTCTCTTGCCTCTTTCTGCACTTCTCTTGCTTCTTTTTGCACCCTTCTTCCCTTTTTCTGCACATCTCTTGCCTCTTTCTGCACCTCTCTTGCCTCTTTCTGCACATCTCTTGGTTCTTTCTGCACTACTCTTGCCTCTTTCTGCACCCCTTTTGCTTCTTTCTGCACTTCTCTCTCCTCTTTCTGCACCCCTCTTGCCTCTTTCTGCACCTCTGTTGCTTCTTTCTGCAGTGCTCTTGCTTCTTTGTGCACTGCTCTTGCTTCTTTCTGCACCTCTCTTCCCTCTTTCTGCAATTCTCTTGCCTCTGCATGCACCCCTGTTCCCTCTTTCTACACCTCTTTTGTCTGTTCCTGCAACTCTCTTGCCTCTTTGTGCAGTTCTCTTGCCTCCTTCTGCACCTCTGTCTTGGCTCTTTCTGCACCCCTGTTGCTTCATTCTGTACTTCTCTTGTTTCTTTCTGCACCCCTTTTGCCTCTTTCTGCACCCTTCTTCCCTCTTTGTGCATCTCTCTTGCCTCTTTCTGCACTTCTCTTTTGCCTTTCTGTACCCCTCTTGCCTCTTTCTGCACTTCCGTTGGCTCTTTGTGCACTTCTCTTGCTTTTTTCTGCACCCCTATTGCCTCTTTCTGCACATCTGTTGCTTCTTTCTGCACTTCTCTTGCTTCTACCTTTTTGTACACAAATTTAAAGAGTATGCTGTTTGAAACGCAGGTATTCAAGTATTTGTATGTTTAGTTTTATGTAACGTGTCACTAGGTAAAAGCAGAGACACACGCATGCATATCTTCACAAACTTGGTCAGACTTACAACAGTGATGTGGTTAGGATTGCTGTTTTATATTTGGTAGGCCTAACATTCTGAGAAGTCGATGAATATTGAACCTTCAAGAGAAAAGTGAGGTTTAAGACATATTGGGAGACAGATTAGTGATTAGGCTACTTTGTATAAGTCTGTTGTAAGGTACAGTCAAAGTAGGCCTCTTTCTGCACCTCTGTTGGTTCTTTCTGCACATCTCTTGCTTCTTTCTGCACCTTTCTTCCTCTTTCTGGACTTCTGTTGCCTCTTTCTGCATTTCTGTTGCTTCTTTATGTACCTTTCTTCCTCTTTCTGTACCTCTCTTGCCTCTTTCTGCACTTCTCTTGCTTCTTTCTGCAGATTTCTTCCTCTTTCTGTACATGTCCTACCTATGTAGGCATAGTTAGAAATTAGCATTTAAAAAACCTTAGAAATTCACTGAAAAAACCAGAGGTTTCAAGGAAGTTATAGTTAGGGATTAGCATTTAAAAAACCTTAGAAATTCACTGAAAAAACCACAGGTTTCAGGGACGTTATAGTTAGAAATTAACATTTAAAACACCTTAGAAATTCACTGAAAAAACCAGAGGTTTCAGGGACGTTATAGTTAGTTGGACATTTCACTCGTACAAAACTAGAGAAATTCGGATGTTATAGTTAGTTGAGCTAACTATAACTCGCGCCCCGCAATGCACTGCTGATGACATCAGATATTACATCACTCATGACATGGTCAGTGACATCACTGATGACATCACCGATGACATCTCAAATGACATCACTGATGACATCACTGATAGCATCATCCACGTGATAATCTGATGCACCTCCTCACACCCTAATATAACCTTTGATACACCCACTCTAAATTACAGACTGCCATTCTCAAAACCATAGACACATCAATACCAATTACTAAATACCCACTCACTGATTCCTAGGTCTACACACACATCCACCAACTCACCAATACAGTCACTATACATGCAGTCACTCATCAATACAGCCACTTTCATATGCACTCATACACCCATACAGACACTCACACACCGCCACTCACCCATAGAGTTACTCACACAGCTAGTCAGTCATGCAAAGAATCAATCACACTCCCAAAAACTCACCTACACAGTTATACACACACTACCTCACTTATTTATACAGATACTAACACATACTTACTCTCTTATACAATCACTGACACAAGCACACACTCATCCATACAGCCACTCTCACAATCACTCACTCTCACATATAATCATTTATATACTCCAACACTCACATATACTGCCTTTTACATATGTAGTTACTCACACATGTACCACTGAGACATCCATACACTCACTGACACAGCCATACACACACTCACTCAACCATACCGTCCCTCACAGACGTACTCATGAACCCATACACCCAGGGATTCACCCACTCATACATCCATGCAGGGAGTCACACAGCCCCTCACCCACCCACACAGACACACAGGCACCCATACAGGTGCTCAGACAACCAATCATTAACCCATTTAGACACTCATGTAGATATTCATCAACCCATGCAGTCACTTACACACCAACTGACAGACTGATACAGACATTCACACAGATTAGTCATTCACCCATGCATTTACTAAGGCAAGTTCAATCACTCACTTATACAGTCAGTCACGCACCCACTAAATCATCCATTCAGACACTCATACACCCACTCATTCTTCAATACACCTTGGTGTATATATATATATATATATATATATATATATATATATATTCACTGAAAAAACCATAGGTTTCAGACACGTTATAGTTAGAAATTAGCATTTAAAAAACCTTTGAAATTCACTGAAAAAACCATAGGTTTTAGGGACAGTTATAGTTAGTTGGACATTTCACTCGTACAAAACCCGTGAAATTCCCCCGTTATAGTTAGTTCAGCTAACTATAACTCGCACCCCGCAATGCACTGCTGATGACGTCACATATTACATCACTCATGACATGGTCAGTGACATCACTGATGACATCACTGATGACATCTCAAATGACATCACTGATGACATCATCCAGTGACTGTGTGTTTCTGTAAAGTTTAAATATTTTTAATATATATAGGGAAAGGCGTATTGAAGAATGAGTGGGTGTATAAGTGTCTGGATGGATGATTTAGTAGGTGCGTGACTGACTCTATAAGTGAGTGATTAAACGTATCTTACTGAATGCATGGGTTAGTGACTAAACTGGGTGAATGTCTGTATCCGTCTGTCTGTTGCTGTGTAAGTGGCTGCATGGGTTTGTGAATAGCTACATGAGTGTCTATATGAGTTATTGATTGGTTGTCTGAGTATCTGTATGGGTGCCTGAGTGTTTGTGTGGGTGGGGTGTGTGCGACTCTGTGCATAGATGTGTGAGTGGGTGATTCACTGGGTGGATGGTTTCAAGAGTGCATCTGTGATAGACTGTATGGGTGGGTAAGTGTGTGTAAGAGTGTGTTAGTGAGTGAATGTATGTCCCAGTGGTACATGTGTGAGTAACTACATATGTGAAAGGCAGTATATATGTGTGTTGGAGTATATAAATAGCTATAAGCGAGAGTGAGTGATTGTGATAGTGGCTGTATGGATGAGTGTGTGCTTGTATCAGTGATTGTATAAGAAGCGTAACAATGTGCTAGTATTTGTATGAGTAAGTGAGCTGGTGTGTGTATAACTGTATAGGTGAGTAAATGGCAGTGTGTTTAATTATTTGCATGACTGACTAGGTGTGTGAGTACCTCTATGGATGAGTGGCGGTGTTTGAGTGTCTATATAGGAGTAAGAGTGCATTTGATAGTCCTGTACTGAGTGACCGTAAGTATGAGTGACTGTACGGGTGAGTGAGTGGATGTGTGTGTGTAGACCTAAGAATCAGTGAGTGGGTATGTAGTTATTGGTGTTGGAGTGTCTATGGTTTTGCGAATGGCAGTCTGTAATTTAGAGTGGGTGTATCAAAGGTTATATTAGGGTGTGAGGAGGTTCATCAGATTATCACGTGGATGATGTCATCAGTGATGTCATCAGTGATGTCATTTGAGATGTCATCAGTGATGTCATCAGTGATGTCACTGACCATGTCATGAGTGATGTAATATGTGACGTCATCAGCAGTGCATTGCGGGCGCGAGTTATAGTTAGCTGAACTAACTATAACGGGGAATTTCACGGGTTTTGTACGAGTGAAATGTCCAACTAACTATAACTGTCCCTAAAACCTATGGTTTTTTCAGTGAATTTCAAAGGTTTTTTAAATGCTAATTTCTAACTATAACGTGTCTGAAACCTATGGTTTTTTCAGTGAATTTCAAAGGTTTTTTAAATGCTAATTTCTAACTATAACGTGCCTGAAACCTATGGTTTTTTCAGTGAATTTCAAAGGTTTTTAAATGCTAATTTCTAACTATAACGCCCTAAAACCTATGGTTTTTCAGTGAATTTCAAAGGTTTTGTAAATGACAATTTTTAAATGTATTAATTGTTATATTTATTTTTTGATACTGATTTACTACATTTTTTAAAACTATTTATTTTTAGATATTTTATTTTTTAAATTACATTGTAATTACATTATACATTACATTACAAAATATACTTTCTCAGAATGAATTACTTTAGTTTAAATACTTTGCAAATAGGCAATAGAGTTTTAAGTACAGTAGTTACAGTTGTTGCAATGGGCAACACAATTTCAAACACAATGCAACATTGAGCTCAATGTGAATTTCTAGTTAAATGCAATTAGTTACTTTATGGATTACTTTTCTAACCACAGGACTGGATCCTAGATTCAGTCCTGGGACATCTCCTGTAAACAGTTGAGTAAAAGCGTTTTGGTTACCGTAGTGATTTTTAAGGAATATTATTGTATTTTAAAAGTTGACACTTAGAAACTTTTTCACATAGAATCACCAATGTTATCCTATGGGGGAAATTCACTTAGCAGGTAAGTAGTGTTATCGTTACTTTTTCTTACTCAGGGGTGGATCCTGGATCCAGCACTGGTGCATCTCCTGTAAAAAGTTGAAAGAATGCGTTTAAGTCATACAGGCGATTTTTAAGGAATATTTGTAGTTTGTGAAAATTGACACTTTGAAACTTTTCTGCTGAAAACTAGACAATGGATTCCTATGGAAGGAAATACAAGTTACTGGTAAGTACGGTTAGAATTACTTTTCAGGATCAGTACTGGTCTCAAAGATGCAGCACTGAGGTCTCTCCTGATAACAGGTGAGTAAATCGGAATTCGTAGTTCGGCTGATTTTAGATGAATATTTTAAAGTTCCAAAACTCCACACTTAGAAGAATTTCCAAGTGAAACCAGTCAATGTTAGCCTATGGAAGGAAATTCAAGTTACTGGTAAGTACGGTTAGAATTACTTTTCAGGATCAGTACTGGGCTCAAAGATGCAGCACTGAGGTCTCTCCTGATAACAGGTGAGTAAATCGGAATTCGTAGTTCGGCTGATTTTAGAGGAATATTATAGAGTTCCAAAACTCCACACTTAGAAGAATTTCCAACTGAAACCAGTCAATGTTAGCCTATGGAAGGAAATTCAAGTTACTGGTAAGTACTGTTAAAATTACTTTTCAGGATCAGTACTGGGCTCAAAGATGCAGCACTGAGGTCTCTCCTGATAACATGTGAGTAAATTGGAATTCGTTGTTCGGCTGATTTTAGATGAATATTTTAAAGTTCCAAAACTCCACACTTAGAAGAATTTCCAAGTGAAACCAGTCAATGTTAGCCTATGGAAGGAAATTCAAGTTACTGGTAAGTACGGTTAGAATTACTTTTCAGGATCAGTACTGGGCTCAAAGATGCAGCACTGAGGTCTCTCCTGATAACAGGTGAGTAAATCGTAATTCGTAGTTCGGCTGATTTTAGAGGAATATTTGCACAATGGTGAAGGAAGGGGGTGGGGCCTGAGGTGACATGTCTGCAAACACGCCCTGTGGTGCGTTTTAAGTTGGAGAATTAATTCCTCCTCATTCCCGAGGGTCCCTAGGGGCCAACTAGCCCACCAGGTACCTCCAGTATGCGCCAGAGAGCTGCGTTGCAGAGAGGTGTTCAGAGGCCACGCCCCTTTTTACAACACTCTGCAACGCAGCTCCGTGGTGCTTACTGGAGTTACCTGGTGGATTAGTTGGCCCCCAGGGACCCTCAGGATTGGAGAGGATTTAATTCCCCATCTTAAAACACGCCACGGGGCCTGTTTGCACACATGTCACCTGAAGTCCCGCCCCCTCCCTTCACCACTGTGCAAACGCGCCCCGTGGCGCGTTTTAAGTTGGGGGATTAAGTCCCCTTGAATACTGAGGGTCCCTGGAGTCCAATTAGCCCACCATGTACCTCCAAAAAAGCGCCACAGAGCTGCGTTGCAGAGAGGTGTAAAAAGGGGCGTGGCCTCTGTACACCTCTCTGCAACGCAGCCCCCTGGTGCATACTGGAGGTTCCTGGTGGGCTAGTTGGCCCCAGAGACCCCCAGTATTCAAGGGAACTTCCCTTCTTAAAACGCGCCAGGGGGCGCGTTTGCAGACTGCTGCAGGGAGGGGCGGGGCCTCCGGCACGATGCCGGTCTTTTTTGTATGGGAGGGGGCTGCGTGGCCCCCTTCCTCGGCCACTTTTGGCCCCGGGGACCCCATCCTCCGGGGCCTGAGGATTTTTTTTTTTTTTTTAATTAAAATAAAACGGGAAGGAGGCCGCGTGGCCCCCCTTCCCTGGGCCTATCTTGGCCCCGGGGACCCCATCCCCCAGGGCATGCCCTCTTTTTTTAAATTTTAAATATTTGGAGGGGGGCTGCTGGGCCCCCCTCCTCAGGCCATTTAAGGCCCCGGGGACCCCATCCCCCGGGGCCGGCCTTTCCGTTTAAAAAAAAAATATATATATATATATATTTTTGGGGAGGGGGCTGCGTGGCCTCCCTCCCAGGCCACTAATAGCCCCGGGGACCCCATCCCCGGGGCCTGGCCACTCGTTGGGGACCGTGGGGGGTCCCCAATGCCCGCACTGTCCCGCCGGCTCCCCGCGTCCTGCGGGAGCCGGCATTGCTTTTCCATAAGGGGAGCTGCTGACATGTAGCTCCCCTTATGGAAAAGCAATCTGCTTTGCTTCATTGAAGCGAGAGCAGGTTTCCCTCCCACACCATTTTTTATTTAAAGCCCCGGGGGGTGGCAGTCCCCGGGGCTTGGGGGGCCTTAGAGGCCCCCCATATTATTAAATAAACCCTCCATGCCCCTGGGACTTGGCCCACCCGGGGGCCAATTAACCACGAAGCGCGGGAGACCGCGCTTCATTTTTTTTTTTTCTCAGCGGGATCCGCGCACCCTAAGCGCATCCCTACGATTTAAAAAAATAAAAATAAATGTTTTGGGCCCTGGGGGTCCTTATAGGACCCCCTGAGCAGGCCTAGGGGGTCAGGGTGTTTCTACCCTGCCCCCTTTTTGCGTTTTATGCAGTTGTTTTACTGCTTTCTTGTTCCTCGGTTCTACCGAGGAACAAGATGGCTGCCAACACTTCCTGGTTTGGAGTGTTGACAGCCAATTAGCATGCAGCTCGTGATCGGGAGGGTGCGCGGATCCACCGCGGCCATAGATATCGAAACTTTTATTTTGGATTTTCTCAGCAACTACCGCTCCTGTCTTGAAAGTTTCGGGGTGATTCATCACGCGGCGGCCGAGAAAAAAGGGGGGTCCCAAAACGCGTTTTCTCCATGTTAATTCCCATAGGAAATTTTTGCCACGGCTACAGCCCGAACTGCTGAACGGAATGACACCAAATTTTGCAAAAAGTTAGCCCTTGGTTCAGAAAGCGACCTTTTTTAAAATGGTGTAAATACGTTCAGTAGTTGCGGAGAAATTCAAAAAATAAGAGTGAAAAAATCAATTTCCCATAGGAAACTTTATGCAAGGCTACAGCCAAAACTGCTGAACGGAATTACACCAAATTTGGTAAAAAGGTAGTGCTTGGTTCAGAAAGCACCCTTTTTAAAAAGGGTGTAAATCCGTTCAGCAGTTTTGGAGAAAATAAAAAATAAAGGTTTCGATATTTATGGCCGCGTTGGATCCGCGTACCCTCCCGATCACGAGCTGCATGCTAATTGGCTGTCAACACTCCAAACCAGGAAGTGTTGGCAGCCATCTTGTTCCTCGGTAGAACCGAGGAACAAGAAAGCAGAAAAACAACTGCGTAAATCGCAAAAGGGGGCAGGGTAGAAACACCCTGACCCCTAGGCCTGCTCAGGGGGTCCCACAAGGACCCCCAGGGCCCCCAAATTTTTTTTTAAATCGGCAGAAAACGCGCTGGGTGCGCGGATCCTGCTGATAAAAAAAAACGAAGCGCAGGCTCCCGCGCTTCTTTGTGATTTGGCCCCCGGGTGGGCCAAGTCCCAGGGGCATGCGGGGTTAATGAAAATGTATGTGGGGGGACCTCTAAGGTCCCCCCAAGCCCCGGGGACCGCCACCCCCGGGGCTTCTTTTTTTTTTTTTTACATAACCTGTGGGGGGGGCTCAAGTCCCCCCACATGCCCCAGGGACCGCCACCTCCCCGGGGCACTAAATAATAAAATGTGGGGGTCCGTTTAGGACCCCCGAAGCCCCGGGGACCCCGGGGACATAAGGGGAGCTGCATGTCAGCAGCTCCCCTTATGGAAAAGCAATGCCGGCTCCCGCAGGACGCGGGGAGCCGGCGGGACTGTGGGGGAATTGGGGACTAGAAAGCATTACTAAGAAAGAGTCCCAAAAATGGTGGGAAACTGTTACTTTAAACGCTATTTAGAGGTTATCAGAATCCCAATGGGCTTGTGAATTAATATCTTCTTAACAGTAGAAGACATAGATGCAAAACAGGCTGATAAGTGGGAGAAAAAGCTTAAGGCTAACTCTAATAATCTTATGATGATGCTCATAGAGCAAGCTGAAATTAAGATGGATACTTTGGGAAAGGAGATTGAGGAGACCAAGATAGCTATTGCAGAACTTAAGTTACAGGAAGGGACCAGGAAAAACTATGAAATATTAGATGGTATATTAAAAAAATATCAGGAAGAGATTAAAGATAAGAAGAAGGCTACGTTTTTGCATGATGAAAGAGACTATAACTCTGGGCGTATCTATTCATACGCCAGAAAATTCGATTCTGGATTTCAAAGAGGAGTTACAACCAAAACTATGTCACAAGAAAGTGTATCCCTTTCAGATTCTTCTAGAGTAGATTCCAAAACTTCTAATATTAATTCTAATCCAAATCTGGATCACAGAGCGAACAATGTTTTAGGTGAACTCAAGAAAATGCGATTAGCAAAGAATGCGTGGAATCGAGAAAGAAAACAGTATCAGAAGAAAGTTCAGAAAGAAGAGGCAGGGGTGGACAGAAACGTACAAGGAGGAGGGCATCCAAATTCAGGGGTGCAAAAGCGATCAATGACCAAGGAAGTTATGAGAACCCTGAACTCTCCTTAGTTGTCAACTTATCATTTACCAAGACGAAGTAGGTGTCTTAGATAAAGGTCTGTCTTTTTCCTCTACATGTCATTAAAACAATTTTGAAATGAAGACTGACCTCTAAAAATTTCCTAGAGTTTTGAAATTGAAAACATTCTTCTACAATAAGCCTGCTAGACATACATCGGTAGAGTTGGAACCCAATATTTCCACACTTAAGATTCAAGACCTTTCTGATACACATCTGCTTATGGGCCTTCATGACTCTAGGACACTAGACATTGAATATTTAGCAGATGATCTTTCCATTGAAAAGCATATTATTCAGGACAGTTGGTTAGCCAATAGATCCACCTTTAGACCTCTTCTCCCAAAAGAGAACGTGATTGACATCTTTCATAATTTGGGGGTCTATTAGGATATCTGGTGGATCGCCACCGCCGGCCCGGCGGTGGACACCGCTGGCCTGGCAGTGGCGATCCGCCCGCCACATATCCTTTTTCACCCCCGCCATATTAGCATGGCGAGGGGCACCGCGGCAGACGAAAAGACCGTCCGCCGCTTTTCCGCCGGTCGGAATGCCGGCTGGGCGGAAAAGGCAGACAACATGGTGGCGGTGCCTTGCAGGCACCGCCATCCATATTAGCATGCCTGCGGTGACATGCCTTTCCATGGCGGAGACTCCGCCATGGAAAGGCACACGTAGAATGCCTTCGGGGGCCCATTGCGGGCCCCCGGGGGGTTGGGGGATGGATGACTGCACTTGGGAGGTACCCATGGTACCCCCTTCATTGGCATGCACAAGGTGGCAAGCACCGCGCGGTGCCTGTCACGTTGTGCATGCCAATGCACAACATGCATATATTGCATTGTGGCGGGTGCTGCTTACAGCACCGCCCGCCGCAATGCAATATTTGCGGGATGTCACCGCCACCGTGGCGGTGGCATCCTAATTGCCATTGCGGGAACTCCGCACCTCTTGTCGGCGGTCCCGTTTGCCGTTGCGGTGGCCATCGTAATAGACCCCTTGGTTGTGAAAGACTTTGATTTGATTCATGAAATTAATTATAATAGTAACTTGTCCAATAAAGAGTTTCTAGCATCGCAAAACTTATGCAATGATTGTAAAATCATAATACGTGAAGCTGACAATGGGGGAAATGTTGTGTGAGAAGCTCGTTTGGTATATCGTATACAATTATGTAAGTGGGCACCCTTCACCAATCCAGACAACCCATATGGTGATGTTAGTGGTCCTTCAGGCTTAGTCCAAAAGGAGTGTAAAGCAGCTTGTTTTACCAGAACGTAATCTTATAGGTATAGATTAAGTGAAAAAGAACCACACAGTGTAGTTATAAAAATATGTATTTATTATAGAACACTCACTAACATATACAGATATCTCTTAACCGGAGATATACACAATGCACACAATACTTTTCAATAGAAACACGTAAGTAGCACGAAATACATAGTGGTCACCAGGGGAGACCAAACCATATACTAAAATAGTGGTATGTGAACCACGACTCAAGTCAAGACTATACCCAGAAGACATAGAAGTGCCGGGGACCCAAGGAACCACCCAAGGTAAGTAACCAGGAACCCCACGGAGGCCATGTGCAGAGTGGGAACACGACCGCAGGCTCAATACAAGTCAATGGGTAAGTCGTGGTTGCAATTTTAAAGAAGAAGGACCCTTCCCAGTGGACCCTGAAGAAACCCAGTGGAAGACAGAAGGTTGGAGAGCCACCCCACCCGTGGATACCCTAGGAACCAGGATACCTACACCAGGGAAGCCGGGTGCATAGGTGTAAAGTGGCATCAGAAACCACAGTCAAACCCAATGGAGGACTTCAGAAAGATGCCGCTGCTGGAGAAGGTGAAAGTGTCCGGTGGAACTCAAAGGTGGATTCCAGATGAGAAGAACCTGCAAGCAGAGGGGACAGAGTCTATGTCACTCAGCAGTGACCAGGAGGCACGGAAGATGAATGTCCACTGATGCCGGGTGCTGCAGGAGAGCTGACGGTGACCTTGGAGCTGCAGCTGTGCGGACTAGATGATGCTGTGGAAGACCAGGAGCCATTCACAAGCTTTTCCATGTTGGATGTTGAGAGTTGAGGGGTCGGTGTCTGTCGGGAGCACCAACAAGCCTTGGCAACTGCAAATAGTGTGGAAAACAAAAAAGGTGCAGGGTCGGGACCAGCAAGGTCCAAGTGACTCACCACAAGCAGGGGAGTCAGAACAGACCTCGAGCAATCAGAAGAGCCCACTGAAATCAAAGATGACCCTCAAGAGGACCCACAGGCCGGAGGCACTTGAGTCACAAGAGGACCTCGAGCAGCTCACCAAAGATGCAAGTCCACAATGCAAGTGATGTGGTGAGGATAAAGATCTTGGTCACAGTAGATGCTTGAGGTTGGGGATACTTGGAGCCTGAAGATCTTGGTGGAAGGAAGCCAACAAGCCTTTGCAACTGCAAGTCAACACAGTGCACAGGGGTTCGGTTCCTGCAGCTCCGACGAGGGATACTGGCCTCAAACTTGGTGAGAGGACAGAGCAGGCCGTGAGACATGCGGAGAACCACCACCTGTGTTTCTGAGCCTTTCAGAGTCTGTGGGAGCCCAGGATCAGCAGACCGGTCAGCTTAGTTGTGGTGCCTGCAGAAGCAGGGAAGTGACTCCTTCACTTCAAGGAAGTTTCCTTCAGGTGTCTTGGATGCCCACAAGCCTTGGAAGGTTCCTGTATGGAGCACAGGCACGGACATTACAGCAGACGAGCAGGGCGACAAGATCAGGAGCAGCAGGAGTCTTCCCAGTTGCAGCCTTGAAGCCCAGAGCGAAGTCCAGCGAAGTCCAGAGTGCCCAGACGGTTAAAGAAGAAATGGTGTCTTGAAATTAATCTTGTCCCACGAGGAATCTAGGGACCCACTCTCAGGTAAGCCCTTAAGTACACTAAGGAAAGGGTTGGGGCGATTGAAGGTTCCCTCCCAGGGGTGGGGTTGGACAATGGGGAGGATACTCCCATGTCCTTTGTCCAGTTTCACACCAGAGCAGGAGCCAACAGCTCCCTGAGCTGGTTTGAACTGGACTATGCAAGGAGGGCACCAAATGTGCCCTTCAAGCAGACTGAATGGCGCTGGCCAGTGCCCCCACCCTGTCCCAATACACTAAACCCTGTTTGGAAGGTGGTCACACATCCCTGTGACAGGATACCAATTGTTCTCCCTTCCCCTGCTCGAGCCTGGCGCAGCAGCAGGAGGGCAGAATCATGTCTCTGGCCGGCAGCATCCATGTTGTGCTGTCCGGGTCTGGAAGACTTGTACCGGGAGCAGTGAGGGCCTGCTGGAGGAGCTTTACAGTGCATGGAATCATACCCCCCCACACTGTTTATGGTGTGGGAGTACAATTCCAACATGTTTGATACCAAACATGATAGGGTTCGTTACAGCCAGTTTAGAGATGGTCATCGCGTAATGACACATGGCCACTCTTTGTATCGTAATGGCTGATGCACTTACAGCCCGGGAGAATGGACTCCGAAGGCTGAAGGGGTGTCCTTCTCATGCAGGGGCACCCTCACACTTAGAACCAAGCACCCTGCCTTCAGGATTGCAAAAGCCTGCTTTAGGGGTGACTTATAGGTTTTAAGTGCAGTGATCTTAGAAATAGGGAAACCTATATCTTTCGTAAGTGGTGCTGGCAACAGCTTACACAGGCTGCAATGGCAGGCCTGTAGTTGCAGTTTGAGTGGTCCCTCATGGGTGGCATAATACATGCTTCAGCCCATGGGGGGCCCCTGGTGTACCTATGCCCTGGGTACCTCAGTACTATATACTAGGGACTGAAAAGGGTACACCAGTGTACAATCTGGGATGTACCTAAGTACTTACCATACCAATTTAGGGAGAAAGCACAGAGACTGGGGTCCTGATTAGCAGGATCCCTGTTAGACTAGTCAGAAACAGCATAACACCAGGCAAAAAGTGGGGGTAACCATAAAAGCAGATCCTACTTTCCTACATGTTGTATTAATTGATTTTGTGAATTTTGAAAAGGATGCTCTCAGACAATTAAATGTGGCCACAGATTATATGAAATGCTCAAACAATGAGTATGCGAGAGCCGTTCAGATATGTCAGATGTTATTATCCCAATGGCTAGAAGAGGGTTTTTTACTTAGAAAAATATAGATATCTGGTTTTCAATACCCATCATTTATTTTTTGCCAAAAATACACAAAGGGGGAACAAATCCACCATACAGGCCAATAATATCAGGGATTGGGTCCTGTACTGAGAAAATGTCGGAATACATTGATATCTTTTTAGCACCTATGGTGACTTCATTGTCATCATACCTCAGGGACACCAAAGATCTTTTAAATAAATTGTCAGAAATCCCATGGGAAAATACATATCTGTTGGTGTCAATGCATATCAAGAGTCTGTGCACCATAATTACCCATAAGAATGGGTTGCTAGCACTCCAATACTTTTTTCATCTAAAAGTGCTAGCCACTACAAACAGGTACAAATGCTATTAGACATGACCAGATTTGCCCTAAAAAATAACTATTTCCTGTTCCAAAAGGATTTTGTTTCATCAGCTGCATGGCACGGCTATGTGTGCGAGGTTTGCTCCCTCTTATTCCAACCTGTTTATGGGCTGAAATGAGAAGAGCATGCCTGGAATGAAAAACTACATGTGGGGAATCAGAAAGTCCTTGTAAAGCATTGATTATGTTTTTCTTATATGGAGCGGTTCCCTCGAGGGACTCAAAGAGCATCATACCTTCCTCAATAATAATGCTCTTAATTGGAACTATCATTGGAATTTGACTGACACTGTATTACGTTTCTAGACCTGGAACTCTATGTCAAAGATATGACTTTTCAAAGCAAAATGTTTCGTAAACCTATGGCCAGTAATAGTGTTCTACACTTTAGCTCAGGACATCCCATAAAAAGCAAAAACTAATATACCGTATGGTGAACTACTTCCCTTAAAGCGTAACTGTAGTGTTTCTCAAGACTTTGAGACATAAGTACAAGAATGTATTTAGAGATTTTATCAATGGGGATATCTTTCTGAACCACTTTTGATAGCATTGAAAAGAGTCAGAGAGGTTCCATGTACCTCCTTACTTACCAATAGTAAAAAGGCTAAAGCACCAGTACGCACTACTGACTCACAGACGTGGTTCATTACCAGGTTTTGTGCGGAAAATCAGAAAATCTTTAAAATTCTATCTAAACATTGGGAGGTTCTGAAACTGGATCAAGAACTTAGTAGACTGTTGCCTATTCAACCATTGATTACATTTAGGAAGGCAGACACTCTTAAGACTATTCTTTGTCTAAGTGACACTATACGATATTCAGCAAATACTACCAAAACATGACTTGATAAGAAATCTGCAGGATGTTTCAAATGCGGGGGTTGTATTTGCTGCAAATTTGTCAATGATAAAGCCGTAGAATTTTTTAATCATGATCAATCCAAATGGTTCAAGATCAGGGCTTTCATGAACTGTAATACGGATTATTGCGTTTATGTGATTACTTGTATATGTGAACATTAATATGTTGGTTTGACGAAGAGAGCTCTGGGAGAAAGGTAGAAAGAACATTATGGAATAATTAAACATGCAGAGCCAAGATCCCCCATAGCCATTCATTTTGCAAATGCACATCAATCAAGTCAGATCAATCAGATTTCCATTATGGGTATTGATCACATACAAGTACACCACAGAGGTGGTGATAGGGGACAGAAACTGCGACGCTAAGAGATCTGATGGATTAACTGCTTACAGTCCATCAAACATGGTCCCAACAACATCAATTATGAAATGTCCACTAGTCTGTAATTATTGAATTCTGATATACCTGTTTGTAGCATTATTCAGGTCCGATGTACGAGGACCACAACTGGTCCTGTCTCAGATGCACTTTTGAACCTCAATTGCTAATATCTATACAGCAAAGCATTCTTGTATTTTGCATGAATAAGAATCATATGTGTTGCTCTTCTCTCCTTGGTGGCTCCTCTTTTTCTGTCTTAGTAGTTGTGAATAGTACTTTTTGGTGGCTATTTGTTTGTATTTAGATAGCTATGAACTGGCCTCTCTTCTGATTCATCAAGAGAACTTTATGGTCTGCTGGCATGATGAACAGCATTTTACATTTACCTAGGGCTGTAACCCATTTTGACTTTGAGGTAATGAGGTAAAATAAAACCACTTGGAGTCTATCTTGGGGGTTTTACGCTCTACTTGTGTAATTGTGATCGCCTAGCGTGTTTAGCCCGACGATTGAGAGCCTGTGAATGAAGTTAGGATCCTGAAATGGGTTCGATACCTGATTCGGGAGGAATATGTTTCAGTTGTTTTCTCCCTTATTTGTCTTTTTTTGGGGGGGAGTTTTATATAGTGCAAACTCGACGCAAAGGTATCAGAGCACTTTATATGAGAACCAGTTGAGTTACAGTTGGACACATTCATTTTGTTAGGCCCAGGGAGATTAAGTGATTTGCCTAGAATCACAGGATGTTGAGCGTCCCTGCTGAGGCTCTAACTCGGTTCCTCACCTTCGAGGTCGACCGCTCTAGCCGTTAGGCCACATCCTCTTCTTATGAAGCATCTATGTTGTTGGCTCCTTTCTTCATTTGCTTCAGGTACTTAGTTGTTTGAAGGTATGCTGTCCAGCAATGTGCAGCCACCAAGGGCTACTACCGATTTCAATAATGTGGCAGTGCAGCATAATATTACTACTTTGAGTCACTTTTTGGCTGTGCTCAATATTGGTACAAACGTGATTGCTTAGCTGGTTAGTGCACTGGTTTGGAGCCTGCAAGTGTAACAAGTAGCTAGGTCCTCGTATTCTGATTTCAATAATGTGGCAGTGCAGCATAATATCACCATTTCTAGCTACCTTTTGGCTTTGCATGACATTGGTGCAATCGTGATCGCCTAGCTGGTTAGCGCATTGGTTTGGAGCTTGCAATTGCAACCTGTAGCTAGGTCCACATATAGGTTTGATACCTGACTAGCGATGAGATGCCCTTCAACGGTTTTCCCTGTTTGTCTCTCCTATCCCCTTTTTTCTTGCCTTTTCATTTACATTTTTGTTTTTGACCTAGGTAAAATGTTTCCGTTTCCATTTTTAAGATTTATTGTTTTTTTTTTTACATTATTTGTCTTGGCTCTTTAGACTAATATAGCCTGACGAAATTTTGTGGGCTCTGTGCTCCTTTTTGGGTTTTCCTCCAGTTTGGGTTTTATTGTATGCACTAGGTCCGATGAGGATTGGCATATTTATAATGATGCTGTCCCTTCAGCTGCAAGTATTGAATTGCAACTGGAGGGGCTACATGTAAAGCTTTCCACCCACAGCGCATTTGGTCTGATGCGGAGGTTCAGGTGGAAACAAGTCTTTTTCAATTGTAAGTATGCGTGTGTGAGTTGTAATTTATCTAGGTGCTGCTGGTTTTTTAGATGGTAGTGAGTGTGACATATTGTATTTTCATTTACTTCTCTTTCTTGTAGCTGGATAGTAGAGTCTTCATTGTGACATGCTGTTCCTAGCTGATGATTGTGGATTTGTACAACGGAGATATATGGCAAATACTGGGTAAGAAATGGGGGTTTGAGACCACTGCAGGGACACATAACTTGCGTCTTTAGTAGGTGGAGATTTTTAGGATTTTCCTGGTAGCATAGCTTCAGAGGCCCATGCTTTGATATTTGTAGCAATATCAGCTATCACTTCTGAAGCATAAGTGGCGGAACTTTTGTTTACAGTTGGCATTTTCTGTGAATTAGTTCAGCGGGAACGCTTATTCTTGTTAGTAGGCAGCAAGGGAATGCTTCCCTTGTGTGATGTTTTCTGATGCCACTATGTGTGACATTTAATTTTTTCTCATTCACTTCCCCTTTTTAAAGTTGGTGGTATAATTCTTCGTTATTTAATTGAAGTATTTATACTTACAAGTACGCTTGGGCTGATCTGATATTGATACTGTAGCTTTATGGGGGCGTGGCTAGCAGCCGAAGGAAATGGCTGCGCTCTAGGGGAGCTCCATAGCCGCCCGAAGTAAATCCCCCAATATCCATCAGATTAATCTGGAGAATCGGACCTGATGACCTGGCAGTGTGACTTTGCGACCCCCCCCCCCCAGTGATTAGGCTGGAGATTTTTGACCTGCAGGGTCACTGTGAGGCAGCATAGAGCATGATCGATCGTGCCAGTGAGAGGCCGGACAAGACGGCGTCTGTACAGCGGTGACCTGGCCAGCTAGGATCAAGGAGGGTGACGTTGAAGGGCCGCCCTCAGAAATCCACGCAGCAGAATAGCCTAGACAGGTATATGGTGAAGATGGCGGCGGCCAGACCAGCGATCCTGGGGACCGAAATTGATGCCTCGCAAAGGGACCAGAGAACGGATGACGAGCCCTCCCTCTGAACAATAATGGCTGCCTTCCAAGAGCTTGGATTGAGCCCAAGTTAGATGCGGTAACAGTGGAGGTTAACCTGCTCCGCGCGGACTTTCACAAAATGTCTGAGAAGGTGGCAGTAGCCTAAACACAAATAAATGGACTACTCTCCATGACTAAACGCCTGGAAGAACAGGTGCAAAGCCTCACTAAGCAAAGTATGCGCATGTCCGCCAGGTTGGAGGACCTGGAGGGAAGGGTGAGGCGCAACAACATTAGAGTGGTTGGGGTCCCGGAGGACTCCGAAGGCCCCAGCGTGGACTTGTTCTTGGAGGACTTGATTTTGAACAAATTAAAACTGAAACGCCTTTCGACCTTCTTCACAGTGGAACGGGCCCACAGGGCGCTTGGCCCGCCGCCGAAGCCAGGGGCCCCCCACGCATTATCATTGCCCGAATACTGAACTATAGAGATCGAGAGGCAATCCTTAAAGCAGCACGGGGACCTACATGTGAATAATTCAACAATCCACTTTTTTCCAGATTTCACCCTACAGGTCCAGCACCTGAGTTTTGATAAAGTCAAAAAAGCTTTGCGAGCCAAGGAACTGAAATACCTGATGCTCTATCCTTCTAAGCTAAAAGTTATTGCAGATGGAAAGACTGTACATTTTACCACTCCAGAAGAAGTATGGGACTGGCTCGAGAGATGGAGAGAGATCGGCAAAGGCAGAGACAGAAAAAAAGATACAGGAAAGGGACCTGGTGAAGGGAGGACCATGATGACGGGACAACATCTGCGATCCACATCCCCCTGAGAGGCACATGTGAGCACCAAGGCTGCCAGACTTAGGGGAGAGCAATTTACCGAGACTTAACACCGAGGTGCTTGAATGGTGAGTTGGGGGGGTGATGGGGAGGGGAGACTAATGTGCCGCCCACATGGCCGGATACAGATAAGGGGGGGAAAAACACTTCGGGTAGCAGCCAACCTGGTCTGATCTTAACTCCTAGAATTGAGGGGAAGCTTTACTACTAATGTTGATGAACACATTCATAAGGTTACAGACCGGGTGGCTGCACCACGTCCCACTATTAGATGCTCAGTTGAGGGTGACCGGCACTCTGCAAGTTGGGGGAGTGGGCAGTTAAATTTCCACTAAGTAGGGTAGCGAGGAGGGGGACGTTTGAGATAACAGGGTACTTAGTTGTAGTTATTGTGGCTTCACTGCACTCTGCTAGTTGCGAGTGTTTCGACAGAAAGCGAAAGAGACTGGGCACAGAGTCTCCCCCAAAAGTGGACAAAACAAACACTGATATTCAACACTACTTAGAGATTCAATCTATAGATGAGTTAAATGGATATCAACTGTGAGTGCACACAAAGAATAAAAATATGGTCCTGGAATGTTAACGGACTGGGAAGTGGCATTAAGCGTACACTGATCCTACAACACTTAAAATGCCACAGCCCAGACGTCATACTAATGCAGAAGACATATTTGAAGGGAGACCATTACTAGACATTAGACAGAATGGGATACGTTCTGAGGGCTCATACAAGATATACATCAGACTCAAGGGGAGTGGGAATCCTGATCAAAAAGACGCTGCCCTTTATCTCTCGGAAAATATGGAGAGATGATCATGGCCGCTGTTGCAAAGTCATCCTGTGCCCTGGGCACCCCCCAACATTTTGCTGACTGGTACTGGTGGTAACTGACTCTGACTGACCCTGGGCTCTGCCTAACCAGGCCCAAGGCCAGTGCTATGCTGAAAACAACTAGAATACAGTGAAAACACCTACATACACTAGGGTACACTAAGGGTTGGGATACCCCTGTGATTGGCATGACCTACCACATAGGGTCCCAGTACATAATAGGGTAGGGGGATTGAAATTACCTATCAGTCCCTAGTATATAATAGGGCATGGCAGTTTAGAGGCCAGCAGCCCTTTCTGCACTTGCATGTGTGCACTGCTGAAGCATGAGGTCAGTTTAAAAAGTGGCTCTGGGCTACAGGACTGCTTTTAAAAAGTAAATTGTGCCCAAACTCGACTTTTGTGTTTGGGGCACTTAAAAATGGTTAACCTACAATGTTTGGGCATATTAGGTACCCTCAGGGTCTCCCCTAGGTATACCAGGGGTGGGGGGTCAGGTATCTATAAGGTGGACCCTTATAAAATGAGTTTTATATGCCCTGGGTAAAGTGAAATTGCACATTTCACTCCCCACATTGTGATAAAGGGCTGCCAAAAATCGAGTTTGGTGGTAGGAGCACTGTGGAGGGAGGATCTGCAATATTTTTACATATTCAGAACCCCTAAAGTCTCCCCTAGGTGTTCCTGGGGTGGGGGTCCTGTAGATATATGTAGCGTACTTATAAAATATGTTTTTATAAGCCCTGGTGCTGGAAAAATTGCCCAAGTCACTTTTTCCATTGCAAAACCCATGCCATAGGTTAACATTGGAAAAGGTTATTAGTTGATAACTGGAGAAAGAAAAGCCATAAAACTGGGATTAAAGGACTCAGTAGACTGGTAATGATAAATCTAACAATATGGTATTGTTGAATTTATTGTAAAATGTACAGACAAGAAGTTATAAGACATTTTTTGTCTGTAAGCTAAAATTCAACCCTGTACTGCTCTGCCCTGATAAGTGGGTGAGCCTGGCTGCTTTGAAGAGGTGATAAATGACCCCTGGGGTTAGGAAGCCTCTCGGGGAGGAGAGGTTTCTGGGCATAGGAATGCCAGAGCCAGGGGGAGGGTCACTAAATAATGCTCTTCAAGGAAAGGGGAAGAAAAGCTAAAGACATCAGTTTCATTTACAACTCTCCTCTTTGACCCAAGGCAGATGCTAGGCTTAAGAAAGGAATGAACAGATGCAAGGGGAGAGACTATGGAGATTAGCCATCCTAGGGGTGTGTTTAGCCAGCTCTTCTCTCCCTGCTGAAAATTCTGACATATTGAATTTTGGAAGAATAGTGGTTTCTGGGTTAGCATTTTGCCACACTTTGCAGGAAGTGGTCAGACCTTTCGGTGGAACCCTGCAGCTCATTGGACAGGAGTGCCCTCCTGCTTGACCCCAGAGAACACTGAATAAGTATCTGAGAGGGGAAGTGCCTCTCAGATCTGCTGCTTGAAACTTAAGAAAGCAAGACGGGACATGCTGGAAGTTTGATGTGCATTTCCAAAGGTCTGCACTCTGAAGATTGCGCCTTTTTGCACCATTTGAAACTACAGGCCTGTGGATTACTTTGCTGTAAAATGACTAAAGAGTGGACTCCCTGCAAGCTACAGGTTAACAGAGCTCACCTGGAACATCACCAGAAGAATCCCCAGCCTGGAGTACTACCAGTGGATTTGTAAGGGTTTTGTTCAAGTGGATTGTGGGAATTGAAGTCTCACACTTTCAAGGACCCCCTTGGAGATTCCAGAACCTTGGATTGTGTGTTGGACACTTTGGGACCTGCAAGAAGAACTTCAGGAAGGAGTTCTAACAGGAAACAGCCTGCTGGAGGGGGCTGCACAAGACGGGTGAGATATCCTCCAGATCAATTGCTACAGGGGAATGTGTCCCTGTCAGAGGCAACGAAATGACTCCAAGGGGCACTGTTGGTTTCTAAGCACTAGAAAGTGACTAATCTTTAAAAATTCATATCTCTGGTTCCCTACAGTGGATTGTTTTCGTTTTGATGTCATTTAAAAGATAGAAATATTTCCTATTTTTATAAATTGGTGCGTGATTTTTATTTTGTGTTGTGTCTTAATTATTTACTGAATTGGTGTTTTTAAATGCTTTACATACCTGTCTTTGAAGTTAAGCCTGTCTGCTCACAGCCATGTTACCAAGGGTTGAGCATAGGAATAATTTTGCAAGACCTATTTTGAGCCCTGTACTGTGTTAGTGGCATTATTGTCAGTGGCAGACCTACATTTGCCCTATCAATAATCCACTTTCCAACAGCCGCTATGTGGCCCGTCACGGAACCTGGAATGGGATAGACCTTAATATTTGTTCAGTTTACGCCCCGCCACGGCTCCTGCTACCGACCCTTTCTGACCTGGGTGATTTACTGCTTGGGCTACCCACAGGTACATTATTGATAGGGGGTGATTTTAATGCTGTCTTCGACCCGAGAGTAGATAGAACAGGTGGCAAAATGGGAGGACAGGGAGGGACGTCTCAGCTCTCACAGTTCGCCTCGGCAATTGGCCTGGTTGATCTCTGGAGGGAACTAAACCCAGACACCCTACAATATACATACTTTTCGGCACCACATGGTAGTTTCTCCAGACTTGACTATTCACTGACCCCCCATGCTCAGCTACTTCAATTTACAGCGGCTGTGAACTTAGCGAGGGGGATAAGAGGCCATTCTCCGGTGGAGGTCCAATTGCTGGGCCCCCCCCCATGGATCATCACAGCCCGCCCAGACTAAACCCCTAGTATTTGAAGGACAAAGGCACTAGAGATAAAATATGCAAAGAGACTGCTCTATATTTTAAAATACACCAAGGGTTGGTCGATTCGGCACTGACTTTAGGGGAAGCCTTTAAGGCGGTACTACGCGGGGCCACCCAAGCATTAACAGGGGGTGCGAAAAAAGAGTCCAAATGGCAATGCGCCGAATTGAAAAAGAAAGTAATGGAAATGGAGGGAAAGCACTTGCTGCGGGACGAGAAATAGACAGTTACCGGGTGCTACTCTGCCAACAGGAATTGAGAGCGCTGACTGAGGACCTAGCCCATAAACAAGCCCTGGCCATGCAGCATCGTCTTTACAATGTGGGAGACAAGGCAACTAAACTCCTAGCATGGCTGGAGGTGCGTGACAAAGAAAGGTCATGGGTTTTAGAGGTGAAGGATAAGGAAGGTACCACCCATACGGCCAACGCTGGAATCGCTGAAACCTTTGCCACTTACTATGAAGACCAATATAACAGCTGAGGACTGCACAGACTTCCTAAGAGATGCGACCCTTCAGACGTTAACTAGAGAAGAGCAAAATACCTTAGAAGCTGATCTGACTGAGGACGATTTACGAAATGCACTAGGGACCTGCAGTTGGCAAAGTGCAGGGCCCAATGGGATACCAATCGAGGTCTACAAAGGTCTGGCGGGATTGATGACTAAACCAATGCTAGCAATGTACCAAGAAGCGCTCAATGTGGACTGCCTCCCGCTAGACCAAAGGATGGCAACAATAGTGACTATACATAAGGAAGGGAAGGCCCCGAATGAATGTATCTCGTACAGATTAATTTCCTTACTTAATGCAGAGGTTAAGGTACTGGCGAAGATCTTAGCAACAAGGCTACGGGTGGTTCTACCCTCATTTATACACCTAGACCAGTCAGGATTTATTCCTGGCCAGAGTACGCGACTAAACTTGAGGTGTCTATACGGGGTGCTTCATTTAACTCAATCCTGTGGAGACCTGCAAACGATAGCAATGGCTTTGGATGCCAAAATGGCATTTGACTCCCTGG
This sequence comes from Calotriton arnoldi, assembly GCA_963921515.1. Lineage (NCBI taxonomy): Eukaryota > Metazoa > Chordata > Amphibia > Caudata > Salamandridae > Calotriton > Calotriton arnoldi. The sequence goes on along the minus strand of CAWUFW010008810.1, from coordinate 85,383 downwards.
AGTGGAATTACATATTTGCGGTCTTAGAGAGACTAGGCTTTGACCCTAAATTCAGGGCATGGGTCAGACTACTCTATCAGGCCCCCATGGCCAGGGTGAGGGTGAACGGCACCATCTCAAGCAGTTTTGAGCTCAAGAGAGGCACACAGCAAGGGTGTCCATTATCCCCTATTATATTTGCTATTGCATCAGCAACATGGATCTGCTGAGATCCTCTAATTTGGGGCATACCCGCCTTGGGAGGATTGAATCTCCCTGTACTCAGACGATGTCCAATTGTTTATAGCCAGACCCCAGCATCCCATAGTCAGAATAATGCAGGTGTTCCGTATATTTGGAGAACATTCGGGCTATACGATTAATTGGACAAAATCGGTAATTTACCCCCTCTCAGACGAAACCCCCCGTCTGCCCCACGGTTGTCTGGCCCCATTGAGTCCGGATGGATTCAAATACCTGGGGATGTACATCACCCGAGACCCATTGGACATTCTCAGACGAAATCTGGACCCACAACTTGAGCAACTTAAAGCAGACGTCGCACATTGGGAGTCCCTGCCACTGACACTAGTAGGCAGAGCAGCTCTCTAAAAAATGATGGCCCTCCCACAGCTGCTGTATGTGATGCAAAACACACCCTACAAGATAACGCATGCGGTATTCAAGAGCATTGACCAAGCAGTTCGTAAATTGCTTTGGAAAGGGGGTGCCCCGAGAATCGCCCTGGCTAAGTTGCAAAAAGGGGGTATATGACGGGGGACTGGCGATCCCTGATATCCAAAAATATTACTGGGCCTCACAACTATTAGTAATTAATGACTTGATCTTTGCGGATCAACAGGATCCAGCATATAGGGTGGACAGAATGGACATGGGCCTGGGAGAGTACGAAAGCTTACTATAACCCAACAAAAGAAGGGAAGACCGGTCTCAGCATACACAGGTGACAATAGATCCTTGGCTGGAAAGGGAGAATGACAGCACAGACACCACTATGGTGTAGCGCACTTCTGCCAGAAGTGGGGGGAACTGCACGGACTCCGAGGGTGGAGACTCATTGGAATAGAGCACCTAGGGGATGTCACACCTACATAACGTTCACTGACTTACAAACAGAATTTAATCTGCTAGAACCAGAACGTTTTCGACACACTCAGCTGGGACATGCATTGCACTGCCATTTGTCTGCAGGGGAACAACTACCTGATGCCTCACCACTGGAGGACTGAATACTGACAAGCCACTGACAAAAAAGGGTATATCGCTAATCTATAAGAAGCTAATAAACAACTCCCCGACCTCCTGGGTCCCCTAAAACTAGCATGGGAGAATAACTTGGGAGAGACGCTAGACAACGATGACTGGACGGAAGCCCTTCAAGCCCCCAGTGAATTGTCAATCAGAGTACAATTTAGACTGATCCAGCTTAAGATATGTCACAGAATACATTACGCGCAGACCCTTTTCAACAGAATGGGAAAGGCTGACTTCACTGTGCAGAAGGGGTTGTGGGAGAGAAGGATCTTTTTTTCACACCCTCTGGAACTGTCAGCAGATCCAACCCTACTGGGTACAAGTCGCGACAGAGATGGCGAAGGTGACAAGCCTGATGGTCAATGTGGAACCCAAATGGCTACTCCTGGGAATAAAAGGGGAACAAGGCTGGCCTAAGTCCAAAGAGATCTGGCTTAGAATGGCAGCGGGGGTAGCAAAACGAAATTTTGCGAAGGCGTGGGGGGCAGTGCATTTACCAATAGTTGAAGGCTGGGAGAGGGATCTCGACTGGTCACAGAGGGTGGAGCAAGTAGTCCATGCAGCTAGAGGTAGCCCCAAGAAACGGGAAAGAGTGTGGGGAGACTGGAGAGTTCACAGAGGTTAGAAGGTCGAAGACCTGAATATGGGTAGCAATACGATATAAGGAGAAAACGAATGTTGAACAGAATGCCGGGATTGGCTGGGCCGTAAAAGCGCATAGTCTGTGAATCTGTATCCCGTGTCGGGGAGGGGGGATGGGGGGTGATAACACATCACTATTTCTGTGCAACAACCTCCGTACAATTTGACAGCATGATTTGTGAAGCCGGCTGTTTTTATTATCAAAAAAAGAATAAAAAAAAAAAAAGATACTGTAGCTTTAGGTGAAACACGTTAGGATGTCTCACTTAATTTAGATGAACAGCTTGGCATGGCTTTCATTCGAGGCATTCAATGGCGTTAAATATTCTGGCTTTGCAGATTTGGAATTCTTTTCCTGGATTGCAATATTTCTATACTGACATGTACTCTTAGAGGTGATTAACTTAATGTAGACTTTGCAACTTTAGATAAGAATCGCGGGGTGTAAGTTTCACATGGATGAAAAGTCTGACATGGCTTCTGTTTGAGACATTTAATTGAGCATATTGTTATGTCTTCTCAGGCTTGCAAATATGTGTATACTGTGTAAGAATTCTTTTGCTACTACAACACAAGGTTGGAATTTTTTTGATCACAATCGCTATTCCTAATTTGTCCTTTATTGCTATCATTGGTGAGAGCGATATCTATTAGTGTGCTTGCAACTTATTTTCAGCTGGGTCTCTTTCTGTCTTTACTTTTTTTCATGCTTTAGCGATCAGCACCTTGCTGCTTCAATTTCTCTGATTCTATGTTTATTTTAATCCTATATCTTTTGTGCTAACCGGTTTTGGGATCTTCTGGTTATCATTTCCTTTTTTTAAGCTCCACAGGACATGTATAGACTTTTTCTGTTTAGTTTTACAGGAGATGTAATAATTAGCAATTATCTCTTTTTTCCTTTTATATCCTGTAGAGCGTGCTAGATCCTAATGTGCTAATGTAATCTTATTTCATACAATTGTCGATGGTTGCTTAACAGTACTTCGAGACTTTGTTAACATGTCCCCCTATACTGTCCATACTGTATTCATGTGGCTTCTGGTAAGCCTTAAATTACTTGTGAATTATTTGTTTTTTATGTTTATTTTTTCTTTTCTTTTCCTTAGACCTGAAGAAGCCGATAGAGTATTCTGCGAAACACGTGTTGGCAACTTCAGTGCTTCAATTTGTGAAACCTTTCTGTTAATCTCAGTGACTGATTTTGTGTCATTTTGTTTGGGACTGTATCTAAATAATACTTTTTGCTCAAATTTATGGATCCTTTTCCGTTTTTCCAAATATAAATATATAAAGTATATTACATACTTATGGTACAATGTGTATTCATATTATGATTTTTACTCCCCACTACCCCCACTATATTTAGATATAACGTTTGTCAACGGGATAAACTGACATAAGTGGGTGAGTGCGCAGGGCCTTTGCTCACTTTATCCAGTTCAATTTAGCATAACCCTTACTCTAAGTGTGGTTAGGTTTTATTTAATATAATTACTTCATGTATAATTTATTTCTCCTGACCCTAATGGTTTAATTAATGATTAAACCATTTCTATATTCTTGTATTACATTTTTATCCTTAATTTACCCACAATATTAACCTATTCCAACCCTTAAATATTGTATTTATTATTACATTTAATTCATTTCACATTCAAATTCTAACACGTATACTAACTTTGGACCCTTTTAACTTACAATAATATTTTACTTCATTAAATTAATAACTTTAATTTCTTCGTACATTATTTCATTTATTATAATAAAAATCTTCATTATAACATTTTATAAGTGTGGAGATAATAGTGTTAATATAATATTAGTTATACTCATATAACAATAGCTAATTTATGTGGGTGAAGTTCTGCAAAGCCGGTTTCTTAAAATTATGTTTATTTATTTAAATATGTGACCCTTGTTTGAAAAATAAATTAGAAAAGACTATATAGTGAAGTAAACCACCCAAAACCAGCCTATTTTTTTTAAAGACATTTAAAATGTTACCATCATGTTTTGATTGTACTTACCTAATGTGATGTAGTCATCAGATTATTTAGTGGTTGGTGAGGTTGTGGAAGTGTACAATTGGGAAGGATAAATTGGTATAGATCTTTGTGAGTGGGTAGGTTAGGATTGCTGGACTGGTGATACATTTACATGTATCAAACAAATTGTAGTTTGGAACGTGATTTTACTTGCAAGTGATTGAATTGTAATGCATGACGGCATCTCTTCTGTCTCTGCTCCCTCCTTATTATGGCACAGAACCTGGTAATTGGGTCCGGGTATGTTTGTCATGGTTGTGTAGTTGTGCTATAAAACATTTCTCTGTAAGGGCCAGCAGATGTGGGAAACTGTCTGATATCAGGTATTAGGTAATGAGAGTTATTTATTGTACATTTGGCAACTATGTGAAGGTCCCTAAGCTGGGGGTGTGTGAGTGTTCTTATGTATTGGCACTACGCTGCGTGGGCTTGCTTTTTATCCATGAGTGATTGAAGTCTTAGGATGGTGGAGCAGGCTAGGTTTTGAGGTTAATGAAAAGATTACAGTATACAAGTGGACAGAATGTCTGTGCTTTGGTCCTGAGGTGGTCCAGCTGTTGATTGACAAAAGGTGGGGCAACATATATATGGGTTGGGGGAGGACTCAGGCTCATCTAGATACATTGAAAGAACCAACAACCCTGGCAGTGTTTTGAAGGTTTATGGCCTTGATATTTATGTTTTGTGAAATCATGAGTCTTTATTGGCTTTCTGTGAGCCTCACAAGGACTTGGAGTGGACATGTTATGTTGCCAGGCTTATAGTATTGTTATTCTTTTACATTTGAATACATTCAACAAATCACAATTGATGACTACAAATACTCTAGTTTTTTGATGTTCCTCTGGAGTTGAAAGTTATTTTGAAGCCTTTCACGGTGCCAGACATATGGAAGAGAGTGTTAATGCATCGGAAGGTGTGGGTTCAGATGGGGTGTGGTGTATTCAAGATGACTGGTTTTGAAGGAACTTTAGGTCAGACAGCAATAGTTGTTCACAATTCAGGTTTTGAATTTCTTCAGTCCACACTTGGAGGAGCCTGAAGGTGGGTATATAATGCATGGTTTAAATGGCCTTTCTGTGAGGCTGTTAAGGACAGCCTGGGAAGGGTCATGGGATGGAAAGACTATATTATAGGGATTGTGTCTAGTTTTGGACCTCAAATCTGCAAATTGTATGAAGGTCCAGAGGCCACATTATAGTAATGAATCAAGTCCTAAACGTGACATCTCAAGAATTGTGTCCAGCTCCAAAGGTCATACCTTGAGTACAGTCATGGTCAAGTCATAGCCATTGGAATCATACCATTTCACTACTCCATACTTTTTGTGCAACTGTGGATTTTCTTCAAGTGTTGCATAATACACCATTGACTACTATGGGGATGATTAGGATGTCGGTCGGGGACATCCCTGCAGTTTTGAGACTGACTGGCCTCGGGTCGGCGGTCTGAAACCGCAATTACGATGTGACCACACATGGTGCAGTCTCAGACTCCCATTTCCCTATGGGAGCTTGTGCGGTGGTCGGAAACCGGCCTCAGCACAAGCTCCCATAGAGAAATGGGAGTCACTGTAAATCCCTTCACCATGTAGCAAGCACCTCGGGGGGCCTGCCACACGGTTCAGGGATTTACAGTGGTGCCCCTCGGCTCCCAACTGGAGGCCATACAGGAAGGAGGGGCCCTGCTAGGAGCCCTCAAAGTCGCTTTCCAACAGGCTTTCCATGTCGGAAAGCTCGACATGGAAAGGCTGTCGGAAACCGGCATCATAATCCTGACAGCGGAAACGCCATCCGCATGGAATTATGTTTGGTTTCCAACTGGCGACGGGCTCCGTGAGCCCACCGGAAGCCAGCCAGAATGACCGACTGGTTTGAATTCCGACCGCCATAATCTTAATACAGCGGTCGGATTTCAAACCAAGAATGTCGGTCGGAGAGCCTCCGACCGAGATCCTAATTAAGGCCTTTGTTGTGGATTTCCCCCAAAAGTAATGTGCTTGTATCCCAAACAGGGCACAGCATATTAAGGTTCTAGTAAATTAAATTAATTTCACCACTAGACACTTTGCTAAAGTAAACTGATCACCTTCCGCAAGATGAATACTGTTCAAAGAGATGTCAATTTTGTCAAGCCTGTGTTATATTTATTCTCAAAATGTTAAAGTTTGCAATTTTTTGTCACTGCTGAAAGTCATAGAATTCTAGTAATGATTTGTGAACTTAAACATTTTCAGTGAGCCCCATTATATTTAACATCTTGCTACCAGCTCAAAGATTTACATATTTCAATAATGAAGATAACAATGTTTCTTTACTTTAAGGCAATCTTAAATTGTGGTGTATTAGACTCAGTTGTATAGCTACTCACCATAGATTAAATGGGTAACTTCAGACTTGAGGTCATCTGTCACCTTTACTTTAGCTTTCACAGAAGTAAGGATAACAACATTTTCATTTTTGGGGTTCAGATCACAATCCTTCTTCCACTTAGCCACTCTTTATCCTAAAAGTATCCTTACTCCTAAATTTAACCGAGTTTTCACTAGATGGTTGAGCCACTTTGGAATAGAGAGAATATTTTCAGTTTACTTGCTATGACAACATTTTAAAGGGGATTGCCCGAGTGCTAAATGCAGTATACTCTAGAAATATCCCTTAATACATTTGCCAAGTAGTCTAAACTCTGCACAGCTTCATCCTTTTTCTTATTCCTCCTCTTGCATCACAAAGAAATATTGTGCCGAATGAATGTCCAGAAGATCTAGGTAAAGCGGACTCTCCAAACTTCTCTGAAAACAAAATATAAAAAAAATGATGACCAAAATTTCCTTGAAGTGGAATAGTGTAAAGAGGCATGGGGCAACAGCAAAGTCCAAGGTCTCTGTCGTAGTAGCTTGGAGCCTGATTCACCATAAAAGGACCCCATCATAGCTATCATAAATAATGCAGTGCTGAATTCTTATCAGTGAGGAAGAGGAACATTGATATAACAAGATGGAATAGAATGTGGACAAAGGGTGGCAAGACGACATTAAGTTCTTCATTTGTAAAAAAAACAAAAAGTGCAAGAGTCCAAATTGCTTCTTAGGAGCCCATTGTGGGCACTGCTGAATAGAATACCAAGGCTGCCTAGTCTTGATTCTATCACATATCTCTTTCTTTGACAATCCTACTTCCTTTCTCTTTATCTCATTCCTATGCGTTCGTTTTCATCCCTTCCCTCTGTCCTCGTCACTCTTTTCCAATCTCTCTCTCTTTCTCTTTAATTTTTCCCTTTCTTCCTTTCTATCTAGCTCTGTTGATCAAAGTCTTAAAATGAAAGATAAGCCCCGGTCTCAAAAAATGAGTGTCGCTACCCACCACCTGCAACTAATGATACAAATTGTCAGCACCCATCACCAGCAACTAATGGTACAAACTATCCACTGAGACAGGGAAATCTACAATTGAGGAAACAAAACTTGGATCAACAATACCCAAGTTGACCTGTTTTGCATACCAAGAAAGGAAGTCAAAAGGGTTCCTATGACAATGCCTAATGCATAAAAGAATAATCAGCATACTCAACTATCTTTAGACATTAAATGGGTCTTGTTATCATCCATTACTTTATGCTAACTTTAGTATTTCTCATGGTTTTAACAGAAGAATAATGCATCTTGTATTGCTTTAAATTCTGAAAGTTATCACAGTTCTGATTGCATAAATGTATGACAATGTTGATACCACATCATAAGAACACAGCAGTTGCACATAAATGTCCAGACATACAGACACTTTAATAGGATTTGAAATATAGACAAAGTCACTCAGTGGTAACAGACTTGAAAGTCTGAGATGTCTTGGTCTGATCAGAAGTGTGTGTTCTATCCCTCCAAGTCTTTTAACTAATCCCCTTATTTCATCAGGTGCCTTTGTTGCTAGCAGGCACGTAAAAGCCATTTTGATATTGCCAATAGTTGTCAAAATCTAGCAATGGATGAATCTCTCTCCAAAAGTGTTCACCTCTCCATGGACCACTTACCCACACCCTTCTAGGTCACTGAAAACCCAGGAATGTTGACTGGGTATGCAGGGTAATATCTCCCGGCTGTGCTGTTGACTGGGTATGCAGGGTAATAGCTCCCGGCTGTGCCAAAATCGAGGTAACATGCTGCCTGCATCCACACTGTAGACAGTCGCAAAAGCCAGAAGTGACATTTTACCTATGATGTGCATCTCAGCTCCTGTCACAGCCATAATTCTCGTTGACTAGCACTGCCTACTGAATGTGCTAAGCACTTTATATATGTTCTTTACACAATAGCCACTACAAAACTCTCAGCATGTTTCAGAAGATATTATTAGAGTTGTGGAAAGTCACAGGTTGGCCTGAGTGGTCGGAAACTAAGAGTTTTCCTTGCATGTCATGTAGAATTATTTTAAGATGTTGCAAAACTCAAATAAAGTTGTAGTTCATGGGTCCACATCCTTGATGACAAATAAGAGATTGAGGGGCATATTCTCAAGGACTCATCGCTGATTTAGCGGCACTTTACCGCCACGAATGTGGCAATAGATTTATCGTCCTATTCACAAGCCTGCGCTAACAGCTCATATCGTCAGTTTTCCTGCGATAGCTGCCGCTAAAAACATTGCCAAGGCTGACAGCGACAACTAACGCTATCATATGCAGAGTAGGCGTTCCCGTGCAAAAACTCACGATAACACCACTTTGCGATATTCACAACGACCAGCCAGATCGGCGATGCAGGCCTAAAACATGCAATAAGGCGGGGCAGCAGCAGGAACTTAAGACCTGCTTTTCACTGGTCTTAAGTAGGACGAAAACCTGCAGTAGAAAGGGAACCCAGCCCAGAGCCGCATCTGAAGACCAACACATGCCATGGAGCTACTAATCATGCAGCTTGGAGACCCAAGAGGGCCACAGCACCCACCGCCACCACCACCAGGACCACCCCCACCCCCGGACCACCCCCCCCGGACTACCACCGAGGCAGCGCAGAACAAGACAGCGGACCTTCTGAAAACGCACCAGCCTCAGAGACTTAACGCCAGAGGAAGTCATTGCCCACTACAGGCTCAAAAGGACAACCATCCTCCGCATCCTGACCCACATTGCCCACAGGCTGACGGTACCAACACAGCAGACAACTAACATCCCTCCGCAGACAAAGCTGCTGGCTGTGCTGCACTTGTTGGCCTCTGTTACCTTCCAACCAACAACTGCCAGAGTAGGAGGAGTCTCACAGCCAGCCCTATCAAAGTTCCTCACACCTGTCTTGGATGCCATCATTAGCTTGATACCCCAGCACCTTCACTTCCCCCACACTGCGCAGGAACAGCTAGGGACCAAGCAAGGTTTCTGCGCCATAGCTGGCTTCCCACACGTGTTGGGGGCAATTGACTGCACACATGTCCTACTTGTGCCCCCTGCCGGCACTGCACACAATTACCGCAACAGAAAGCACACGCATTCCATCAATGCGCAGGCAATAGTGGACCACCGGGGACTGTTCACCAATGTCGTTGCAAACTTCCCAGGCAGTGTGCATGATTACTACATCTTCCGACAGTCCATCATCAACCAGCGCTTTCAGGATGGCACCTATGGAAATGGACTGCTCGTTGGTAAGGAGCAACGGAACACACCACACACCTCAACTCCACAATCATACAACTCACAACTGTGGGAATGCACACGTAACAAAATCACATTCAACATGCCAACCAACATGCCCACCTACCAGACACGACAACACAAGTAACTGTGGTAACAGGGGCCAGACATGTAGACAAACCACCCACAAAGGCATAGCCCCTCTGCCACACAATTGCAGAATGTGGGGAGAGGTGGGAACCAAGAATGTGCGAAGGAGGCAAGTGACCCATGAATAAGAATGTACACAATGCCAAGTGTGGCGGTGATGTGCTGGACAGTCATGAGTATGCAGAGCACAGACATGTCCATGTGGACATATACAGCTGGTGTGTGTAGTGTTGTGGACAGTGGACGCAACCATGTTACCTCAGGCAGTGGGGAAGACCTCGGACATGTAGCTATGTCGCCCCCCCCTGTAAGCGTAAGCGTAGTGGGCTGGGCCGGCGTACGGCAGTCCAGCGTAGGAGTGTGAATAAATAGCCCGGGCCTCTGGGCGCGGTTCACTTCCGGGATGAACACCAAAATAACTACTGCGTGTGTCTCTGTGTCTTCCATATCCTGACCATAGGCCTACACACACGTGGCCGACAACCTTCATCGGCCAAATTAACACCGGTGACGAGGAGCCAACGTCACACGCCACCCGGCGCACAACTCGTCATCGCCTGCAGGGGCGTGTCTGCCAGGGCGGCGCCCCGCACCCTGCCACAAGGCCGCCGCCGTGACCGGTGGTGCCTGCGCGATCATGTGCGCCTGCTGCACCCCAGCCACCTGGTCCCCAGACCCGTCCGGTGCCCAGCGGTGATTGCCCGCCCCTGCGCACCCAGGCCTCACTGCTCACCTGCCGCCACCGGCGTGTCTCCAAGAGGGCCCACCACGTGCCGGTGCAATCTTCAGGGCCGAGGGCCGAGGCCCGCGAGCTTGGCAGCCTCCTCAGCCGATCGCTGGCTTCCACGCAACAGGCCCCCAGCGCACCCTGCGGCACTGCGGAGTTCTGTGTGTGCTGACTGCTCCCTCCGCTGCACACCCGCTCAGCTCTTCAGGTGGGCCTTCCTCAGTGCACTGCAAGTCACCACCCAGCCTCCAGGCCACAGCATCATCGCAGGCTGCACACCCGCTCAGCTCTTCAGGTGGGCCTACCTCAGTGCACTGTAAGTCACCGTCCAGCCTCCAGGCCACAGCATCATCGCAGGCTGCACACCCGCTCAGCTCTTCAGGTGGGCCTACCTCAGTGCACCGCAAGTCATCACCACATGGCGGTAGGCCCCTGCCGGACGCAGTGCCTCAGGAGCCACTAACTCAGTGCACCACAAGTCATCGTCCCATGGGGCTACCCCACAAGTCTGCCTCCAACAGCCAACAGCATGTCCTCGGTAACGCCACTGGAGCCCCTCACAGTCACGGGGCCACCCCCGTCCCAGGCAGGCCTCTGGAAAGCCTGGGTGGAACGTCTGGAGACGTACTCCGAAGCGCACGACATCCCAGCACCGCGGCGGCGGCGCACGAGTAGGCATGTGCGGAGTGTGAAGAAATGGCCCGAGGCTCTGGGCGTGGTTCAGTCCTGGGCTCTGGGCGTGGTTCAGTTCCGGGCTGGCCACAGAAGTAACTATGGCATGTGTCTCTGTTGTGGTGTGTGCGCCACCCGGCCATTAATCGACAAACTTGCAATGTAGCATGCACCTGGAGGGCGGGCTCGCCCGAGTGGATAAATAAAGGAGTGCAAGACCACTCAGGGTCTTGGCTCATACATGCCAACTTTTGTGTGTGTACCTTCATTGCCGCAGCATAAGCCAAAGGCCTAGCCTCAATCGCAGCGTGAGTTCAGCCAGGCCTGAACTCCACATCTGTGTCCGCCGTATCCTTACCATAGGCCTACACACACGTGGCCACCCACCTTCAACGGCCAACTTTACAGTGTTGCTGACAGGCTTGCGGACATGCGCAGACAGGCATGACAATGGAGTGCCGTAGGAATGCAACTGATGCAACCGCGCAGCGCACACAAGTAAATAGGCTTGGGTGGAGGGAGGAGCAGCTGTGAGGCTACGTAATACACATTGACCCCGCACATTGGCCAGAAGCAATACAAGGCAAACATGAATCCCAAAGTCACACAAATCACACACCACAAAACTTGTAAGTCTGCCAACACAGCATGCATAACCACCAGTTTACACTAATCTCACTTACCTCTCACAGGTGATCAAGGATATGCACTCTGCCCGTGGATGATGACACCCCTCCGAGCCCCGAACACCCCGGCCCAGAGGCAGTACAATGTGGCCCACAAACGCACCAGGGGCATTGTTGAGCGCACATTTGGCGTGTTAAAGTCACGTTTCAGGTGCATGGACATCACAGGTGGAAGACTCCTGTACAGCCCAGAAATAGTGTGCAAGATGATCATTGCATGTTGTGTATTGCACAACATATGTGTTCGCACCAATGCCCCATGGATCCAAGTGCCAGATGCACCGGACGATGATGAGGCAGGTGGACCACACCCCACTGCAACTGCAGCAGGAATAGCCCGAAGGAACACAATCATTAACAATTTCTTCGCATGAGCACGTCACATTGTGACAGTCCTTAGCAATCATGGAACAGTACGAAATGACCACATGAACAGCATGTGCAAATAAATTCATTGCAACACACATTCCCTGTGTGCATGTCAGTCCTCTGCATTAGCATATCACTCTGACAGGTGTAAGTGCAACATTAAGTGCTAACAATCTCACAAATAGCAAATAGATGGTGGGTATGTCACCTCTGTACAGAGAGGCTGTTCAGGGTGTCACGTATTTGGAATGCCAACACAGGGTGTCAATTGTAGTACGTAATCCCACTCATCAGCGTATCACATGTGTACAAATACATGACATGAAGGCTCTCATTGGTGTTCAGAAAAAGACAACAGGCTGTCATTTGGGGTCAAATAAGAACCACCCTGATGCAGAGATGCACCCTGTGGCTCAAGTCCCACAACATGAGCAACATGGACGTAAGGGGGATGGGGGCACAGTGAACACCTCAGTAACATGGGAGATGCACACAAGCCAAAAAACCAGCAGGAATACCTTGCGTAGAACACACCAAGGTGTCCCCTGGACATATGTGCCATGTACAGATCCCATGTGTACACGGATGTCATCCATCAATAGTAGTGAACAGTGTCAGCTAAAAGGTGCAAGGTGAGAAGTCACATGCATCCTCACAGCTACCTGTACCCATCACTGTCAGACTGAAGCTAAACAACACTGCTACATCAGAGCATGCAAATTTGACCGTGAGGGCACGTACATGTCTGGTAAGGGTTCAACCGTACCGGAAGGCGAAGCAGTGACATCTCCCCCCCAATCCACATCACATTTCCAGAATGCAAGCAGATGACAAACTAACATTAGGGATGAAGCTCCTTTGTCTGGACTAGAAGGCGGTGGCACATCTGCACCTCTGATCTTGGAATTGCATGCGCCCGGCACCCCCTGAGAGATACCATAGCAGCTGATGACAACTCCCACACTCCCCACACCGCTAACCAAAGACCAACGTATACACACCCCACACACAGAAGTCCTTGCTCGCAGTTCTCTTGCATGGAATGACCTTCACACTTACGCACAGACCATCCCAGGAGTCCAACCGCTGCACACTCAAACAAATCATTGCTCCGAGCTGTGGCATCCACATAACTTTGACTTTGCCTTTTTTACACACAGCCCTATTTCCTACATTGGCGTGGGGCTAAGTTGGGAAATTGCGAGATTGTTGTTTAGGAGCAATGAGGCCACAGCTAGTTCACACATTCCAAGTCATCACACTGCCTATCTGGGTCACGCTCAAACATGCGCATTGATATCAGTTCCTAGGGAGTACCTTTTTTTGGAATCACTGCCCCTATATTCATCCATACTTTCATGCTTGCTTGATCATTGACATGACACATCTGTGTGAATTTCAATGTGTTAATCACATTCGGTGGAGTGTTGAAGCTGGACCTGTACATGGCCATGCAAACCCCACTTGACGTTGTTGCCCCTTGGAGGGCCAGCCAGAGTCCTTTAGGGATTGACAAATTCATCGGAAGAGGAAGAGTGCAGTCCGCAGTCTGATTGCTGTGTCATTGGTAACCAAAACAAATATGGCAGTCCATGTCGAGGGCCAAGATGAGTGTCGCAGAGTGTCTCGGGGGACAGTGGAAGGTGTTGTTCCAGGACATGATGCAGAGGGTAGAACCAAGCTGAAACAGGCCATATGGCGGAGATGAATGCTACCACTTCCTTCTTACCACAAAGGCAGAATCATCCACATCATCGTCCTCTGATGTGTGATGTGCCTCACATGTGGGTGGTGGTGTTGTGTCAGCAGCACTGTGTGGCACTGACACATCAGGGGACAGAGGTGGAATGTCTGCCGCACTGTGTGGCAGTGACACGTCAGGGGGCGGAAATGTGGATGGCGTAGTAGCAGCAGCATTCATCTGCGCCAGGCCTTGTGGCAGCAATGCCATGATGAGGATCTGCAGGGCATGGAAGTTCCCAGCTACATCTCGCTGGTGTGCAGCCATGGCAGCCATTCTTTCTGCCTGCATCCGCTCCATGTTCTCCATGATCCTCCGCATGCGTCCCAACTCCCGGCTGTCATCGCTGGAGCCACTCTGACTAGACAGTTGTTCTTGTCTCAGAGTCATGACTCCAGCGATGTCAGCCATGGCTTGTTGGAGAGCATGGAGCGGACTGTGGGTGTCTGTTAGGGACTGTAAGTGGTCCCTGATGGGACTTAGACACCCACGTATGGCATCTAGTTTGGCTACCATGAGGTCGAACCCCACCCGCTCAGCCATCTCCTTCTGGCCCTCTAACACACAGCATTGGAATGCCATGTGTTGGTCATGGGGGTCCTGGGAGACAGCCGTGGTGGGGGGTGCTTCCTGCTGTGTGGTCTGTGCAGGGGGTGGGGTCTCCTCGATGCAGCTGGGCTGCCCTGCTCCTGGGGGTGGGGTGCTGAGGGTGTCCATGAGCTGTTGGAGGGCGTTGGTGTCGATTGTTTGGAGGTCCTCTTCATCATCAGTGAAGAGATGTACGGTCTGCTCTGCAGGAGGTGTTGATTCTCGCTCTGCAATGTGAAGGGGAGATGCAGTTTAACAGTGTGTTCCATGTATGTTCACGCATTGGACAAGTTTACATACAGACTGCATGACAATGTACATTGTGACTGTTTGGGAGGAGATGCCTATTTGATGCGGGATAGTGGACATTGCTACACCATCAGGGATGTGGGGTTGTACTTGAACATTATCATCTCACAGTTTCCTGCTATGCCAAATGTGATTGGCCAGTTTCTACACACAAGCGGCAGCAGTTGTGTCCTCTGTTCTGTTGTGAAAGTGTTGCAGTCTGTACCACATTGTTGTCAATGTTGATGTGCTTTGTTTCTTATGTGTGTGTGCTGCATTGTGGGAGAGTCGCCCCTGCAGCTTTGATTTTGCTGGCCCTTATCTCTTTCAGGCGGTGTGCCTTTCACTTCTGTGCTTATGCAGTGCTGAGATGTTGCAGACTTGGGTAAATTGGGTTCTTGGTGGGAGTTGGGACTCTTGGGCATGGTTTGTCCGCAGATGTCTTGTTGACGTCAGGGGTCGTTTGTGCACGTGGATGTGTCAGAGTGTGGCCTGCTCCTTTACGGATGTGGTCCACACTCAGCCACCTCAGTGTCGTGGCGTGCACCATGTCATGATAATTGGACTGCAGCCATGCTAATCATCATGCAGTGTCACTTGCTTTGTCAGTGTGGCTCACGGACCCGCAGCTTTGCTGGGTTCAGCACATGTGCATGGGTTTGTTGTGAGATTAGTGATGTGTGGGGAGGGCCCCCTCAGGGCACATTGTCGACGGGGGCCTACTTGCTGTTTCTATGTGTGCTGAGTGTGCCAAGGAGATCAGGGACATGATCCAGAGTCATTGTGGGTGTGCACTGTGCTATACTTAATTGTGCATGTGTGCCATTGTGCCCATCTCCCCCCGTCCCCCCAGTCCCTGGTCGTTACTCACCCTGTTGGGTCCGGTCATGTTGAGCAGTGTCCGGTCCCCCAACTCCTGCCACCGTCTCCCCACTGATGTCTGTGGACACCATTTCCTCCATCTCATCCAGCTCCTGCTGTGGCGCTGGACTCCCACCTCCAGTCTGCATTGCTGCTTTCCGGTTGTTGGCGAGTTTCAGCTTGGTTTTGCGCTTCACATTATTCCAGCGCTTCTTGCAGTCGTCCACTTCCCTTCTCTTCGCTCCGACTGCATTCACCTTGGCCAAGATGGACTGCCATATTGCATTTTTAGTTGCCAAAGACACAGTGGAGGTGATGAACAGTTGTTGGTGATGTTCTATCACCTCCGTAATCAGGATCTTGTTTTCCTGCAGACTGAATCGCGGGTTCCTCTTCTTCTTCTCCTTGCCCTTCTCCTTCCCTGAGGTCCCTGGCTGGTCCTCCGGGGGGTTTGTGGGGTTCTGGTTGGCCTCTGTACTTGCTCCAGCTTCCTCCATGGTGCTTCTCATTAGTTTGTGGGTTTTTTTTGGCAGTTTTTATGGTGATTTTTCCCGTTTGACGTGGGAATAGCAAGCCTGGCGCTGCTTATCACTGATGTTTTTATCGCAGTTGGGCCCATCGCAACTTTTTTCACGTTCGGGTTTCCTTTTTTATCGCCGTGACGGTAATTTTTACGTGGACATTTGACGCGTTATCGGGATACTATCGCCTGTTGCCGGCGTGTAGAGAATACGCCGTTAACACGGCGTTAGTTTCCCGCGATAGACGGCGTTATGTAAAGTTGCATTAACCTATGTTGGCGATAATTATCGCCCGTTCTTGAGAATATGCCCCTGTGTTGTATGACTCTGAACTTTGAGCTGCATCAGAACACTGTACTTAAGTAGCATGCTACATTTCATTTAGACCATGGGGTTTTATTTCAGAGGTGTTGTTGCCTGAGCTTGACAGGATATGTAGATCTGGGCATGAGTTGGGGGGTCATGGTGACAAGGTGTGATGCTATTTGGTAATTCCTTGACAACATTGCAAACACAAGGAGATGATGGACGGAGCGCTGACACATTTCAGACACTCACCCCCAATCATGAGGCACAGGGTCAGGAGTGATTGGCATATAGCTGGGTCTGAACTGAGGTGGCGAAGTGAGCTAAAGAACGATGATGGATTTGACCCAGATCTGTGACTGGGGGTGAGTGTCTGAAAAGTTTCAGCGCTCCGTCCATCATCTCCTTGTGTGTGCTTTTGTTCGCCCTTAGTTGGCAGGGTATGCCCAGACGTGGGTCCCTTGCTCACTTTGTCACTGGATTCAAGCTAGCCTGGCTGATGAGGGGTGTTACCCGGAAACTGGTACCAGGATGCTTGTTTCCGGTTCAGGGAAGACCTGACTTGGCAGTTCGGGCTGGACTGTTCTCATGAGGCACAGGGTCAAGACTGATTTGCATATAGCTGGGTCTGAACTGAGGTGGCGAAGTGAGCTAAAGAACGATGATGGATTCAACCCAGATCTGTGACTGGGGGTGAGTGTCTGAAAAGTTTCAGCGCTCCGTCCATCATCTCCTTCTGTTTGCTTTGTTCACCCTTAGTTGGCAGGGTATGCCCAGACGTGGGTCCCTTGCTCACTTTGCCACTGGATTCAGGCTAGCCTGGCTGATGAGGGGTGTTACTCCAAAACCGGTCCCAGGATGCTTGTTTCCGGTTCAGGGAAGACCTGGCTTGGCAGTTCGGGCTGGACTGTTCCCATGAGGCACAGGGTCAAGACTGATTTGCATGTAGCTGGGTCTGAACTGAGGTGGCGAAGTGAGCTAAAGAACGATGATGAATTCCACCCAGATCTGTGACTGGGGTTGAGTGTCTGAAAAGTTTCAGCGCTCCGTCCATCATCTCCTTGTGTTTCCTTGACAACATTATCATCTGTAACAATTCATGAGAGGACTATCTGCGACACCTAGAACCGGTGTTGATCAGGATACAAGGAGCAAAACACACCATCAAGGCAACCAGCTGCCAGTCCTCTGTACTCTTCCATGGGCAACGGGAAGCTCCACACATTGGATGCTACTATCCAGTCTGGTTTGCAGTGGGAGGTTTCTGCCATCCAGGCTCAATTGAGAGCCTACCTAGAACGCACTGGATATCACAGAAACCCTGAGGCCAACTATGGGATCATAGCTGTGTCCTTGACAGCCTTGCCATGCAAGAAGCAATGTTTGTGTGATTTGGGCTGTGGAGTGTCAGAAGGCATTTGAGGACCTGAAGTCAACACTATGTCATGCACCTGTGTTGAAAGCACCTGCCTACGATCAGTCCTTTATTATACAGCCTGGCACATGAGAAAAAGATGTTGGAGAAATACAGGCTCAACTTGACAAGGGTAGAGAGGCTGTTCTTATTCTCAGACTGCTTTCTAGGGAACAGAACTAGGCAGCCATTTGAAAAAGAATGTTTTGTAATAGTGGGGGCATTGAGGAGGTTCCAGTCTTACATGCTTGGTACCAAGTTTGTGTTCCAGATAGATCACAAACCACTAAAGTAGAAGATGACAATGAAGAGTGAGAATCCCAAGTTTCTGAGATAGTCTATCTCATTACAAGGCATGGATTTCACAATGGAGGACAACGTCATAATGAATCATGGCAATGCAGATGGACTTTCCCACCAGTTGTTGTCAGTCTGTTGTCTGGACTTCTCCAATGGTAAAGCAAGGTTCTGGGTAGTCTGACCTGCAGGGTACCTGTTGGGATGGGAATTTTCACTGCATAGAAACAGGCACGTACCACTGCCCTGAATGCACAGCTGCATGTAAAACAGACATCTTGACTTTTATTTTGGACCAGGCATCACACTAGCAAGTGTGCAGAGGACTACTGTCCTTGACTTGAATACACATTTGGTGGTCACAGAATACCACGTTTTGTGAAATTTATAGATTAACCCTACTGTTGTCTCTGTGTCAGTGAGAGCTCAGTCTATTGACCCCTTTTGTGTAAAGTTCCACTCATACGTGACACCCAAAAACATTCTGTGTATGTCAAATATATGTGGCAGTGCGTATGTAGGACATGCATGTGTTATGTAAGTCTGAGTACAGTGTGCCAGTGGGATCCATTTTGGATGCCCCTAGTTTAGTATAGTACATCATTGAGCATGGAGATTGCTTCCACAAACATTGGAAGTGTATTACCTGCATTCTTGTGGGTGGAGGTTGGAGACCCAGACACTGAAGTTAGAAGGATGGAGATATGGATACCTTTAGAAATTTCCTGAGAGCCTTTTTGCAAATTGCTGCTGAATAGTTCTTCTTGAGCACTGTCATTTGGTGGATGGTAGGGGTGAGGTGTTGGACTGCTATTATTGTGGTTCAAGGCAAGAATGTTTCTAGGCAGGCCCTACTCTTTTGTCTGTCTCTGGTTATTGTGTCAGCAAGGTGATGTCAGCTAGGTGCTGAAAACTCACACTTCATTGTGACCATGTTTTGGATACTCCTGAATGAGACCGGCCCCATTTCTACCTGCTGAGAGAGGCATCACTTTACACAAAGAATTTGTCTGGAGAGCAGCCTGGAAATGACATTTGACAGAAGACCCACTCCAAATATGTTCTGAAGCCTTAGACAATGGATCTACATTCCATGTCTGGAATCTGTGAACAAAAGTGGGACCAAGCCACCCCCCTTGGTTCCTGTTCCATGTTCTTAATAAGTGAGTGCTCCCCAGGGTACTCTATGGATTGCTATGTGACCAGGGCTGGTGTTTGCCTGGCAGCCAGTCTTACCGAGGTGAGGAGCCATCACATGAAGTTTCCAACTCGCTGCAGAAGCTGAGGGTCTGCCAAGAGCCTAGAAGCCTCCATGCCTGTCAGGGAGGGAACAACAGTGCCTGGCATTGCAGGAGGAGAGCTTGTCTGGGAGGAAAAACCCAGCATGTTCCTAGGGAAAGGGGTACCCAGAAGTAACTGTCTGCTAGCAGGGTGTAATGCCAGTCTTTTTTTTTGTTTGTTTCATATTTCTTTATTCTGGTGATACACAGAAAGAAAACAGAGAACAGGTCATATCAAACTGTACTATACTGTGGTAGCCCACTGGAACCGTTACACATATGGGCATGATAGAAACACAACTGGGGCACAGCAACGGAACAACACCACAGCCCGGAGTGACCTTCAGCTGCTTGGCTAGCACTGGAAGGGGTAGGTGGACACGGCTGCACGGGTGGTCACTCAAGACACCAGTAGGGCCTCACTCTTGTCCCAGTTGATCCAGTACCTCGAGAGTGCAGCAAAGTCGGAAATGATGTCCAGCTAGGCCGGGAGTGAATGAGGGAGGTCCGAGACTGTGAGTACGATATCATCCGCGTAAAGGTAAAAAAAAGTCGACACCCCTCTGGGATGCCAGTCAACCGCAGGGGCTGGCAGAGGGAGGCAGCCAGGGGTTCCATGTTGAGGGAGAAGAGAAGAGGCAACAAAGGACAGCCCTGCTGGGTCACCTGGTGAACCGAGAAGGGGTCTGCAAGGAAACCTTCACAGTTGACCCAGACAGTGGGCGAATCATAGAGCCACTGGACCTTAGCTATAAAATCCTCGCGGAGGTCGAATCTCCAGAATGTAGCAAAGAGCTACCTTCACTCTATCCTGTCAAATGCTTTTTCAGCGTCCAGGGAGAGGGCTAGGGCATCCTCAGGCATAACCTTGGTGGTCCATAATGCTTGAGCCAGGTTGCGGAGGTGAACCCCAGCCGGGACCTCAATGTCCCTGTTGAGCAGAGATATAGGCCAATAGCTGCCACAGAGGAGAGGGTCTTTGCCAGGCTGGGGGAGGACCGAAGTCAGAGCCTGATTTGAAATAGAGCTGAAGGAACCTTTGTGCTCTGCCTCTTGGAAGGCCTCGTTGAAGGAATCAACCAGCTTCTCACTTGCCCACTTGTAAAACTCCACCGGGAAGCCATCTTCCCCGGGAGCATTATAGTATGGGAGGTTCGAGATGGCCTGCACAATTTCTGCCTTGGTTTTCTCCCCTCAGAGCAGGTCTCTGTCTGACTCATTGAGACAGGGGAGGTGAACTCCGTCAAAGAAGGCGTCCAGGTATGTAGGGTTCACTGGACCTCGGGCTGGTAGAAAACTGCAAACTTGGCCAGAATGTCCTGCGGTTGGCTGAGGATGGTGCCGCTCGCGGAACTAATGGCTGGGATAGTTGGCTACTGACCTGCCAGTAGTCTCCCCACCTTCTCACCTTGCTCGTAGTGTCGGTCCTCCAACCGTTACAGCACATACTCAGCCTTAGAAGTATAAAGCGCATTGAGGTCCATGCAGGCCTTCTCCGCTCAGCACTGTAGGGTGACTGAGTGGTTGGCATTAGAGGTAGGTGAGAGACATAATGTTGTCTCCCAGGGCCCTCTGCTGCGCCACCTTCTGTTTGTTGGTGAGGACAGCATTCCTCATTAATTGGCCTGAATGGTCATTTTGGCACCCACCAAGTGTCCACAGGGAGGCGACTGACACCTTGTTGTGCTCCAAATAGGAGGAAACATGAGATCAGAGTTGATATTTGCCTATGGGTGAGCAATAGCCTGAGACATTGAGACGCTATGGTTTATGGCCCGAGAAGGACAGCCCCAGATCCAGGGAAAGGAGGATTAGGGAATGTTCGAGATTGCACTCTCAAGGATCCGTGTGTCCCTCGAGAGGGCCACCACCGGTTGGGAGACTAAAAAGTAATCCAGCCGGGATTGGGTACCATGCACCAGCGAGAAAAAAGTGAGCTCCCGTTCTGCAGGGTGCTAAAGTCACCAAAGGTATACAAGACCATGGTCCGCAACGATGTCCCCCAAAAAAGCCAGATCTACATTATTGTCCACATTAAGGTATAAAACTACATCTCGGGCCAGGTTCCAATACCCCCATGAGCCAAGGGTGGCATCAATTTCCATTAGGAGGCGGTTGAGCAATGGGAAAAACGGGTGTTTGGGCCCTGCACAGAGCGTCCTCTCACTGAGATGGAGTTTGACAAACACATAACAGCCGCCCGGGTCGGTCCATGTCTTGAGAATGGTAAGGGGCTAGGATTTATGCAGGAGGATCATCACGCTGCATTTCTGAGGTTGTCCAGGCCCATCAGCTATTGAGGAGGAACAGCAGCTGTGAATCACTCTCCACACCCAGTCGCCACTCAATTTCTCTGACTCCTCGGGGGAGAGGTAGGTCTCTTGGAGGAGGGCTACATCGACTCGTTTGGATTGGAAATACGCCAATACTTTCTTGCACTTGATAAGATGGGTGAGGCCATTGACATTCCATGAGATGGCAAGCAAGAGTTTTGGGTAGAGAGTACTGGTGGCCATTGAGGAGCAGTAGCTCCAAGATGTTAGGATGGAGGAGGAGAGCGGGGAAGGAGGAGTGAGGAGTATAGGGAAGAGAGAGAACAGGAAAAGAAGGAAGAATATGATAGAGAAAGAGACCTCTGGGCGGAGGGAGGCAGAAAGGGAAGGGCAGGGAGGGTAGTCAAGTATGAAAAGAGAGGCTGGAGATAAGGCCCGAAACCGACGGCAGGGCAAGGGAGCGCAGGGGAATGCCAGGGAAGAGGGAGGGAGCAGAGACAAACCGGCAAGGAGCCTAAGCCCGATGCCGGGGTGCAGTCCAGTAACCTTAAACCGTGGGTCCAAACCTGGGGGCCCGCGCAGCACAGGAGGCCCGAGGGAATGGCGGCAGTCAGCCAGGACAGCAGGTGTAGTGTAGTTCCTATTTCCCTAATAGGCTCTGTGCATTGGAATAATATACCCTATAGATTTGACATAGGACTGAGGTCAGTATGTCCCTATCAAGTATATTAAACTTAATTACTTTGTACCAGCTAACTCAGAGGCCACTAGAAACTCCTTGTAAACAAGAAGGGAGTAGTTTCTGGCAACCGCATAAACATGACAACTTTGTTTCCCTTTAGAATCGGAACACTCTCAGAATCGTGGAAACAATAGATAACAGTTTCACTCAGCTAATCGTGCATGCTTAGTTTCTTCAGAGTTACACAGAAAGAATAGACGGGCATTTCAATAAAAGGATTTATTGAACAGTCTTGTTTCTCATGTGAGAGATATGAGCTGTTACAATCGTAAGACAGTATGTGAGATATATTATGTACAGCGTAAGCAGTAGAAAGAAATAATACTGCGCTAGCATTATCTTTTAGCTATGACACATATATTCCTATACATAAATAACATAAGCTAAAAATGCGAGTACTCATAAGATGCTTCTCTAACTAGTTCTACCCCAGTGTACCTAACCTAAGTGTGGTGCAAGGTAAGAAGTAGGTGATGTATTCTATAGTATGGTATGCTAAGTCTAGTATGCCAAGTCTAGTATGCCAAGTCTAGTATGCCAAGTCTAGTATGCCAAGAGTCCCTCTAGGTTCTAGTCAGCTCCATACCTTGAGAATGAGAGAGGTGGGAATCTCTTTCCGGGTCTCGAACTCCTAACACCCGCGAAGGGAGTCAGAACACTGGAAGCTGGATTCTCTGCGAGCAGGGATGACAGCGTCTCTTGTCAGTGCGTCAGGCCGGGATACGGGCTCCTCTAAAGTCGAGGTCTCCTCCTACTTGCTTGGGCAAGGGAAGGTATATTTATACCTGGTTGGTGCCTTGGAATGTTAGCATTGACGTAAAGTCGGGCAGAGGAAGACGTCAGGAATGAACCCTTAAGGAATGGCGGTTCATGCATAATAAATGAGTTCTTGGAGAAATCAATAATCCTGTGCTAGGGGAACTCCCAAGAGCTTAAGGGTCTGGTTTCTAAGAACTCGTTGTGACGTTGGGGTGGACGGATGTAGGTGACCATGCCTGTATTTGGATCGCATGGCTAATGCCTAAATAAGGACTGGAATCTTATGCCTGTATAAGGGCAATGCGAATTGTGCCTATATAAGGACATGTTTCGGAAAAACCTATATAAGGACACCTAAAGCGGAATACAACACCCACTCCACTTTCGAATGAACGATAGTACTAAATGCTAAACATTAAATGCTAAACATTAAACTGAGTACCACATGTTGCTAAAAACATTTCTAAAAACATATTAAAGAAGTTTAAAAAAACTGTTGCTAAACATGTAATGCAATAGGTACTGTACATTTAAAGCATTTTTTCATTCTAAGCATATATCGAAAATAAATGCAACATGAATGAATAAACAGAAATATATACATATGACGAAATGCTTGACAAGTTTTCAAAAATCAAAGCTATTTCATAACATGGTACTAAATGAAATTGTGGTAAATAAGGTGACAATGTGTCCCTGGAAGTATTCAAAGAAGTCCATTCTATATGAATAGTTCTACTGTAAGCAGAGTGAATTGCCATGTATTTTCAAAAATAGAGAAAAAAGAAAAAAATTAAATTTTTAGGAAGAGTTCCAAGTTTTAGTTCTGTTTTGAAAATATAAAGGCCAAATTCATTGCTTCCCTGGTACACTGTGAGCTGAGTCAAAGTCAGTGTAAGGGTCTGGTGTAAACATGAAATTATCTACGCTTGTAGACAAAAGGTCATCTACCAATGTCGGGGACAGTTGGAACACCACGTTTAGAAGGTTAACTGCACAGAGATGTGAAGCATCGCCTTCAGCATAGGATGCTGCAGCAACGTTCGAGTCCGTTGTTACCTGTGTGCCTGTTGATCCATCTCGTACCTCAGCAGCAGCAGGAAGCGTCTGTGAGATCTCAACGAATGCCGTCATCAGGATTGGTAGCCTCTGGGGACAACACAGAGCATGGGCCGTTATCGGGTCCAGCAGAGTATCGATATCCGTTGGCATGACTGATGGGAGTGTTAGACAGATGTCTAGCACGCATTCTTCACCGCAAAGCAGGCAGCGTAGAACAGGTTAGATGCAATCTTGCCAGATTGGTCTAAACGACAGAAACCATGTTGTATTAAGTTCCCTTAGACGAGGTATGCCCAAAAGTTGCACTATGCGCTCACGGCACTTCCGTTCTAGGAGAGCTTTCTCCAAAGTGCTGGGAGTGACGCTGGTTGATAGGCTTGCCATAGCGTAGTAGTAGGAATAAAAACAGGATTCCCGCAACCAGTGCTAGAATTAATGGCACACCACCAAACACCGAATGTGCGAAGTTTGGAATGATTCCGAGGACTGCCTGAAAAGGTGTTAACAGCCCTGAACAGATGGTCTTAAATACATGTACAATCCCGCTCGTATCAGACATGTTTAAGATACGTCCCATCATTTCCACGAAATGTATAGGGCAGTTTGTACGAATTAGAGCCTGTATCTCAGCCGAAGTCCTTGCAATTTGTAGATCATAAGTTTCTTTGGCCGAGGTCAAAGGCACGGTCTGTTGTAAAAGCATGGTTTTCATTCTGCTTAGAGTATCAAAACGTATAAAAGAAACATTCAATGAAGGCCATAGAGGCGACTCCCTGACTGTGTCTATTGGGGAGAACAATAATTACATACAAGTAACCCTGGAGCTAACCATTACCAGATATGGGATTCCTGGCAACATGCCACAGCAACTCTGATCATTCAACATGAGGTAACTCCAGTTATAAAGTTGGCCAAATGTTGGATTAATCACAGCAGCTGGTGTACCCTGCAGGTGGCAGGACAAGTTTGCCACAGAACCATTACAAGCCCCGTGTAAAGAAATGTCCTGACATATGAGTGAACCGCTCAGTGCATTTTCACAGTTTGTACCGCTTAGAAACACTTCACGATCCCCACTCCAACATCTGTAGTCGTAAGGTAAATCCTTGAGGTCTTAATGTATTATTTACCCAACCTTTCATATTTGCCTGCTTGCATTTGTTTGAGGCAATACTGAAAATGAAAAGTAGTGCCAGGCAGAGTTATTTTGCTATGGATAAGCCATTCTGTAGCTGGTTTTTCTGCTACCGTAAATGGTAATTTTTCCAGTTTTTCAATGCTCGCTCAGCACTGTATACTTTGCTCCCCTTTGTGCCAGTTCAATCTGTTTATCCGTTAGATTGTATTCTGAAAACAGAGACGACGTGTTGATAAAACACCAAGGCACATAGCCTGCACACAAGGATTGCAGCGTCCAGCCTAATAACATAATAGAACGTAACTGTGATTGGCCTTGTTGTAACATGGCTAAATCTTGTTCAAGTATGTCAATAGCAGAGGATACAATGTTGTCCAGTGAATAAATTCTGGATGACAAAGTTGTTAACCCATTGTCGACCACAGAGAGAGATTTCTCTAAGTTAATACGATCAATTTCACGTATTCTTTCTGCGGCCTCTGCCTGTGAAACCTTCCATACTTCATTATAAGCAGCATAAATGCCGGCATATATGAAACGTTTTTGATGCGGTTTTCTCGGTCCTAGCAAGAAATCCCTACGGTCTGCATCTTCTTTAAGTAAAGATAAGTGTTGTTTCACATCCTCGAGTGCAGATTTTTGTAACCATTCGAGGCACAATTTTCCTACACTGTATGTTGTTACTACCCCCGGATGTTGTCGTTGAACATAACGTGGGTCTGGCCTATGGATAGTAAAGCCCTGTATTCTATTCAGGAATCTTTCTTGACAGATGTTTGTGTCTGTGGGCCAGAGCAACCATTTTTTCCAATCAGGATCTGATCTGTTGTTTTGTAGTATTGTGTGTACTGTGACCGCTCCCTGTGTAGTGCTATTACTTGCAGGTGTTGGTACAGAAGGTGTGTTCATGTCTTTGATCTTGGCTAAACCAAGGCAAGATGTTTGTTGCACAGTGTCATTCAAAAACATTATTTGCTGTGGGATGATACAGGCTCTAAACAAAGCTTCTATCCCCTGCACTTGCCAATCTTTAGAACCCCAGACAGATTTTGTGTCGATTGTGTCTTGCCAAAAGTCAAATCCTTGTCTAAATAGTTGGGTAATAAAGGCTGCAGAATAAATCTGTTTTGTATTAGTTAACATAATTTTCTGTCCTGTTTTGTTTACATTTTTATAGTAAAACGTTTCTGGATCAGATGTATTGTACCCTGAAAAATATGGAAACTTATTTGCAAACGTTTTTGAACTACCCCTTTGTGGTGTAGGACAATGTTCCCATTGGTTAAAAATAAACACATTTCTAGGTGTTGCAGATTTATGCAAGAAATGATGACCATAGTGGTTGTAACAATAAAGCTGTTCGTAGTCTGATGAACCCTCTAAGTTTTCATTGTTAGAGAATGCAGCAGACCTTTCTAGATCAAACATCATGTCATTCACAGTCTCAAAGTCCCAATAATCAGAATAGGTACTGGAGGTCATAAAGTCACTTAATGAAATTTTAAATAAATGTGGAATCTTCAAAAGTTCAGGCGAGGCCGAATATGTCAAAATCGGTTTTGTCCCAAACTATACCATCCTGTATAGGAACAGCTGTGATGTTCACTGCTGACAAGTCTCTTGCTTCACAATGGGAAGATTTGTGTGGTTTTAAAAGTAAGTTCACATTTTTACATTCAGTGTCCAAATGAATATATCTGCCATTTATAAGCACGCTAAGAGTCATAACCAAAGCTAGCCAAAGCAGAAAGAAAAATATTCCAGAAATAATCCACAGTTCAATCCATGGTGAAACCAGATAAGCCTCTTTCAGGAAATGAAAAAGGTCTTGTACTTGTTGTTTGAAAGTTTTTAGGGCAGGCGTTGTTTCAGGCTCATTCGGATCCTCAGAAAAAGTATCAAAGTTAATGAAGTAGCCAGAAGCATTTCGGTCAATTGTTGGAATTGCATCAGGATTTGTCGAAATTGCTGGAACCAGTTGATCACTTGTTACGTTGGTGTAGACAGGTGTATCTGGACGAACTGTTACTTGAGTTTCAAGAGGGATGAGTTCCATAGCATTGTTGCTTAGTCCTTCATCTCTTACTGCTGAATTCTCGATGGTTATGAGTCTTTCAGTCTGAACCTCTTGGATAGTAGCGAGGGAAGTGCGTCTGCTACTAGGTTGGAGTCCACGAGGCCTACTATTTAGTATTGGCCACATACTGTGGTTTGATGAGGTCGATTGACACAAATCTTTTCTCCTTTTTTCCAGCAAGGGGCGGCAGAAGTACTGTTCTTGTTCCGCTGACGGCTAGGACAGTTACTGGTTGTCTGTAAAAAGGTCCAAATTCCTTCTTGTCCGCAATCTTCTCTCTGACTAGATCCCCAACTTTTGGGACCCAGACAGGCCTTGCTGGGACTGCCGGTTTTTCCCCAGTGGTGGTTGGCTTCAGGAACACGTTGCTTTGTTTCGTTCTTAGTTCATTTAGATCCTGTAAAACAGCCAAACGATCTTTGATATCAAAGGGTTTATTTTCCACCACTGTGCCTTTACATTCGAGATCAGGAACCCACATTCTTGTCCCAAATAGGACCTCATATGGAGTGACCCCCCCTAGAGAACTTCTTGGCAAATTATTTAATGAGCGTTGGATCCCATAAAGATGTTTGACCCACCCATCACCGGAACCTAATACTCTAGCTGTTATAGACTGCTTTATGTCCCGGTATTTCCTTTCCACAACAGAATTTCCCTCAGGATGAAACGGAGAGGAGTACCGCAATGTTACACCCAAAATGGCCATGGCTTCTTTGTAAGCCCGAGAGCTAAACGCAGGGCCCTGGTCAGAATGTAGTGTGCCAATTGCATATGTGCCGATAAAGACTCGCAAATCTTTTATAACAGTTCGAGCGTCAGCCGAGCGCTGAGGCCACATCCATAGGAACCTTGACTTAGTATTTGTGGGGTTGCATTTGTCCAAAAGGACGCCTGCGCATAGATAGTCTAATGCTGTCTAACAATGGTGTCTGTACTGGGCAGGCTACTTCGTAGCATGGTGTCTGGTGGCATTCTGCACTAGTCTGTCTATCGCAGTCTCTGCAGTCATTGATGAAGATGTGAATCTGTGTATTCATTCCAGGCCACCAGTACATCTCTTTTAATGTTAATATTGTTTCAGAGATCCCCAGATGTGACAGACCCTCCCCCAGATGTGCTTCACAAATCAAAGCTGCTCTATGTTCCATGTTTGGTATTATCCTATCCTCCACTCCAGGAATTCGAGCAAAAGGAACGTTGTTTGTATCAATTACATAAGAGTACTTGAGTGGAAATTTCTTTGGTAACGCTGCACCACTGCCTTTGCTTGAAGCATTGACAGCCAACAATATCTCACTGTTTATTCTCGTTTTTGAATGAGTGATCGCAGCTATGGAAGCCGTCTGAACAGCCCACTTTGCGGCTTCATCAGCCAATGAATTCCCTGCAACGTGAACGCCATCACGTTGATGATTCAGCGTGTGTATCACGTGAGCTTTTGGTAGTTCGTTTCTTAACTGAACTACTTGTTCCCAAAGCGTTTTATGCTTTATTGTGCCACCTTTTGCATCTTTGAACCCGTTTTGAAGCCAACTCTGTATATATTCATTATATGACTGAACACAGTAAAAAGAATCGCACACTATAAGTGTGGGGAATTCGCGATCTGTATTTTCAAGTGCCAGCTTGAATGCTTGTAGTTCAGCTCGCTGAGCTGTACAATCTCCTAGAGATTGAGTTTTAGTGACCATTGGTCTGAAGTTACCATCGCGCATGCGACCTTTAACGATTGCGCACGCTGCACTGTAAGCTTGCTTACTCCCTGTAGCGGGTTGTGCTGATCCGTCAGTATAAATTATAAATTCGTACTGATCGAGAGGCAAAATTTCAGTGGGCAGAGGACATTCATGTTCATATTGCAGGAACGCTTGTGTTTTTAAATCAGGATCAAAAACATATTCAACATCCGTTGCAGCAAGAGAATTAACCCATTGTATCCATCTAGGATGTAAAGCTTTTGCATTTGGAATGCTCACTTTTGTAACCGCCTCTAAGGCTGGTACTGGAGTTACGACAATAATGCGTTTCCTTTGAGCTAGAGCTCTTTCTTTTGCTACAGCGGTTTGAACTGCTGTCAGTATTTTTTCTGTTGAAGTGAAGCGCATTTCTGCTTGTGTATACAAATGTGATTTGTATGCTATTGGTACTTTTTCGCCCTCATTAAATGTTAAATAGGTGAATCCGCATTGACCCTAAATTATTCGGATCACTATATTGCGTTTATTTACGTGTGTTTGTAAGTGATTTGTTGCTAACATGTTAGCTTGGAGTGAACGCAGGATTTCTGTGTGTTCTTGTGTCCAATGTTTTGTTGAAAAATCAGGTTTGATTAATTCGTAGAGAGGTTTAACCCTTTCTGCGTAATTTAGAATGTAAGTTCTTCCAAAATTTAGGAAACCCAAGATGGATTGTAAATTTTTCAGCGTTTTTGGAGGTTGGAGCAGCGCGCACTTTTCTAAAAAGTTAGCTGCCAGGCTCTTGCCTTCACTTGAAAGCTCATATCCTAGGAAAAGGACATTTGAGATGGGCAATTCTGGATTTTTTAAAGTTGAATTTATAGCCCTCAGAGTCGAAGCCCAATATAATGGTACTCACCCTGTTCAAGTGCCTATCTAGGTCATCGTCTGTCAGATAGATGTCATCGACATATGACAATGCCTCATTATCATACATTTGTAGTAACTCTGTTACCCTTGCTGAGAATAACCCCGGGCTGTTTTTGAACCCTTGTGGGAGTCTACAAAATTGACGCTGGGTCCCCATTATTGAGAAAGCTGTTAAGTACCTGCTGTCAGGTGCTATGTTCTGGCAAAAGAAACCATTTGAAATGTCCAATGTGGTTTTATATTTTTTGCGCACAATGTTATTCATTAATGCTGTACTATGTGCATTTTGCACTGCAAATGTTTTGGAACAAGTGTTTAAGTGTCTGTAATCCAAAACTAGACGGTATGTATTGTCTGGTTTGGATACAGGAAACAAAGGATTGTTCATTGAGGAGGTGCATGTTTCAATCACCCCTTGGTATTCAAGTTGATCTAAGATCTCCTTGACCTGTTTTTTAGCTTCTTGCTTTATTGGGTACTGCCTTTGTGCAGTAGGTTGATTTTTAACTGTATTTTGTGGTGAGGTGAGTCCTCATCCCATCCTACATGATTTTTGTATAATGCTGGGGCCTGGGCAACTGCCCATTTCCTGGCATAAGTATATTTTAGGTGAATTGGAATATGGTTGGAGAAGGCTGGCATAATGATGTCCTTGCCATGTGGGCACTACCTGGACAAAGTTTGGTGGCCAGTCCTTTTCTGCTAGAAGTATATCATAACCCCTTGAAAGTTTCTCCCAAAAGAGTGCTTTCACTTTTCTTGGTATGTCTCCCTCCATTCGGAGTGTTATTTCATATAACTTTTGTGGAGTACTAACCCTGGTGTCTACAGTCTCTACTGTGATGTACTCATTCAAGTCCACTATCTCCAGAAGTTCCTTCAGGTTCTGGCGAGCTATTGATACTTCTGCTGCACTGTCCAGCATTGTCTGAGCCCATTCTCCGTTCTTGAGCTGTGTTCTCAGTATTCTCGGCATGTCCGATCTTCAGACCTGCTACCTTCTTTTTTGTGAATTGAGGTTTTGATTTATTTTTCTGAACGTGTTTTTCGTCTTTGGATTTCACGCGTTCTTCTTTGTGATCTGACCGTCCTCTTCTTTCTGATGTCTGTGACGATATCTGAAAGGTACGAGAGGAACGTGTATCAGTATCTTGATACCTGTCAGGCGTTCTTAAATTATCCCTATTCCTGAGGTTATACCTCCTTTCAGAGGGCTCCTTTTGAGGAGACCTACCTCGGGATTGAGAACGTCTCTCGTTTGAATTTTGTTTATTAGTTTCCAACTTCTTTTTAGAAGATGTAGGATTTTGTTTAATAGAGTCCTTCTCAGGACTTTCAGATAGTTTTGGCTTCAAAGGTTTTCCACCCAAACTATCTCTGCCTAAGATTGTTCTATTATTCTGGGTAGTTCGTGTTGATGTTCTGTAACATCAAATTCCCTTCAGCGTTGGCGGATCGCCACTGATGCTGCCTCTCCTTTAATATTAGATAATATTATTGTTGAGACCTGGTCGAAGTTTTTCAGTAATTTCATACCTAAATTCAGAGCAGGTTCTGCCCCGTATTCGTTTTGAATTTGTTTCAGGACATCTGGTATTACTGCTATTGACGGAACACCATGTGTTTTAGTATAGATGGCAGCAAAGACTGTGCCCCAAGTGGTGCAGTCTTCCAGCTGTGGTATGATCCCCATTGGTAAACAGACTGTTAGGATTCTGTGTTTCTCAAAAGGGCTAGTATTTGGAAATACTGCTTCGATTTGAGTACGTTTTTGAGCTATCCAGAATGGAATTTGTTCACGTTTTGTGGGCATTTTACCCATGACTGCGTGTAACGTCTGTGGAGTAATTTTTAGTGTATACCCCTGTTGTGGTGTATGATTTGGAATGGTCATTGGTGGTTGGACTGTGAAAGTCCGCATGACATATTGGACTAATTGTCTCTAAATTTTTATTAACTCTTGTAGTTGAGTAAGTAATTCATCGTCTGACATTTCTTCGATGTCAGGATGAGGTGTGTAGCCGGCTGGAATCGTCCATGTTGCTCCTGGTCTATGTAGTGGACCGAGCCTGGTAATGTTTTTGTGATGTTTTAGGGCGCCTTTAAACCAGAGATTATGCTCCTGGTATGTGAGTGGAATTTCAATATCCTCGAAAGGAATATATTCCTCTGGTGGTTCATCTTCTTTAAAGAAGTGAAACATTTTTGTTACTGGATTTGATTCTGGGAATACTATCCATGAATAGAATACCTCTGTCTGAAAAGATTCGTGTGACTCTATCACGAAAACTGCTCTACCACCTCTTGGTGTTAGGCCGTGTCTTATAAGTTTTAGAGTGATGGCTCTCCTTAAGTTTGGAGTGATGTTTATAACACCCTCATCGGTTTCATGTAAACCTGTAAAATTAAAAGCTGTTACGACTGGATCAGCCGCAGCTACGCCGTTATCGGTGTTAGTATCCCCGTTCAGGGACATTGTTTTTTGAAAAATGTAGATCAAGTTTCAAGGAAACAAAGATAAGGTGCACAATATTTTGGAACACTGTATCTTTCAACGTTGAACAAACCATACAGCTAATATATAGGATTTTTGTCCTATTCAGCTTTGGTGGATACTTAACCCTACCCACTCCAGACGTCTTATGGAGTATGTGAGTAGGGGTCTCTGAGAAAAGCACAACTGAGTTACTCAGTATCTAGCGTTAAATTAGTGCCTTACCAAACGTTGGGCGCCATGTAGTGTAGTTCCTATTTCCCTAATAGGCTCTGCGCATTGGAATAATATACCCTATAGATTTGACATAGGACTGAGGTCAGTATGTCCCTATCGAGTATATTAAACTTAATTACTTTGTACCAGCTAACTCAGAGGCCACTAGAAACTCCTTGTAAACAAGAAGGGAGCAGTTTCTGGCAACCGCATAAACATGACAACTTTGTTTCCCTTTAGAATCGGAACACTCTCAGAATCGTGGAAACAATAGATAACAGTTTCACTCAGCTAATCGTGCATGCTTAGTTTCTTCAGAGTTACACAGAAAGAATAGACGGGCGTTTCAATAAAAGGATTTATTGAACAGTCTTGTTTCTCGTGTAAGAGATATGAGCTGTTACAATCGTAAGACAGTATGCAAGATATATTATGTACAGCGTAAGCAGTAGGAAGAAATAATACTGCGCTAGCATTATCTTTTAGCTATGACACATATATTCCTATACATAAATAACATAAGCTAAAAATGCGATTACTCATAAGATGCTTCTCTAACTAGTTCTACCCCAGTGTACCTAACCTAAGTGTGGTGCAAGGTAAGAAGTAGGTGATGTATTCTATAGTATGGTATGCTAAGTCTAGTATGCCAAGTTTAGTATGCCAAGTCTAGTATGCCAAGTCTAGTATGCCAAGAGTCCCTCTAGGTTCTAGTCAGCTCCATACCTTGAGAATGAGAGAGGTGGGAATCTCTTTCCGGGTCTCGAACTCTAACACCCCGCGAAGGGAGTCAGAACACTGGAAGCTGGATTCTCTGCGAGCAGGGATGACAGCGTCTCTTGTCAGTGCGTCAGGCAGGGCTACGGGCTCCTCTAAAGTCGAGGTCTCTTCCTACTTGCTTGGGCAAGGGAAGGTATATTTATACCTGGTTGGTGCCTTGGAATGTTAGCATTGACGTAAAGTCGGGCAGAGGAAGACATCAGGAATGAACCCTTAAGGAATAGCGGTTCATGCATAATAAATGAGTTCTTGGAGAAATCAATAATCCTGTGCTGGGGGAACTCCCAATAGCTTAAGGGTCTGGTTTCTAAGAACTCGTGACGTTGGGGTGGACGGATGTAGGTGACCATGCCTGTATTTGGATCGCATGGCTAATGCCTAAATAAGGACTGGAATCTTATGCCTATATAAGGGCAATGCGAATTGTGCCTATATAAGGACATGTTTCGGGAAAACCTATATACGGACACCTGAAGCGGAATACAACACAGGGTAGCTGCAGTGACTGGAGGGAGAGACCTGGAAGGGGTCACAGGGAGCAGAGGGTGTGGTAGGTGGTGGTGAACAGACAGAAAAGTATTTCCAGGCCCCCAGAGGACATCCAGGACTCGTGATGGGAACAGCAACTCCCCGGGGAGCCAGCAGGGACAAACCAGGCTTGTGGGAGTGAAGAGGGAAGCCAAGAGAGAGGACGAAGAAGTGGTACAACAGTGAAGCCAGGAGCATGGGGTCTCGGGCCCAGGAGCAGCAGAGTGTAGTCAGCGTACGAGGGGGGATACAATAGAAGGGATTGAAGAGATACAATAGGAGGGCCCTGACTGCAGATTGCACAGAGGGCAGCAAATGAAAAGAACATGGGCTGGGCAGGGCAGGGTGGGTAACAGACTATGCCTGCTCCTAGTAACATTCAACAATGCATAGAAAACTGACTGCCATGAAACAGCAAAACAACAGCGCAGGAAACAGTCACTCAGGCAATATGACAATACTCATCCATCCATCTGGAGGGTGCCGAAGACACATACAGGTAGCAGTCGGAGCAGGCAAGCAGCAACTGGAGCAAAGGTGGGCACTTCAGTCCTTGGACAAACTGGGTTTCAGCAGGGAACGGGACTTATCGCACCCTAGTCATCTGCCACCTCTTGTATCTCCCTTGTGCTTGCCAGCCTGGGACCTGCAGCCTGTCCTGATGGTGACCCCCCCTGCGGGCTCCACTCCTCACTCACCAAGGGGAGGTCATCTGTAGAGTGAATCACCACTGATGCCTCCACAGGTGCTGTGTCCAACTCCTGGTCCATGAGGCCCTCCAGGAATGACCACAAATCCCCAGGATCAAGGAAGTACCTAGACCTCCATCCTTCGTGGTCCACATGCGTGCGAGCTCGAAAAGGTCAAATTTGATATCCAGCTTCAGCAGTTGGGGCCAGAGGGTTAGTGGGGCCTTTCTCTTGCCATTGGTTTCCTAGGAGAACCCACTGCAATGCCGATCTCATGGCCCTCAAAGTCATATGGTCCGTAGGTACAAGCGCCAGTCAGGAGTTGCTGAACCTGCTTATGATGAAGGAAGCAGGCGATGAACGGGAGCACCCGCCCCGGTGTCGCCTAGTGTTGTGGACCCATGTGGTTGTTCAGTGCATCTCCAGAGGAGAAGAAAAGGTCAGTCCCGTGAGGGTATGAAGGAGGTCCCTGAGGAAGCCACAGTCATCAGACCCTTCCACACGATCCGGGAATCCAAAAAAACTGAGATTGTCCCTATGACTCCGGTCCTCTAGGTCGGTGAGTTTGTTGCATAGATACCATAGTTCTGAGTACCGGGCTGGGATGCAATGGAGTCGCTCTTCCACTTTCGACATGCGGTGCTCCACCCCCCTGCACCCAGCTATGTTGGCCCGGATAGACCTCAATTTCGCAGTGAGGTTGGACATCTTGGTGTCCATGCCCTCCAGGCAGCGGCCCACCGCTGTGATTTCCTGGAGGATGCGATCCATTGTAGGGCCCAGAGGAGGGTGAGAAGGAGCAGGGTTGGTGAAGCAGTGGTCGGCACAGGGGGGCAGACATGGAGAAGGATTGTGAAACAACCTCCATGAAAAGCAGCTGATGGGTCGACTTACCTGAGGGCATCACCGGGTTTGTGGTTGGGAGGAGGGTACTCGGCCCACCAGCAGGTCTGTCGAGGGCCTCAGCAGATGGTTAGGCTGCCCGCACTGTGGTGAGGAAGAGCAGGTGTTGGCCCCCCCATGGCCAGAAGTCAGAAGAGGGGCCCCCTCTCCCATTTGTTTAAGGCCGGGCTCTGGGGAATGGGATCCATGGTGCTGAAATTAGCCTGGGAAGGGGGACCGCACGGCCCCCTTCCTCCATTGGATAATGGCCAGAACCCAGGGATGAGGTCCCTTTCCCCATTGGAAAAAGGCCGGGCCCCATGGGATGGGGTCCCCAGGGCCAAACACAGTCCTGGGAGGTAGGCCATATGGCCCCCTCCTCCATTGGATAATGGCCAGGCCCCAGGGATGAGGTCCCCGGGGCTGAAATCGGCCTAGGCCATTTGTTTAAGGTTGGGCCCTGGAGCAGCCAACCCCTGCCACACACAGCCAAAGGCTGTGTGTGGCACAAGGTTGGGTGGTTATGGGGGTTGGCTGACAGGCCTGGCCACAGGTCAGGCCCTGCTGCAAACTGCTGCTGCACACAGCTGACGGCCATGCATGGTGGAAGCGGTATTAATTTAAAGCAATTAAATTTACTCATGTTAAAAAATGTAGAAATTCACTGAAAAAAACAAAGGTCACAGGGAGCTTATAGTTAGGAAATAGAGTTAAAAAGGGATTACATTTCACTCGTACAAAACCAGAGAAATTCAGCAGTTATAGTTAGCCGAGCTACCTATAACTTATGCCCCCGCAGTGCACTGCTTATGACCTCCCATGTTACATCACTCATGACATGGTCAGTGACATCACTCATGACATCAATGATGGCATCTCAAATGACATCACTGACGACATCTCAAATGACATCACTCATGACATCATCCAGTGATTATGAGTGTTTTCTAAAAGTTACTGAGTGTTAAACAGATATACTAAGGTGAGTGACTGTGGGAGTGCCTGTATGGGTGAGTGAGTGGGTGTGTAAGTGGTGTATAGAAGAGTGAGTGGGTATGTGACAGACTGTATATATGAGTGAGTGGGTATGTGAGTTTTTATAAGGGTGAACGAGTGGGTGTGTCAGTGGGTGAACGAGTAAGTGAGTGGCTGGGTCAGTATCTGTATGGGTGAGTGAGTGGGTATATAAGTGGCTATAATGGTGAATGAGTGGCTGTATGGGTGAGTGTGCAGGTGTATCTATGGCTGTAAATGGTGATTAAGAGAGTGCATGAGTGGCTGAATGGGTGACTCAGCAGGTACATAAGTGTCTTTATGGTCGCATGAATGGGTGCATAAGTGGGTGTATTGTTGAGTGAGTGGGTGTGTGAGTGGTTGTATGGGTGAGTAAGTGAGTATGAGAGAGGTTGTATGGGAGAGTATTTGCTTGTCTCAGTGACTGTTTAGGTGAGTGAGTACCTGGGTTAATAGATGTATGAGTAAGTGAGTGGGTGTGTGAGTGTGTGAGTAACTATATGGGTGAGTGGCTGTATGAGTGACTGTATGGGTGAGTGAGTAGGTGTGTGAGTAGCTGAATGGCTGACTGATTCATTGTGTGAATGGCTATTCACTGAAAAAACAAACGTTAAAGTAATGATATAGTTAAGTGTCATAAAAAGATCTGTTATTATGTTGGTTTTTTTAAGTAGGAAATAGTGTGACAACATTAATGTTTTGAACTAAACAAAACAAGGAAATTCACCTGTTATAGTTAGCAGAGCTAACTATAACCTCCGCTCCCACCATGCACTGCTTATGAACCTCACAAATTACATCACTCATAACATGTTCTATGACATAATTTATGACATCACTGATGACTTCCAAAATGACATCACTGATGACATCATCCAATGAATGTGTTAGTTTGTTTATAGTTCACATAGTGGTGGGTAACTCCCATATTACTTTTCTACCTTATTTTGTAGTGCTTCTGTCCAGCTAATCGGTATAAGTGTTTACAAAACACATGTGCTCCTGCACCATAGGTGTGCAGAGGTATTGAGCATGTTATAAATCTTTGTATTGAAGAGCAACTCTGTGTGCAGGTGACAGTTGACTTGTGTTCATTATGTTCCACACATGTTTTAAGGCACTGCAAAAAAAGTTTCTAGCAGGGCAAAGATTCTACCTACTGCATACTAAGTATTGTAAGCTGCCTTGAGTTATTAGACAGAATCGCCTCAGCATGAGAATTTCTACTTAACATATAAGACTATGTGCACCAGGTACTAACCTATGTACATGTGCTTGTTTTGCTTCAGAAGAATGGCTATCTGTAAAGTTTTCACCACAGTATGAAGACTGCAGGTAGTATGATCTTCACTATCTTCAGCCCTTGGCTGTTTTAAGTGAGCAGTCGCTTTTTGGACACGTTTTGCATAGAGTGTGCACTGTGCTTAGTAGATACTTTTTCATGCTCTGTGGTGTATTTCTCAATAGCATTTCACTGTCTGCAATCAGGTGGTACAGAGTAAACTCTCTCCATTGAGTAAACACTGTTGACAGTACCCACTTTTCTACTCATAGTCATTTCTCAATGTAGGTTCAGTGACTGTCACGGTTTTGATACAGGTAAAGAGTGCCCATAGTAGGGGATTAGTTATGTAACAGGACTTCAATATCTAGAGGAACTTGGCTTTCTCTGAACAGTTGTATACAGATTGAACACCTTGTGTAGGATAGGTTACTCTTTCACCTGTGGTTCATAACCAACAGGAACTTGAATACCCATGAAGTGTATGACATAGACTCAATGTTGCAAACAACACAAGCTTGCTTCACCTGCATGTATGATAGCTGTGAGGACCCTGCATATTATTCTGTGCTATTTTGCACTTACTTTCATAGCTCTAATGGTATACACGTTTAAAGAGCAATGTGTACAAAGGAAGCTTGGATGATGTCATCAGTGAATTAATTTTGAGATGTCATCAGTGACGTCATAGAACATGTCATGAGTGATGTCATATGTGACATCACTCATGACATGCAGTCATAAGTGATGTCATAAGCAAGGGAGCAAGGCGAATTTCGTTTTTTTTGTTGCTCAAAACTTTAATGTTGTCACTGACAAATTCACCTCACTATAATGTTACATTGACCTTTGGTTTTTTTCAGTGAATTTGTAAGGTTTTTATCACACCTTACTATAACAAATTTCCAGTGAATGTGCAGGGGTTCTGTATACATAAGTAAAATTTAATTACAATAAGTAAATCCAAGCCCCTGCTGACCAAATTTTGATAAACAAATGTTATTGATTTTAAACCACAGAGGGAGATAAAATAGAACAAGTGACACACTGGTATCTTGATACAGAAAGTGAGGCAGTGTCCCAAAAAATCAGCAACATTCAAATGAAGCTTTACAGCCATAGTAAGCATCTTCCACGCCTCCCTACAGGTTGCATGTCTAGACAACTTGGCCCAACCATTGACCCCAAACCTGTCCATGCTTATGAGGGCAGCCCCTTGCCTCATAGACTGGCCATTCCTGTTGCGCACACCAGTTCACACCTCGTGCCACAATGGCAGGGTGGGAGGTCTACGGGACATCCATCGAGCAGCAGTATCACATTTGGTGACCAAAAGGGCTCTATGCATCTCTCCAGTCCTCATCCTCGATAGGGCCCAACCGGCCCTCCCACCGGATCCTAAGGTGATTCAATGTACCGGGGGTGTTAATTTTCAAAATATGCTAAATCCGGGATATTCTGCCACGGCCCAGGTTGCCCATAAGAAGCTTGACCTCAAGTGGACTAAACTCTGGCAGGGTGTCAGTTTCCAGGATGTGAGTGTGGAGTGCATGTTGGAGTTGAAGGTATTTGTAAAATTGGGTGTGGGCAAGGGTGTAGGTGGTTCGGCGGTCCTGAAAAGAACGTATGTGTCTTCTGCACCAGATATCCCCAACTGGGTAATGCCGATAAGGTCCCTGCCCTTAAAGCCTAGGAGTGTTGCCACTTCTTTCAGCCAAGTGCTATGCCAGAAAGGAGTTTGCTGTGTAAATTTGGTGCTCTATTGAGAGCAGCTCTCCAGGCTAGGAGAACTACTCTGGTCACATGGGAAATAGAAATAGGGACCGGAGAGCCATAAAACATGGCTTGCAGTCGAGGGAAACCAAACAGGGACAATTCCAATCAATACGCTGGGTACGACTACCCCCCATTAAACCAGTCATGGATGACTAGGAGAAGAGAGGCCAAGTAGTGAAGGTAAAGATTAGTCATCCCCAGGCCACCATCATAGGGACCTTGTTGACAATGAGTGAGTGCAAGACACGTTTGAGACTCATGCCATAGAAATGATGTGGTCCTACCTTCTAGAGCCCGGAACAAATTTCGCAGCAAATGAAGCAGTAAATTGTGAAAAATTTACAAAAAACACGGCAGAATCATCATCTTATATAAAGCTATACATCCTATGATGTTCAAGGGAAGAGATTGCCACCTAACAAGGTCGGAATTGGCCTTTCAAAATAGGGATTGAAGATTGAGGGTCAAGGTGAGTCCAGGGTGTAAGGCGACCCAAATGCCTAGCTACTTGAAATTGAACCAACGGAGATGAATATTTGTTTGCCAATCAAAGCAGTCTCTAGAAGAAGCCAAGGGAACCAAAACAGCCTTGGAGGGGATCATCTTCAGACCCGAGGCAGTCTCAAAGTTTCATAGGAGATGAAGGCTGCGAGGACCCCTCGTAGAGGGGTCCGCAAGATAAAGAATGACATCGTCCACATACAGAGCTATACGATTCTCCTGGTTGCCACTCCATACCCATCCCTTGGGGGCAGTCTTGCCTAGTCCCCCCCCCATAGGGAAGGTTTTGGAGAGTACACCATTAATCTGGAGTCTTGCGGTGGGGTTGGAGATAAAGGGTTCGAACCATCCCACAGAATCAGGGACCGAAGGCAGCCCACAACAGCACTAGTTGAAGGTAACCCCAGTCCACTGTATCAAAGGCCTTTTTAAAATCAAGGAAAAGTAAAGCTATATCATGTGGCAATCGATGACGGTGAGCCAGGGCCACGTGAAGGCGTCGAAGGCAGTGCCTCGTGCTTCGGGTTGACATGAAACCACATTGGTCCGGGTGGATCAGAATAGAAAGGACTTGTTTGAGGCGAGTAGCCAACATAGTGGCAAAAATGTTCACCTCCCCATTAAGAAGGGATGTCGGACGATAGTCTGAGCATGACCTGGAGGGAAGTTGTATTTTGGGGATCACCACGATAGTGGAAAGGTGCCATCATGAAACACTTCCTTGTAAAGGAACAGAAGGTGGGGAATTAGTATCTCATGGAATATAGTGTAGTATTCTGTAGGAAAGCCATCAGGTCCGGTAGTTTTCCCTGGAGCCATGTCAGGGTTCGTCTAGCATTCGGACCTCAGCTGGGGATAGACATCGGAGCGGAACGGCATCAAGGAAACGGGCAGGAAATTCTGAGCCCTCATAACTGCAGAAATATGCTCAGAGTTCAGTACCAAGAGTTTGGATGAAAGTCCCATCTTGAAGATACCAGGCATTAAGGTGCCACATAGGGCTCTGGCCGGACCTAGGGGGTCCAAGATGGAGGAGAAGGGTGGAGTGGCCTGAAATCTAGTGGGGAAGAATTTTAATTTCTGAAATAGCTCGGCAGTTCGAAGCAGGTAAGAAAACCAGATCTATCCGTGAAAGAGTATGATAAGCCGTGACGTATGTGTGAAGTGATGATGTGTCGGTGCCGTATCCTTCAGGCGTTCCAGAGGCCAAGAGTAGTAGTCCAATCTGAGAGGTGGCGTGTCTCGGCACGCCAAGGAATATATATGGGAATCCAGTAGTATCTAGCTATGGGTCAAGTACTGCATTAAAGTCACCCCCAATCAGTGTAAGACCCTGTGGAAGGCTCAAAAGGAGTTTGTAGAGATCTCGGAGGCAGGCACTAAGGGATGCAGACAGTGCATAGACTCTCACTAGAGTATCCTGGCCCTCCAGTGTTCCTGCCAGGGCAAGGAAGTGACCCTGTGGGTTTGCACGTTTCACGAGAAACAGAGAAAGGAAAGGAATGCCGCAACAGGATGGCTACCCCTCGAGATCAACTGGTATATCCTGCATGAAAGACCCTATCAATAGCCTTGCGCACCAAGAAGACCATTAACATTCCAAGACAATGCTCAAAAGGTCATCGCTATTGGGGATGAGAGTGATCGCTTGCAATGAAGAAGGGTCTATCATGACCCGTATAAGGAACAGGTTGCGTAGCAGCAGAGTGTAACAAGGAGTCTGATTTGAAACGCCCCATTGTGATTATTACGTAGGTGTGTGTCAAATCCTAGGAAAGGAAGCAAAAAATGAACATACATGCAGTACAATATGAACAAATGAAATATCACCAACATGTGTCTAAATCCCCACCTCCCAACTCCCACCCCTCCCCACACTTCTACCCCACAAGAATCTGTCACCCTAAAAGGAAAATTCGTTAATAAAAACAACTTATTCAACAATGCAGGCACATCAAAGTGAAGAACCCCATCTTAGTGAAGAATATGTCAATAATTGACATTCTGTTTGAGAGAAACATTTGCCAAGAAGACATAAGAACAACCTAGCAAATGAGTGCAATCAAGTGAACAGACAAACCAAACCCTCTATATTGAGCCCCTGACCACACTGGAGAATCAAATTGTGGGGATACGAGAGAGGTCTGTGTTCATTTGAGGAACAGCTGGTGCAGATGCAGGAGAGTATGGAGGATCATCCCGATCTGGTCCCCGCCCCTACCCATCAGAATCAAGGTTGGAGTGCATCAGAGATGGCAATGGGGGTCACGCCAGGGGGGATTGCGAGAACGATTTGGTTCGGGCAGTTTAAAGTCTCCTTTGGGAATGGGTGCGCTGTCTGCATGGTTTGGGCAACAACACCGGTCCTTGAGGGTCAGCACAGCCCAAACGATGTGATGAAGAAGCGATGTTGCCTCTGAGTGGGCAGTGCTCAGTAAGCCATTGCCAAGCAGACTCCGGGTTGTCAAAAAAGGAGATTTGTTAGCGTGAATGTCGCAGAGTCTAGCAAAGAACAACAATCCCCATGCCCTAAGTTTTTGCTTGACCTCTGTGTAAGATCGGCATCCCTGCTGCCCCTCTCAAGTGTAGTCAGGAAAAGGGAGGACCTTGCTATCTCCACACCAGAGCTCTTATCATAGCTGAGCCTCCCTAAGGATAGCATCCCTATCTCTGTAATTAGGAATGCGAGCGATCATTGGCTTGGGGAGGCCGCAGGAGGAGGCTTGGGGGTCAGCGCTCGGTGGGCCCTTTCTATTGCAAACCAGGAGGATAAATGTTCAGGGGGCATCCAGGATTTAATCCAATATTCTAAAAAGTCCATGATCTGTTGATGTTCAGTGCCTTCCGTACCTCCAGGGATGCCAATTGCACACGTTATTGAGCCTAGAGCAATTTTCGGCATCCTTGGCGCATCTATGAAGCTCTGTCATGCAGGTAAGTAGAGCAGAGACCTGGGTTTTAACAGTGCAAACTTCATCTACAACTGTAAAGATGAGGGATTCAGCTTCCTTAATACGTGCGGTGGCGTTTCGAAGATCCTGGAGAAGTAGTCATTCTCACCTTTCCAATTTTGGTCTCTACTGCAGTTTGCAGCGTCTGAATGACTTGAAGGATAGCGGTGAGGTCACTGGACGAAAAGGTGGATTTATCTCCCTCGGTGGAGCCCGCTGGTAGGTCCAGTCGTGTATTGGTCCATGTGGGTTTGCTATGTTGTGGAGTGGGTAGGCTTGTCCTTACCCATAGAGGCGAGATCGCTGGTTGTCTAGGTCCCTCGATGGAGGAGAGTCAGCCCGCTTGCCATGAAATTGCAGCAGCATGAGCTGCCAGGTCCGGGGTTATGGTAACTGTTGTTCACTACAGGAAGGAAGAGGTGTAGGTGGAGAGGTGGTTAAAAGCGGGGTATCATTACTGACTACACCATATAAACTCCAAGAATCTCTACTGCCTGGCAGAACACAGGAGCAAACAACTCAGGGTGAGTCGATAGTCAAAGCAGAGGTGAGGGGGGCCTAGTCAATCTGGTAGGTTAATGAGGTAGGTGGGGGAGGAGGCTGGGAAACAGCATCAAAGTTACCTTAACATCGAAAGATCAACGGGATATAGTACCGGTGAAACCTTGAGGAGCGGAGCACAATGGAGA
The DNA here is from genome assembly GCA_963921515.1 of Calotriton arnoldi. Classification (NCBI taxonomy): domain Eukaryota; kingdom Metazoa; phylum Chordata; class Amphibia; order Caudata; family Salamandridae; genus Calotriton; species Calotriton arnoldi. The sequence goes on along the minus strand of CAWUFW010008810.1, from coordinate 41,455 downwards.
GGAGCCTCGATGTCGCCGGGTTCAGCGGGTGAGCCGAGACACCGCAATAAGCACTGAGAGAGAACAGGGGAATGCAGGTCTGAGCCCCCCGCGGCGTTTGACATACTCGTAAGCCCCCACGCGGTCTGCCTGACTTTAAAATGGCGGCCACCGGGACAAAAGCAAGGCATCCAAATGCAAGGTGTGATCTCACTGACGCAGTTGGCGCGACCGGGAGGTGAGCGAAGCTCGGGGGCACACCATGCTGGCCAGCTGGGGTGATCCTGGGGTTCCACACAAGCGGTGTCTTGCCCTGGGAGAAAAATGGGGCAGAGTTAACACCCAGCATTTGGCTGTGCTAGATAGGAGCTACCAAGATGGCCGGGGCCTCACTGCGGGTGCTTGAGCCAGGCGGGAGACCTGACTTCATGGCACAGTTCCGCCTGCCCTTGAGCGCCCTCCTCTTTCCACAATATGGAGCCCAGCATGGCCTCAAGATCAGCCCGGGGATCCAGCATGCTGCTTCCCCCACCACCATCCGGCCTTCTACCCCTATGGACATCTCCAACTCGGGGATCCCTCCAGACCCAAGACCACCACCCTTGAGTGCAACACCACCTGAACACCTGGCTGAACGATGGCAAGAATTTCCTGCTCTGTAAATATGTAATATATAATTGTCCAAGCCTAATCGCTGTTAAGATGTAATCCTGAGTGAATTTGCAATTTGTATATATATATATCTCTAACCACTAGTATATGTAGTAGACCTTTGTACTTACTACCATTCCTATGTGATTTTAGAGTTTATCTGTTTGTATCTCTTCCTTGAGTGACTTTACAACTTGTACATTTGCAATTTCTCCCTCCTTTTACTCCACTTGTATATATATAACTCTAACCACTAGTATATGTAGTAGACCTTTGTACTTACTACCATTCCTATGTGATTTTAGAGTTTATCTGTTTGTATCTCTTCCTTGAGTGACTTTACAACTTGTACATTTGCAATTTTTCCCTCCTTTCACTCCACTTGTACATTTGCAATTTTTTCCTGTTTATATCTCTTTTGTAACTCATGTAATCCAAAGTCCTTATGTAACGCAACTGGTTCTTTTGTAAAGCGCTCTGACACCTTCGGGTAATGTTCGCGCTATATAAAATCGCATTAAATAAATAAATAAATCTTCAGGAAGACATCACCCCCTGCACAGGTAGAGACAGCGAAGAAGAGTGCCCAACAATGCATCTAAGCCAGGTCACACTGCTCAAGACCCAGGGACTTTCAAGAATTAAAGCACAGTCCTGCACAAGGCCCAGTCATCCTAATTTGTCTAGGCACCTGCCGCAAGGAGAGGCCCAGCCAGGCGCGATGCAGCACCACACAGGGCTGCCCCCTACAAGTTGCCCACACCCAACACTCAGGAGGGGGAAGATCGGTGCGAGAAGCAGAGGCCGAGCACCGTCCAGGGGCACTACTGCAAGTGACAAGAGCTCAGGCGGAAATCCCTCAGGAGCTGAAGGCCAGTCACTCACCGGCCAGAGCAATATTTTGATCTGCTTCTCTGCCCTCTTCATTGCGGGCAGGTAAAGAGATCAAACGTCCGCTTCTAGCGGGCAGGAGCATTTGTAAAGCTCCTGTGCACTGAGAGCAGATTTGGTGTCTGCTTCCGCTTGGCAGAAAATTAAAAAATACTCCCGCCAAGCGAGAGCAAACACAGGTTTCCGCTGCGGGAAGGGAAACCGCTATGTACCGGGGGTGGGTTCCCTGGGACATAGCTGCTGAGCCGGCCCAGGGGGCTGGGGTCCCTGGGGCCATTATGGTTCAAGGACGGGGGCAGGTGGCCCCACTCCCTTAACATAATTGCTCGGGGGTGGGTTCCTCAGGCCTTTAATGGCTTGGGGAGGAGGGTCTTGAGGATTCCCTCCCCATTTTGTCAAATTTTGGCTGGCCCGGGGTTGGCTCCCCGGGGCCTTTGAAGGCTTGGGTAGGGTGGCTGCATGGCCCCCTCCACATATAAACAAATTTTGGCCCAGATGGTGGGCTCCCTGGGGCCTTTGGAGGCTCGGGTAGGAGGGCCGCATGGCCCCCTCCCCATTTTGTCAAATGCCGGCTTCAGGGGTGGGCTCTCTGGGATCTCTGGGAGCTCGGGAAGGGCCATGCAGCCCCCTACCCTTTATGAATGCATGGGTATTCTGTGTTTGGGACCCTCTTTCTTCTCAGCCCCGCTTGATGGATCAACCCAAAACTTTACAGGAAGTAGCTGAGGTGGATGAACTTTTTTGGGGGGAAGTTTTGTGTAGATTCGTCAAACGGGGCCAAAGTTATTAGCAAACCAAAAAACACTCCTTCTATGGAAAAGCAGACCTAACTATAATTATATACAGTGCTTTGCCATTTTTGCAGCAAAACCTTCAAGAATATGATTAGCTAGTGCCACCAAACCAAATTGAAAAATTCCAAAAGCCTTTTGCCACTCCAGGCACAGTATTACAGCTTTGAATTGGTACAATACCATCCAAGACAACCTGGAATGAATAAAATCAGTCCCTGACACATGCGCTTTTCTCTTATTAGAGCTTGTTAGGGAGATATATCTTTGTCCAGTTACGAGGGAGCAGCCAGTATAAGTCAAAGCTATGCAAATAAGGAAGTAGATAACTCTGAGTAGTTCCCAAGTTTTAGGTGGAGGGAAGTTCCTTTATATGGCCCACTCTACAACACCAATGGCACTCTAAAACTGCTGACCTCAAATGTTTGTTTTTCTAAGTGTGTCTGTAATTCTAACATGCAATTTGTGAGGCAAAGTATTTTACTCATGTATAATGTCTGTACTCTGGTCATAAACTTGAATTTGAAGTTTGCACTGTAGTGATAAATGTGTGAATGTACATTTTGAAGGAAGTAACCCACTTAGGGCCACCCAGGTCACCTCGGACCACCTCTCAGCCTCCCATGCTAAACGAAGAGTCAGATAAACAGTGGAGAATATACACCAATAATCATTTATTATATACGCTCAGAGTGGGGCTCCGTCTGCACAGTCTCGAGAGAGTACTACAGAGGGAACTCAGGAACAGTAAGCATAAGGATATGTTATATGCATTGCATGGTCAACTTATAACATGCCCACAGTGGAATTTTCCCAACAGATGTCAGCGAACAGCGTAAAGACAAAAAAAAGGTGTCTACTCTCGTATCTTGCACAGCTCAGAACACTTTCAAGGTCGTTCCACCCTGGGCTGCAATCAAACTGCCAGACAGGTGGGAGAGGTTCTTTATCGAGGGAAAGCTATGCACTGGCACAAACAGTTTCTCGTTACAGAAACGAAACTTAGCAAGGGCATTTCTTGGAATCAAACAGGATTTGTTTCGAACAGTACATAAAATGGCGGCTGAAGAAGAAAATGGGGTAGTGAATGCTAACTTATACATGGCATTCAAGAGCATCAACGAGCATAATCTAACAAACCCTCCTTTTAGCATGAGCTAAAGACATTTTCTATTTAGAAAGTAGGTAAGACTGGCACATATTCAGGGGTAACTGTGACATCATCATGATTTGATACAGCATCAGAATTAGACATGTAATCAAGGTGGAGCTGTGGGCACTTTTTACAGTTGATGTCCGATATTGGGACAGCATGGAGGGATGTGTCTTCAAATATTCCCTCGTCTATATTCATGAGATCATCGATATCATTCTGTAACATCATAGCGGGATTCGTAACAGAGGCAGATATTTTCTGTTTGGGTGTTAAAGCAGTGGCACAATAGGAACAACAAAGCGGGATACATTGAATGAGAATACAACAGAATATTAATACTGCTATGAAATAAACAATTTCCTTTAGGATCCAACCCCAATTACCTAAGAAAGACCAACTCCACTTTCCACTTTCCATACCTTTGACATTATCAATGATATTCATAATGTGTTGTGTTATGTTCTTTTCCAAATTCTCTATACCCATAACACACTGGTCACCAATTATTGCGCAAACACCACCACTCTTGGCCAACATAAAATCCACTGCATATCTAGTCTGTTCCGAATACACCCGCATGCTTTCTAACTGAGTAGTAATATCTATCAAGGCCGCCACTGTAGTGTTGGATAAAATCTGCAGTTTACATCCGAAGTATTCTCTAGCTTTCTCACCCCTGGCCATAGCAGTGCCACCCAAGGTAAATATGGAGGACAGGATGTATCCAAATGTTATACGATTGCTATAGCTATTCACTTCCAACTCTGTTACCCCTTCGCAAAATTCTTTTGTTAGTGTCCTTTTTACCCATCTTGTTTTAGTTCGGATGTGTTTACATGGAACACCTAAAGGCAGTACCATTGCGAGAGCCACATCATCAGTACCATTGTAGACATTTGAATAAGTCCCATTGGACAGAAAGAAAAACCCTGGGTGGGCATATATCGGCCCCTCATAATCCATTGCAGCATATCTGGAATTCATTCCAGAAGTGTTTGGATCTGATTTATTTACTAGGGAAAGGGTGCTTTTATACAGTATTGTCCCTGAACAATTGATGTACAAAGAAGTATCTGTAACGTTCACTATGGGGCAAAAAGAAGCATAATAACCAGCCTCTCGAGGTACTGTGAATTGTTAACAATGCCAACCCGCAAGAGTTATATTCTGTTCTTTCATATAAAAATGATCACAATATGTGTTGTTATCACAGCCGTGGTAACCCTCACCCTGTGGTTTTCGGTAGTACAGACATGGTCCGGGGTAACCAAATCCGAACAGTCCCTTTACCTCCACAAACTGTGGTGGCCGAGTGTATGTGTAGTTAACAAGTATGAAGTCCAAAGGCTAGTGACAGAGCTGAGAGGATAGCAGGCAGGCCCCTTCCCAAAGAATCTCCTATGAGTTTTCACAAACATGTTATTCATGGCAGCCCTCCTATTACGTCTCAGAGGAATGTGTTCACCTATGTTGAGTGTGGGTATACTATGTGTATCTGCCAGGAACCATGATACCCCCACATACTATTACTACCACCATTACCAGAGCAATGACACACACAATTTTACTTTCTGTAGACCAAATTGCACTGCATTGTCTAGGGGCAATTGGCTGATCCTCCTCATTAATTTGTCTACCAAAAGGATGCATAATGAAACAAGAGAAGAAACGCAAAAATGATAACAAAATGTAAGTGTTCCCAGTGTCTGTCAGAGCCTCACTAGTACAGGCACCTATCGTCCATCCGTTGGCGCTCTTGAGCACCGGCAGCGGAGCTTGCTCCGTACTAAGCTCTTTCCTAATCTAACCTACATCGATAAAGGTGGTATACTTTTCAAAGTATACTTTCCTGACTAATGTTTTTACAACAAGAGCAAAACAGATGCAACTCTTTCATTTATTCCATTCCCTCGTTGGTACTGCTACTCAGTACTTTCCTACCTTTTGCAGTCCATCCCTAGTCTTTCTTTTCCTTGGACTCGGTGGTCCTCAGCCGAGGACGTAAGTTGTACCTGGCAGCTCCAGGCACTGTGTGATCACTGAACAGAGGCTCCGGGATAGCTCGTATTTCTGGTGGGACAGCCTCATTCAAAACGTTGTCGTTCTCTTTGTCTGTTTGCGTCCAAACCAACTTTGCATCACTGAAAGGCACGAATCTGGGCATCTGCTCACATTCAACATCTCCTTTTCCCTCCTTGAACCACTGGTTGTAAGGCAACAGAAAAGGTATTCTTTTGCAGTGGGTTGCGTGGACCCAATTCTTTCGACCAGCGACCTTTACAGCCGTCTGTGTAGCCAGAAGGACTTGCTCAGGACCTTTCCATCTGGGCTCCAAATTTTTCTTCCTCTGGGAGTTTCAGATTAGAAGGAAGTCCCCAGGCTGGATACTGTGGCCGGGAACCTCTGGCTTAGGGGGTAAGGAGTCTTGCACCTGTCGGTGAATAGAACGCAAACTTTCCATCAATTGCCCAAGGTAATCGAGCAATACAGGATAGTCAATATCGGAAAACTTTCTCAGCCTAGGGACTCCCCAGACATTTGCTGGGCAGCCAAAGACAATTTCATAAGGGGTCAAGCCTGTTCTAGAATGTGCTGCAGTCCTAGTGGACAAAAGGGCCAAAGGAAGAGCATCTGGCCATTGCAACCCTGTCGTCTCCTGAATTTTTGCCAATTTCAATTTCAGTGTGCCATTATACTTCTCGACCAACCCCGCTGACTGCGGGTGGTTGGCGGCATGGAATTTCTGTTTAATATGCAGGCCTTCACATATTAACTTAATCACTTTCTCATTAAAATGAGAGCCATTGTCACTCCAAATAACTCTGGGCATTCCAAAAGCAGAAAAAACTCTTTAATAAGCACCTTCACTGTTGTGATAGCCGTATTGTCTTTAGTGGGGTAAGCCTCCACCCATTTACTGAATGTACATATGACCACTAGAACATACTTGAGATTGTTACAACGTTCTAGCTCAATGAAATCCATTTGAAGGACTTCAAAGGGAAATGTAGGTGGTGCAAAGTTACCGGATGGTGTGGGAGTACCTTTCCCAGGATTGTGCATCAAACAAATCATACAATTTTTTACTAAGTGTGCAGCTGTTTTGGAAATATTGTCATTACACCAAACTAGGGCCAATAATTTACAAATACCCTTTGCACTGATATGAGCTGGGCCATGAGCCATAGTAACCAGAGGAAGTACGTATGAATCAGGTAACATCCATTTCAGTTTTCAGGACAAATCAATCCAACATCCTTCTTCATCTAAACGTGCTGTACTCTCTTGCCACACAGCAAATTCTTCTATTAAGACCTCGCTTTGTATCTCTTTCACACTCTCAACTGTGTTTTCAAACATAGTGTTCTCGGGAACCCATCTAGCTGGCCTGCAACAAACATTCTCTTCATCTTACTCTGAGCCGTCTCTTTGGCTGTCTAATCAGCGAACGCATTCCCTCTACTACATCATCTGTGACTTTCTTGTGGGGACTACACTTTACAATAGCCATTTTCTTAGGAAGTGTTAGTGCAGATAGTAATCGTGATATCAAGTGTCCATGTTGTATCTTAGTACCATACGAGGTAAGAAACCCTCTCTCTGCCCACAGGCGCCCAAAGTTGTGCGTAACCCCAAATGCATACTGACACTCTGTGTAAATATTGACAACTAACCCTTCGCTCAATTCACAAGCTCGTATAAGGGCAACAAGTTCTGCTGCCTGGGCAGATTGATAGGGGACCCGTGATGTCTCTACCACTGTGCGTAATGTAGTTATAGCATAAGCTGCGGTGGTGGTGCCATCTGGTAATTTATAACAAGAGCCATCGACATATAGTTCTCCTTGGGGATCAGATAAGGGAACATCAGTCAGGTCTACCCATCCTTTCGTCTCTTTCTCTGTTTGGAAAATACAATCATGTTTGTCAACTGCATCATTCTCGGAAGGGAGGGTAGTAACGTGGCTGGATTCAGAGTGGCACATCTTTTAATCGTAATATGTTTGGCAAACAATGTCAATTCGCAACCAGTAAGACGTGCACTGGTGAGGTGCTGTGTCCTTATTTTATTCAAAAGTGTGTCCACAGCATGGTGTACCATGACTGTGAGGTCAGTATCGAGTACGAGTCCAGCTGATTGTCTGATGGAAGTGGCCACGGCCACGACCGCTCGCAGACAACTCGGGAGGGCCCTTGCAACAGGAACCAGCAAAGCAGAAAAATAAGCGCAAGGTCTCTGTCTCTCGCCAAATTTTTGGGTCAAGACAAAGAGAGCACAACCAGCCATCTCATGGACGTATAACACAAAAGGCTTGTTATAGTCAGGCATGCCTAGTACTGGAGCAGAGCAAGGCGCAATTTTTAATTTTTCAAAAGATTGCTGACAATCTGGCGTCCAAGGTAAAGGCTCATGGACTTCTTTTGTTGTTAATGCAAGCAAGGGTTTGATCAGTAAGGAATAGTTAGGGATCCACTGTCGACAGTAGGAAGTGATGCCTATAAAAGCACACACGTACTTTTGAGTTTGCGGACAGGGCATTTTTTAAATGGTACTGATGCCGTTCTGGTGTTAACCTTCTACCCTCCTTCGACAGAAGGTGACCTAAATAGGTGACCTCCTGTCGACAATACTGAAACTTCTAAAGAGAAACATTGTGACCATGGTGTGCCAGGTGCAGCAATAATTTCACCATACTATCTTTGCAACCTTGTTCAGTATCAGAAGCAATTAACAAATCGTCAACATACTGTACCAATGCATTGCCTGGAGAAAGTGAGAGTGAATCCAACTGACCTTTCAATGCTTGGCTATAAATGCTAGGACTTTCAGTATAGCCTTGAGGAGCTCTACAGAATCGGAAACTTTTGCCAGCCAGTGAGAATCCAAACAAATACCTGCTGTCAGGGTGTATGGAAATGCTAAAGAATGCATTTTTCAAATCAATGACAGAGAAAAACTTAGCGGTACATGGAATCATTGTTAAAAGTGTGGTGATATCAGGAACCACTGGGAATTGCGGGACCACTATTTTATTGACCTCGCGCAAATCAATCACAAAACGATATACATCATCAGCACTTTTGGGAGAGTCGAGAGGCGCCCTTTTAAGGACCGGAAGAATAGGACTATTGCGCATGTTACAGGTGGTCTCTTTGACAACTCCCTTATGTATGAGATCCTGATCAATATTAAGGAGAACTTGTTCTCCTGCCTTAGGTATTTTACACTGGGGAATGCGTGGTAATGTGGCCTTGTCCTTCACTTGTATAGAAACTGGGGGTATGTGGAATAAGCCTACATTAGTGTCACCAGTGGCCCATAATGTGGGTGTTACTGGATCAAACTCAGGTGGAAGGGGAACATCTTTAGATAGGCATTGTCTAGTACCCACATCAGGACCCATGGTAATATAAACACCATCTGGCGAACAATATATGGTAGCATGCAACTTCTTCAGTAAATACAAGCCCATTAAATTTGCACCACAATTAGATGTTAAAAGGAAGGGGGAATCCACAGTAAAAACGACCAACAATAAGAGCAAGAGGGCACGAGATGGGGCTTACAACCGGTACTCCTGAAAAGCCCACTGAAACATTATTATGGCCAGACATTGCCACCCCAGGGACCAGATGTCGGGAAATAGAGCTCTTAGTGGCACCTGTATCAGCCAAGAATTCCTTAGTAGATCCTTGCAGATCCACTTTGACATAAGGGCCACGCTGATCTACAGGTATGTGAACTGGTCCCTTACCCTGTCCCCGGCTGTCCTAGCTGAAAGACATCCCTGTTACATCATCAACGTCATAATCGTTGTTGTAGCACTGTCCTTCCCTGGTGTCGTCGAAATAATTGTCGGGACGGCCTATAGAGGCAGTAGTGTGTTGTTGTCTATTGGTCCCACGGCCCCTATTTCCAGGACCCCTTCCTCTAGTGGACGAAACATTGTGCAAAAGTACAGGGCACTGGCTGCGCCAGTGACCTTCTTCCTTGCAGTAAGCACACTGATTCTGTCCCAAAGGTGTCATGGGTGGCTGTCTAGTGCGTAAAAGTTGTCGTTGGGGTCCCCGTCCTCTAGTGTTACCTCAATATGCCTGCTGTAATAACACTTTTGTCTTCAGATCCTTATTTCTTTTATCAGTTTTGTCTCTCTCCTCATTATCCCTATGCTCGTAATATTGGGCCATATTTAGAATTACGGAAGGGGAAGACCTAGATCAGGTGCTTTCAGCTGCTTGAAGTTTAGACATTATTTCGGGAAGGAGATTAGTGACAAACCTATCCACGAATAGACGGACTCCTCCCTCTGTAGAGATATCCTGCCCACTATAGTCCAAAAACTTCTCTTCAAACATGGTGAAGAAATCAGAAACACTTTCGTCTTTCTTCTGCCGGCAGGCAGTCAGTCTGTTCCAACTAACTTTCTTGGGAGGAATGAGTGTTTGCATATATGTTATTATGCAACCGGGTAAGGCAAGCAACTCAGCACCTGGTTTCTCTCCTGGCTTTCTATCTCTGTCCCAACCCTTAATCGCGTCCCACATTCCGCCCAACTCAGCAGTATGATCTTGGTATAGACCTGTCGCCAAATATCAACTGGGACTAGTAGGCCAAAAAACATTTCAATATCCGCAAGAGTCATCACACTAGAAGAGGAAGCTTCTGTCAATTCTTTATAGTAAGCAGTAGGATTTTTTCTAGGATCGGGCAATGTAGCCTTCAGGGCCAGAACTTCACTTCTTTTCCATGGAGTATAAACCCATTGTTCCTGAAAGCGGGCAGCTCCAGCCGGTCTGGTAGTCACCCCATGTTGATCCACCACTACAGGGATTTCCGGGTGGTAAATGGGGTGAACTTCTCGCATTGGGAACTGAGTTATTTGAGTGGGACTCTTATCATGTAGTCTGCCTCTATAAGTAATTAGAGTTGAAATGTTCCTGAACACTTGGGCCGACTCCATGTTAATTACATAAGCGCCTTCACTAATATCAAATAGTATTTGGGGTGCTTCCGTTTCGATGTGTGTGCGCCAGAGGTCAATTAGTGTGGCAGACATATGTTTAAGGGCATGTTGCTGTATGAAAGCATCAATGTTTCGCATTAATAACCATATGTCCTCAAGACTGTAAATTGGGATGCGAGCCCACCGTATTGCCTGTTCCGCTACTACTTTTTTCTCCTCCTCCCCCACACCAGATCGCATTAAAGGACCTAACCATTCCCTGAATCCTGTCAAATCCCTATCGTCCAGACCGCGGGCTGGTATGTCAGCAACTAGTGTTGATGAAGGATGAGTGACTGAAACAGGAGTAACGGGAGTTGCCGCAGTCATATGTTGTGGTGGAAGGGAAGGAGTAGGGGGTACGTTAACTGGGGCGGTAGGTGTAACAGCTTCAGAGACTAATGCACCTGGTGTGGGTTGTTGTTGCTGATGGGGAACAACAGGATATATCCGTTCTGGGGCACATGGTGGTGGAGGTTGGGTATCTAATAAGGTCTCCATAAAAGGATCACCATCTTGAAAGTACTCCACTGGCTGCTAGTAGCATCAAGGGTAAAATTTAAAGCCCTCTACATAGCTCACAGGGCAGTAAATAACAAAGGCCCACCCAAACTTAAATCCCTGATCTCGGTCTATGTCCCCTCGAGATCTCTAAGGTCATCTCACTCACTCCTCCTTAGCACCACTAGAATTAAAAAATCCAGATGGGGAGGCAGATCTTTCTCCCACCTGGTGCCAAAACTATGGAATGCTCTCCCGCTGACATCAGAGGGCAGCACAACGAACTAATTTTCAGGAAAAAGCTGAAGACCAGGTTCTTTCCATCCAGCCATTAGGGGGCCTGCTGTCTTTCATCACAGTTCTTATCGTCAGCGCGGGGAAGCCTCCGGGTAGCCATGCGCTATATAAATCACTTTCAAATCAAATCAAAATCTTCCTGAGCCATATAGGACTTATCAATTTGTAACCAAAATCTTCTGTCATCGCATTCTATTCCTTTTTCCTGCTTGTCCTTATCGTAAGCTACAGCCTTTTGTGTAAGGGTCTGCATATTTCGTTTTCTGGCATCTTTCTCAATTTTTTTTTTTAACAACAAATTTTATTGGTTTTCAAAGGTGCCAAAGGAGTAAAACCAGCAAGCATTATACATGTGTCAGGCATATTGTAGAAATTCTCGGCACCCAATAGTAACGCCACGAGGGTCTGCAAACATCAGACCAGAACCCCCCCCCCCCCCCCCAACCCCGACCCCGCACCACGCACCCTGCTGTCATCATAAAGTAACATTACATAATCATGCTCCATGCACACGCATCACCCCGTTGCATTAAACTGATGAGTTGCTCATTACTAGTCTGTCCACCGGGTCCCTGGGAACCGAAGGCCCCAAGAGCGACAGGTCAATGCCTCTGTACGTGGCCCAGCCTGCCCAAATTTTCCCATGCTTTTGCGGATATCCCCGTGCCTGAAACACCGCCACTTCAGCCGACAGGCATCTATCCATTGCTTTCTTCCAATTACCTATACTAGGTGGGGACGCCGCCTTCCAGTGTTGTGCAATGTCCCGCTTGACAAGTGTGAGACCCAAGAATAGCAGGTGTCTTTTGTATCGGTTCCCCCCGATGTCCTCAGTGCTATGGAGAAGAATCAATCGCGGATCAGCAGGGATGTTCCACGCAAGGACCCGCCCCAGGCAAGATCTAATACCAGTTGCAGCGCGCCGCAGCTCCATACCGTGTGTAAAAATGACTCCTCTCCCGAGCCACAGCGAAGGCACATGGGAGACTGGATAGCCCCCATCTTATAGAGGCGTAAGCGTGTATAATAGGCCCTGTGGAGGTATTTAAATTGGATCAACCGGTACCGGGTTGATACAGCAGAGCACCGAGGGCTAGCCAGTCATCATCGGTCAAGGTGGGCATATCCGCCTCCCACGCCGCCCGAGTCCTGTGAATAGTGGTCGTGGAGTGTGTAGTGATTGTTTGATATACTTGCCTAATTTTATGGGCCCCCAAATCCCCCATAAGCAACTGGCCCTCAAGCGGGTGAAACTCAGGTAGGGTTGTGAGATCCCTGATGAGGGGAGACACAGCGTAACGGAGCTGCAGATATCTATGAAATTGTGTTTTGTGAAGCTGGAAGTCGTCTTGCAGCTTCTGGAATGACTTGAGCGTGGACCCCTGCATTATGTCCCCCAACGTGGAGATCCCTATGTCGTCCCACCGATGGAACCCCACCAGGGACGAGACCGGCCGGAGATGGGAACCCTGCCAAAGAGGTGTTGCGCACGTCAGCTTACCCCACCAACCCATCCGGCGGACCACATACCTCCATATCTGAATGACTGTCCGACAGGCCGGGGGAAGCTCCGTCAAAGGTGAAGAACTATAGAGGAGGTGGAGCAGCGGGGTTGCCGCCATGAAAAGTCTCTCCACCGCATAAGCCGGATCTGCCTGAGAGCTGTACCACCAGTCGTTTATCACTAGAAGGTGTGAAGCCAAAAAGTATGCCCGAACGTCAGCCGCCGCAATCCCACCGCAGTACGTAGATTGAACACATGTTGCTAGCGCCACCCGAACCGCACCCCCCCCAGAGGAACCTATTCAGAAGAGCGTTGATTTGACGGAACCAAGAGGGAGGGATAGGAAAGGGGTAGTTCTGCAGCCAATATAACAAACGCAGCAGAGACACCATTTTAAAGATGGCAGATCTACCATATAGCGATAGGGGTAGTTGAGACCACACCGTCGTCTCATCCCGCACCATGGGGAGCAATGACGCGATGTTACGTGACCACGCCACTGTCGGGCACCGCGCAATATACACCCCCAGGTATCGAAAGCCCTCATCCGCGACAATCAACTGCGAGGCCCAGGCCTGAGACCGCTGATCCCCGGTGATAGGGAACAAAATAGACTTAGAGGGATTGGCGTAGAGCCCCGAGGTCTCTCTGAAAATTTGCAGAATCTGGGGCAACCTAGGCCCGGAGACCCAGGGATCCGACATAAAAAACAAGGCGTCATCGGCATATAGTGCGATCTTGTCGGAGCACTCCGGTGACCAAACTAGACCCCAAAGGACAGAGTCCAGGTGGACCAAGGCATCCAGGGGCTCAATGGCCAATGCGAACAGAAGCGAGGAGAGTGGGCACCCCTGCCGCGTGCCCCTGCGGATGGGAAAGGGGGCCGAACAATGACCGGCCACTCGGACCGATGCAGTGAGGTCTGTATATAGTAACTGTACATACGCCCTGAAGCGGGGGTCCAGATTTACTGCCTCCAGGAGCTTGAAAAGGTACTTCCAACTCAAAGAGTCGAACGCCTTGTCGATATCCACGAGCAAGACAGCTGCGGGGCGTTCCAACCGGTGGGCCTCCGCCACGGCATTGTGGGCTCGTCTGATGTTATGTCTAGTAGACCGGTGGGGCATAAAGCCCGCTTGATCTGGATGTACCAGATCTTGTATGCACGTATGGAGTCGGTCTGCCAGGACCTTCCCCAGCAGCTTAGGCTCAAAATTCAACAGAGTAATGGGGCGGTATGAGCCCGGCTCTTCCGGTGGGCGACCCGGCTTAAGAAAGACAACGATCTCCGCATGCCTCCAGTCCAGGGGCAGGATGCGCCGCTCCGAGGCTTCGCGGAGCGCATCCAAAAGATGAGGTCCCCATGTTTCAAGGTGGGGACACAGGAAATCGCACGGGAACCCATTCGGGCCGGGCGCACGTCCCGGGTGTATGTTCGAAAGGGCGACCTGCAGCTCGTCCAAGGTGATGGGCTCCTCCAAGACGGCACGCTGCTCGTCAGAGAGGCGGCAAGGAGGGATGTCCACCAGGAAGGAGTCTATAAGGGGTTCAGCAATAACCTCCCGTTCCTCATATAACTCCGCGTAAAAATCTGCAAAGGCCTGTACTACCGCCTCCGGGGAGGTGCACATGACCCCCGCGGGGGACCGCAAGAGGGGAACCTGCGTTGGGGCCGCCCTAGCCTGACAGAGCCTATGGCAAGACTTATCGCCCCATTGGTAGATCCTATGCTGAGTAGCCAGCCAGGCCTCTCTGGCAGCGTCCGTGTGAGCTTGGTGGAGCTGCTGTTGGACATGCAGGAGGTTCTGTCGGGCGGCAGGGTCGGAACCCTCCACCACCAGGGACTGGAGCTCAGCTTGTCTATTTTCCAGGTCATGCACCTGGGCCAGGCGTTACCGCTTCTCCCCGGTGCGGTAACTGATATCCGCCCCACGAATCGTGGGCTTGAACGCCTCCCACAGAGTGACCGGGGACTGACAGGATCCGACGTTAAAACTGAAATAATCAGTAATTGCCAAGCTCAGCATCTCCCGATATTCCGTGTCGCGAAGCAGCCAGGGGGACATGCGCCATCTATACCGGGCCCTGTTAGTCTGCAGGCGCAGCTTAAGTTGAATCGGTGAATGGTCAGAGAGTCCCCGAGGCAGTATCGAGGTGTGTGACACCCTATGCAGGTAGCTATGTGGAATGAACAAATAATCAAGACGGGAAAGAGTGGGGTGGACCGACGACGCGTAGGAAAACACGACTTCAGAGGGATGAAAGGCCCGCCACGTGTCCACCCAGCCCAATGTGTGCGCAAGAACGTTTAGTTTAGACGTAATGGGGGGCACATCAGGCTGACGAGCTCTCCACCTGTCCGAGGGACCCATAGTATCATTCCAATCGCCCCCCAGCACCATCAGGCCACCTGAGAGATCACCCCAGAGCTGTGTCAGTTTATCTACGAACGTCTGGCCTAGCGGCAGGGGGGGGTGTAAATACTGCCTAGTGTAATCTGTTCTCCGGCAACAGTACCCGTAATCACGGTAAAGCGGCCACCAGGATCTAACCAGTGTCGCGTAACCTGAGCGGCACTCTACGATGTACTAATATGGCCTTGCCCCACGCCCCTCGGGAGAAGCCAGAGTGATACACTGTAGTGTATCCATAACGGATCAGTCCGGCGAATGCAGCAGGAATGCTTTGATCCTCGTTCTTTTGGCACTGAGTCTCACAGACCGGAGGCCAATTTCCTAATCATTTTAAAAAATACCAGTTATTCACATCAGAAATAGCCGTTCAAGGTCGTGGCAATCCCCTTGGCATTGGTCCTGTATCACGCAAGAGGAAACCTTGCACTGACTCTTCGACATTTATATTTGCCACTATATCAATTAAGGCGCTTACAGGAGTGGCACTTTTATAGAAAACTTCTAGATCTCCATTACAAGTGATCTTTCATTTCAAGTTAAGAAAGCATAGGAGAGTGTGAGCTACACTTACCCGGTATCTCATCATATTTCATCAGAACCCAGGTGCCTTTTCCGAATATCCAAATACGCTACGTTTTATGCGAAAAGAAGGTGGGCACTCCATCTCAGATCCATGATAAAGGTGTGGCTTTCCTGATGAAGGAGCACAGTGCTCCGAAACGCGCGTTGAAGACCCATCACATAGCCACAATAATGCCATCCTTGTATAATTAAGATCATAATATCATGTTCTAACAATTGAACCATAGGCCACTAATTTGATCAATGGTCATGTTTCATGTATTTTGTTATTTATAACTTACCATCATTAGGATGGCTGATGTTTATTGTTCTTTATTTTCACTTTTGAGAAAAGAGATATGTTTTTAAGAAAATGAGAATAAAATCAATGATGTTTTAGCGAACTTATGCTCTTACACTGAGTTTTTCATATCATGTTTTGGGCCATTATGAGTCTTTAAATGTTGTTTTGACCACTTGACTGCCTAGGGATTTACCCTCAAATGTGTTATTGCCCTGCCCTAGGAATTCTAATTAGTTAGCAGGGGGTCCTAGTTATATGCATTAATGTATCCATAACGGGCCAGGCATGGAGCTTTTGTGCCCAGAAGATGCGTCTCCTGGAGCAAAAGAACGTCTGCCGCATAGCGCTTCGCCTGTTGGAGCACTGCCCCCGGTTTGACTTTATTTAACAGGCCTCACACGTTCCAGGCAAGGATATTCAGTGTCCCCGGTGTAGAGCTACCCAACGTGTGTGCCATTCCCATGTGTCCGGATGGAGAGGGACAGCCAGTGTGCGCCCGACAGAGCAATAGAGTGTGTGCGTGGTGCGAAAACAAAAGGCAAAACAACCCACAACAGAGTAACTGTCCCCAACCTCACCCCCGCCCCCCCACCCCCATACTCCAAGAAACATGGAGTTTCTGTCACGGGGTAACCCCCCCCCCCAGGCCCTCAACAGGATGACCCAAGCGATTCCTCCAATGGATCCCCCCTCCCAACTTCACCCAACATTACCCAAACAGATGGGGTGTGCCATGACTGTTCCCTCCAGGGCTAGTAGTAGGGACCCCAACCCTTGACCCCCACGTCTGCCAATGAGACCACTGTGGAGTATCGTGACCCGCCCCGATAATGAGCAGGGGGCAAAATTGGCCAACGAGCCCCAGTCTACCTCAGTCCCCCGTGCCCGCCGGCTCCTGGGCACGCCAGTTGGAGCGGGATCTGTTGCATCTGGATGTTGCGTCTCTGCCCTGGCGGCCACTCCGATGCGAGCCCTGAGAGGAGTCCGAGTCCAACGGGAGCGGCTAGTGTGGCTTAAGGACCCTGCGCTCATCTGTCCACACAAAGACCTCCTCCGGAGTGTCGAAGAAGAAAGTTTTAGCATTGTAGATCACTTTCATCCAGGCCGGAAACAGCAATGCATAGGATAAGTTTAGTTCACGTAGCCGTCTCTTGGCCGCAACGAAGGACTGGCGTTGTTGCTGCACCAGCTTGGTATAATCAGGGAAAACCATGATGGGATGTGACTGATAAACCATTTTGTCTTTGTGTAGCTGGGCGTACCGGAGAATGGCGTCCCGGTCCGCGTAGTTGAGGAGCCGGGCAATCACAGGTCTCGGGCGCTCCCCTGGCGGCGGCTTCTTGGTCAAAGCGCGGTGGGCCCTCTCTACTACGAAACAGGGGGACATGTCCTCCGGGGGCAACAGTACCTTGAACCACTCCGAGATGAACGCGTCCATGGATGAGCCCTCGCAGCCCTCCGGGAAGCCCACCAAGCGTATGTTGTTACGACAGGCCAGCCCTTCCGCGTCCTCGACCCGGGCCGCCAGGTCCTGCGTATGCTTGGTTAGCTTGTCCACCTTTTGCTGGAGCACGGATACGGAGTCCTCTACAGTAGAGACCCTGGTCTCTGCCTCAGTGATACTGTCAACCGCTTTCCGCAGATCTTGGCGGAGAAACGATACCTCCGACCCCACGGCGCCAATCTGGGCCTCAAGAGCGGTCCTCGATTGATTGATCGCCTCCAGCAGCGTCGCCGTGTCCGAGGACAGGCCCTCCGTGGACTCCCCCCCAGGAGGGTTTGTGGTGGTGTAGCGGTCCATTGTGTGCTGCTTGGGGGCCGACGCCCATGCCGATCCTTGCCCATGGTTGGCCGGTGCCCCCGGCTGGGTGGCACGCACCCGATCTGTCTCTCCAAGGGTCAGCGCCAAAGGCAGCAGCTCCGCACAGCGTAGTCCCCACACCAGGCTCAACCGTAGGGGATCACCCTAGCATCTGCCACGACCCGGCCTCTGACGACGTGTGCCCCCACCGGGCCCCCGCCGCGACAACTCCTGAATGTACGGGGCAGGACACCTGAGCCAGTCGGGAGTCCAAGGCGGCTCTGGGCGCAGGGAGGGGGACCAGGCACCAAGGGCAAAGCCGACCGCTCGCCCACGCGGCGTACCAGGCCCCTGCCGGGTCTTCCAGCTCCCGGGCAAGCCCACTTCACACAGCAGTCACTCCAGGCTCCGCCAGACACGGGCCACAAGCCTGGCGGGCCTCCGCAGGCCCACCCAAGGATGTTTGGTGGTCTCTTCTCCTTAGCCCAGCGATGTTGATCCGGGGGTGGCCACGCAAGAACCAGTGATGTCAGAAGCTGGCCCACGGCATCTCAGCAGGCCGGAAATCGCAAGCACGGAGCTGCAGCAGACACACAGCCACCGGCAGGGGGTCCCAGGCAAGCCCCGCCTCGTCCGCAGCGCCGCTCAGGCCTTCCGGCGCTCGCGGCGATGAAGATGGGGGAGGGGTGCCTCAATGGCGTCGCGCCCTCTACACCCGGCTCTCCGCACCTCTGTTCAAACATATCTGGCGGCGCTGCAGCTCCACGGGTCCGGGACGGCTCCGGAGCAGTTCTGTCTCGCCGCCGCCTCCCCCTCGGACGAGGGGAATACACTGCAGCCGCGGACTCGGCCGCGCGGCTCACTGTCACGGGACAGGCGTCAGATCACCGGGAGCCCGAACATGGTGCTCCCGGCCCTCCGCCGCCGCAAAACTCGGCCCACAGCGGCGCGGCGGGGACCGCAGCGCTAGGCTCCCAGGAATTGTGGCTAGGGTCAGGATAATGCAGGATTCTTGCCCTTTTACGGGAGCGAACTGCGGAGCGCTAAGGAGACGCGTCCGCCATGTTCGGCTCCTAAGCCACGCCCCATCTTTCTCCATTTTTAATCGCCTCTGTTTAGCCTCCTTCTGCCAAGTATGAAGGGAGTCAAACATAGACTGCCTACTGCGTCTGTTAAACAACTGTTCCTGAAGAAATCCTATCTTTTGTTTGTCAAAGAGCCTGTCAAAGGCCACTGTAACTCTGCATTGTCCCTCCTATATTTGTGCCATAACGTACTAAACATAATAGGGCCAAGGCCATGTTTTATATACATATCAAAATTAGGACTAACTTCAGGCGATACAGATTGGGATTCTTCCAACCGTGCATCTTTAGAACAACAACAACAACAGCACAAACTCTAAATCTTACTGAAACCAGACATTGCAAAGAAGAGAGAAACAAAGTCCTTATTTTATCTGGCAAAGTATTTGCAAACACTTTTCACCAAAACAGTCCTTGGACTGAAAAAACCTTTTTACGGGGGTACCACATAAACTAAAACAGACTCACCTGGTGTCAGGCGCACCGATAGACCGATTTTCCACTGCCGACTCTTCAGACCAAACAGTCAGATCACGGGTTCGCCGTTCAGGACCCCAGTTGGTATGACCACTGGCCCTTCGGTGGGACAGAAGCAGCAGCTGCGAGAAACGTATCTCTTCGTGCAGGGATCCCTGAGCCGTCAGTCCGACCTGATGATGTCCTCGTCCTCTCCTCTGTCTGTGGAAAATGGATGGGTCATGCTCCGATGGAGTCCCTGTTCGGGCGCCAATGGAAGGAAGTGACCCACTTAGGGCCACCCGGGTCACCTCGAACCACCTCTCAGCCTTCCATGCTAAATGAAGAGTCAGAGAAGCAGTTGAGAATATACACTAATAATCATTTATTATATACGCTCAGAGCGGGGCTCCGTCTGCACAGTTTCGAGAGAGTACTACAGAGGGAACTGAGGAACAGTAAGCATAAGGATATATTATATGCATGGCATGGTCAACTTATAACACGCCCACAGTGGAATTTTCCCAACAGATGTGAGCGAACAGCGTAAAGACAAAAAAAAGGTTTCTACTCTCGTATCTTGCACAGCTCAGAACACTTTCAAGGCCGTTCCACCCTGGGCTGCAATCAAACTGCCAGACAGGTGGGAGCGGTTTTTTATCGAGGGAAAGCTATGCACTGGCACGAACACTTTCTCGTTACAGAAACAAAGCTTAGCAAGGGCATTTCTTGGAATCAAACAGGATTAGTTTCGAACAGTACATGAAATGGCGCCTGAAGAAGAGAATGGCATAGCGAATGCTAACTTATACATGATATGATATGATACCAGTATTTGTAAAGCACGAACAATTACCCCTAACAGTGTCAAGGCGCTGGAAGCCATCAGGAAGATTAAGTGAGCAATAGCCCAAAGTCACATGGTACTGGGCTAACCTGCCACCCGTGCCGAGGATCGAACCGTGAGCCCCGGTGTTCTGGAGTCAGCCACCCTGGGCGAGCATAATCTAAGAATTTAGTAGTAGAGTTGCTCAATATAACAATGTTAAACGGCCACATGTATTATCACTGGCATGGCATGTATTGTTCATCCACGAAGATACTAAATGATAATGTGAGATCCAGCACCCTTGCCAATAATGGAAATGTCTGGGTACGTCCAACTCTGATCCCTTATTCGATATTATTGTTGGTGTTGCTAGGTTGGCATTGAAGTAGATTGAACAGTTACACCACCATATTATAAAGTCCATAATGGCATAGGCCCTCATGTAGAAGGCAGTGGAAATCGTGCAGCCATCAATGATAAGCAGAGGCGTTTCCTCCCCTTATGGGCTATGATCATTCACCTGATTTAGAGATCTCTGACAGCCGCCTGTAGTACTCCCATCAACCCATCAACCCATGGGACTGTCCTACGCGCTCATAAGCACGATGCTGACCCGCGGCGTTGTAGTCGCCTATACCTGCATTCATCAGGGGGAGAAGCCATGTGAGAGTGTACCACCCGCACCACTGGGGAACAACTTCTACTCCCATCAACCCCTGTTACTGTCCTACGCTCTCATAAGTGCGACGCTGACCCGCAGCGCTGTAGTCACCTGAATCTGCACTAATCGTAGGGAGAAGCCATGCCAGAGTGTACAGCCCGCACCGCTGGGGAACAACTACTGCTCCCATCAACCCATGGGACTGTCCTACGCGCTCATAAGTGTGACGCTGACCCACGGCGTTGTAGCTGCCTGTACCTGCATTCATCAGGTGGAGAAGCTGTGGAGAAGCTGTGCCAGAGTGTACCGCCCGCACCGCTGGGGAACAACTACTACTCCCATCAACCCCTGGGACTGTCCTACATGCTCATAAGCATGACGCTGACCTGTGGTGCGGGACGTGCAGAAGGGCGGGCCCGTCCACGCCCTTCAGAGCCCGGGGGAGGCTGGGCTGGGTCCCCCCTCTAACATCATTGCCTTTACAGATGGTGTCCGAACTTCACCATGGGCAAAAAGAAGTTTAAGTAGCCAGAAACAGGTGAGGAATTGATATCCACTCTGGAGTCTTTTCTCATAAAAGCAACAAATGTCTTAACAAAGGAAATAGAACTGACTGTACGAAGACTCTCATTGGGATGGGTGGGAGACAGAAATCTGGTTGGTGCTACCCCCCAAAGACCAGACCCTAGTAATCTACCTGGGGGTCTCGTCCCAGATTCACCTATCACACATGATTTATGTGACTCTATAGTAATATCTCCTAAGGAAAAGAGGCAGGACCAGAGATTCATTACCCACTAAAGCTAAAAGGCCCTGTCATGGGGGCTCTGACTGACTTCCATATTCAAGCGCAGGGCTTATTTACCCCAAATATGGATGCTCTCTATGAAAAATTGAAAAGTATTTTGGTAGCTTTGGTCCAGCCTTTATTAACCCGCCTGGAAAACACTGAACAGCGGGTAGTACAACTAATTGAGAGGGGTGGGCAAATAGTGTCAGCAGGGCATGCCGCGTCAGCCCCTAATACATTTAGCGCCCTGAACACACTCCCAAACTCACATGAGTCTCCCATGTTGGAGGGTGGTAAGGTAGAGGCAGGGGCAGGGGCTAGAAGACCAAGCCCCCAAGCAACTTTTTATGCGCCACCTATGGATAATAGACAGCAAGGTAGTGCACTTAGAGTGTGGGCTTTAGGGTTATATCCTCAGATCCGCCTGCCAAAAGATCTAACTCAAATCAACTTTGTCCTAGTGAACAAGAGAAAAGGTTAAAAACTGGGGAGGAGAGAGAAAAAGGAGGCGTACCCCTAGCAAAGGGAGGGAATAAAGCACAATTTGTATTTCTCCCACCGGCCTAGTGCCCGTACAATACGAGACAGCACAGCAATTAATGGACAAAGCGTGTCATTGGTTGACCAAGATGCCAGAGAAGGGTTGTATATTCAGGGGCATCTCCTTATGGCAAGGAGATCCCGATGAGTATGCCCAGCCTCAAAAAAGATCATGGGGATTGCATAGTAGTCAATTTTGATAGCATAAGGTTAGTGGGGGATCTCTTAGGACAATTACCTACAGCACCATCGATAGGGTCACTGATTGACACGCTACCGTTGGGGTTCTTTTATAAGCCCCAAGATTTCTCTAGCACCAGAAAGGGAGTTAAGGCAATAAAGGCCCCCACCACATCAACATTGCACCTCCAAGAGGTCTTCATGATCCCAGTGGGATCCACACTTCAAACCGGTTTGCTCCATTAGAAAGCTTAGAAGGCTGCGATTGACTTCCCATGATAGGAAATAAGGTCGAGTCTGAGAGGGTACGTAGGCAAATTGGAACAAGGGAGGAAAACAAAAACCCAGAGGGGATAACGGAATTGAAGTTGATATCATCAAACATCGCAGGGTATAGCGGCAAGAAAAATAATATAGATTAGATAAAAGAGATCACTAGAAATAACGGGGCAGATTTACAAGCCCCTTGCGCCTCCTTGCGCCGCCATTGTGTCACTGTTTTTGACGCAACGGCGGTGCAAACAATGCGGCCAATTTACAATGTGAAGCATCTAGGGAGATGCATCAAGTTGTAAAGCCCTGCGTCACATTATACCTGCACCAGGTATAATGTGTGCAGGCTAGGCGTTCCCAAGCAAAAATCCATGTAGAACTGACACAGTGAAATTTACAGCATTTCACTGCTTCACTCTATGCCTTCACTGCGTCAAAATCCCTATGTCTGCTCAGACCAGGCGTAAGGAATGACGCATGGCTTTTTGTATGGGACTCACCTATCTGTTGTGGCACATTGCTGGAGTTGCGTCACTTTCATGAGCAACTCCAGCAATGCGTCACTTTTGTGCCAACAGATGCATCACTATTTCTGACGCATCTGTTAATCCTTGCGCCATGGAGCACTGTATTGTAAATACAGCGCATCCATGGTGGCGCAAGGACATTTGGCACTGGCGCAAGGAAACTAGTGCATCTATGCAGATGCGTCAGTTCCTTGTAAATCTGCCCCTACATCGTCTGCTTTCAGGAAACATTGGAGATGGGGCCCATCTCCCTGGAAGGTTACCGATCGTTCCAAACTTCGGCATTACCATCTAGAGTGGGCAGGGCAAAGGGAGGCTAACTTACATTATTAGCAAACACTGCCAAGATCAAAATCTTAACATTTTTCAACAGCTCGCCATATTTCCATTACCCCCAGGTCCCTCCTGTCCTCGTCCCCTTCATACTTACAAGTGAGATAATCTATCTCATTGACAGAAAAAAAGAAAAGAAGGAATGCTGGTACACCCCTCCCCCTCCCCACTGGGAGTACATAAGCGTACCTTACCCAGCATT
This sequence comes from Calotriton arnoldi, assembly GCA_963921515.1. Classification (NCBI taxonomy): domain Eukaryota; kingdom Metazoa; phylum Chordata; class Amphibia; order Caudata; family Salamandridae; genus Calotriton; species Calotriton arnoldi. The sequence goes on along the minus strand of CAWUFW010008810.1, from coordinate 17,726 downwards.
CCTCCTGTTCTTTTTTCTGTCTTTGACAGTATGAAGAGGACCAGGAGCCGGGAGGCTCCTGGGGGCTTACCTGTTGCTGGGCTTCGGGTTTGTGCTGGTTTTTCCCGGGTCTCCCCCACTGCCGGGCTTGGGGGGAGCCCTGTTGACTCCTCCAGTCGATTCCTTCGTGGATGCAGGATCTCCTTCGGCAGCTGGTGTCAGTTGCTGCGCCTCCCGGGTTGCTGGGCTTGTCGGGAGCGCGGCAGTTCCTGTTCTGTCCTCCGTGGAGTGCGGCGGCCCTCGTGTGGCTGGGGCGCTTCCTTCCAGGGCTTGCCTGACTTCCTTTGTTTGGTGCGGGAAGTCAGGCGTTTCATCTCTTGCGGCTGGCGGCGGTGGCGTGGGGTGTTTTCCAGCCCTCTTGTGAGTACCGCGTAGCGCTTTTTTTACTGTTCTGCTGCTTATTTATGCTGCCCGCGTTTGTTTGCTTCTGGTGCTTCTTCTTGGGCCAGCTCCTGGAGTGCGGTACTGCGGTGCATTGTACTGCTGTCGGTTCCTGCTTGACTCGGTCCCTGCACTTGGATTTCCTGCCTTTTTTCCCTCCTTTGGGGGTATGCCTGCTGTGGGGGTACTGTGGTTGCCTGTGCAGTATCCTTCTGGGGCTTCTTTGGCTGCCCTGTTCTGCCGACTGGCTTACTGTGCTTCGTGTGCCCTGCGGCCCTGCTCCGGTTCCCCATGGGTAAACATGCCAAGAAGAGCAGGCATGTGGATGTTTCATCCTCTTCCTCGTCTTCCTCTTCTTCTTCGCCTTCTCCTGCGCGCTCCAGGCGGCGTTCCAGGGGTGATGTTGCCAGGATGAAGAGGCTCATTAAGGAGACTTTATTGGAGATGGGTGGTGCTCCTCGGTCCAAATCCTCTGGTCGGGCTCCGCCACCTTCTTCTTCTTCTTCTTCTTCTTCTTCTTCAGCTTCTGAGGAGGAGTGGTTGGGGGGTGATGTGCTAAAAGGCAAATATGTCGACAAGGACATGTTGCCGGACTTGTTGAGTCATGTGAAGGCGAATATGGGGTTTCCTGCCGATGATGCCCCTGGTACTTCTGGGAGTTCCTTGCTTCACCAGTTCCAGTGCTCTGCTGCTGTGGTTATGCCGGTTCATCCGTGTGTCAAGGAGGTGCTTGACCGGGAATGGTAGGATCCGGATCGCATTCTGCTTCCTCGCTTCATGGCGAAACTCTACCCTCTTCAGGATATGGCCAGGGACTTGCCAGACTCTGTTCCTGTGGATTCTTTTGTGGCCAGTCTCGTGGGGCGCACTTCTTTGGCGGAGGATGTGGTTGTGCGTGATCCTGTGGACAAAAAGGTGGACGCTTCCCTGCGTAAAGTTTATTCTGGTTCCCATCAGGCGCTCCGGGCTGGCATATATGGGACTTATGTGGCTTAGTCTCTGCTTTCTGACCTGTAGTCCCTGTATGTTTCTATGGATGATGCCACTGACTGTTCGGGGCTTCTGGCTCATGTTGAGAGGCAGGTTGAATTTCTGTCTGATATTTCCTTCGACGTGGTGCGTGCCTCGGCCCTCTCTGGGGGTGCTTGTGTGGCTGCTCGTCGTAACTTGGTCCTGAAAGACTGGAAGACGGATTCAGCCCAGAAGTCTGCTGCACTGCGGTTGCCCTTTCAAGGTTCTATGTTGTTTGGTGAGGAGTTGGAGGGCAAATTGCATCGTCTGTTTAAGGAGAAGAAGCATTCTTCCTCTTTCAAGCAGTCTTCCTCAGTGCCGGCTTCTTCTAAGCCCAAGACTTTCTTCCCTCCTCCTTCTCGTGGGTGGTTTGCCAGGGGCAGGGGTCCTTTTCAGTCTGGTAAGGGTCATGACAGGAAAGCGAAGTCCCCTCCTGCAAAACCTCGTTCCTGACTGTCTGGCGGCCGACGCCGGATCCTTGGTCGGAGGTCGGCTTCGGTTCTTTCTTCCAGCCTGGATGTCCTCCTGTTCAGACTTGTGGGTGCTGGACATTGTGCGGTTGGGGTACCTGATAGAGTTTTCGGATCCTCCTCCGGACTCAGGGGTCCGGCCGACTCCGTGGCCGTCTTGTCCATCCAGACGGGCAGAACTGTCTCTGGGGATCCAGTCTCTGCTGGCCAAGGGGGCGGTGCAGGAGGTTCCTCCCGGGGAGAGGGGTCGGGGATTTTATTCCATTATTTTTCTGGTTCCCAAAGTGACAGGGGGGTTTCGTCTTGTCCTGGATCTGAAAGCCCTGAACAAGTTTGTGCTGCGTGTCCCGTTCAAGATGGAGACTCTTCAGCGGATAATTCCCCTGGTTCTTCGAGGTCATTACATGTGCACTCTGGACCTTCAGGATGCCTATTATCACGTTCCGGTTCACCCCCTCTCTCGTCGTTTCCTGAGGTTTTGTCTTCAGGGTGTCCATTATCAGTCCCGGGTCCTCCCTTTCGGCCTGCGGTCGGCCCCCAGGGTGTTTACCAAGGTGGTGGCTCCCTTGGTGGCTTCCTTACATCTTCAGGGGGTGTTGGTTTATCCTTATCTGGACGATTGGCTTCTTCATGCTCCCTCCGCAGTTCTGTTGTTGAAGGTTTGGGAGTTGGTGTGTTCGACCTTGGGGGCCCATGGGTTCCTGTTGAATCTCCCCAAGTGTCAGCTGCTGCCGTCCCAGGACTTGACTTTCATAGGGGCTTGTTTCCGCACGGATCTGAATCGGGTCTTCCTGCCGGTTGCTCGTGCAGTGACCTTGTGTTCCCTGGCTCAGCGGTTTCTGGTGGGTCGGTCCTTCCCGGTGCGTCTTTGGTTGCGCCTTCTGGGTCTGATGGCAGCTACGGTGTTCACTGTGCCTTGGGCGCGTTTCCATCTTCGGCCTCTTTGGTCCTACCTGTTGGCTCAGTGGGATCCTTTGACTCGGGATTTGTCTCTCTTGGTTCCGGTGTCTCTGTCAATCCTTCCTGCTCTGCGCTGGTGGACTTTGTCGGACAATCTAGCCAGGGGTTTGCCTCTGCAGTCACCTCCTCCGGTGGTCCTTATGACGGACGCCAGTGCATTGGGTTGTGGGGCGACTTTGGGGTCGGAGTTCCTTCAGGGTCGTTGGTCGCTGCTGGAGAGTCGGCAGTCTTCGAACTGGCGGGAATTGTCTGCTGTGTTTCGGGCGGTCATGGGGTTTCGAGGTCTGCTGTTGCACCGCCATGTGTTGGTTCGGTCGGACAACACTGTAACCGTGGCCTACTTGAATCACCAGGGGGGTATCCGGTCCCAGTCCCTGAACGTGGTGGTGTCCCCGTTGTTTTGCTGGGCGGAGGGCCATCTCTTGTCTCTGGCGGCTGTTCATGTCAGGGGGGTGGACAATGGGGTGGCGGATGCCCTCAGTCGGTTTTTTCCCGCCTCCCTGGTGTTGGCTTTGACTCCGGTGGCCTTTCGTCTGGTGTGCGTGAGGTTTGGTCTTCCTTTTCTGGACCTATTTGCTTCCCGGCTCAATGCTCTGCTTCCCCGCTTCTACTCCCGGGTGCCTCAGGAGGGGTCTTGGGGGGTGGATGCCCTGACCCTCCCTTGGCCTTCTCGCCTGCTGTATGCCTTTCCTCCCCTTGCTCTGATCTCTCGGTTTCTGTCTCGGCTGGTGATGGAGGATCGGGAGGTGGTAGTGGTGGTGCCCTTCTGGCCCCGCCGGTCGTGGTTTCCCACTCTGAGGTTGTTGGCGGTTCAGGGTCCTTGGTTCTTCCCCTTCCCTCCGTCTCCCTTGCGGTCCTCTCCGATGTTGTCCCTCCGGCGGCTTCGGCTGTCGGTTTGGAGGTTGAAAGGCAGGGGTGGAGGAATCGGAGTATCCCCGAGCATTTAGCTTTGGCTATTCAGCAGTCCCGGAAGCCGTCTACTCTTCGGTCCTACGGTAGGCATTGGGGGAACTTCGAGCGTTGGTGTCTCGGTCTGGCGTTGTCTCCTTTGGTTTGTCCTTTGCCTGATGTTCTTCAGTTTCTTTGGGATGGGTTCGAGAAGGGTTTGTCTGTCTCAACTCTGCGGGCCCAGTGGGCTGCTATTCGGGCTTTCCGTTCCCCTTGGGGGAATCTGACTGATGTGGATGACCTGGTTTCTCGTTTGTTGCGCAGTTTTTCCATTTCCCGTCCTGTGGTTCGGCCTTCTTTTCCTCTTTGGGACCTCCCTTTGGTTTTGAGGGCTTTGGTGGCTGCGCCTTTTGAGCCTTTGGAGGAGGTCGATTTGAAGTTTGTCACTTTTAAGGTTGTTTTTTTGGTGGCTATTACTTCTGCTGGTTGCCTGGGAGAGCTGGGGGCTTTGATGGCTCAGGAGCCTTTTCTTTCCTTTTCTGCGGATGGAGTTGTTCTTCGTTTGGATTCCTCCTTTGTTCCTAAAGTTTCCTCCCAATTCCATCGCTCCCAGGAGCTGGTCTTGCCTGCTCTGTGTTCTGTTCAGGTGGATGAGGACGACCTTCCCTGGTCCTTGCTGGATGTTTGCCGTGCATTGAAGGTCTATGTGGACCGCATTCGTTCCTTTAGGCGGTCTGACTCCCTGTTTGTTTCCTTTGGGGTGGTCTCCAGGGGTTGCCGGGCTTCCACTTCCTCCATTGGTCGTTGGTTGAAGCAAGTCATCATGTTGGCCTATTCCCTTTCGGGCTCCCCTCCTCCGGCTGGGGTTCAGGGGCGTTCTACGCGGGGGATGGCGGCTTCCTGGGCGGAGGTTCGTGGTGTGTCCCTTTCTGAGATTTGTAGGGCCGCTACTTGGGCCTCTGCTAATACCTTTGTTCGGCATTACCGGATTCAGAATGTTCTGGGGGATGATGCTAACTTTGGTTTGGGGTGCTTCGGGCTGTGTGCTCCTGATTCCCCTTTTTTCTTTGGTACTGTGCTGTTTTCAATAAATTGCTGGGTTTGCTATGGCTCTGTGTCCTGGTGGTTTGTTGTGTGATGATGGCCGGTTGCTGCTTGGGTATTCTCACTTGTAAGTATGAAGGGGACGAGGACAGGAGGGACCTGGGGGTAATGTCCTGTTACTTACCGGTAATCTTCATTACTCCGGGTCCCGTTGTCCTCGTCCCCTTCATCATCCCTCCCTCCCTCCCAGGCTTTCCGGCCCTCATCTGGGGCTTGGCGGTTCAGGAGGAATGCTGGGTAGAGTACGCTTATGTACTCCCAGTGGGGAGGGGGAGGGTGTACCAGCATTCCTTCTTTTCTTTTTTCTGTCAATGAGATAGATTATCTCACTTGTAAGTATGAAGGGGACGAGGACAACGGGACCCGGAGTAATGAAGATTACCGGTAAGTAATAGGACATTACTTGGTTTGCGAGGGGCAGGGTGAATGTGATTTAGTTATTATAAATTATTATAACAGTCATTTTGGGAACCTGGTTTATGCGGCAGAAGAAGTTGAGAGGGAAATTAATGAGATAAGTTATCATCATCCTAAACCTTTGAAAATAATATGGATGGGAGATTTTAATATTAAGAGCTGCCAAATAGTTGAAAAACCCATCTGCAAAGTAGCAGATTTGGATGCAGATCCTATTACACATTTCTTTCACTCATCCTACAGGAATGCCCTAAATAGGCTTCTGATCACCTGTAATTTAGTGTTTGGTAATGGGAGGAATAGGGACACTGGGCACATGGACAAAACCTTTGAAAGGGTTGGTAAAGGATCAACTATAGATTATATCATTATTTCAGAAAATCTGAGGGACAGCATAAAGAACGTGATTGTATTGCCCATAGATTTTAGCGATCATGCCCCCCTAACCTGTGCGTTAGGTTAGTGAGGATTCATTAGTCTGACGGAAAAGAAAGTTCCCGGGCCAGTTTTATCAGGAAAAATGGTTACACATTAAAAGTGGGACAGAGTGGATGAGGCTAATCTAGTCACCTCAGTTTTGACATCTAAGAAACTTGAGATCATGACTTGTTTAAATGACCTAGTGACCCCGGGTGTTACCCCAGGATATTCTAACTGGCATTAATCAGCATGTAATCCTCACCGTCATCCACCAAAGTGTGTCCACCGACTCAATGGTTTGATAGTAACTGTTCTAAGGCATTAGAAAATTTGTGTATAGCCTTGAAAGGGGTTCCCAAAAAATATCCAGCTCATACGGCCCCTACGGGCCAGGTGCAAAGAAGCAAGAGATGATAGATTGACATACCTGAGAGAGGAAGCATGGGAGAGCCTCTCAGAGAAACGATAAGGTAAAGGTACAATTGACCAATGTCTGAACGTAATGATGGTGACCGCTAAATACACTATGGCAAAGCAAGGTCAACTTTGTATGACCTTTATGGACCTCTCTGCCGCATTCGACTGCGTGGTCCATAGTAAGCTATGGGCCATCACGGAGAGTATGGGATTTGAGGTACCGGCAATCACTTTCATAAGGCAGCTGTACGGGGGAACCATGGCAAGTGTGCGGTATGGAAAACATGGGGAATGCACTGAAACTTTTAATATCGAAAAGAGCGTGAGACAAGGCTGCATCCTTGCCCCTTTTTTATTTGTCCTTTATATTAACAAACTGGAATCAGTACTGGTGGAGAGCGCAAAGGACATTCCATATGTAGGGGTCGATTCCGATTCGGGCCGGAAAAAGCACCGACCGACTCGGATCCGGAAATTATACCGACCGACACGTACCTGTGGCGCCCGACACGCCAAGTACGATGCAAGGCGTGCAAAATCCGACCGACACGTACCGAACCCAAGTCGAACGACCGAGCCGCACGGAAAACAGCAATCCGGTCGGAAAAACACGCAAATTCAACCGACCGACACGCACCCGGAACAAATCCGACCGAAAGCGTACACGCGAACTCCAAACCGCAAAGTACGATGCAAGGCGCGAAAACCACGAGCGAGTCGGACGGAGGACAAGCCGTACGACCGACACGCATACAAAACCGAGCCGAAGTAACACAAAACACCGCGACCGACGCGTACGCAGCATAGAAAACTGCACAAACACAGCGTGAACGAAACGGAGAATACCGTACGAGACAAATGCAGGGTCCGACTCGGTCACAAGAACGTTTCCAACATGCACAGACAGTACAAAGGAAAAATCACACAAAAAAGGCCAAACAAGTAATTACTAAGCCAATAAATACTGGGGGGGTGGGGACAGAGAACAAAGACACACCCACAACTCCACCCATATAAAGGACACAAATCACAACCATGATCCTTTGCAAATGCCATTCCACTGCCAGCACCCAAGAGAAAGCAACCACACACCCACAGCTCATCCCTCACACAAGCCACACACCATCAGCACACCAACAAATACCTACCTCACATACACCCAGCAAAACACACACTCACACACCCTCACCTGCACACCAACACACACATCACTCACCATCACCACCCATCACCATGCCCCCAAGAAGAATCACAAGTTCCTAGATTGTGAATTGGAAGTCATGGTAGAGCGAGATCCTCAGGGTAGAGCCACAGCTGTTTGGCACACTGGTCCAACAGACCCCCATCTCCCAGAAAACCAAGATGTGGGAGAGGATCATCAACAGGGTGAACGCACTATCACCATGTCGGCGCACAAAGAGCGACATCCAGAACAGGTGGTATGACGTGCGCAGGAGAGTGCGGGACCTGCTCAAGAAAGACTACATCAACAGCCAATACACCGGCAGTGGCCCTCCTGCCAAGCCAATATACCTCAGGTCCTGGGAGGAGAAGGTGCGGGCCATCCTTCCGCCAGTGAGTGTATATGGACTAGAGGACATCCCAGAGCCTGGTGAGTACACAACAAATGTACACAATATACTGCCACAAAACACACACACATCACTGTCAAGGGGAGAGTCAAACCATGCACTCATAGCAATTACACAGCAACCAGAACAGAATCATCCCAAAATGAGTATGTCAGTCAGATAAACACAACACATGCCATCAAAAAGTCACATCCAACTGTGCCATCACATGTACAAACACAACTACAACTACAGCTAGGCAGTGGCACAAATAGAACTAACAAACACATCCAGACATGTAGCCACCACAACAACACCAACACACAGTGAAGACCACTCAAAGGAAGGAATTCTGTGTATGCTGGCCAAGTCAGTGTAGCCAATAGCATCATGGGAGTCGCAGTCACACATATTGCCCCCCACAACTGTCCCATCAACACCACCATGAACCATGCACACATCACAGGGAGTGGAGAAGGACTCACAAGATGGCTGACACTGGCTACTGCTGTGGGGAGCACAAGGCCCTGCTGGCAACTGTGCACCAACAAACAGCAGGACACCACTGACTGACATCCTGAGAGACAACTTCCACTCCCTGCAATGCAAGCACGTTCCATGGTGGGATATCTGGCTGGCTGGGTGGGAAGGAGGACTTGCAGCACTGACCATAGTCACAAGCACCTCCCCTCACACACCCCCAACACAAACTCCACAGAACCCACCTGTTAGAATGCAATGCCCCCATCCTAACACAAGATCCCACAAAGAACTACCACCCTGGGTTATGTTGTGTGAAGCACAGGGACACTCATGGGACTTTTAGCCAAACAACTGCCAGGACAACACTCCCATCCATCCTGTCAGCACAGCCAGCCCACCCCACAGGGAAGCAGAGTCAAAAGGAAGGAAGCATGGGCATGCTGGGAGGGGGTGGAGGCAATAGCATGATGGGAGTCATAGTCACAGCTCTACATCCCCCACCACATGGCCCAGCAAGCTCACACTCACGCATGCACATCCCACAGAGAGTGGAAAGGCCCATCAAAGATGTCTGACACTGTTGCTGTGTCGTGGGGAACACAAGGGCATGCTGGGAACTGCACACCAACCAACAGCAGGACACCACTGTCAGCCATCTTGCCATTGCACACACACCCACACATACTGAACTCCCCACAAAAGCAAGTAAGTTTGGGAATGCTGGCAAGTGGGGTGGAGGCAATAGCATGATGGGAGTGGCAGTCACTGATATTGGTCACCCCCACAACTGTCCCATCAACACCACCCTGAACCATGCTCACATCACAGGGAGTGGAGAAGGACTCACAAGATGGCTGACACTGGCTACTGCTGTGGGGAGCACAAGGCCCTGCTGGCAACTGTGCACCAACAAACAGCAGGACACCACTGACTGACATCCTGAGAGACAACTTCCACTCCCTGCAATGCAAGCACGTTCCATGGTGGGATATCTGGCTGGCTGGGTGGGAAGGAGGACTTGCAGCACTGACCATAGTCACAAGCACCTCCCCTCACACACACCCCAACACAAACTCCACAGAACCCACCTGGTAGAATGCAATGCCCCCATCCTAACACAAGATCCCACAAAGAACTACCACCCTGGGTTATGTTGTGTGAAGCACAGGGACACTCATGGGACTTTTAGCCAAACAACTGCCAGGACAACACTCCCATCCATCCTGTCAGCACAGCCAGCCCACCCCACAGGGAATCAGAGTCAAAGGAAGGAAGCATGGGCATGCTGGGAAGGGGGTGGAGGCAATAGCATGATGGGAGTCGTAGTCACAGCTCTACATCCCCCACCACATGGCCCAGCAAGCTCACACTCACGCATGCACATCCCACAGAGAGTGGAAAGGCCCATCAAAGATGTCTGACACTGTTGCTGTGTCGTGGGGAGCACAAGGGCATGCTGGGAACTGCACACCAACCAACAGCAGGACACCACTGTCAGCCATCTTGCTATTGCACACACCCACACATACTGAACTCCCCACAAAAGCAAGTAAGTTTGGGAATGCTGGCAAGTGGGGTGGAGGCAATAGCATGATGGGAGTGGCAGTCACAGATATTGGTCACCCTCACAACTGGCCCATCAACACCACCCTGAACCATGCTCACATCACAGGGAGTGGAGAAGGACTCACAAGATGGCTGACACTGGCTACTGCTGTGGGGAGCACAAGGCCCTGCTGGCAACTGTGCACCAACAAACAGCAGGACACCACTGACTGACATCCTGAGAGACAACTTCCACTCCCTGCAATGCAAGCACGTACCATGGTGGGATATCTGGCTGGCTGGGTGGGAAGGAGGACTTGCAGCACTGACCATAGTCACAAGCACCTCCCCTCACACCCCCTCAACACAAACTCCACAGAACCCACCTGGTAGAATGCAGTGCCCCCATCCTAACACAAGATCCCACAAAGAACCACCACCCTGGGTTATGTTGTGTGAAGCACAGGGACACTCTTGGGACTGTTAGCCAAACAACTGCCAGGACAACACTCCCAGCCATCCTGTCAGCACAGGCAGCCCACCCCACAGGGAAGCAGAGTCAAAAGGAAGGAAGCATGGGCATGCTGGGAAGGGGGTGGAGGCAATAGCATGATGGGAGTCGTAGTCACTGATATTGGTCACCCCCACAACTGTCCCATCAACACCACCCTGAACCATGCTCACATCACAGGAAGTGGAGAAGGACTCACAAGATGGATGACACTGGCTACTGCTGTGGGGAGCACAAGGCCCTGCTGGCAACTGTGCACCAACAAACAGCAGGACACCACTGACTGACATCCTGAGAGACAACTTCCACTCCCTGCAATGCAAGCACAGTCCATGGTGGGATAACTGACTGGCTGGGTGGGAAGGAGGGCCGGCTGTCAACCAAATACAACCAATGCAGACCATGTTCACACCCCAACAAATACATAGAAATGCCCAAATAATGCAGGACAATGTGCCACACCAATATCAACCCCTGACTGTGACGACTTAGGACAATGCAATGTACAGGCCCGCACCCAGAGGCACAGTCACAACTGTCATGTGTGTCAACCATTGATGCCTGCAGAAACATAACATACATTGTGTGTGTCTCCCAAAAACAGGTGATGATGGGGACACAGCAGCAGATGCTGAGGAGTCCCAGTCCCAGGCTCAAGAGGATGCAGAGCTCACTGGCGTCGTACAGCCTCTGCCCTCCTCGGACGAAGAAGACTAACCTGGCACATCCGGTGCAAGTCTACATGCAGCACCAGCAGGACCACCAGCTGCAGCACCAGCAGGACCACCAGCTGCACCCCCTGCACCCACCCCTCCAACGACTGTCACCACAAATACCATCCCTGCCGACATGGACAGAACAAGGAGCAACACCAGCACAGGGACCCTGGACCAACCTGGGGCCATGGACACCACCACCACCACCAACCCCCAAGGTGGACCAGGGTCATCTGTGCATGCCACTGCACGCACTGCACATGTCAGCAGGGGTGGTGGGAGGGGTGGGAGACAGAAGGTCGCTGCTTGCAGAGGTTGCTGGTGTGCATGATGACCCACAACTGGTACGCATAGCTGATGCGTACCAGTCCAGCACCGGAGACCTCAGCCAGGTAGTGGGGCTCCTCAGAGACATGAAACAGCAGCAGGCTGCCCATCATGCCCGCTTGGACTCTCACATGTCCCACGTGGAGTCACACATGTCCCGCGTGGACTCACACATGTCCCGCGTGGAGTCCAAGTGGGATGCACTGCATGAGATGACGGCGGTGCACAGGGACATTTTACAATGCCTCCGCCAGATGAACAGCAACGAGTCCACACCTCCCTGTGTGCCAACAACATCTGGTGCTGAACAAACTGCAACTGCCACAGGGAGGGAGGATGACTCTGGTGGAGAGTCCCCTGCACCGCAGCAGCCTGTACTTGAGGGCCCCCAAAGAAGAGGGGTCGTCCGAGGAGGGGCAAGTGAGAGGCCGATGGCCAAGTGCAACCCCCAGGAAGCCTGAACCTGTTCTGGATGTTCACCTTTGTGCACAGACTGTTCACCCTGTTGACGGCAACACTACTCCCACACATTGCATGGGGAGTACAAGTTGGACCAATGTGTCAGACAACTGTGGCCCGATACTGGGGATTCTGTCTACCAGGACTTTCAATTCACCTAGGAACTTCTGATTGCAAGATTTATGTACAGCACTACCCATCCTATGCACTATTCACACAAATGTATCACAATAAACACACTAATACACAATACTTGCCTCTGTTGTGATTCCAACGTGGGTGCTGTTATGGGGATGATGAACTGCAAAATTACACTGTGTATGCGAACTGCAACAGCAAGTACAACACAGGCATGTGAGTAAAGGCAACGTGACACATATGAGGGAGACACACCACCAGGGCTACACAACACATACACACCTAGGCCATCTGACTCATTGCCTACACTGATGTTGCCAGGGAAGACGGTGCAATGCACAGACACCACACCCATTCCCAGTTGTAGTCAAGTAGCCCACAGGTGCAGTAAGCAAATGGCAGTCAAATGTGTGACCACAGACAACGCACATCACAAAGTGAAGCACAGGTTTATTACACAGTTGCAACATGTCGTAACCACTACAGATGCAAGGTAATCCCACCTGGCAGCGGGCACACAGTCAACAACTGTAGACGGAAGGGAGTCTATGGGTGTGGCGCACATCACCTGTAGGGACACAACAGCTACCAGCCTGGAAGTGCAATCACGTCGTCGGTGGACACAGTTGACCAAACGAATCTGGAAGTACCCTGTGAAGGACAGAAATGACACACAGTCAAAAGCAATGGAGTACAGGACAGAACAGCAAAACTCATGCACAATACATGTTACAAGATACCCACCCAGAACCAAGTTAGCATGTCAACACTGTTGGGGAGTACAGCCCACCTGTAAGCACACATCGCAACACACATCCAGTCAAGTAGCCCATGGACACACTCCAACAGCACCAGAGCACCACCTACACATATCATGCCAACTCACATCATTGACATGACACCTCAGGATACTCACATTCAGCTAAAGAAGTTGGTGATGAGCTGTGTGCGGACATCACCCTCATCATCATCATCATCATCATCGTCACTGGCATCGTGGTCCAGGCCAGGATCCTCCACAGGTGGCGGATGTTGGTCATTGTCATCCTGGATGAGAGGCAACTCCTTCCGCACTGCCAGGTTGTGGAGCATGCAACAGACGATGATAATCTTGCACACTTTCGCAGGGGCATATGGGAGGGACCCTCCGGTCTTGTCCAGGCAGCGGAAGCGGCTCTTCAGGAGACCAAATGTCCGCTCAATAACTCTCCTGGTCCGACCATGTGCCTCATTGTAGCGCATCTGGGCTGGTGTCACAGGGTTCCTGAGGGGTGTCAGCAACCACGGCATGTTGGGGTATCCCGAGTCACCTACGGACAGACAAGTGCACATTAGCTGACTTGGAAAAGTGGGCGGAATACTACAGATCAGATCACACACAATGGCACAAAGTCAGTACACACCGACAAGCCAGGCACGCTGGTTCTGCATCTGTGCCATCATCCTGGGGATGCGACTACTCCTCATCACAAAGGCATCGTGTGCTGAACCAGGGAAACGGGCACACACGTGTGTGATGGTCATGTCTGCAAGACACACCACCAGTGCATTGACCGAGTGGTAGTGCTTGCAGTTCCTGTAGGCCTGCTCCTGGGCCTGTGGTGGTACCAAAGCCACATGTGTCCCATCAATGGAGCCAATGACATGCGGCATCCTCCCCAGGGCATAAAAGTCACTCTTCACGTCAGTGAGTCGTCGCAGTCTAGGGAAATAGATGTACCGGTTCAGGAATAGCAACATTGCCGCCAAAACATCGCGGAGCACACGGCTCAACATGGTCTGTGACATCCCACCAGCAGTCGCCACAGTATGTTGGAAGGTACCGGTGGCAAAGAAGTGTAGGGCTGCCATCACCTTCACCTTGGGGGTCAGCGCTGTAGGATACGGCCGGCCAGGCTGCAAATGTGGGGACAACTGCACTGCCAAATCCTCAATCAGCTGCCTGGTGAAGCGGTACCGTCGGATGCTGTCCCGTTCCACCATCATTGCCAGGTCTGGGAATGGTCGATGGACAGCAGGAGCCCTGCAGTGCAGAGGAGAAGTAAGCAAGATTGTCTGTCACCCCACATATGCGGCATTGAACACACTCAATATCCCAACATACATCATTATGAGGCACAACTACATGAAGTGTGCAGTTCCGTAAGGACATGTATGGTACATACATGGCCAACATCTGTCAACACGGTCCAACAGGTGGCATCAATTAGTCCCAGGTTGGCCCATTGGATATCATGAGGCCGTGTCACAGTTCCCATCTCCTGCTGCCGTGTCACAATCACCCCCCACAGTGACATGTGAGGACAGATGTGCCTCAGGCACCACAGCTCAACGACAGGTACATTCCCAGGGACCCTGTATTGCCACATGGACACTGGCATTACATGGAGTATCATGTATACACCACAGCAAAACAACCATGACCCCCACAGGTAGTGGGCCCACTTGCCACGACAGGGCAGACATGGACGTCTGTGACACACACACGCACAACATCAAAGTCCATGCACACACACCGTGGATGTGGAGACTGTCTCCCATTGTGCACATGAAATCAGAGACATTGTAAACACTACATGCACAAAGACTGCGGAGGACCATCACAATTGTGCCACTGGGACACCCTGGCTCAAACATACCGTCCCACATGGAACTCACGGGGTATGTGACATGACATACACATACATCACCGTGAAATGTGACCATGGCACATGCACAGATATGAACAGTTGCACATCACAGTGGTCATGTACACGTAACACCCAGGATCCTGTCCCCATGAACACGTGCACAGCCTGGGGGTGGCTGCCCACAGGTGACACCCACAGGACAACATGTACACCAACATACACACAATAGGAAATGCAGCCTTACATGCCTTATGATAAAGTTTGGGCAGGCTGTCGTGATGTAGGTGTGCCCCTCACTCCCTGGGAGCTATCTGTGGCTGGCATATGTCCATCTGAGACAGGCATGCTGACATATGCCAGTCACATGTACAGTGATGCGTTGTACCGCAATGGACCGATCGGTGCCCCGGCCGGCCCATTGCATTCAATGTGTGCGGGTACGCGTTGTACCCCTGTACGCGTTGTACCCCTGTACGCGTTGTACTGCAATGGACCAATCGGTGCCCCGGCCGGCCCATTGCATGCAATGTGTGCGGGTACGCGTTGTACCCCTGTACGCGTTGTACCCTGTACGCGTTGTACTGCAATGGACCGATCGGTGCCCCGGCCGGCCCATTGCATGCAATGTGTGCGGGTACGCGTTGTACCCTATGCGCGTTGTACCGCAATGGACCGATCGGTGCCCCGGCCGACCCATTGGATTCAATGTGTGCGGTGCAGCGTTGTACCCCTATACGCGTTGTACTGCAATGGACCGATCGGTGCCCCGGCCGGCCCATTGCATTCAATGTGTGCGGGTACGCGTTGTACCTATGCAGCGTTGTACCCCTGTACGCGTTGTACTGCAATGGACCGATCGGTGCCCCCGGCCGGCCCATTGCATGCAATGTGTGCGGTGCGCGTTGTACCCCTGTACGCGTTGTACCCTGTGCACGCGTTGTACTGCAATGGACCGATCGGTGCCCCGGCCGGCCCATTGCATGCAATGTGTGCGAGTGCAGCGTTGTACCCCTGTACGCGTTGTACCCCTGTACGCGTTGTACTGCAATGGACCGATCGGTGCCCCGGCCGGCCCATTGCATTCAATGTGTGCGAGTACGCGTTGTACCCTATGCAGCGTTGTACCCCTGTGCGCGTTGTACTGCAATGGACCGATCGGTGCCTCGGCCGGCCCATTGCATACAATGTGTGCGGAGTACGCGTTAGTACCCCTGTACGCGTTGTACTGCAATGGACCGATTGGTGCCCCGGCCGCCCATTGCATTCAGTATGTGCGGTGCAGCGTTGTACCCTATGCAGCGTTGTACCCCTATACGCGTTGTACTGCAATGGACCGATCGGTGCCCCGGCCGGCCCATTGCATGCAATGTGTGCGGAGTGCAGCGTTGTACCCCTATACGCGTTGTACTGCAATGGACCGATCGGTGCCCCCAGCTGGCCCATTGCATTCAATGTGCGCGGGTACGCGTTATACCCCTGTACGCGTTTTACCCTGTACGCGTTGTACTGCAATGGACCGATCGGTACCCCGGCCGGCCCATTGCATGCAATGTGTGCGGGTACGCGTTGTACCCCTGTACGCGTTGTACCGCAATGGACCGATCGGTGCCCCGGCCGGCCCATTGCATGCAATGTGTGCGGAGTGCGCGTTGTACCCTATACGCGTTGTACCGCAATGGACCGATCGGTGCCCCGGCTAGCCCATTGCATTCAATGTGTGCGGGTACACGTTGTACCCCTGTACGCGTTGTACCGCAATGGACCGATCGGTGCCCCGGCCGCCCATTGCATTCAATGTGTGCGGGTACGCGTTGTACCCCTATGCGCGTTGTACCGCAATGGACCGATCGGTGCGCACCCATTGACAATGGGCTTGCCTGGCAACGGACGCGTTTTCGAATTTTGAGCGAGTCGGTTGCTGGAAAATCAGTTGGTCACCCACAACAATGTTGCAAAATCATGTATGTCATGAAGTTGAAGATTTGAAGGATGCTGTGGGCGTGTTTTGGTGCTGCTATTCCATGGATTGGCCAGATTCAGAAGATGCAAACGACTTGGACCTATCACTTTGGACACAAGGGACAGTATCTGCCTCTCCAGCACATATATATTGCTGGCTGTTCCCCTGAGAGCTCACTTGCCTGCACTACATGCTCCAGGACGACATCTGCCACTGCACTGCTGCTGTCTCTGCCCCTCTGGACCCTGCAATGGCACGTACTGTGGAGAGAGCCCCAGCCTTCAGCCTTGAGGAGAACCAGGCCCTGCTGGACAGCCTACTTCCACAGTACAGCAAGCTGTATGGGACACCAGGGGAGCAGGTGAGTGTTCTGTGCACTGCCTTTCTGAATGTGCATATTGTCTGACTAGCAAGGCTGAAAGTCTGCACGCCACTGGCTAGCAGGCTCACTGAGTAGTTGTCACCCCCATAGTGTGTAGTGACATGCACTGGACAGGTATGGTGCAGTGACAGTGCATTTGAACAAGGTTTTACTTCCCATGCAATGATACCATGTAGTGACGTCTGGCAAACTGTCCATGGGCAGCGTTGCACTGCCTGTGTACATCATGTGCCCCTGTGATTGAGACATGTATATACAACTGTGTCATGCACGGATATGTTGCATGTGTAGTAATGGCCTTTTCACTTTGTCATCCTGACAGGTTAATGCCCATCGGAAGCAGGAGATCTGGAAGGACATCGTCCGGGCTGTCCGGTCCGTGGGGGTCTACAAGCGCCGGATCCGCAACTGCCAGAAGAGGTGGCAGGACCTTCGGGGCTGGTCCCGGAGGATTGCACGGGTCCAGCTGAAGCTGTCGCCTCCTCGCAGGAGGGGCGGAACACGGACCCTGACCCCCACATGCTCCAGATCCTGGCGGTGGTGTTTCCAGACCTGGATGGGCAGCTGAAGGCCAGACAGCAGCAAGGAGGGGTGAGTCAAAGACTGCACTGTGAACTCTGTATTACATGCTGTGTGCCCTCCTCTGGCCTGGTTCAACTGCCACAGTGCAGCAGTCATGTTGTCCAGGAGCCATGTCCCTCTATTGTGCACTGCCCACTGCTCATCTGATACCCAGGTGTGGCCCTTACATTCAGGGAATTGTGTCACTTGGGACTGTGTCCTTGCAGTTTGCTTCACTAAAGGTGGGGGACAGCATCTGTTTCCCTAACTCTGTTGTGGGCATCATGGGTGGGTCCATTGTTCACACTACGCCTGTGTTCGGACATGTAATCTGCG